>OY755210.1:8433716-9080404 GCA_963576765.1 Draba incana | reverse complement strand
ATGGAATTATAAACAGTTGAGAATTATATTCCTTTTCCAACATTTTTTCTTATATTTGTGAAGCAATGGAGATTTGACAAGAAAATAAAGTATATTATTCACCTTTTTCTCTAAGTTTTCCAATTTCTTTTGCGTAAATTCAATTCATTCTCTAGAAAATTTGCTTTTTCAGTATCAAATAGTGGTATTTTGTTTCTTGAAAGATGAATATTACCTTACAAGAAACTTACATTTTAATATCTTTTTGGAAGTTTATATATGTTAGAAGAAAAAATATGGACAATAACCTAATTTCCAAGACATTTTAGGCTAAAATAAATAGGTTGTCTTTGATTTATGGAGAAAGATATCTTTCTTTAAATATATATTTTTCTCTTAGAAATTGCATATCTCTCAGACTTTATTTTCTATAAATTTTGTTTGTAAGCAAACATGAAATTGCTAATGTTTGTTCCTAACTTATATACTATTATCCCCAAGTCAAGAACTTAAACCATTCTCATTAAGCTATAAAAAATCATATAACAAAAACCATAATTTAATTATTGTCTACTGGGAAGAGAAGCAAAAGCTCTCTCCAGTTTCTGATCCGTACAAGAGAAAGCTTTTGGTAAATAAAATACACAAAAACTACATGATGCATACAACACATTTATATATATTACATAGAGAAGAGACTGAGAAGAGTCATGAAATGGCTTCAGCTTCCTCAGAGCAACTAGCAGATACTTCTCCAGCAGCAGTAGTTAGAAGCCCCTCTTCTCCTTCTTCTCCCTCACAGAAGACACTCTCCTCGCTTGTGTCCGAGGTGGTATCTTCATCGTCTTCTTCGCTCACCTCTTCTTCATCGTTTCTCTTCTTTCTCAACACTTTTATGCCTTTTCCTTGAATAGAGAGCCTTCTCCGTTTTCTTGCTTTCCTTTTCCCTTTTGGGAACTCTTCTCCTTGAGAGTGATGATTCAGTCGCTTTCTTCCTCCTTGGCTGATTTCTTTCTCATCTGATTCCTCTTCTGCATCAAGCTTCCGTTTCTTTTTCCCTGAATTAGTCTGAAGAAAACCGCAAAACAAGGTGATCGTTTTAGTTATTTATTACATGTTGCAGACAACAGAATAGAAACATGTGAGAGAGTCAAGCCACAAAACCTTGGGGCCACGATCAACCAGACGAGCCCATTCATGTCTATTCCTCAGACAATCAAGAACAGCCTGTGAATGGCTTGAATAGGCGTATCGTTCTCCGTTATGTTTCCTCAAGTGAGGCCAGTGCTGCAAAAAAAAAGAGACCAACAACATATGAGAACGGCAAATCAAAGTCACTTGAGATTATGAGAACTAGAATCTTTGGTAAGAAAGTATAACAATACCGGCAAGACAGCGTTACATAGTTCTTCATATGTCATCCTCTTGCCTTTGCTCATGATTTCATTGATTAAGCCTGGCAAAGTCCGATGCACTGGAGAAACGTTATTCCTTGGGGAATTTTGGGGAGAAGGCATATTATGCTCATTCAACTCGTTGGATGAGCTTGGTCCGCTGCTTGTGCTTGTAGTTGAGTTTGGTGGGAGAAGTACTTTCCGAGAGGAGTAGGAAGAGGTTCTTGGGGTTTCATTTTCTCCTCCTCTGCTTCCCCTGTCTTGTTGTGTCCTCCGATCAGGAGAGCTAAGCGTTTTGGTACTCCTCGTACTACATCTTTCCTCATCACGAGAATTGCGGAAACCTTCTTTGGAGGCGTCCTTGTTTTTCCTTCTGGAAAACTAGCAAATAGATACATCATCAGCAAACAAGGTCGAGTTGAGCGTAAAGAAAGCATTCGCTAAAAGACATATAATGGATATTATATCATACCGTTGCATTATCCTTGCTACCAGAACTAGAAGTACGTTTAAAACTGGTAGCGGTTGGAGACAGAGGTAAGCTACCAGGCTGTCTCATGCGTGGGACACGAGGAACTCGAGGAGAACTGTTGAGTTGGTGGTGCAACCTTAATGCAAGCTGTAGTCATTGATAGTAAGAAACAAAGAATGTCAAACCGTAGTTGATAGCTTAGGAGAAGTGAGAAGAATAGCGAAAAGGAGAATGGATTATATCTCAACGTACCTCTTCATCACTCATATTTGGAGCAAGGGAAGTTATAGACTGTACAGGGTTCTTAGTTGATGATGGCTGGAATATCGACCGTCCAGGCTTTTCACTTTTACCAGAAAGCGAGTTTTTACCAGAAGCCTCAGAAGAACCACCATTAAGTTGAGATGCCGCCTTAGAAGAAGAGGAAGATTCTCTTGTCTTTGAAACCGAAGAATTAGAGGTACGGCTTCGCTGTATTAACTTTGTAGAGTATTTACGGTGATCTTTCAGAGCTTTCTGTGAAGTTTCATCATCCCCATCTCTCTCTGGGATCACATCACTGGAAACACAGTCATCATTACCATTAGCATCAGCATCAGCATCACCATCACTTGTTTGTTGCTTCGAAGTTGAGGGCTTAGGGGTGCCGTCACACCTAGAAGACTTTTCAGCGGATGAACTAGACGGTGATTTTGCAATGCATACTACCACCTTAGGCCTGCCATATCCTGAAACAGTGTGTGGAACAGGTCTGCAAGGCTTTGCTGACTCTTGTAGTAAACCAGCTACAGGCTTTGTTTCCAGACCATCTTTTTGTGCTTCTGAAAACATCAATTCTTGTTTTAACTCAGTAGCTCTATCTCTATTCCCACTACTTGTTCTCTCTAGTACCATATCCACAGCCTGCGGTTTGTGATCATCAGGAAGTGAACTGCTTGGTGTCATTTTGTTAAATTCAGAAGCTCCAGAATCAGTAGAGGCCACTGCAACCTTAGAATCAGTAGGGTCACCGGCATCAGTATCGGCCATTTCTTTTTGGAATTTGTTCTTCCTAGAACCGATATTCCCACTGACATCATCGCAATTTTTCTCTTCAACTTCTTGTGTTTTACCAACGATGGAACCAGGGGAAGGCTTCTGAAAACTTTCAGGAGAATCAACTGCATTATCTTTTGGAGCATCAGCTATTGTGCCCTGTCTCTGTAAAATACGTAAATTAGTTATCTTGAACAAGGGTAAAATCGTTTCAATTAAAGTTCAAAAAGAAATCAAGTTTACGAATCAAATTTGTCCTATGTCAATTCAATCAGTTGTTACAGCCTACAAGACATCACACCTTTTTTATATTACAAGTTCAAGGCTCTTGCTACTAATGGTTCTCTAACACTATAACAAAGTAATCACGCGATAACTCACTTCAGCTCCATTTTAGGCATAGTCTAGGAGACCATGTATATCGAGGGACTAAATGGCTTTGAACTAGACCACCTTGATAGTAATTAAACGAAAGAACTTAAATATATGCCGAAGTATAAAAACCCCTAGGATATAATGTTTATTGATCTAATTAAGGATAATTCGAAGGTACATTTCATATTTATATATGTCTAAGCCAGTCTAAGACATACCTCGTCCTTATTAGCCTCAATGTGTGGAACATCTTTCCCTTCTGGGACAGAAAGATCACTAGTTGCAGAGTTCTTTAGAACAATTCGGAAGTGATGACCAGCTTTCGCTTCCGTTTTTCCGTCAGACAGATTCTGTTCTCTGGAGCATTCAACACCAATTGCTATATTACCAGATTCATCACCGCCAGTTTTCGGAGCAAGGCCACCATCAATAGGTCCTTCAAAAGCAGCTTTCTTGGACTTCTCCTTCTTCACGATCCCAGCGTCGCTAGTAATACCTTCTGCTTCTATTTCCTTTCGAGATTCGGATGGTTTAGACTCACTGGTCGGGCGAATTGCTAGTAATTTGAAAGAAAGAAACAAATATAAGGTTCTAAACATGAGCTCATAACGGAAAATTATATAAAAATTCTGGTTTCGCTGACCTGTTTTACGGACCAAACCTTTCTTAACATCCTCTTCTTTATCTGCAACTTCTACCTTCTTCTTCGTCCGCTCTTTCGAGGCTCCAAACAATTCTTTTCGCCGTTTATTCGTAATCAAAGGACGAAGCAAACGCTTATCCTTCTTTACAACGTTCTGAGATTTTTTCGCTTCGCCATAATCTTTCACATCACCAAGCCTTGAGCCATAGGGTCCCTTAGCATCAAGACTCCTCATTGCAATCAAAGCACTAGCAGGAGCAGCAATCACATTTTCCTTCGACATAGAAAACAAAACTCCCGCACCGTTCTTCTCCATCTGCCCATTCTCAATCTCATCCTTTTCTTGCTCATCCCAGCACGGAAACTCTCGATACTTAAAATTAAACTTCTTCGGCACATAACCCGTACACTTCCAAAGCTCCCGTGAGAAAACCGACGACAAACCTTTAAAAAGTTCCGGATCACCACCCGGGACTCCTTGTACATGAACTTTCTCTTCCGTCGGGATCTCGGTCCATAACCTAAACGGACGCTTAATAGGTACATTCCGATTACACGAATTCTCCATCCTCAAGGTCTTAGTAGGCAATTCAACCAATAACTGAGCAATCTCAGTCTCGTCACTATCATTAACATTGTTCTTGCTCTTACACTTATCACAAGTGAAAAGCTTCTCACCTTTCACGTAACGAGAACACCGCGTATGAACCCAAACACCACAATCATCACAATTCACCATCTCTTCTCCATCATCGAAATTCACACCACAAACACAATCTACAGTCCAAGATCCATCTACCCAATCCTCGTGTGGGTCGGTGCTCGAGAATCGATACGACCTTCCTTTCATACCGAAAACTCTAAATCTAAAAAAACCCTAAATCCCAATTCTCTAACTATTTGCTTTAACTACACAAAAGAAGAAGCTATGGAGAAAGAGAAAAACCCTAATTTTATTCCGTACGATTATGATGAACGGATTCGTGAAATAGCCCTAGTAATCAAAGAAGCGTGATTCTCAAATTCGCGAGATAAGAGGGATAGCTGTTTAACCTGATGAGAATTGTATTGAGATTCTGATAAAAACCCAGACTTGACATGAATCTCTGGTTTTAGCATCTGATTGCGGCGGTAATAGGGAAGGGTGAAGAGTGAAGGTATGAATATCTCCGGTGGGAAGAAGAAGAAGAGGAGGTGACGGAAGCGGAACTGAAGAAGAAGAAGCTACCAAAATTCCGTTTGGAGTCCGTCGCTGACAAATTAATTTACCGTCTCAAGTCCGTGGAACTCTTATGGGCCGGGCTCGGACCCACACTCTTAAGGCCCATTGGGCTTATGAAAGTTAAGACTATACATCCATTCTATCGAGGGGTATTATTTTTCTTATAAACTAAGAGGGGGTTATTGGTTCATGGAATTTAATGGATTTTGAAATCCAAACGAAATTCAGTGTTATTGGTTCTATGAATTTAAAATCTATGTTCCAATCCAGTGTTATTGGTTATATGATTTTGAAATCCATCTTAAAATCCAGTGTTATTCAATCCTACGGATTTACTTATGAATTTGATTTGATATTGGATTTTGGTGGATTTGGAAGGATTTTGATGCTAAAAATACAAAGGCTCAAATATTAAGGTTTACCTTATTATTTGGATGGATTTGGGTTCTCAATTACATTATTTTATTGGGTTCTCTCCATATATCAATATTAACAATACAATATTGTTTATTATTATAATTTCTTTAACGACAAAAAATATGAAATTTGAACAGTGCAACAACAAAAGAATTGAGAGAAGAGACAAAAGTTAAATAATTAAGTCATCTTTATAATTGTTTACATAATAATTGAATTTAAAATTTAAAATGTAAAAAGATAAAAAAAAACCCCAATAATAATTAAAAAATCCATCAATATAATAAATAAAAATAAAAATTCAATTTAAATAAATTAATAAAACCCTAATCAAATAAACCAATCACTCAGTGACGTTACGTTTAATCCAAACATAAAGTTCATCAACGGACATGCTAATGACTTTAGGACTTGAATAATTTCATTTTCATGAGTTTTTTCTATGTTTTTATCGATGACAAAAAAAAATATTGACCTAAAATGCCAATGTTAATGGATACGAAAAGTCATTTAAATCCATGTAAATCCATTTAGTTGGAATTCAAAATTAATGAATTCATTCTCGAATCTACGTAAATCCATTTAATTGGAATTCAAAATCAATGGATTCATAAAAGATTTCTAAATCCACAAGAATTTTCAAATCCATTAAATTCCAAGAACCAATAACCCCCACTAATACTTTAAAGTTGGACTGTAAGTTTTATATTTGAATAAGAATGTAAAACCACAAGTAGTTTCAATGTAAGGTTTATATGAGTTATGATCCATCAAACTAATGAATTAGCTAGGCTATGTGAATTGAGTATTGGAGTTGTGTGGTTTAATTATTATTAAGGTTCTTTTCAATGTTGTAAAATTGTATGACTGAAACAAAAAAAAATTACTCTCTCCATTTCAAAATAGTTATCGTTCTAAGATTTAATTTTTGTTTCAAATTAATTATCGTTTCCAGTTCCCAATGTAAATTTTGGCTTTAAATAACAAATTTAACCTAAAATCTTATGAACAATAATAAGGGTCAACTTCATTTTGAAATGTATAATAGGATTTTTAATATATTTTCTTAATATGTTTGAAACAACCTAGAATGACAATAATTTCAAATGGAGGGAGTATATGACAATAATTTTTGAACATGAATAATGATTAATCATTGCATTATTGATGATAAATGTAGAATGGGTAGAATAATAACGGGTATTATAGTAAACACTTTTATGTTAGGTAAATGATAGTGTAGTAAACTTTGTGAATGTATAGAATCATTTCTTGAGAAATTTGGAGATATGAAGAACACATCGAAGAGATTTTCCATCGCGAAGAAGTTGAAACGCATCGTTTATCTTCTCAAACGGAAGCTCATTGGTAATAAAAGGTTCTAAATTCACAACCTGTAAATTAAAGTTTTCAATTAGTTTCACTAAAAACCGCAAAGCAATACTATTTAAAGAAAATTGTAGGATGATAAGTAATTACCCCTTTCATGCATTGTTGGGCAAAATTTGGAAGCTGTGATTTTGGCTTAAAGCCTCCGAAAACAGAACCAGTAATTGTACGTCCATCAAAAAGCTCCATTGGATGGAGAGGCAATGTTCTCGGCGTCGGATATATTCCTACTAGCACGGTCGATCCCCAACCCTACATCAAATTTATTTTCACATTTATTTGTTGCTCAACTAAGTAAATTACCTTATTGGTCTAATAACTTAATAAACTCATTCATGTCAAATAATATTATTGAGAACTTACAGTGTGAGTCGATAAAAAGGCTTCACGAAGAACGTCAACGTTCCCGGTGCATTCGAAGCTATAATCAACGCCTCCTCCCGTTATCTCTTGAATCATCTTTTTGTATATTGATACATCACATTTGTTAGAATCAATCAATACTTGTTTTTTTGTTAAAAAATTGGAATAATACCTTATGTGTTGGCTTTGTTAAATCTTTAGGATTTATAAAGTCCGTGACTCCCATCAGTTTTCCTACAATATTGATGGATTTGAATTATATGATAATGGTTAACTAAATATATTACATTACAATTCGATTTATTTCAAGAACCGAGGAATATTTATATATAAGCTTAATTTTAATAAAAAGTACCTTTCTCAAATTTAGAAGGATTAGCATCGACAACAATGATTCTGGAAGCTCCTCTAGTTCTAGCACCTTCAGCTACCTTCATTTTGTTTCAAAACATATATGTATCATTTTGCATTCATTTATTTATTTTTATTTTTTTGCCATGCATCAAAAAATCAATTTGATAATTTGGTTATGTCAATGAACTAGTCAAAATTAATCTTACAGCGAGTCCAACCGAACCCAATCCAAATACAGCAGTGGTAGTTCCCTCCTTAACTTTTGCAATGTTCCAAGCTGCACCCACCCCTATTCAAAAATACAATGTTATAACGTATACAAGAAAATATTTGGCTAATGAGATTTTTATTTGGGTGAATTAGGTGAATATTACTTTTTGGAGCAAAAATTAAGTAACTAACATGACTAAAATTATATTTAGGTAAGTAGCAAAGAGAATGAAAAATATGACGAAATTACCCTTACAATACAATTAAGACAAATATAATTAAAAAGATTCTATGTAATTAAGGTGTATAATTAAAAAGAATCTCTAAAAAATTTCTCTTGATTTTATCCACTGAAAAAATTGTTCATACAGTTTATGTCTCCAAAAAGTAGATGAATTTTGACTATAATGAAAAAAGTAAAATACATAGTTAACTATTATAATGAAAAATATTGTAACATGCGTAGCTAACTATTATTAAAAACATAGTTGATTATAATGAAAAAAATAACATACATAGTTACCTATTTTATAAAAAAACTACTACATAGTTAACTATTATCATAAACATAGTTGACTATAATGAAAAACATAACATGCATAGTTAACTATTATAGTAAAAAAATACTCTTAACATATATAACTTGACTATTATCATATATAAAATGTGAACATAGTTGACATGTATAGTTATCTATTATAATAATTTCCAAACATAGTTAACTATCTCAATATCTCGATCTTTATTTTGATCTACGATGGAGACTTTTGATCTAAGAAAAAGTGATTGTGATTTGGTTTTGTAGATCACCAAATAGAGATACAAAATCGATTATGATGCTTGTGTCAAACGAACACAAAGAAGAAAGAGAAACAAATGATGGAAGAAGAATAAACAAATGAAGGAGGAAGAAGAATACAAAAACGATGGAAAAATGAATACGTAGAAAAATAATAATAATTAGAAGATGAGTAAAATCGAATGAACATAGCAGCAATCATAATTGATTTTCTCAGAACTGAGAAGAAAGGGGAGAGAGGTGGCGGTGAGAGCCTGAGAGGACACCAATTAGGGTAAAAGTGTGTTTTAATTATGTAATTTTTAGTGTTTTGTTTTAATTTTATTTCTTTTAAAAAAAACAACAAAGTTACATAAGGATAAAATTGGAATTCTATGTCAATAATATGTTAGTTACTACGTTTTAGTTTATAGGTTGTTAGATAATTAATTTTAGGTACAATACATAATATACTTGCTAATTACCCTTTTTATTTTGTCTTAATTAAAAACCGTATTCTACCATATGAAAAGTATGAACTTATATATATGAGGTATTTTAGCAAAAAAAAACTTATATATATGAGGTATTTAGCTTAGCATGATAGTAAATAACTTTTTTAAAGAAAATAATAAAATGGCTTGAAAACTAGGTTGACTAATTTAACTAGTCCCAAAAAATTACTTTTTATTTAAGAAACAAAGAAAAGGAGAAAAATTCTTCTAATAAAAATAGAAATATCAGGCTTTTATTCAAAACTCTTCAAAAAAAGATTGTTTATAAATTTTCACAATATATATGAAGTATTAACAATTTTAACTGCTAGTTATAAGTCAATGAATAACTAACCCGTAGAAACCCCACAGCTCAAAAGACTCATATGCTTGAGAGGAACATTAGGATCGATCTTGACAACGCAAGCCGAGTCCAAGACGGTATACTCGGTGAACGTTGAGGTGCTCATGAAGTGATAAATGGGTTGGCTCTTACTCGAACCACCGTCCTTGGTTGTGGTGGTTGAGAATCTCGTTCCTCCATCATTCACCATCACTCTCTTCATAGGATCCACATGATATCTCTCACAAAGATTACTCTCTTCTTTTTTACACACTCTACATTCACCACATTCTCCATTAAAAATTGGAATCACATAGTCTCCTTCTTCCACATCTTTAACTCCTTCTCCAACACTTTCCACCATCCTATTATATCCCACAAACACAAAGAATGTATCATAAGTATTAATTAGTGTCATTGAAAGGTTTAAATACTATGATATAAAAAATGGTAATACCCGACGGCTTCGTGACCAAGTATCCTTGGAAATGCTCTTTCAGCTTCGTTCTTTACATAGAAAAATGATATATGATTAGATTATAATGATAATGAAGACGCGATAAATCAATATGGAATTCATAATAGTTGGTTTCCTATAATTATGTTCAATATAGGTGTATACCACGCCGTTCAAAGCTCCAAGATCCGTGTGGCAAATAGACGAGTAAAGAATTTTAACACGGACTTCCATTTTCTGAGGAGGATCAACGCATATATCTTGTATCACAAGCGGCTCGTTTGGACCCCATGCTACAGCAGCTACATACATGTATGATTATCATAATCATCATCATCATCATCATCATAATTGTATGAAACAATTACATTTAGATAATTTACTTACCATTGCAGGTAATGATCTTTCCTTGAGTGTTTGCCATGTTCTTGATTGTTGTTTTAAATGATATTTGTCTTTGAAGAGTGAAACTATATATATATATATATAGATAGAGAGGCTTGGGATCTATTTATGTCTGAATATCTAAATTGAGTATCAATAATCTCGAGACTGGTGGATTTGATCAGATTTTGAAATCACCAATCTATATATAAATCCACAATAACCTTTATCTCATTCCACTTTATCGCCGATTTTAGTTAAAGACCAAATTAGCCGACAATTTTTTAATTTTTTTAATTTTAAAGTTTTCCAACTAACTAATTTTTAATGTATAATTTAATATAAAAATATATCTTCATATGTAATATTTGTGAACCATTTTGGTCCTTAATAATTTCCCTTTTACATCTAGCGCATAATCGATGTAGTGCTAATCTTCCAGATTTTAATCAACATCATAAAAGATTATACACATTGTTCGAATAATGTTTTTGGTGTTTAAACATAAATAAAATTGTAGAAATCGGTATATAAAAGAAATATGGTGTCGGGTTACATACACGAGCTCATCTCGATAGAAGTAGGGTTTTTTTTTTTTTTTGAATTTTTAAAGTACATTTTGATCCACTAATGACATATCAACAACTTTAAGGTCGAGTTATAGACCGTTAATCATAAAAATCAAAAGGATAAGACGAGAAATTTTAAATCACGATCTCTAAGGTGTATGCTTAATTACTTTAAAGTTACAATGCGGACGTTCAACCCTTAGCAATGGCTTGGTTTTGGCCATATATGCTACAGTTATGAATGAAAAATAGATTTTGTATTGGTTATGTTTAGGTTTTTCGGATACCCGTTCAGTTTTCGGTTTTCGATTTGATTCGGATTCAATTTTGGTTTTCCGAGACTAGATGTTGAAAATCCATTCGGATATTTTAGAAAATCGGATTCGGTTCGGTTCGGATATTTTGTCCATTCCTAAATTTCATTATGCATTCTCATTTTCGCAGTCTAAAGTCTAAACTATTAAGCTCATTAGTACACCTCCTAACTCAACAAAGTAACAACCGCAAAATGTTTAATTTAATTGTTTGGAGGTTTGTTGATGAATTCAATAGTTTTGTGAGAAAATATGTTAAGTTGTGAGACTAGAAGAGATGTAACAAAATCATCTCATAAATATATCAAAAAGATTTTTAAAAGGGAAAATTTCCAAATCTGCCATTATTCCATCAAAACTTTCAAAATCTGCCATTATTCTAAATTGTTTTCTAAATCTGCCACAAACAGTAAAAGACGTCCGCGCGAAATTACATTTACACCATTAATGAATTCAGATATTTACAAAAATGCTATTCACTATTCATCATCTTTTCCACTTTTTTTTTTTCTTTTTTTTTAAAACCACTCTCTCTCTCTCTCTCTCTCTCTCTTTCCGAGACGATGGACGTCTGCTATGTCCTCTGATGATCTTGTATTTTTTGTCCTTTGCAATCTCTCTCTCTCTCTCTCTCTCTCTCTCTCTCTCTCTCTCTCTCTCTCTCTCTCTCTCTCTCTCTCTCTCTCTCTCTCTTTCTTTCTCTTTCCGAGACGATGGACATCTCCGAGACGATGGACGTCTACTATGTCCTCCGATGGTCTTGTATTTTTTGTCCTTTGCAATCAATTTCTTGTTTTCCGATGGTCACTGTCTCATCCATCGTCTTCCATTATGTTCACCACCGTCTTTAACATCGTCGACCACCAAGAGACGTCTATTTCAAAAAGAGAGAAAGTGAAAAATAGAGAGAGAGAGAGAGAGAGAGAGAGAGAGGAGAATCGATAATGTCGAGGGAGAGATGTCCTGTAGAGAGAGAGGATAAAGAAATAGATGTCTTGTAGAGAGAGAGAGGATAAAGAAATAGATGTTTTGTTGAGAGAGAGGATAAATTTCAGTTAGAAGAAACCGAAAGAGAGAGAGAGGAAAGAGAAAGAGCTGTTTCAGTTAGAAGAAAGAAAGAGAAAGGAAGAGGAAGAAGAAGAAGGAAGAAAGAAGGAAAGGTAATTTGAGAAATTGACTCACTCACTAAATGTCAAAAATGGCAGATTTTGAAATGTTGAATGGACAATGGCAAATTTGAAAAGAATTGTGGAAATAATGGCAGATTTGATAATTTTCACTTTTTAAAATCAATTATCATTGAATAAATCAGATTTTTAATGAAGTATTTAAAAAGTTTAATGAATAACATCAATTTTTAAAATTTCTGAAATATAGTTTACAAAATTAAATTAAATAACACTAAGTTTTAAATTAGAAATTGAGTAACGAAATATTGTGATTGGATATAAATTATATGAAAATCTATCATCCATAACTTTTTCCGTAGATTAGTCGAAAAAAATATTTAACACAATGCCATATTATTAAAAAAGACCTTAACCAAACACGAAAAAGAGTTTAATCATGATAATCAAACAACAAAATTTACGGTGAGACAAATAAATTAAAAGCAATAATTATCGGGAATTCTTTCTTTTTTGTCTGACTGAAATCAAATAATGTTACATAGATTTGAGGTCCCTACGATCTAGCTCCCGGTCCGAAAAATTGACTCCTCTCCACTACAGTCCGATTCTTCATTATCCAATCAAATCAATCCCCCTGAAGTTTTTACACCGCCGTAAAAACAAAAATTAATCTCTCTTCCTTTTCTCAACGAATCTTTACTTAATCTCTCTTTGATCAAATACCATTTATTTACACCGATCCTCCTCTGGTTTTTTCACTCTCCTTTTTTCTCTCTCTTCTCTTTGAAGAAGAAGAAGACCACCTTTATGCTGATTCCTCTTCTTCTGTGACCGATCGTTGAATTCTCCTTTCAAGTTTCGATTTTGATTTCTGGGTTTTGGTTTTTTTTGCTGTTTCTGATCAATCATGGCGGTTGTTGAGAGTGTTGGTGGTGGTGGTGATTCAGGAGTCGTGGTGATCCAGCCTTCTTCTCCGCCGACTAGTCAAGATTCCGGCGTTTCTTCCGATGATCAGAACCGTAACTTATCTTCCTCGATCAACACCGGTCCGATTCTCCGACACGATCAAGATGACGACATCTACAGCAAGATCGGGTCACACGTGGCGAGATCCGACGGTGTTGATGGTGGTGAGAGCTATAAGCGTGATATGAGAGAGCTTCAAGATCTTTTCTCTAAGCTTAATCCTATGGCTGAAGAATTTGTTCCTCCTTCGCTCACTAAACAAGTTAACGGTGGACTTAACGGTGGTTTCTTTACCTCTGCTGGTTCCTTTTTCCGTAACAATGGCTTCGGTGGTAACGGAAATGGCTACGGTAACGAAAACGGCGGTTTTCGACGGGTAAGTGTCTAAATTTGTGATCTTTGACTGAATTGAGATTCAGTTTAACCGAATTGTCTTAGGGGGTTTTGTTGTTTGATGAATTTTTGACTTGATTAGTCACTATTGTGTTCATTTTCGTTGTGGATCTTCGAAATTAGAAAAGATTGGATTTTGCTTCATGAAATTAGCATTCGTTTTGATTGTGTGTGTGTGTGTGTGTGATGTAGAAGAAGAGCTTTGGACAAGGGAAACGGAGGATGAACGCTCGGACAAGCATGGCTCAGCGAGAAGATGTGATTCGGAGAACGGTTTATGTCTCTGATCTTGATCAACAGGTTCAAATCTTGAATCTTTTATGATTGTTTGTTCTCTTTTCTTGAAAAGTCTTGATTTTTTTCTCTGTGTGTGTGTTTTGGATGGTATAGGTTACTGAAGAGCAGCTTGCTGGTTTGTTTGTGAGCTGTGGACAGGTTTAGAACATCTTCTTGAAGCTCTTTAATCTAAAGATTCCATCTTTGTGTGTTGTGTGTTTTTTACTGTGTGTTGGTTTTACTAGGTTGTTGACTGCCGCATTTGTGGTGATCCGAATTCAGTACTTCGGTTTGCGTTTATCGAGTTCACTGATGAAGGTAAATTTATCACATTACTTGAGTCGGTTTTGGAGTATTAGTCCACGGTATTGTGGTTTTAAGTGTTGGCAATCTTCTGTAGAGGGTGCGATGACTGCTCTGAATTTATCGGGGACTATGTTGGGATTCTATCCTGTGAAGGTTCTTCCATCCAAAACAGCTATTGCACCGGTTAATCCGACTTTCTTGCCCAGGGTGAGATTTTCTTGTAGCTACACGAAAGTCTCCAAAGTTATGAGACGCGGAAAATGATTTGTTTCTGTTTTATTTTGTTGTTGTTGTAGACTGAAGATGAGCGCGAGATGTGTGCAAGAACTATCTACTGCACTAACATTGACAAGAAGGTGACTCAATCCGACGTGAAAATCTTTTTCGAATCATTCTGTGGAGAGGTGAACAAATCTTGTCCTTGTTTCTACAATGTTGTTTGTTAGTTTGTCCAAACATTGAAACTAATTAGATGTTTGTGTTAATTTACAGGTTTACCGCCTGAGGCTGCTCGGAGATTATCAACACTCAACTCGTATTGCTTTTGTGGAGTTCGTAATGGTAAGCAAATACCGCATTATTGAGTCTGCTTGGTGCGTAAAAGAACTCTGTAATCTATCTTGTGTTTATTCTCACAGGCAGAAAGCGCAATAGCGGCTCTCAACTGCAGCGGAGTTGTTCTAGGTTCTTTACCGATAAGGTTAAAACAAACAAAACCGTTCTCTCAAACTAAAATTTGTTCGTTTCGCTGACGCTAATCCTTATTTTTAAACGTTTTTTCGCAGGGTGAGTCCGTCAAAGACACCAGTTCGTCCAAGATCACCGAGGCATCCAATGCACTGATCGTTAGCTATAAAGGTTTTCACATACCTCTCTGTGTCTCTATATATTTATATATATATATTGCTCTCTCTTCAAAAACCGCATACACAGACATGTAAAGATGTGTTTGTCTGCATCGTCTCTTGTTTTGGGAATGTATACTCTGAGATCTGATGATGCTTCCGTTGCGTTTTTTTTTCTTTTTCTTACCTGAGAAAATCTCCTAGAGAGTTTTCATTGTCATCTTCTTATTTTACATAGCAGAGTATAAAAAAAACTCTTTCCTCAGGAGTAGTTTTAGCCAAAAACTTAACAGTTATTATTAGTTACAGTCGTGTTATTGTTTCGAGAAAGTAAAAAATAATATTGATCATTTTTGGTGTTCACTGTTTGAACATAAAAGAGTTGTTGTGTGTTGAAAATGGAGATGAAATAAGTTAGATCAGTTTCTTGACTTTTTAAAGTCAAGTTTGGGATTATTACTATTACAAGTAATACAAAAGTAAATGTTTCATCGTTTTTCTGAAATGTGACGTCATGAGTGTACGAAATTCGGTCTAGGTGCAACGGTTACTCAAAAGTAAGTTTTGTACATTTCGAGGTCACTTTCTCCTGTGATTTTTCTGAAATTCCTGCGGTCTAGGTGAAGCGAGAATTATATGAGAGTTTTCTTTTTTCAAGAATTCGTCAAAATATTACTGATACAGATACTCAGGTCAATTCTGCCATTGTGAAAATTCAATTTGATAACCTTCATTTTTTGATGGATTAATTCAAGGTAATGTTGATAAAATAAAAGATTACCTTAACTTTTATTTAGAGTATTTTATGAATCATTCGTTCATGCTAAAAAAATCCATATGTGAATTTATTTTCTTTTTACAGTAGTTTAATATATATTCAAAAATAATCTACTAAAACCATTATTGAATTTTTTCCTCTTCGAAAATTGGTTAAGTGTATTAAAGAAAATGAATTCCAAAGCAATTTTTGTTACTTACATAGCCTTTTTTTTTGTGCGCTAAATTGTAAATATCATTAATCAACATGAAAATTCAGGGTCACAAAGTGTTACAAGAACATTTGTAAACTCAAGATATAGTATGGATTCAGTGGCAAAAATTACACACATTCTAATATTCTATACATCGTGATGCAGGACGGTGGTTAATGATATTTACAATTTAGCGCACAAAAAAATTGTACGATTAATGGAAAGATTTGCAAGCTTATTATCGATTCTGGTAGTTGTACAAATGTAATCTCTAAAGATGCAGTCACAAAATTGGGTTTACAAGCAGATGCTCATCCCCATCCATATAAACTAGCTTGGCTCAATAATGGGACAGAGATAACAGTAGTGCGACAAGCTCTTGTCTCCTTTTCCATTGGTGATTACAAAGATTCGGTTCAATGTGACGTGGTTCCAATAGATGTTTGCCACCTCTTATTAGGAAGACCGTGGCAATTTGACAGAGATGTGTTCCACAAGGGAAAAAAGAACACTTATAGTTTTTCTTACCACGATCGTATGATCACATTGCTACCATCACAAGAGCAGCCAGAACCGTGTGTAAAAAAAGACTCGTGTACTGATGCAGGAAAAACTCATGCATTACTCACAATACCAAAAACCGAAGTTGAGAAACACTTACGCGACACCGATTGTGTATGGGCATTGGTTGCTTCTCCTTCCTCAGATGCGGATACGATGGTGGTCCCTGAAGCGTTTGCGCCAATTATGGTTGAGTTCAATGATGTTTTTCCCTCTGAATTGTCGCATACTTTACCACCTTTACGCGATATTCAACATCATATAGACTTGGTTCCCAATGCCGTGCTCCCCAATCGGCCTCATTATCGTATGAGTCCTCAAGAACATGATGAGCTACGAAAACAAGTGGAGGAGCTTCTCGCAAAAGGCCATGTTCGAGAGAGTTTAAGTCTGACAGCGGTCCCTACTCTCCTTATTCCTAATAAAGATGAGTTGTGGCGTATGTGTGTCGATAGTAGGGCCATCAACAAGATCACAATACGATACCGTTTTCCTATACCACGGTTAGATGATCTTCTTGATCAGATTGGTCATGCGCCTATTTTCACCAAGCTAGACTTGAAAAGCGGGTATCACCAGATTCGAATTCGCCCTGGTGACGATTGGTCGGCGTTTAAGACGCGTGAAGGATTATTTGAGTGGATGGTTATGCCTTTCGGGCTGTCGAATGCACCGAGTACTTTTATGAGAGTCATGAACCAGGCTCTTCGACCATTTATCGGTAAGTGTGTTGTCGTTTATTTTGACGATATACTAATTTTTAGCTCTGATTTGGCGAGTCATCTTTTTCACTTAACCGACGTTCTTCGAGTTCTGCGACGTGAGCAATTGTTTGCAGCGCGACAAAAGTGTGTTTTTGGGGCTGCACAAGTATTGTTTTTGGGTTACATTGTCTCTTCCAAAGGGCTGGAAGTGGATCCTAGTAAGGTTGAAGCTATTAAGTCTTGGCCAATTCCGCATTCTATTACGGATGTACGAAGCTTCCATGGTCTGCACAAGTATTGTTTTTGGGGCTGCACAAGTATTGTTTTTGGGGCTGCACAAGTATTGTTTTTGGGTTACATTGTCTCTTCCAAAGGGCTGGAAGTGGATCCTAGTAAGGTTGAAGCTATTAAGTCTTGGCCAATTCCGCATTCTATTACGGATGTACGAAGCTTCCATGGTCTCGCCTCTTTTTATCGCCGCTTTGTTCCTCATTTTAGTAATATCACAGCTCCATTGACCGATTGTATGAAAGGGGATAAGTTTTGTTGGACTCCAGAGGCGAACGTCGCGTTTGAAATTATCAAGAAAAAATTGATTTCGACACAAATTCTTGCTTTGCCGGATTTTACACAAGTTTTTGAACTTCATTGTGATGCGTGTAAATTAGGAATTGGAGCGGTTTTGAGTCAACATGGTCGCCCCATTGCTTTCTTTAGTGAAAAGATTGCTGGATCCCGTGCTCGTTACAACACTTATGACATTGAGCTTTACGCAATTGTTCAGGCTATCAAACATTGGCGTCACTATTTGTTTCATCAAGAGTTTATCCTCTACACGGATCATGATGCTTTAAAGCATCTTGGTAGTCAAGAAAAAATATCACCTCGTCATGCTTCATGGGTGGCATTTCTTCAGCAATTTACATTTGTCATTAAGCACCAATCAGGTTGTTGCAATAAAGTTGCTGATGCTTTAAGTCGACGTCATTCTCTTCTTGCAACGTTTTATGTCTCGGTTCCTAGTTTTGGAGTGTTCGCTGAGTTATATCCTTCTGACCCATATTTTGGAAAGATTTGGTCTGATTTACAAGATGGTCTCTCCTCAGAGCTTGTTCTTCTCGATGATTTTATCTTTAAAGAGGATCGGTTATGCGTCCCGGCTTGTAGTCTCCGTCTTCAAATCATTAAGGAACTACACCAAGAGGGTCATGTGGGAAGAGACCGTTCGGTTTAGCTTGTCGCTGATTCATATTTTTGGCCATCATTGCAACGAGACGTGGCTAGATACGTTGAGCGATGTGTTACTTGTCAACTAGCAAAGGGTCATGCTTCAAACAAAGGTCTTTACATGCCATTACCAATTCCTACGCAGCCTTGGACGGATATAAGTATGGATTTTGTTTTGGGTCTACCTCGTACTCAACGCGGTCGTGATTCTATATTCGTCGTGGTTGATCGTTTCTCCAAGATGGCTCACTTTATTCCTTGTAAAAAGACTACCGATGCGGTAGAAGTAGCTCAATTATTTTTTCAAGACATCTATCGACTGCACGGCCTACCTTTATCTATTGTTTCTGACTGTGATTCTCGCTTTTTAAGCCATTTTTGGAGATCATTGTGGAAATTGCTTCGGACGAGCCTTGATATGAGCTCTGCTTATCATCCTCAATCCGACGGTCAAACCGAAGTCACTAACCGCTCTCTCGGAGATATGTTACGCTGTCTTGTGGGAGCTAACAAGTCTTGGGATTCTGTCTTATGTCAAGCCGAATTCGCTCATAATCATGCCGTGAATCGCAGCACTAAGTTTAGTCCGTTTTGAGTTGTTTATGGGTTTGTTCCTCGTGGTCATGTTGATTTAGGCGTTGCTCCGGATGCTACAAGAGATCATTTCCATGCTCGGGATATGGTAGCTTCATTGTCCTTTATTCATGCTCAAGTTCACGACAACCTTCAAGTTTCGTCGGCTAAGTATAAAGAGGTTGCTGATCGTCATCGAAGGGAGGTTCATTTTGATGTGGGTGATTACATATGGGCGGTTTTAACAAAGGATCGTTTTCCCACGGGTACTTATAACAAGTTGAAGTCTCGGAAGATTGGTCCATTGGAAGTTTTGGAGAAGATCAATGCGAATGCTTATCGGCTGCGTCTTCCACCGGATGTTCGTTGTGCCGACGTGTTCAATGTCCAACATTTGGTCCCGTACGTTGATGCTGATGATGTTGAAGATTCGGGGACGAATCTTTTTCTACCCCAAGCGACCTGATGCAGGACGGTGGTACTCTGTTTCCGGTTTTAGAGTTCTTCTATTTTCCTTTTTTCTTTCTTTTACATATTTGATGATCTTGGTGTTTTATTTCCATATTTTAAAAGGTTTAGGTTAAACTTTAGGGTTGATTCCTAGCCAAGTTATGCTTTAGCTTTCATTATAAATAATTATCCTCTTGGTTTGTAAGAGGCACGTTTTATTGAATTTATATCAAAGAAGCTTTTTGCTCTTTCTTCTCTTGTCATCGGCTAGAACTTTGTTCTCAACGATCTCAAGACGTGCTTTCGTTTGGGTATTCTAAGACTAAACAATCGAACGCACAAATCACTATCCTCTCCTACATTACATCGCCATCTAATTTTAGTCATTTTATGATGAGATTATAATAATATCTACCACTTTAAGGAAAAACTCTTTCAGAAAATACCACAAACGGAAAGGCCTTTCAAATACTACCACAATTCACATTTTCGTGCATAGAAAAAGACGAATATAACTTTGACAAAACTAAGCTGATTTTGTTGGAGGTTAAAGAAAGTGAGTCATGGGAGAAGGTGTTGATAATGTTGATAGATGTGACAAAAAAACTCACTTTTCATTTTTTATTCTTCTCTTTCCTTATTTTTTTTTTCCCTTCTTGTTTTTTCTTATTCTCTTCTTTCCTATTTTTTTTGTCTACCGCAAAAACGTACTTTTATTGTTCACGTATAACGCATATGCATACTTCTGAGATAACTTGTCTGTCACATGGACATTTTCTTGTATTATGTGTTGTCCACTAAATCGTGTTTCTATCTACGCTTTTTTTTAATTCATTTCATTTAATCAAATAAAAGCTTTTCATATTTATTTTTCTCATGCAAGTTAAAGGTTTTTGTTTTCCACCACAAAAACATAAATTTATTGTCCACGTATAACCCATATGCATACTTCTATGATAACTTGTCTGTAGCATGAACATCTTCTTCTATTATGTACTGCCAACTAAGTTGTGTTTCCTATCATGCATACATTTGGGATAATTTGTCCGTCGCATGGATATCTTCCACTATTATGTGTTGTCAATTACGTTGTATCTTCTATATAAAAATATATTTGGGATATTTGTCTGCCACATGGACATTATATTCCTTGTTGTTCGTTAAATTATGTTTCCTTTGACATAATTTGTCTAGTAGATTGTTTGTTATATTTAGAATATTAAATGAGAAAGAGAAAATCCAAAACTTAAAAAGCATTAAATGAAAAAAATGAGAGACAAGGTGAAAGAGATAAAAAAAAATACACGTGAGTGAGTCTGACACAACAAGTGTTGAAAGATCAACTTGTGCAAGGGACATACTGGTAAAATCACGTGACCGGTGGTAGAGAAATGAAAGGAGTTTTCCATTGTGGTATTTCTGATTACTTAATTTATGAGAAGTGGTAGATTTTGTAAATTTTTCTTTATGATTTCTATGTCATCATAAAGCCATTTAATACCAATTAAGCCTAGTCCCAGCAAACCTACCATTTACTTTCTCCACAAGATATTATCGATCTTTTCCCTAATACTCCTTTTTTTTTTTATCGAATGAGGGGCCGAAGCCCCTCTTTTATTGAAAAATTCAAGCAAATTACAATCGGACCTGCCGTGGAAAAGAGATTCCACCATCACCCTCTAAGAAAATTGGACGTACAATGTCCGGAATAGTATGAAAAAAATAAAAACCAAGCGGAAGAGAAAACACATAGTTAGCTAACCCATCTGTTAGACGGTTAGTCTCCCTATACACATGAGAAATACGGACTATCCAGTCCCTTGATATGAAGCCATGGCATAAACGTACCAGGAAAGATAGCGGATTCGCATCATTTATCTCTGTTGTAAGAAAACTCACTACCGATTCCGAGTCAACCTGTATTTCCAACCTCGTAACTCGTTGCTCCCACGCAGTCACTAGTCCATAGTATACTCCCCATAGCTCAGCAAGAGTGGCAGAACATATACCAATATTAAGTGCAAACCCGACACACCACGACCTGCCTGCATCCCGAATAGCTCCTCCCACCGTTGCAAGACCAGGATTTCCTCGCGAAGCACCATCCGCCTGCATCCATGCTATCCTCATTTCGACCCGAGCCATGTTACTCGAACCCGCCGGTGTTGCTCTGTCAAAAGCCATAGAAACTTCCTTCGCTAAATCCTTAACAAATTTGACCCTATCTCGGCACTTTCCGTTAACTCCAAAAACATTACCACAACGCCACTTCCAACCCCACCTAATGGTAATCGCAAATAAGGTAGACCAGATTATGTCACCTTCTGTTTTATAATACTTGATGTTTAAGATTTTTACACGCATATCAAAAATTCATTTAATTTTTTTGTCTTTAAAATAAAACATGTTTTATCATCAATCCCAAAACAATTCAACCAATTAAAAAATTGTCTGGAGAATTTAAATAATCAAAACTAACAAAAACACAATTAATTTTATATTGAAAAGTGAAAACATCAACTAATTTGATGCAAAATTATTTTTCTAAAACATCATCTAATATGTTACGGAGGGAGTAAAGTTTTATTATTGTACATGTCAAAATTCACTGTGGATATTTCTTTTATTTAAGCAAGTAATTGAAAGAATTATTATTTTTTATTTCTTTATAAGAAATTAGGATTCTGTTATAAAATTCGGGAAAAATGCCAAAACAATCCTAAGGAATCTTCAATTCGACAAAAAAACCCCAAGGAATCTTGTGGTGCAAATTAAAACCCAACATTTTATTTTAACACAAATTAAACCATAACTTTTTTTTGTTGACGCAAATTAAACCCCATTAAAACCCAACATTTTATTTTAACGCAAATTAAACCCTAACATTTTTTGTTGACGCAAATTAAACCCCAACATTTTAATTTAATACAAATTATACCTTATCATTAAATAATGCTAAACTATTAACAAATTTAAATGTTATCTTGCAATTTAGAACAATGAAAAAAAGCTAGCAATTTATAATACAATACAACAATAATGTATAGTTAGGGATTATTATAGATTTGAATAGATAATATGGTTTTTTAACGTGTAGAATAAAATTGATAATCATAAAAGATTCGATTAAGATAACAAAAGTCAAAGACTTAACAGATTAAAAGATGCTTCACAAATAATCAAAGGGCTTCTCGGACAATATGATCATAGAGCCAAGCCGGACCTTCTAACGCGAGATACGGTTGAAAACGTCCATATCACGGTTACCACTCTCGGC
The DNA here is from genome assembly GCA_963576765.1 of Draba incana. Lineage (NCBI taxonomy): Eukaryota > Viridiplantae > Streptophyta > Magnoliopsida > Brassicales > Brassicaceae > Draba > Draba incana. Next base: position 9,057,533 of record OY755210.1, on the reverse strand, counting down.
TATATCCCGTGCAATTACGTTTGAGCTCAATGTTTCTAATTCAAACGTGCAGTATTCAAACTTATTTTTAGAACTTCCACCTAACCCAATAGAAGACGATATATGATATGCTCAAATTTAACCCTGAGCTACTCTCTCAAATTAAGAGATCAATTGCAGCACTTGGGGATTGAATCCACATGGAATCAGGGACACAATAGATTATATACTTTCGAATTAAGCTAGGCAAAATATAATGTATGAAAAAGCAAGTAAAAGCAAGATGATAAGATAAGTTTTAAAACAACGAAGATAAAAGCTAGGTTCAGGAAAATCTCCAGTGAATCAGAATTGCAGGCATAAACAAATAATTAGGATTATTAAAGCTCAGTTCCTAAACATGAACACGAATGTAAAACCAATCAGCAGTCGCTGCAAAGATTATCTATGTCTAAATCCTAAAAAACCAACTGTCGTTGCGAATTCAGATTAATAAACAAGCAATAAATTCAGGTTCAATTGTTTACAAAACCCTAAACCAATTGTCTTTGCGAATAAGAATTTTGCTCATCAAAAACTAGTTCAAGCAATTAATAAAACTGTCGTTTCTATTAATTAACCTAAAATCAGATTTCAGTTCGCGAGGCTAAAATCAGCAATAAACACAAATTAAGATGAAGAACTTCTAATGATATTATTCTAACATTTAAGAACAACCCTAGCAATTCATCAAGCACCTTTGAATAACCCTAAACCTAACAGAGAAACTACTCAGACATATTCAATGAAGCACAAAACATCTTTATTAGAGATATCTCTTAAGAGTAGGTTCTCAAACAAAGTAAAATAAAGCATAAGCCTAAACAATGGCTGAAAACACACACACACACACACACACACACACATATATATATATATATATATATAGATGTTACAAAAACGTCATGGGCCTTATTGCAAACATCTGGGCTTTCTGACGCAAAATGGAAATCTTCCAGAATTGAGAATTGGGCTTGACCGACCAGGGTGTCGATCGACACTGTCTATGGTGTCGATCGACACCAGCTTCAAATCCTTCGTGTCGAGCGACACGAACTCCTCGTCGCTCGACATGGTCCTGAAAACTTCAATCCGAATTTGTGACTTTGATTCCTCGTTCCATTTTGCTCCATAATGCTCCAGTAAACACCAATAAGTTCTAATCGTCCTTGTACCTAATAATAACATATAAAGACTCGAAAACACCAAAAGACATCAAGAAATCGGACTTATATCATGGTCTTTCACGGATAAAAACCATGGTATATCAATATATATATATACCACTCTTATGGTTTGAGAATCGCTTCCATAGCTGTTTTGCCATTTCCAACAACAATGATCTCTTTGAAACATAATTATCGGAAGTTCTCCATTACCCACACGATGCCTCTTAGTTCAACAACTATTTGGTTAGGAAAAAATGATATGATTTTGTGTTCATTCTTGTGAGATTTTTTTAAAAAATAGTTTAAATATGAATACATTTATTGATAATAGTTTTTAATGAACATCAACCTCTAAATTAGATCATTAAACCTCTAAATATGTTAATGATTTAAAACATTTGTTTTAAGAGTTTAATTGGCTTAATTAAAAAATTAGAGTATAATTTGCGTTACATAAAAAAGTTGGGGTTTAATTTGCGTTACATAAAAAAGTCAGGGTTTAATTTGCGTCAAATTTAAAAATTGGGTTTTAATTTGCACGACCATTTTTGTTGGGGTTTGTTTGTCGAATAAAAGATTCGTTAGGGTTTAATTTTCATTTTTCCCATAAAATTCAGGATCTTTTATCAAAAAAGAAAAGAAAAAATCAGTATAAACCAAAATGATGTTTTCTATTATTAATATCACATGATACAAATGCTGAATTGTTGATTCCCCCTTCAAATGAGACTATTATTTTAATAGGTGTGTTAGATTAAGATGGACTTTGAGAACTTTGCTTGCACGTGCAACTCGTTCACATTCATAAACTCAATCATCCTCGCAGTCTCAGTTAATGAAGTATTAACTGTTCTAGATCATGATCGCAAAATTCATAGTTTTTTGTTTGTTTAATTTGTTTGTAGGAGTCGACCTTTTATGGAAAGCTAAATAGTTTCTAAGTCAACATCAATTGCACGTTTGTCACTCTTTTCTAGACATTATTTTACTTCACGACTTTTACGCTAGGTTACATGGAAGCTTCGTCTAATGACTGATTATCGCTTCGGAATTAGAATCGAAAACGAAAGCCCTTAGAATAGGCAAGGTGGTGGAGCGCGATTCCTTTTTTGTTTTTTTGAAAGCGTTAAATTTTTGAAATTTGTTTACATCTAAACACCCAAAAAAAAAATATTCGAACAAAGCATATAATTTTTTATGATGGTGATTAAAATCTAAAAGATCGGCACACAATATCAATATTCAGTGTTAGATGTAAATGAGAAATTGTGAAAGACCAAAATGGTTCACAAAATTACAAGAGTATATCTTTTTTTATATGAAATTAAACATGAAGATATAGTTATCTGGAAAACTTAAAAAGTTAAGAAATTATCGGCTAAATTGATCGTTAACTATAATCGGAGAGTAGGTGGATTGAGATAAAGTAATAGTGATTTATGTATATAGATTGGTGATATCAAAACCTGATCAAATCCACCTGTCTTGAGATTATCGATACTTAGAGCTGGATTTGAACAAAGTTTTGTGAAACATTTGATGGGACACCCATTTTCTAGGGTTTCTATCTATTTAAAAACAATCAAATTATATATATATTCTATAGAAAATAAGTTATTTAATTAAAAAAATGATTTATTGTGATAGATAACAAACCATTTTTTGTGGGATCTAATATTTTACAAGATTATATGATTAAAAAATTAAAATGTTAAGTAGGTTTATCATACGTTAATTTCAGAAAAAACATGTATGTTAAAAAACTCAAATTTGTGAAAAGATTAGTTAAAGTAAATATTAGTAGCTTTTTGTGTAGGGCCGAGTCTCAGATCCGGCTCTGTCGATACTCAATTTAGATAATTTAACATAAATAGATCTCAAGCACCTCTATATATATATAGTTCCACTCTTCAAAGCCAAATATAATTAGAAAACAAAACAATCAAGAACATGGCAAACACTCAAGGAAAAATCATTACTTGCAAAGGTAAGTAAATTACTCACCATTGAAATGTAATGGTTTTATACAATTATGACGATGAAGGTGATTTGATGTTGACTATTATGATGTCCAAAAGAGCCGCTTGTGATACAAGATATATGCGTCGATCCTCCTCAGAAAATGGAAATTCGTGTTAAAATTCTTTACTCTTCGATTTGCCACACTAATCTCGGAGCTTTGAACGGCTTGGTATAACATGCATATTCAACATATTTATTGGAAACCAACTATTGTGAATTCCACGACGACTAGTCGTTTTTTCATTAACATTTTAATCTAATCATAATTCATTTTTCTGTATCAAGAACGAAGCTGAAAGAGCATTTCCAAGAATACTTGGCCATGAAGCTGTCGGGTATATGCCAATTATTATCATAACATCTATCCTTTAAAAACCTATTTGTGACACTAATTAATACTTGTGACACATTTGATGTGTTTATGGGACATAATAGGATGGTGGAAAGTATTGGAGAAGGAGTTACAGATGTGAAAGAAGGAGACTATGTGATTCCAATTTTTAATGGAGAATGTGGTGAATGTAGAGTGTGTAAGAAAGAAGAGAGTAATTTTTGTGAGAGATATCATGTAGATCCTATGAAGAGAGTGATGGTGAGTGATGGAGGGACGAGATTCTCAACCACCACAACCAAAGACGGTGGTTCGAGCAAGAGCCAACCCATTTATCATTTCCTTAACACCTCGACGTTCACCGAGTACACCGTCTTGGAATCGGCTTGTGTTGTCAAGATTGATTCTAATGCTCCTCTCAAGCATATGAGTCTTTTGAGCGAGTTTCCACTGGTTAGCTATTAAATTACTTAGAATCTAGCAATTGAGTTTATTGATTTTGAATCCACTGATTTTTGAATAATTAGGAATAATTTTGCTCTTAAAGATTTGAACAGAAATGATATTTATTTTTTACTAGAAAGAATGATATATTATCTCGGCTTTTTGTTTTAAACCAAATATAGTAAGTATGATTACTATGGAAGATATAATTTAACCAACTTTTTTTTTTCAAGCCATTTACTTTTTTCTAAATAAAATATTGAATTATCATGCTCCTCATATATGTAAGTTCATATTTTTCATATAATAGGATATGGTTTTTTAATTAAGACAAAATAAAAATCACATTAGTCAAATATTTTCTTATAAACATTATGACACTGCTCTTTTTAAATAGGGGTGGGAGCAGCTTGGAACATTGCCAAAGTTAAAGAGGGAACAACCACTGCTGTATTTGGGTTGGGTTCCGTTGGCCTCGCTGTAAGATTGATTTTGACAAATTCATTAACGCAACCAAATTATCAAATTGATTTTCATTTATGTATATGAATGCAAACTGATACATATACTTTATGAATAACAACAAAAGGTAGCTGAAGGTGCTAGAGCAAGAGGAGCTTCTAGAATCATCGGTGTGGATGCTAATCCTTCCAAATTTGAGAAAGGTATTTCTCTTTATAAATGAAGCTGATATATGGATTCCTAAATAAATCGAATTGTAATGTAATATATAGTTAACCACAATCCTAATTCAAACCCAATATTATTGTAGGAAAATTGATGGGCATAACAAACTTTATAAATCCTAAAGATTTAACTAAGCCTACACATAAGGTACTATATCAATTTCTTGACAAAAGGAGTAACTTTAAATGAAATAAATATTGATTGGTTCTAACAATTGTGATTTATAATTATACAAAAGATGATTCAAGAGATGACGGGAGGAGGCGTTGATTATAGCTTCGAGTGCACCGGGAATGTTGACGTTCTTCGTGAAGCCTTTTTATCGTCTCACGCTGTAAGTTTATTAACATTTGAGATGAATGAGTTTATTAAGTTACTTAACCAACTAAGTAATTAAGTTAGTTGAGTAACAAATTAGTTCGAAAATAAATATGATGAGTAGGGTTGGGGATCAACTGTGCTAGTTGGAATATATCCGACGCCAAGAACAGTGCCTCTCCATCCCATGGAACTTTTTGATGGACGTACAATTACTGGTTCTGTTTTCGGTGGTTTTAAGCCAAAATCTCAGCTTCCAAATTTTGCCCAACAATGCATGAAAGGGGTATTACTTATCGTCCTACAATTTTCTTTAAATAGTATTACTTTGGGTTTGTAGTGAAACTAATTACAAAACTTTAATTTACAGGTTGTAAAATTAGAACCTTTTATTACCAATGAGCTTCCATTTGAGAAGATAAATGATGTGTTTCAACTACTTCGCGATGGAAAATCTCTTCGATGTCTTCTTCAAATCTCCAAATTTCTCAAGAAATGATTCTATACATTTACAAAATTATTACACTATCATTGACCTAAATTATATTTAATATAATACTCCCTCCGTTCCCTTTAATAAGATGTTTAAGATATTTTTATTTGTTTCATTTTGTTATATATTTTACTATTTTCTATGTAAAATTAAAAGTTATTTGATTTTTTTTACCTTCTAAATTCCGTAGTCTTTTATGTGATTGGTTGCATGTTATTTTAAAGTTATTATACTAAATATTGTTTTGTTTATAATTATGTTTATTAATTCTTGCGCATTCAAACAAAACATCTTATAAAATGGAACGGTGGAAGTAGTTGTTACTGGTTATTTATTATTCTTTCACCTCTCAATATATGTATCCTCCCTGTTCAAAAAATCAGCCGCCCAGCCGATTAATCGATGTCGGACACTCTCCGCCACGATTATCGTCCGATTAATCGATGTCGGACAATCTTTTAGATTTTTTGAAAAAACTCAAAATTTTCATCATTTTAAGTTCAAAATCGATTAAAATTTGATGGATCTGTCATATTTTGATATTAAGAACAAGAAAAAGTAAAAAACAAAATGAAGAATAACGTGAGGAAATTGAATATATATGGCGGCTAGGGTTGTAGAAATCGTTTTTTTCATGAGGAAGACGAGGGCAATTTCGTCATTTTGCATTTCATTAAAGTAAATACGCAGAAATGGCAGATGAGAGATTCGAACATGCGTTCTCAATGTATAATTAGTCTCATAGTACCACCAGACTATCTTAACTTATTGCTATTTATCCGCAAACATAATATATATACTATATTTCCTTAAAAATGTGTAAAACTAATCCCCGATTAATCCCCGTTTAATCTCCGATTTTCTCATTAATCGCTAGGCCAACTCCGACAGCCCGATTAACGCCTAGCGAATTTTTGAACATTCTGTATCATATATAACGCAATGATTAATCATTATATATGGTCAAGAATGATTTGAATTTAATTAATTCAAATGATTTAACAATGTCATATAATTTGTTTTTTTTTTCAATAACATAATTTTACAACGCTGAGAACATTATTTATAAGTACACCACAATCCACAAAACACTAATATTCAATTCACATAGCGTAGTAGCTAATTATTTAGTTTGATGAATTATAACTCATATATGTACACTGCAACTAGCCAACTACTTGTGGATCAAGTTTTTATTTTTTTAAACTACTTCTGGATTTATATAAATACATATATATATATATATAGGTTACATACTTACATATATTCAACAATATATAATTTTAGTGTAAAAATTTAGACTAATAGTGTAGACTTAAAATTTTTGTTGGTGAGCTAAACATAAGTATGTGAATGAATTTTTATGATTTTCTCGATAACATACATGTGAACAAGGGATATCGTTTTTCAAAAGAGAAGGATGAAATACCAAGCATCGGCATTAGATTTGGTCGATTAAGGAGTCTTTGGAGCCGTGGACGTCATAAGTTCAAACCGAGTTTGGGAAAGAACCATAATACATGCTATAGTCTCCGGTTTGAGTAGATGTATAAGTTTCGGTCCATAATGTTTAAATGAAACAAAAAACAAAAAACAAAATGAGAGATCACTAAATTGAACGAGGTAAAACTTCGCATTCAATTTAATTAAAATCAAAACAAAAATATAAAAAAGTGAAAGATAGAGAGGTCAAATGTGGTTAATCATTGTATTATATTAGTTAATCCATCAATTTTGTACCCAAAAGCATGATTAAGCATAGAATTTAGGGAAATAAAACATCATTATTAATGTTGAAACACAAAATCCCATCAACAGACAAAAGATAGGCGTAGTGCATGTAGGGTAACAACTTTAACTAGGTTAGTACATGTGCTGAGCATGAGTTTAATTGTTATCATTATTTAATTAATTTTTTTTTGATCACATGTAAATATAAATAATGATACGGATAAAAAATAATGATATTATTAGGCATTAAAGTATATGATGAAATGAATTTTGTATATACTTTTGATCACTATTATAATTGTCTAATAATTGTTTGTTGTAATATTTATTAGTGTGATACAATAGTTCTTGATGTAGTTAGATTTACATTTATTTGTCATAGTGTAATTAAAATGGTATTTGTTACTAATAATGTTTGGTTATAACAAATGTGTTATTAATGATTAATGTAGAGTGTTTGGATAATAGTATAATAAAAAATTGATAATAGAATAAATTTATTAATTGAAAAATTGGAAAAAATGAAAATTTAACACATCATCAAAATGATCTCAAAATGCTTCTACTTTAATATATGCTTGGGATTTCGGATAACTATTCGATTATCGGTTCGATTATTTTGGTTTTCGGTTCTATAAATAAAATATCCATTGAGTTATTTTAATATTTCAGTTGGGTTTTGGATCGGTTAACTTTGGTTTCAGATCGGTTGCGGTTATGAGAAGGACAAACTAAAATAACTAAAAGATATGGAGAATCGAAAAATGAGAAAAAATATGGGAAATTAGATTTAGAATGGGAAATTAACATATATTATAGAGATTCAAAATTATTTTAGTATATATATGTGTGCAAATGTATATATTGTTGAATATTCGGTTTGGCTATTCGGTTTTCGGATATAACCGTACCCGAACAAAAATCCATGGACTCTCAATATATTATCTATTGGGTATTTTAGGAGGAACCAAAATCTAACCAAACCGGTTTTTCGGTTCGGTCTTGGTTCGGTTATTCGGTTACAGTTTTTTTTTTTATCCCAGGTCTACTTTAATATATGAAGATATACATTTTATGCGATAAAAAATGATTAAAATTGCACCTTTCCCGTCTATATAATATTTTGGGTTAATTTGTTGTAAAGCCAAAAAAAAAAAAATTATAACTCAAATCTTAGCAAAAAGTCCTAAATGTAGAAGTTGAGATTTGACCACGTAAAAGAGTTTTGGTTAGAGTTCAAATTATAATTTTTTTTGTGTTATACAACCAATTTTTCTTTATATTTTTTCCGTATGTTAAATACCTATAATTCAGTCCATTGGTCTACATATTTATATATTTGTTTCTTTTTTGAAGGTTGAAGTGTTGAACATATGCATGTACCTGCTGCGTAAATAAATGTTTGCTAATTCTAATGTATTTTTAAAAATCCAACCATCGCCTTTTTTGTTGGGATTGATATTCCACCACATCATACTTTTCTGCTCTCTATTTAAATTTCTTCTATTTTTATTTCTAAAGGCATCAGTCTTGTTCAAATATCAGGACACCGCTTTATCAAAAAGAAAAATAAAGAACAGGACAATGCATTCGACTTGTTTTAATAAGGTTATTAAGAATCGTAAATGAATAAAAGATGTGTATTTTTCGAGTTATTTATCTCGGTACATCTTCACATTTAAGAGTCTGTATACAACTAGAACTAGAAATCCTAGTTGTCAGATTAAATTTTATTTGTATAAATATGTTTTGTTGCCATGAATAATAATCAATAGGAAGCCATCATAACATTTGGTTCCTACCTCTTCAGTGTGTAAAAATGATCAATTCTGATAGTTGTATCTTCTGTAAATAATGTGTTTGACTATTTTTCCAATTTCAGGTGAATAGCTAGTTTGAAATAGACATGGACAAATTTAGGCAGAGATGAAAAGATAATGTAATGAAGATGGAGTGTCACACTTTGTGAAAAATGCATGTCCTTTTGCTCTCCTCCCCTTGTTTTTCTTTGACTCTTTTATCACTTTATAATTACAACGGACAAAAATACTACACTTAGAAATTGATGTTTTATCCACCTTTTTCTTCAAAATGAGTATCGATATAGAATTGCATTGGCAGTTTCAATATATATATATATATATATATATATATATATATATATAATTTTCTTTAGTTAATTACTAAAGCTCCGATTGGTAGCATGTGGTACCAAAGTTGAGTTGCAATTAGTATTGTAGTTCGATGTAAACTTGCAGTAAAGTAATGTGGTAAAATTACAGATTTATGTGGTGAGTGTGCTGTAAAAATATGAATTAACGTTTTATCGATACAACTAACTGGTAACTTTATTGATGTATAAGTTGCAGTATGTGTTATTAAAAACAACTAAATTTAAAATAAGTAACATTAACATTTTTATTAGAAATTAAATAATAAAACATATCAAATGAAATAAAAAATAACTTAGATATTGTAAATTTAAAAAATAAATAATTTTCTCGTAAAATAAAAAGCAAGAAAACTAATAAAAAAATTTAAATATACAACTTTGTTTGAATTATTCAAATAGAATTTATAAATACACAACAAAATCTTTGACTAAATTATTGTGTAGTTGGAATATTTGAAATTTTTGGTGTCAAAAAAATATATATAAAAATGAAAATCAAAACCCACGTTTTTCTTTTGGAAAATTGGATTAAAAAAAAATAAAAAATAGTAAGTCATCTCTAACACATGAGAATTTCCATGATGTACCGTTAATTTTTGAGTTACTAATTTTACAAAGGAAATAACTCAAATTTGTACATCAACAATAACACATCATAATTCAAACTCCAATTCAAAAAAAGAAATGTAGAAGAGAAGTGAACTAGCCGACTATTTTTGAATTGGTATTCTAGAACATTTAGTTTATCGCCTATTTAACGTGAAAAATGTCAAAAAATGTTTACATTGAAACATAATGGAAAATGATAGATTTTGATATTTTGTGATGTATCTTTAAGGTGTAAATCATTTCTCATAAGTGGAATTGAACTTGAGCATTTACTCTCAAGACCACTTGTCCCACTATCCACTTAGTAATGTTGTGATGTTTAATGATAAAATAGTTGGCAAAATATATTTGATGGTAGTTTTATAAATCAGAGTATCAATGTACATTTTATTTGATAGTATACAAAATCTATTCTTTTTTTTTTTGTTTAATTTAGATACACACACACCATTGTAGTAGACTATTTCACATTAAATTCAAACTCCGTAATAAGCAATTGCAAGAAAACATAATTAATCTCCACTAAACATGTTTACATGCCTACATTAGTATTGTTCCCATTATACATACACATCACATGACACGTCAAAACTTACGTCACAACCTTCACACGATCAATTTCGGTATAAACATAGAACATAAGCTTAACTAAATTCTTAATTTCATGAACACTTTAATGCATGATAACTTTCCACTTCTTTATTTAAATAATAATATCCCTCCCCTTTTGGGGCTATGTCATCGACTCCCACCACCATTATAAATCATCCCATTGCATGCTTTCTCATTCTAACTAAGTTGTAACCATATTCACTTGCAACCATAAATTTCTCTAGTTTGCTAGAGCCAATAACCAAAAAGATATCGCCATTATTATCAATGGCGGAGAATAAGGTTCATTTGTCGATTAATGGACAATCAAAATTGCCTCCAGGTTTCAGATTCTATCCAACTGAAGAAGAACTACTTCATTACTATCTGCGTAAGAAAGTTAACTCTCAAAAGATTGATCTTGATGTCATTCGTGAGGTCGATCTCAACAAGCTTGAGCCTTGGGATATTCAAGGTTCTTCTAACAAGAAACCTTAATTAGAAAAATCTCTTCGATTTCTATTTGTTTCTTTTATATTATTGAATCATTTTGGTGAGCAAATGCAGAGGAATGTAGGATCGGTTTGACACCACAAAACGATTGGTACTTCTTCAGCCACAAGGACAAGAAGTACCCCACCGGAACCAGGACAAACCGGGCAACAGTCGCCGGATTCTGGAAAGCTACTGGACGTGACAAGATCATCTACAGTTGCGTCCGGAGGATTGGTTTGAGAAAGACACTCGTATTCTACAAAGGAAGAGCTCCCCACGGGCAGAAATCCGATTGGATCATGCATGAGTATCGCCTTGACGATACTCCAACAACTAATGTAAGTAATTGTGATTAATATTCACTTTAGTTTGCAAAAATTAGACTGAAAGACAAAGATGAGAAACATTACAAAGTTTAAAACAAAAAAAAAAATGTTACAGAAAAGTTTTGGTTAATTCTTTTAGCAAAAAAAAAAAGTTTTGGTTAATTATTCCGCTGCATAATATCTAATCCATTCATTTCAGTATGCATGTCTTGAATATATTAAATTTCAAGTGTTGAAGAACAACATCTACCAATGGTTGCATTTCCGGAAAAAATAAAAGAAACGAAAAGTCACATTTACGTCGTATTTATGTTATAATCTCTCTTATTCAAGTTTATAAGATCAATTAATTCCATTATCAGGGTTCTTCCGATGTTGTAAGTGAAGATCCGATGAGCTATAATGAAGAAGGTTGGGTGCTATGTCGAGTGTTCAGGAAGAAGAACTATCAAAAGATCGACGATTGTCCTAAAATCACTCTAACTTCTTCACCTGATGACACCGAGGAAGAGAGTAGGACCACTTTTCACAACACTCAAAACGACACCGCTTTAGACCATATTCTTCTCTACATGGACCGTACAAGTTCTAACATTTGCAATCCTGAAAGCAAAACATTAACAACGATCAACACTCAGGATCTCTTATTCATGCAACTCCCACGCCTAGAAGAGACACCACCCAAGTCCGAACTGTTAATGACTCTGAACCTGCCCGATTCCTCTCCGGTTCAAGGGAAGGAAACCGGCATACCGGTTTGCAGTAATTGGGCTAGCCTTGACCGGCTAGTGGCGTGGCAATTGAACAATGGTCATCATAGAATGATTGACACCTTTGATGAAGGAGAAGAAAATGGCGATACTACGATGCGTCGATGGGAACATCATGATTGGAATCATACTGATAATGTCGATCTTTGGAGTAGTTTCACTGCGTCTTCTCCATCTCCTTCGTCTCTAGACCCTCTTGTTCATTTATCTGTATGATTACATGCATATACAAATATATATATATATATATATATATATATATACGTGTACACAAAACAAAATAATTATATATCTTTCATTTAATAAACAAATAAAGGTTGTTATTAAACGTCTAAGAGCATCAAATTGCATATCCAATTGGGTCTAATTAGTGGGTCTAAAATTTAAAAAATTATTAAAACACACACTCTCTCTTCCTTTTACTTAACTTTATACCTTCTCTTTCATCATTTTATTCAATTTTTATTAATTTTATATTTAAATACTCTTTCTTCATTTTAAGAACACTTTCCAAAATATCTAATTTTAGACACTCTCTCTTCTTTTTAGACACTTTCTACTCTCTTTACTCAAATTTTATTAATTTTATATTTCAATATACCCCACAAAAACACTCTCTTTTTTCTTTTTACAACCATTTTAATAATTTTATATTATAAAAACACCACATTAGACTCCAAGGGATCACTATTGAACATTATTGAACATGCCCTAATGTACTGTGCTTTCCCGTATAGAATTTGGGGTTTAACATTTGTTATTGTAGAGAAACTAAACTCTCATATATGATAACCAGAAAGTTTACTACAAAGAATAAATGACAAAGAATTTGGGTAAAGTATCATTGCCATTCTGACGATGAACTTATATCATCAATGAAGTTATATCTATTTTGACTTTTAGATCAAAGTAAGTGTAGCAAAAAAAAAAAAAAAAAGTGTAGCAAATAATGACAGCGTGATAAGATTTATAATTAATTAAACTTTTGGTGCGACTGTGTTATCTTTTTGTTTTCGTTGGAGAATCCTCATGTCTTATTCCTCGTACAATACTATAAATTATAACCCACTGACCACTTATCTAATTATATAATCTTTTAATTTGTCGCTTCTTATTTTGCTTTATAAACGTAACCCATTTGTATTTGGTAACATAAATCTTGCTTCTTTCCAAAACATTAACTAGTTTTTTTTTTTTTTTTTTGCTACATCGTAAACTCGTTAGATTAAGACGCTCAAAGTAGTGATCGCATTAAAATAAAAAATTTATAACTGATTAATTATAACTTGAAAATATTTTGTTTATTAGCACTAAATATCGGGGGAAAAAGAAGTTGTTAGATAGTTTTCAAACTTTTTCTGATCAGGACTATCTAGTATTACTTGCATGCTAGAAGAATATGGTGACAGTTTGAAAGCAATCTCAAATTTTGGGATATGCCGACGGATTCCACAATATACCTTCTGCCTTTAGTAGAGTTTAATTTAGGGATGCTTATGGTTTAGTGATTTGGGCATGAGCGATTAGCATAGCAAAACAATAATTTTGAAATAACTTGCTTTATCATATAACAAGTGGTTGGTGTTGTAGCGGTTTTGAAGCTTGAGAATGAGTAGTCATTAGTTCATCTCTATTTGGAAGAAGATGATTTATGTCTTAAACGCGGTATTATCAACGGATGGCTCCGGACTGAGAATATTATGGATTAAAGATTCATATCTCCCACAAATTTTTTGGTTCAACTTGTTTTTCTGATACATGTTAGTGATGTAAAGTAAACTTACATATGAGTTGATAGAAATAGAAAATAGAAGAGAATTCGGAAAGTCGAAACATAATGTACAAATGGCTAGACTTACAAATCATGATCGAGCACTACTCTTTCAACATAGAAATGGTTATTACAGTAGAACCTCTATAAATTAATAATGTAAAGATTCTAAAAATTTATTAATTTAAAGAAATATTAAATTATAAAGAGATATTTCTATTTATAATATTTATGTATTTAATATTAAAACTTTATTTTTGTTATTCAATTGTTTATATAACTTTTTACATATTCTTCATCCTACTCCATATCATGTTAGTAATCTTGATCATCATTATAAGATGAACGCTAGGAACATACTTAACTATTTCTATGCAAGAAAAGTTTTTGGGTTTTAGAAGTATTTAATCATAAGAAAATAATTATCATGTATAAAACTCTTCTTCTTTATTAAAATTAAGTTTATAATACCATACATTTCTATGCAGTATTCCAACAAGATCCCAACTTTAAAAAGAAAATATATCTCAATATAGTCATACATTACTGAACTATTATACATATATATATATGTACGTACAAAATTTACAAATACTAATTTATACTATTATCGTGACTATATTTTACATAGGATTTTTATAAAAATTATCATCTTATCAAATTTCGTCAAATTTTTCACTCGCCCAAATTGAGGCTAGAAGAATTTAATGATTTATAGAATATTAATTTATAGAGTTTCTGCTATATATATTTTTATTTAAACGTCTGGATTGATTTATTACTTTATTGTAAATTATGAGAATTGTCACTCCGACCCTATTTAATCCGCGACAGACGGCACTTCCTAATCTATGCTCATGATAGACACCTTCTATCTTCACTGTGTGGAATGATGGCAAACTGCTCTAATTGCACAACGCTAGATATCTCATATTTTCATTAATTTGGAGATTTATTAATAAATCGTATTGTCTGAGAATCGAACCCTAGACCTCCGGATATAAAAGCCTTAATTAAAATTTAATTAACCATGGGACAATTAGTTGTATAACTCAAAAACAATTATACTAAAACTCACTTAGCCAATTTCTAACAATTAGATTTATGGTTTTTAGTTAGATTTTGAATTATATATATATATATATATATATATATATATATATATATATATATATTGGATTATAGAGCAAATTAACCCATTAACTATTGGGTCAAATGTGCTTCTACCATTATTATATGGTTTAAGTACGCAAAAAAAAAAAACTAAAATACACAATATTTTTTAATAGTTTTAATTTTTTATAATAAAACCGAATACCAGATTTAGGGCATCATTATAGATAGTAAATAGGGGTAAATATAAAATATAAAATTATTAAAACACACATTCTTTCTTACTTTTACTCAACTTTATATCTTCTCTTTCATCATTTTACTCAACTTTTATTAATTTTATATTTAAACACTCTCTCTTCCTTTCAATTTACTCTCCAAAAGTTCTAAAATTAATAACTCTCTCTTCTTTTTACTCAACTTTTATTAATTTTATATTTAAACACACCCACTATCTCCTCTCTTTTATTAATTTTATATTTCAATAACCCCACAAAACACTCTCTTTCTTCCTTTTACTCAAATTTTAATAATTTTATATTTTAAAAATCCACTATATTTACTCTAATTTACTATCTATAATGATGCTCTTATAGTTATGATTTTTAGATCTATAATTATGACATACCTCATATTTTACAGATTTTAGCATATTTTTAATAGGATCGAGCTATAGATTGATGTTGATTCTGATACCATGCTAATAATAAGATGATGATAATGCCAATTAGAAGTCTGCCGTTTGTTGATCAATGTATCAAAGTAAATATACAAGAGGAGTTTTAGGTTAACATACCTTGGAAAACGAGCTAAAGACTCTACAGTACCATAATGGCCCAATACATACTTTTCTTGTTTGTCGCTTGCCGTATGACTGAATGTTTCATGATGGTTTCCCTATAATTTTTTTGTGAGACCGTTTGCAAGGGTTTGTTGACGTACAAATAATTGAAAAGTAATTAAACAGCACAAAGGTTGGGTCTCTTTAGACTTTTGGTCTAACCTCATATGCGCCTTTGAACCGTCCAACATCAAAGTCTCTAAGTCTAACGTCCGCTTCGTATCAAAGTTAACATAGATTTGACAAATTTTATTTAATTTCTTGAAAACTATATATTTATTATTTCTGCTTATAGTAATAAATTCATCAATTTCCCAGGTATTGTATATATCAAGTGTACAACCCATATTTAAATTTGTTGCTTAGAGATGTTTGCACCAAAATAAACTATATATACTTTGATGGTGAAACGTTCACTAGATGTTAAGTATTTGGTTCAAACTACTTTCTAAAAAGGAGAATCAGATACATGAACGATAATGGAATAATAATATATGGTACCTTGACTCTGCAAAAGCAACAGAGTCATTGAAGTGTGAAGCAATAGCATCCAGTGTATAATAAAAAGACCAAAACCCTCAGTTACATACTTACAAGTTACAATAAACATTACCAACTCATAAAAACAAATACTATTCCAAGTCAACTTGATAATTCACGAATTCTTACGTTCCATCTTCTCGGGCAGACAAGAATCTCACGCTCTCTATATGTACATTTATATTCCCATTTAACCATATCACATAGGCTCCCTCGATCTCTTAATCTTTCTTTAAACGAAAACATCAAAACAAGAACCCTATATACGAATCAAGAAACATCACAACTTCAACACCATAAGCATCGTTGGTCCTAATGGAGAAGGAGAAAGATATATGCGAAAAAGGATCATCAATCTCGAGAAACTCATCGGTCGGGTACTACTATCATCGGAGGTCAGAGGGTGTTCCGTTCAAGTGGGAAATGCAGCCAGGGACTCCCATTACTACTCAACCGGTGGAGGTTGTTCCTCCGATCACTCCTCCTCCTGCAATGCTCAGCCTCGGCCTCGCGAAGCCATCCGTCTTCTTCGAAAAGCCAAATCACTCTGTGTTTCCAGCAAAGCTGAAGTTGCGGAGTTGGAAACATCTTCGTTGCAAGAGATATTTCTCTAGATTGACAAACAAAATGGTGTTGCTTTCGATTTGTTTGAACCCTGAGAAACGGTAGAGATAGTCATGAATAAATAATTCGTGTCAAAGTAGAGCCTAAATATTCTATTAGACCCATTAACATACCTTTTTAACATTTTACTAGTGACTTCCCGTGCCAAGCGTAGTAGGATCATCGGCAAAAAAATATCTAAATAGTTATTTTTGTCTTTAATATAATCATTAATTGTAATAATATGTTATTTTCATACCGGTTTTAATAATAAGAGTTCAAATAATCAGTTCTCATAGAACTGATTAATTCTAAAACAGCAAACCACCAATGTGAAACCAGTTCAAACCAGCAATTATTTGAACTGATTCATTCTAAAACAGAGTGAAATCTTCACCAATCACTGGTCAATCAGACTTGTAGAATTGCTCTCCATATCCGGATCCTTATTTGATGGCATACCAAAGAGGACTGATCTGATTTGTTCAACGGTTCTTGTAAAACGTTCCCTTGTCTCTAGACGCACCAAAACTCAAGCAAACGTTGCAGCTCATCCACCAATACATTTCTTATGTCGTTTAGCCTCTGCTGGAAAAAAAATCGTAGTAGAACCTCAGCCTTCATAGAAGTGAGATTTGATCTTGAACGAGAACGGATTGCGCGTATATGGTGTTCTTAGATGTATGTGACTGCTGGTATACTTTATCGTTATATGATCCCTCACTTTTGCCATATAAAATCCTTTTCTCAAAATAGTAATTGTATTCAAGCGAATTCGACACCTCCGTTTCTTTGGCAAAAGTCACATAATTCTCTTGCTTATGACACAGATCATTGTACGTGTCTTCACTTATACAGGATATAATCCTGATGTCCAGACCAGATAGATGTTTCAGACCTTTTAGCTTCTTAGAAAACCGATAAAGGGCGGATCGAGAATGGAAAGCTCTAGTGATTGATTCACTACAATGTCTCTAGTGATCGAATCTCTGAACTTGACCAGAACTGAGTAATAGTAGGAATTAAACCTTCTAAGAGAAGTCCACAGAGTTATCTCAAGTGCATCAAGCTCTAGTGATCAGTTCACCACACATTTTCTAATCACAAACTCACAATGAAACCAAATAAGACTTACTTTACTAAATCCGGTGACATTCCTTCGTTATTACAATTTACAAGTAAGTAATCTAACCCCAAAGTTGGTAATTGTATTGAACTACTGAGATTCCCCCAAACATTTGATAAAACAAAAACTCCCCCAAACATTTGATAAAACAAAAACACAAACAAATTAAGGCTATGGTATTTGATTATATGTAAACCATCTTAAAACAAAGTTTCTCTACCGTAACAAAGAAACTAGAGATCTCTCACAGTACTATTTGCTGTGTCAATTCCTCCTCTTTAGCTGCAAATCGGACAACGAACAAGACCGTTCTCATTACAATCAATACATCTCACAACTGCATCACTTCCCCATCCTTCCACAACTTTACAACTCCCATTACAACCGGAACACGGCAAAAACGATCAACCACCGCAACCGTCACAACCGCCTCCTCCACGATCTTTCTATTTCGGAATCCCACTAAGTAAATCTCCAAGCAAACCTTCTTCCACCAACCTCATCACTTCCTCTACTCCACCAATATACTTCCCCTTCACAAAAACCCTAGGCGGCAACATCACCCCCACGTCATCACCCACTTCTTCTTCTTTCGCCATTAGACTCGCAAGCTCTTCCCTAAATCCTCTATCCATAGACACATCTCTCTCACAAATCACAACACCGTAGCTCTCAGTCGCAGCTCTCACGGCGTTACACGCCTCGAACGTTCGCCGAACGCCTCGTAACGACGTCGTATAGATCACGACCCGGTTCTCTTTCGGATCTAGCGGTTTCAAAGCAGAGGAATTTTTTTCTCTAGAGGTTTCAAACCCGGATCTAGAGGTTTGTAACAGTGAAGTTTCTTTCTCTGTCTGCGATGGTTATATTTAAACTCCAACCTACCCTGTGGAATAAATGTCTTCTCCTTTATTAAATTCTCATGTTGTTTACGGCGTCCGACGTCACGCCGTCATTCCATCTCTTTACTATCTATTCATCACCATACGCATCACTCTTCACGCGTTTCGTTATGAAGGGGAAATCATTTTTTTCGGGTACCCTCTTGTCGATTCTCCTCACCACATTTTTTCTTTATTGTTTTGTTAATTAAATTATTGATTCTTGCCATACAGCAAATTCACTCTTTATTTTAGTTAGTTCAACAATTTTTTTTATTAGTAATTATATATCAGAAGAATAATGCATTTTTTGTCTACAATATATGCTCGTGCATATATTTACATAATATCTTCAAAAGACTATTAATAATAAAAAAAAAAAAAAAAACCATGCACATAACGTGAACGTCCTTTTAAAATGCTAAACACAAAACTAGTGGGTCGGTCGAGAAAGAAGGTTCCTTCTGATTTGTTGTGAGAAAAGTCAACGCTTTCACACGTTTTTAGCACTAACACTCAACAAACTAAAAATCTTGGACCACTCTAAAGTATATGAATATGGACCCAACGAACCTCTAGTTAATGCTCACCCAACTCTTTGCCTCATCTATGATCTATCTATTTTACATAATATTCTTATCTATGTTTTTATATATAAATGGAGCAGAGTCTAGCTTTCAGCTATATCGATTTCTCTTCAACAACTTTGAAATGGTAAGTGGGTCATTGTCTATCAAGCAATTTTTTTTTTTTTTCTGTTTTTTTAGCTGTTAGTTTTACAATCTAACCACGATTAGTTTACTCTTTATAACCCAAAATCTTGAACCTAATAGCATATAGAGATTATTTGTCAGGTAAGCACGATTAATATGATTGTCTTTTCTTTTCTCGATGTATCTCCTCATGTATGTTATTTTTGAGTCACGCCATTTGAGATGAAATTAGATTTTCTTAGATTATATAAACCATTATATAGATATAGTTAGATATGAGAGTGGTGAAAGCCTTATAGGCATCATCATGGTTAATTTGAAGCCAGTTTAAGCTTAAACTTATAATTTTTATTTGGTATTTTGCGTGTGTGTTAAGGCAGAAGATGAAACTATAAAGCATCTGGTGATAGTGAAACCTTTCTCGTTAGAAGATGAAAAAGATTCTGAGCACACAGCTTTGAATGTCATCCGTCAGATCTTTAGCCACTTGAAGGACGTGCGTCCAGGATCTGATCTCACCGATTTTACTCAGGTTTTATTTTCATAACTTGATATAGTATTAATTTTCATTTTTTAGTAAAGAGAAATAGAAGTTGGATTAGAATATAGTAGCCCTGGGCACGAAGCAAATATCCGGAAAAAATTCAGTATCCGCGATCCGCTTCGTCCAACATGGATATTTGATTTTTCGATCCGATTCGATCTGTTAGTTTTTGTATATCCGTAAATTCGGATATCCAAATTTTTTCTTATTATCCGCGAATATCCGATCCGATCCGTTATAAGTCGAATATCCGAAAAATTTCACGAATATCCGCGATCCGCGATCCGATTCGTTAAAAATATTTTAGAAACTCAAAACTCAAAAAGAAAAATTAAATACATAGACTAAGTTATATACATGTATCTGAGTCGGAACAGGTAATCTCTTGACATTAACGGCGGTGCTTGGTGGAGACTCGGCGTGATAATGTCGGAGTTGTTCTGGTGAAGACGACCATTGTTTAGCCTTCAGCCACATGTGCCCACGTGTTGCTTAATGCTTAATTGTTATCTTCTTTGAAATGAGGCTTTATTGATTGTAATAAGCTCTCGGTTTTTCATCATGTATTGGGCTTTAGGCCTTCTTCTATGAAATGAAGTTGTCGTTAAAAAAAAAAATGTACATGTATCTATATCTATGGACATATTATATATATATATATATGTATATAATAATACGGATCGGTTCGGATAATGACTTTTTCTAAAATATGATTTGTGATTTGCTTTGCTTTTTACGGATCGTCCAATTTAATATTTGCTTTGCTTCGAAACTTTACGGATATTTGATTTTTTTGGTTCGGATCGAAACGAATCGCGGATCGAATCGGATTTAACGGATTTTTTGCCCAGCCCTAGAATATAGAGAACTAGAAAATGTCTCGCGCGATGCGCGAGTTTTGTTTTAAAATTTATTAGATTTGAAGACAAATACTATGTTTTATTTTATTATTTATATTGGTTAATTGACTTGAAATTAAATTAGTTACTTTTTTTATTTATATTGCATTAACATTGAAATATAAAGTGATTTTCAACTTTTTCAATATTAGTGGTTACTATTTGAATATATTTGTTTGCAATTTTGTCAATTACATAAATACATAAATTTCACAGCTAAATCAATTATGTTATCTAAACAATGCTTAAAATTTTATAGTAAAATAGTTATTAATTGTAAAACCTCTTTTTACATTCTAATTACTTATCATTTTTTTTCCTTAATATTTTTTTTTTGTATTTATACATACAAATAGTTAGTTTTTATTTCTTATGTACTTATATTAGCTATTATAAAACCTCTTTCTACATTTTAATTACTTATCATTTTTTTAAAAAAATTTATATTTATCTATACAAAGAATTAGTTTTCATTTCTGATTTACTTTATTTAGCTATGATTATATGTTTTTAATCGAAAAATGTTTATGTTGAAATACATTAGCCTATGATGAGGTATAATGAATTTTTTAATCATCTATTCGATTTGTATATGAATCAATAACATTTTATATATTATATCATATTTACATATATTTAATAATATATAAAAAAGAGAAGAACTGTATTAGTAAAAATATATAAAAAAATGACATAAACTTATGTAATTTGTATATAATATATGAGTTAATATAAATGGTGGTAATGTACTTTAGGAACATTAAACGTAACTTTATATATATGATATGTTAAATATATATTTACCACCATTAAATATATATAAAATTAAGAAATTTAAACTCGATAAACTTTAGTTATTTAAATATTTATAATACATTAGTTAAATACATAAAATAACAAATCTATTCTTTTTGGATTGTTATTTAATTTTATTTGAGATATTGTATTTAATTTAATAGTATTATTATTTTTAGTAATTAATTATATTTGACTAAAAATAATAAGTAATTAATTATATAAATATGTGAAGACACATGTTGTCTTGTCAGAGCTTGTTAACTTTAAAATATTATAAAGATTGACATTTCAAAATGTTTCCTACTTTTCTGAATGACTTTAGAAAGAATTTTAGTAGTGAGTTATATATCTTTCTTTCTGTGATATATACAAGTGTCTTTAGTAGTCTAGTGGCTCTTCTCGACTTAATTTACCGAGGTTAGTTGAGGTTCGAAACCCAGAAGAAATATTTTGAACGTTTTTTTAAAATAAATTTTCTTAGAGAAAGAGGTGACACATGTCGTCTTGTCAGAGAAAGTTGGTTGTTGACAACCTTAAAATATTATAAAGATTTGCACTTTAGGTGGATGGCCTTTCAACAGTCCAATGCATAGGGGTGGGCAAACGAGAATATGGGACGGGATCTAACGGGAACGGGACAGAACGGGATTTATGAAACTAGAAAAATACGTCCCATTTCAAATTCGGGACGAGAACGAGATAAAACGGGATGAGACGGGAATGGGACGGGAATTCCTATAAAATAATCAGACTCAAAAAATAGATTAAACAATGCTTCAAATTGCAAATATGTATACAACAAGCTTTTTCAATTTATCAAAAACATGTTTAAATTAAAGAAAATTCAATTGTATTTAATAAAAATTAAAAATTAAAAATAAAATAAAAACCATAATCTTCAAATTGAATAAAACTTAACTCACATTAAAGCATAAATTCAACAACAAACGTCCAAATCTTCTCCCTTGTATCATTCTTCACTTACTGTAAGTGATTTCTTCTGCACTTCTACACAAGAGAAAACAAACAAATATAGTAATTAATTAATAAAGTATGTTAATGCTAAATTTATCAACGGATGATGCTAAAGAAATGAGAATATGTAATACTAAAACTCTTAAACATTACCTTCAGCAACTCCATCCATAAATGCTTGCTCTTCCATCACTTGATTTCCGGTGGCTCCTACGTCATACAGAGCTCCCACGCTGATGCTCTGTGAGATTATTGTTTCTTGGGACTAGGTGGTGCAGCATCAGAAGAAGAAGACCTCTTACGTCCATTTTCCACATCCTCCATAGGCACACATAAAAAGTATAAACAAACATAAAACTATTATGAATCAATAAAGAAATATAGATATAATCATAGAGAACTAAAACATTAACTAATATAGATAACATCATGAATAACTAAAGCAAATTAATACTTAACACGAAGACTCATAGACTCATGAGTCATGAATAAAACAAAACTGTATAAGAAAAGATCAATGAAAAAAACATATGATATATTAGAAACACAGAAACTCAAATTACAGACACAAAGTATATTCAAATCAAAAAACAAAAATTTTATAGGAAAAGCACCGACTACAAGAGATCAATCATGAAACAACAAGATAAACATAGATATAAAGAAGAATCATAATCTAAATGAAGTGAACGGATTCTTACCTTTTCGTGTCGTCTCTATCAAAAGAAGAGCAACCGTAAAAATTGTCCTCTATATTAGGTTTAGACGTTTAGTCCCTAGGTATTTTTTAGTTTCATATTATCCCATTAAATATATATATATATTTATATGTATATATATAAATTAATATTTATATTTATATCAAACGGGATTTTCAAACGGGATTTTGGGATATTCCGTTCTCGTCCCGGTCCCAATTGGGAATTAAAAACTTGTCCCATATGGGAATACGGAAAATAAATGGGATGGGAATTTGGAAACGGGTACGAGACGGAACGGGACGGGAATTATACCCACCCCTAGTTCTGCAGCTAGTTATGTAGGCTTTCTATCTGTCTCTCTCTTCTCTCCAAATCAGTCTCTCTCCTTCCCTTCTCCTGCCTCTATCTCCCTCTCTCCTCTTAACAAGCTTTTTTTTCTGTGTTAACTTCATTCTATAAACAAATCTCAACATAATAAATTCAAAATGTCCAATTATTTTTCTCCTTTTTGGGTTCCTGGAATCGTGATTTTAAGAACTCGAGAAAGTTTCTGATTTTCAGATTTGAAATCGATTTCTAAAAATTCCGGTGAGAGAAAAGATAGTGAGTCGTGGCGGCGGCGACAAGGTTAGTAACGCAAAAGCCGGTGTTTGAAAGAGATCGTGAACTGTTCCAATTTAGAGATCTGATTCTTGTTGAGTGCGATATGAATTCTTATGAAATTGTTAGTCAGTCTCCTTTCTCAAAGTTTACTAATTAACAACCAATAATTGAGTTACTGTGATAAAAATAAAGTTAGACGTACAATCCATATGTTTATATAGTGTATTAATATACTTTAATATATTACAAAACGTTATAATTAGTTTTAGCGAGCAAACCAAATAATTTATGTTTAACAATTTTGTTATAGTGTTAAATAAAAACTTAGAGGTATTGTATATTTGTTAACCTGTTTTTAAATTGATGTTACATCTAAGTTATTAGCCGGATACGGATATAAATAACATGCAATAAGTGAGTTATCGTGTTAAGCAAACTGTTAGAGACCAACAAAATGTGTAAACATGTACAATCTAGTTAAACTCAGCTCGGTGAGTCAACTCGGTCTATTCGAAGTATCTGGATAATATAATATATTCAAAGACTCATCTTAATTATTAGCCGGATATGAATATGAATAACATGCAATAACCGAGTTATCGTGTTAAGCAAACTGTTAGAAGCCAACAAAATCTTAAGACATGTACAATCCAGTTAAACTCGATTCAGTGAGTCAACTCGGCTTAGTGAGTCAACTCGGTCCATCCGAGTTAACTCGAACAAACTCTTTCCTGGATCTTTTTAGAAGAGATAATGAACTTTGATAGATGTGAACAATGACATGGATAAGTTTGTTGGGAATGTCCTGAAATCACACTTGTATTCACTCTAATGATAGTTGTATTGTCGAGATTAGACAGACATATGATACTAGGTGATCATTATGTTTTGCTAGAAGCCGCTTATGATCTATGAGTTATGAACTCATTGCTAGTATTATATGATCCTACAGGGTCACACACCTAAGCAAATAGGATTCACTTTATAAGGGAGTGATCATTAATGTAATGATCTGGATAATGTGTATCAAATACACATTATAAACATGTTTTAAAGGCAGTGTCGATCGACACTATAGTAGTGTCGATCGACACGAGGGTTTGACCGAAATAGGATTTCAGTTTAATGACTTAATTGATTCTGAATCGGTTTAGGATCAATTAGGTTTTCTCCAGAACCTATATAAAGGAGATATAGGTCACGACCTGGAGATAGAGAGTTTTTGAGAAAACCCTTTCTGACAGCCGCCTTTGAGAAACACAGAAATCCCTGAAAGATCCGGTTCCAGGAACTAGCATCCCTGCGGATTCCTATTTGTGTGCGTGTGGACTATCGGTAGAGGCACTACATTTGAAGTGCTCTAAATCTCGGAGTCCCTGATCTATTTCTGCTGCATAACTCCAGGTATATTCGAGATCTGTTCTTGTAGATTCATTGTTTACAAACCCTAGATCCTAGGTAAATGAACTTTCGTTAGGTTGTTTAATAGAGATTAAACTTGTGAAAACCTGAGTAAATTCCTACAAAGTTTGTGGGATTAGTTTTAGAGAAAAAATCAACTAAACTCGTTGGTGAGTCATGTTGTCACACCGCCATCATCGCCGAACGACATCTTGTTCACCAGATTCATTCACCAAATTTTCTTCTACAAATTACTGTTTCCACAACTTGATTATGCGTTTTAAGATTTTGGAGAGAGAGAGAGAGAAACGTGAGACTATCTTAGAGGGCCACAAGGTAAAATCACTCCCAAATTTCTAACATTATGTCACATCATAGTTAGTTAGCTAATATCATGATTCTTCATGGTTTTCTAACTAATTCACCCAAAGATATTAATTATATAATGAAAAATAAACATGTAAGGAATATTATTTATGACAGGTGCTTTTCTATATCTAAGATGTGTATGCATTGCTTATGCCATGATATTTTGTATCTTATTAGTGGTTTGCGTTAGTATTTTATTTTAGAGAAATTGGGTTCTACATCAACGAACTTTATGGTATTTAGGTGAATGACAATACACTATTCCATAATTTAATAATCCCATTGTGTCCCTATATTAATTTTAGGAACATCACCTCCACCACCACCGTAATTATCTCCGACCATCTTCACCGCAACAACCTCCGGCCACCACCTTGTCCTCCATAACCGCCACTACCACCACCACCGTAACCACTTCTGTAACCACCTCCGTAACCACCTCCACCACCACCACCACATCCATATCCACCATTACCACTGTAATCACCTCCGACGACCACCGTATATTTCGAGGGAGGGGGGGTTTCGATTTGTTTTTGGGTTGTCACCTCCGGCGACCACCGTAATCACCACCGGAGGCGTGATTGAAGAAGCGGAGCCGTAACCACCACCACCGTCTTGTTTTGATTTGTTTTTGGGTTGTCACCTCCGGCGACCACCGTAATCACCCCCGGAGGCGGTGATTGAAGAAGCGGAGCCGTAGGGTTGTCACCGTCTCGTTTCGATTTGTTTTTGGGTTGTCACCTCCGGCGACCACCGTAATCACCACCGGAGGCGGTGATTGAAGAAGCGGAGCCGTAACCACCACCACCGTCTCGATATATACAATCATTTCCCGTAAACTAAATCACTTCCACCGTAACCACCTATTTCACCACCACCACCACCACCGTTTTTATCCGTAACCACCAACGTATCCACCACTGTATCCACCGGATATATACATATAATACACAAGTGTATGTTTTAAGGACAAATAAGTCATTAGACACACAATGGATACTAATTTTGAAAAGTTATTGCCATAGAGCTAATTAAAATTCTTTCCATGTATATTCAGCTAATTTACTCTTTATTTTATTCCTCTATTATTTTTTATTTTTTTGGATGTATAGGTGCCTCCTCAGCTAAACCAACCAAGATCACAACTCCAAATATACGGTGAGGTGATCTACAGTTTCAGCGGCCAAGGTCTGCTAGGAGAATGTAGCCGGCGCGATTTTCCCATCGAACGGCTCAAATCCGTGGTGGCTTGGAACATCTCCAAACTCCGTTCGGTAGCCTTTGGCATGCCTCTGTCAGTGACGAAGCCAGCTTTATAACTAGGGGGGGGCACTTGCCTCACATAAGTTTTTTTTTTTGTGGTGTAATTTTGCATTAAATTTTTTTATGCCCCTCTTGTATATTGATTTTTATAAACATTGTCCCTCGTAAAAATCTGTTCTAGATTCGCCACTGGCCTCCGTACAATCCTATTCTTGGAGAGACTCACCACGTCTCCAATGGTCACATCAACGTCCTCTGCGAACAAGTATAATTTTATTTATGCTATCAAATTATTTTTTTAACTAGTACAATTACTAATTAAAATAGATAAATTTCAAAGAGAAGTTATCAAGTGTGTGAAGTAGTGTACCAACACTATGATAAATTTG
This sequence comes from Draba incana, assembly GCA_963576765.1. Lineage (NCBI taxonomy): Eukaryota > Viridiplantae > Streptophyta > Magnoliopsida > Brassicales > Brassicaceae > Draba > Draba incana. The sequence continues at coordinate 9,029,823 of OY755210.1, read as the reverse complement.
AGTATTAAACTGATCTAAATGATTTGTTCATGAGTTTTTCTACATATATGATTTAAATGATATATACAATCTGTTCATGAATTTTAAAACTAGCTGATACATTTTTTTAATAAGGTTTTTCCATATTAAATATTAAACTTTGGGAACAATGGTTAAATCCTATATATGTATCGTGAATTTTCAGGTATCGCATCATCCTCCGGTGTCCGCACTCCATGCTACTCACGAGAAGGAAAATATTGACTTAACGTGGGTTCAATATTTAACTCCTAAATTTCGTGGTAAGTTTATTTTTATTTAAATTTAGTATTCATTGTTTTTCTTTCCTTCTATAAGTAGCAGTCAAAATGCTTCAAGCCCCTCTTTAGGGAAATTGCATCCTATATTACCTAATTGACATCAAATTAATTATCTAACATACAATAAATCAAAATATAGTAACTAACAATATGAAGTTTTGATTTTCCGTTTTTACCCTTAATGAAAACTAACAAAGACTAAAGCCGATATAGTTAACTATATTCGGAAAATACAATGAGCAACTATGATTCGAATAATAATTAACTATGTCCTAATGATAACTATAAATCACTATAATAGTTAACTATGAATTTTATAATAGTTAACTATGTATGTTATTTTTTTTATTATGCGAACTATAATACGTAATTACGTTCTCAACATAGTTAACTATTTTTGTTTAAATAAGTAATTATTACAACAACATGTCTATGTAGTCAATTATGTTATGAAATGGATAGAGTAAAAACAACTACATTTTTAAATTGATATCTATTTTTTGAAAAATAGTTAACTATATTTTAGATAGTTATAAAATAGTGTGAGATTCTTAACTATTTTGTGAGATGATATTAACTAGATAGTCAACTATGTAGTTTCAAAAATAGTCAACTATTTTTTTTATGAATTCAAGTAGGGGTAATTTTGTCTGATAACTAATTCTCTCTGTTACTTACCTAATTCTATTATTTGACATGTTACGTACCTAATTTCATCTCTCAAAAGTGTTATTCTACTAATTAACCCTCTTCTTTATTACAACAAAGCAAAGTTCATTTTTTGAATAATCCGTCCAAAAAAAAAAGATACCCAATTCGAATTTGCATCTCGTTTACTTTATAGCCAGATGCATACTCGAATGAATATTTCTTGGTTATATGTCTAGTTTACTCATCTTAGTTATGCATCTAATTTATGTATGTATTTTAATGGTTCACAAGGTTCTTACGTCGAGATTGAGGCAAAGGGAAAGCGTATTGAAGCTTCTGAATCGAAATGAGACTTACGAGATGGGCCAACCAAAACTAATTATGAGGTTTTTACCAGCGGCCGGAGCTCACTGGGCCGGAAAAATCAAAATTAAGTGTCCAGAGACTGATTTCGAAGCTGAATTACACTTGATCTCCGGTTCCTTCATCGAACGATTAAGAGGCAACAACAATAGATCCATTAAAGGAAAGATCTCCCAATCTTCCTCTGGGACTAAGCTCTATGAAATCTTTGGCCATTGGGATAGGTAAAAAACATGAATCATAAACTCATTACATAGCTCTAATCCACATTGACAATCCACTAAAAATTAATTAGCAGTAAGTGGATTGGTCCATGTCGGTTATATAATACTTTTGATGAGAAATAATTTTCACATATGAACATCATTGTAACGTCATTAACATCCCTTAATGTTTCAGAACAGTAATGGTAAAAAATATGAAGACCGACGAGGTCGAGGTTATTTATAATGCTAAGGAGAATATCTCAGAACTTAAACCTCCAATTGTCAAAAATCAAGAAGAGGTAAAGGAGAGTGAATCGGTAATGGTGTGGAGTAAGCTAAGTGAAGGGATACTGAAGAAAGACTGGGAAAGAGCAAGAGAAGCTAAGAAAGCTGTCGAGGAGAAACAAAGAGAGTCTTCAAAACAGAGAGAGGCTTCTGGTGAGTCTTGGGTTTCCAAGCATTTTTTAGTGGTCAAAGATGGTAAAGATTGGGACTGCTCACCGCTACAGCCCATGGTCACTCGGGCACCTCTCGTCATTACATAGCCACGCTGAGGATCATAAACCGACTTACAAGATTTCAAGTCTCTATGTTGATGATAGTGTTATAAATTCGGTGATGGGTTATATGGATGACTCTTGAAGCATTAGAATAAAAGAATAAACGATTGAGGAAAAGACCCTTTAGTCTAGAATTTCTTTTTTCATTCACACACATTTTTATACAAATACGAAAATTCGAATACACTAGAAATAAGAAATATTATAAATGTTCTTTACTCACTAGAGTATATCCCTTTAGCGGTTCACTAAAGCAACTAAAACAGGTAGCTTAAGCTATTACAATTCCATGTACAAAGGCCAATGTAGCTCATTGCCTTGCTTCAAAACCATAAGTAAAGACTATAAAAGAAGATAGAGAAAATATAAGTCACAAGAGAGATAGAGTCGCAAAAGCAAACCTTTTTAACGCTTGTCCTCGGCCTGCACACATGAGAAAAGAGAACCGTGGAGTAAGACTTTGATTGTGAAATATTTTCAATAGATTGCATTATATATATATAGTGATCCATCTTGCTAGAAAATCCTAATTACATGGCTTTGTGGGCTTGATTGCATTCCTTTGGTATGTCTAACTTAACTCACTTTATATGTGACATTGCAACAAGAAATTGTAAGTAGATTCAAAAAATTATATGTTCATTCTCATAAGAGCTCTTTAAGATAGAAATTGAGACTAAAATTAGATAGCTTATAAAGAGCATTATTCAAATGTAAGAAAACAAAATGGAAGATTCAATGAAGAACACTAAAATCGAAATGATTTTTAATTGATATGAGAAAAAGGTAAAGAGGAGGATTGCCTTCTTGCTTAGGTTATACATTGACACTACACATATATAGTGATCTTGCTATGGAATCCTAATTATATGGCTTTATGGACTTGATTGCATTATATTGGGTTTGTGTTCTTATAGAATCGGCCTACAATCTTTTAATTCCAGGACATCCACCTTTTTGGGGACAATATTGATGGTGTTGAGATCTTTTGGAAGAAACCTTTTCTGCAAGAAAGATTGAATAGCCAGAGTGAAATCTTCACCAATCACTGGTCAATCAGACTTGTAGGATTCGCTCTCCATCCAGATCCAGATCCTTATTTGATGGCGTACCAAAGAGGACTGATCGAATTTGTTCAACGGTTCTTGTAAAACGTTCCGTTGTCTCTAGAAGTACCAAAACTCAAGCAAATGTTGCAGCTCCTCCACGTATACATTCCTTATGTCGTTCAGTCTCTGCTGGAAAAAAAATCGTAGCAAAACCTCAGCCTCCATAGAAGTGAGATTTGATCTTGAACGAGAACAGATCGCGCGTATGGTATTCTGAGACACCTCCGTTTCTTTGGCAAAAGTCACATAATTCGGGTTGAGAAAAGCATTCTCTTGCTTATGACACAGACCATAGTACGAGTCTTCACTTATACAGGATATAATCCTGATGTCAAGACCAGAGAGATGTTTTAAACCGATAAAGGGCGGTTCGAGAATGGAAAAGTTCTAGTGATTGATTCACTACAATGTCTCTAGTGATCGAATCTCTGAACTTGACCAGAACTGAGTAATAGTAGGAATTAAACCTCCTAAAAGAAGTCCACCAAGACATTTTCTAATCACAATCTCACAATGAAATCAAATAAGACTTACTTTACTAAATCCGGTAACATTCCTTCGTTATTACAATTTACAAGTAAGTAATCTAAACCCAAAGTTGGTAATTGTATTGTACTACTGAGATTCCCCCAAACATTTGATAAAACAAGAACACAAACAAATTAAGGCTATGGTATTTGATTCTATGTAAGCCATCTTAAAACAAAGTTTCGCTACCGTAACAAAGAAACTAGAAATCTCTCACAGTACTATTAGCTGTGTCAATTCCTCCTCTTTAGCTGCAAATCGGACAACGAACAAGACCGTTCTCATTACAATCAACACATCTCACAACAACTGCATCACTTCCCCATCCTTCCACAACTTTACAACTCCCATTACAACCCGAACACGGCAAAAACGATAAACCGCCGCAACCGTCACAACCGCCTCCTCCACGATCTTTCTTCTTCGGAATCCCACTAAGTAAATCTCCAAGCAAACCTTCTTCCACCAACCTCATCACTTCCTCTGCTCCACCAATATACTTCCCCTTCACAAAAACCCTAGGCGGCAACATCACCGCCACGTCATCACCTTCTCCTTCTTCTTTCGCCATAAGACTCGTAAGCTCTTCCCTAAATCCTCTATCCATAGACACATCTCTCTCACAGATCACAACACCGTAGCTCTCAATCGCAGCTCTCACGGCATTACACGCCTCGAACGTTCGCCGAACGCCACGTAACGACGTCGTATAGATCACGACCCGGTTCTCTTTCGGATCTAACGGTTTCAAAGCAGAGGAATTTCTAGGGTTTTTCTCCAAATTGGGATCGGAGTTTTCTTTGTTTACTCCGCCGGAGATATCACATTTCACCGGACAAGTATCGGAAGCGTCGAGACCAGACATTAGCTCCCAGAAGTTAATAACTTCCGGCGAATCCGATTTGACGGAGATTGGGTCTTTACCGGAGATGGTGAATCTCTCCGGTGGAGTCATCGGAGTTGCTGGTGTAGAGATTACGGCGGAGGAAGGAGGAGGAGAAGATGGTAAAGGATCGAGATTGAGAAGACCGTAAGTGGTGGAAGTTAGCTTGACGAAGTGGTGGCTTAAGGTGGAGGAGACATTGAGCTGAGAGAAGTCATCGTGGAGGGTAGAGGATACACAACCCATCGCCGGATTCAATGTTGGAGAAAGTTTCTGGTTTTGGTTTTAGTTTCGTCTGAGATTCGACAATGAGAGATTGAGTGAGAAAGACGGTCGGGTCAAGTGAGATTAAAGACAAAACTTAATGAAACTGGTTAGGAGATAAAACTCCTTAAAAGAAAACAAAAAATCTAAACTGGAAAGTGATTATGCACGTGGCTTTCGTTTTAATGCCCATTTTTTTAGTCAAATGAACTAGTTATGAATTTATTATTACTACTTTGATATGACACAAAAAAAAAAAAAGGTAAAGAAGACATTTGAGAGCCCACAAAACAGAAAACAAGATATTTGAGAATTAATCTTAACTTCAGAAGCTCTTTCATGATGAGAAAAGCTTGTCTTCTGTTTTTGGTTAGTATATGATCATGGTTTGCTTGACCTAGGAATTCATTTTTTGGTGTGTAGCTCTTGTAGTCACTGAAAATTTAGGCTGCGGTTTGTATTTAGTGGTTAGGCATTTTTTGGATGTAATTATGGGAGTAACATAGGGTCACCTCTTGCTTGAGGTTCATATGTTTGTTGTGATGTGAGGTTTGTCCTCTTTATTATATCAAATTTGCCCAAATGACCACACATAAAAATGATTAGGATTGCTTAGGAAATGAGTAGCAATGTGATAACAAAAATATTATATTATAGTTATCTATTGATTTGGTTTATATATTTTTATGTATTAGTTTATTTAGACTTCGATTTTGAATGGAAATGCGTCGAACAAGGTAAAATTGTTTAAGAATAAAACGTATTTTAGTAGAGTATTTACTCAAATTCGTCTCGTCTAGTATCAAGGTTTATTCCATGCCACACATTTTTATTTTGAAACTTTAAATTATGAAAAAGATACATTTTTAAATACCGTGTACTTTAAAACTAAATTAGTTATAAAAATACAAAATATGAGAAAATGGTTGTCCGATTTGAGCATTTTGTGTTAAGTCACACAATTTTATTTCTATCTACATGATCAAGTATGATATATTTACGCGGAAGTATGGATCACAAACATAACCAATTTACTTATTTATGTAGCTAAAGTGTTTTAAAAATCATCTAACATTTTCAAAATTTTCCGCCGAAATTATCTTAAATACCAAATGAATCTACCCATATCAAATTGAACAAATGTTCAAATTGTGATTGTACATACCATCATTACTCATATCTTATCCAATTCATGAACTAACAACACACATGAATGAACTGAATTTATGATAGCAATTTTAGATGGCTGACCCAACAAAAGAAGTAATTTTAGATATTGTGGAAGCTAGATTCTATACTAATAATTTATATATCAGAAAAAAACTTTAGTCTTAAGAATCGTAAATAAATTTGACCAAACTTGGTTAGAAAATAATGAAACTGGATTTATATTAATAATATGATCGAATATACAAAAAGATTTTTAGCTAGAACAATTGATTGAGCTAAAGTAGTGCTAAGTGTAAGCGAATGGGAAAAGTTGGTGATTTATGTTCTATCTCTTCGTATATATAGCCTCCACGAGATAACCGTTCAGCTCCGCGTATTTCTCCACGATTCCGAAGATTTTGGGCATGTTTGGATTCGCCTTCTGGGAATGTCGGAATTGTAGTTGGGACGCTGAATCGCTGAATCTTTGCTAGCTCGTTCCAGCTTCGTTGACTAAAGCGGTTAAGCAATCTTTAGCTCATCGAGTTAATGAGACAGTCAGAGAATATACCAACTTTCTTCTAAATTTAGCAATTTTCTGGACCTTAGGCCCACTTTTATTTATAACCATGCCTGAATATAAGCAGACTTTATTAATACTACAAATGAGTCATTTCATCTTTAAATTAATATCCAATCGGTCTCCAATTCATATCATCACCACCGCTAGAAAGGAAGCATTGGAATGACACTTGGCTAATGACCCTGCTGATGATACACATACAATCGGAATACGAGTCCTTCACATGAGATGCCCTACGGCAACATTCACATGTTTTTTGGATGGTTCATGGAAACAAAGAGACTCCACATATGAGATTGGGTGGATATTACAAATGCAGAATGATACTTCTGATTTGATAAGCATCAAAGGAATGCGCCAAGATATGTCTCCCTTCGTATCGAAATGCATAGTTTAAATTGTAGAAAGAAAAAGCGATTTTGCTTATTGTTTGTGACGGACTCTAAGAAGCTGATCTTCATGATGTCTTCTATGGACCATGGTCTTTAACTTCATCGTCAACATTAAGATTATGAGGTACTATTTTGTTTTTATAAAATTTGGATTCCTGAATATCGTATCATTTTATTTAGGTAGTCTATTAGTCTTGATACCATATGAATCTTGATAGCGGTTTCGTTGATAGGTTTTAAAAGGATGTTAGTGGACTTAAATAAATATAATGGCTTAGATTGGTATAAAATATTTATATTTAAAGCCACTTTATAATCTGTACAGCTTTAGATTGTACCAACACGAAAACTTTATCAAAAGCTTTACCAACACTATTACACTAATCTTTATCTCAAATCTTTATCTATACAGCTTTGCACTATGCTATAAAGCTTACCGCTCCAGATTTTAAAAAAAGCTAGGTTACCAATCGGACTCAATAATGTTTTGGGTTGTTAAAAACTTAACAAGATATGCTAATTTTAGCACTTATAATACTTCATTTTGGGATTCTAATTTTTACTCCACACAATTTATCACTAAAAAATTACAACCCAAATTAACACCCACCTGTAACAAACATAACTTTTTCTTGGGCTCCATGGGCTTTTCATCATTTGTTAGCTTCACAATTTTGCTTAACGTGATACGGTGAGTTTCATTCGACAAAAAGTTTTAATCGCACTCAAAACATCTGTCTGAAACTACTGTGTTTTGTCCTCCTTTGTTTCTTCAGATATGATTAGGATGTATTTGAGGCAATAGTCCAATTTTGTGGTTTACTAATTAAGTGTACTAATCACTCGAGAGAACTCGCTCTGTTCCTTGACTCGTTGTTGACCTTAATAGCTTCGTCACACATATCTTGATTCGATTTCCAGCGGTTTAAAGTAAACCGACGTTTTAAACACAATTTCCATCATAGAATAGCGGTTTAAGCTTCTGCAAATTTAAACGCGAAAAACAAACAAAAGCTACCAAGTCACTCAAAACGCATTTTAAACTAAAATAAAGGTATTTGGTTTCAAATCACTAAACCGGTTTTGATTCCATATCACTAAACCGGTTTTGATTTGTAAACAACACAAAGTCATCATTTTTTTCAGCTTGAGCTTCTGCTACAGCTACTAGTAGTAGTACTAGTACTTGGATTGTTGGAGACACCAAGACACAATGCTTCAGCCAATGGTCCACCTGGTGTAGTTGAACAAACCCATGACGGTCCTTCATGACTAACCCACTGGTTCTGGTTCCTACACTCTGCTTCCTCCATAGCTCCAGCCATTGATAGTGTCAAAGAGCTTCCCATTGCTTCATCTCGATCCGAGATAAACCGCCTTGTCTCTTGCGGTGTCTGATTTAGACTCAATAGACCTTGTAATGCTCCAAAGCTCTGGTCTACTAATGGCTCCTTCTGTTTGAAATTTAAATCGTAATCGAATCCAAGACCGTTCCCTTTTAGCTCTCGGCTTGATCCAACCTTTAGCTGAATCTCCGGGCTTAATGTTGTTATCGGATCGTTTTCTTTCATTAACCACCTCAATGTCCTTCACAATACAAACCAAAAAGTCTCAATCTTTTCCAACGATTTCATATTAATAATGTAAGTAAACTGTAAACGCACCTGTGATGATCATAGGAAGATGAATCAGACGGAAGAGTAGAAACCGGCACGTAGCATTGGGTATCGGGTTGTCCGTAAAACTGAGGATAAGTTCTACTAAACTGATTAGTAGTATCGGTTTTCGCGGTACGAGTGGTGTCGTTGTGGTGAGATGATTCCACATGCTTTCTTGAACGAGGACGGCTCTTGTGAGTATGTCTCTCACAATATTTCTGATCAGGAATCACATTTCTTGAACATCTCCATTTCTTCCCATCTGTTCTCTTACACCTCCATGGCTCCAAATCACCCCTATTGTTACTTGCGTTCGAAGCAACCCCTAGCTTTAATGAACCTCCTTTACCCATAGCAACTATCACCAACATAAAACACATCAGAATAAGTTACCAATTCCTATCCATCAATACATAATTTCTTGAAATTTCAGATATAACAAGAGAAACTGAAATAAACAAAACAAAAATCTAAGGAGATTGATACCATCAGGGTTTTTGGGAAAAGGTGAGAGAAGCTCAGAAGGAACAGGAACAGAAGCCATGATGTACTTATAAATATTCCTTTGCCTTTCAAGCTCTTGCCATTGAGCTTCACTAAAAGGTACACTTGTCTTATCACTCATACTTCTTCCAATCTCACCTGTGATTATTACCCACTCACATTAAAAACCAAGATACAAAATTTCCAATTTTGAACAATATAGTAATAAAAAGGTGAGAACTTTAGAAACCTGAAGGGCTTAAGGTGAAAAACGGATCTGCTAGTGAAACAGAACTAGAACCAGCAAGACAGAACATTTCATTTGTAGGAGTGTATGATGCTTGAGTATTGCTTGAAGCAGAGAACATTGGATCGGTAGAAAAACCAGTAGAACAGTAACAATAGGAAGAAGAGGAAGGAGATGGATATGATTGATGATGATTAGGTAGTACCATAACGTCTTTATGTGAATTTTCAACAACTCCAAATCCAAACACACCACCAAAATCTTCCTTACGTTCTGCTCTTGTTCCCATTAAAGAATGAAAAGACCTCCTTTTTTTTTTTTCTTTTTTCCGACTTTTTGTATCACTCAAAAAAGATCTCAACTTTTTTCCAGAAAACCTTAAAAGCAAGATCAGAAAAACACAATCACCAACAATAAACACATAAAAAACTCGAACACCACCTTTGTCTCTGTTAAGGAAACCTTGAAAACCAAAATCCAAGAAAACAGAGAGAAAACAGAGTAAAAAGCTCAAAAGAACAACACAAAGGCACAATCTTTTAGTCTCTCTCTCTCTCTCTCTAAAGATGAAGATGGAGAGAGATTTAGGGATTTAGGTTAAAAAGAAAAACGAATTGAGAGAAGAAAGCGGTGGCGATATTTGGAGTCTCTCATGAGCGATAAAGCTTTGTTTTTTGTGTTTCCTTAGTTTCCAACATTCGACCTTGTTTTAGTATACAGACAAACTCTTCATTAACTCTTCTTTTCACCCTGACACAGACAGTAAGCATCCCACGTTGTCGTTTTCCTTTTACTTAACGCCGTTAACTTCCCTCACCGCCTCTTCAATACTTCGACCCTAGGTAACGTTTTTACATTGTACCATTTCGGAAAGTAACAATTTTATCGAAAATAACTAAAATTGGATAATTTCTGATTAATTCGAGTGGTTCGGTTTTGAATTTAAAAAAATTATTTGTACTTCAGTTCATGTTTTGGTATAAATTGGTTTAGAAGAAAAATGGAAAAATCAATCAGTTCCGTGGAATCAAACCGAACTACCCGATAACAGAAATTAATTTTTACATTGGTCCAATCGATTCTGCTACAGTAACCAAACCAGAACTGAAATCAAAAATCTCGGTTCGGTTTATTGAACAAAAGTTGTAGAGTTTTAGATGAGGATAAAGCTCCGTTAAGTAACGGCGTCAAAAAGATGGATGCTTGGAGATGTGTGTTGGGGTTAATGGGACCCATTAATAAGGTTTTCGTGAGAGCTTCTCATTGAGGGGGACCAGAGAGAGATGTGATGCTCTAACTAATTCTTCTCTCCTTTTTCCATATTTGGGTCACTATTTTAGATTTTACTAATTTTTTGCCCCTTTTCTTTTTCTTCTTTCTTGTTTTGACCCCACTACTTTCTTGTCTCTATTAACCATCACATGTTTTTTTTCTGATTTAGTTATAGATCGCATGAGAATTATTGGAGAAAGATGGGGAAATACATATGATTTTAAAGAACGTAATGTAATTCTCCTTATTTTGTGTTTGTCGTATAAGCTAATTCTAGTCATAGGAATTATAGGACCACACACTTAAGTTCAAATGTCATACATATGGTTCATTAAGGTTAATTGTTTGTAAATGCTACTATAGTAGGCTAATTTTATCACCAAAAGAGGACTTTATATCTTTAAAAATTCAAAGTGAACCCCATTTTTTTTTTGAAAGGCGGAAACAACACCAATTCTACAAGTCTACTACAATAATCATATAAGCATATGACTATGAATGTTTATGTTAAGGATTTAGCTACATATCACAAACAAAAGGAGCTTACCGATTCTCTATGTACAACTTCAGTAGGGTTGGAAGCAACTCTGAACTATGTTTTTTCTTGTTACCTACGAATAAGAATACAACCTACCTATGTACTTGCAAATAAAAAATCCGTCGGACAAATATACTAGAAATCAAAAAGAAATCAAGCACTGTATGAACACAAGATTAATAAGAATAACTCTCTTATTTATAGCTTTAGGAAAATCACTCAAAACCTAAAGTTCTCTCTACAATCTCAATCTCTCAAATCTTTCTCTCAGAGGAATGTCATAACACGACACCTCTTTATATAGCTAAGACAACTTTTTTTTCTTATTAAAGACAATTTTCTTTTTCCTAATATGTTTAGATAACTCCTAAACATATTTTCCTAAATTCTTTAGAATTGCTTATTAATCAAGCTTAATCCAACAATTTTCTCCTTAAGCTTGAAATCTCCTTTCTTGATATCTTGTACTCTAATGAGATCTCTCATCTCCTTGAACTTAATCCTTCCGAATGCCTTTGTTAGAATGTCTGCCTTTTGCTCATTTCCAGGAACATGTTCTACCTTAACTTGTTCGTTCTCAACACATTATCTTATAAAATGAAACCACCTATGTATGTGTTTGCTCCTGCCGTGAAATACCGGATTCTTTGTCAATGCAATTGCTGACTGATTATCAATCCTTATGATAACTTTCTCACATGAAGCTCCGATGATTTCACATAACAAATCTTGTAACCAAATCGCTTGCTTAGCAGCTTCAGTTCAAGCCATGAACTCAGCTTCACAAAAGGATAATGCTACAACGTCTTGTTTTTGAGAACACCATGTAATTAGACTTTCACCAAGATAGAAAATATGACCTGTAGTGCTTTTGTCATCATCTGGATCAACATTGTGGCTACTATCGTTGTAGCCCACGAGTTTTGGTATGTTTGACCTCTTAAAGACTAGACCAAGAGTTGTAGTACCCTTTAAATAGCGCAAGCATTATTTCATTGCCACCCCGTGTATTTCTCTAGGACTTTGTATATACCGACTCAGTACTCTTATGCAGTAAGACAGATCTGATCTCGTGTGAAGCAAATATCGAAGACATCCGACATTCTTTCTGTAAGTTGTTGCATTAATATCTTTTTCATCCTCGCTCTTTGATAGCTTCAGACCTATCTCCATAGGCGTATGAACCGGATTACAGTCTTTCATTCCAGTTTCTTTAAGTATCTTTTGTGCATAACGAGCTTGACTTAAACTTATGCCATTCTCATGTTGAAAAACTTCAATACTGAGATAGTATGTCAATTTACCAAGATCGTTCATCTCAAAGTTTGATGACATCTTCTTCTTGAACTCGTTCATAACTTCCAAATTTGTTCTTGTGACAAATAAATCATCAACATAAACGCCTATTATCAAAAGATCTTTACCAACATTCTTCCGATAGACCGATGGTTCCTTAGAACACTTAATGAACTGTAGCTCCAAGAGAATATGGTTTAACTTGTTATTCCAAGCTCTTGGTGCTTGTCGTAAACCGTACAATGCTTTGTTTAGCTTGTAAACCTTCTCTTCACTTCCCTTCTTTTCAAATCCTTCTGGCTGCGAGACATATACTGTTTCCTTCAATTCTCCATGGAGAAAAGTTGTTTTGACATCTAGATGATGTATCTCCCATCCGTATGAGGAGACATATACTGTTTCCTGCAAGATCAATGAGAAGTCTAATTGTTTCAATTCTCGCAACTGGAGCAAATACTTCTTCAAAATCTACCCTATATTGTTGCACATATCCTTTAGCAACAAGTCTAGCTTCACTTCAGACCAATTGGTTTCACACCTATTGGTAAGTCAACAAGCTACTACGTTTTATGCCTTTCTATAGAACCAATTTCTTCTTTGCACGCATGCTTCCACTTTTCTGATTTTTTAGCTTTATAATAACTTCGCGGCTCATTATTTAAACTAACAATAACAACTCTCCTTCTTCTTCTTCGGCAAGTAACACATAATCTTCTAGATACTTAGGCGTATGAATCTGTCTCTGCAACCTTCTCAACATAATTGGAGACGTATTTCAATTAGTGGTTTCTTCTTCGTGAGCCTCTTCTTGGTTGTTGTTGTCTCTCATTATCGTTCCATCAAGAGCTTCTTCATGATCAACGGATTGTCCTGTCTCTACATTCTCATCTCTATCTTTAGACAGATTATTACTGTCTCCTGTGTCATTCTTATCTTTCTAGCTCCAACTCTTTGTTTCATCAAACACAACATCACGGCTCACAATAATCTTCTTGGTTTGTGGATCTAACAAACGGTATGCTTTTGATCCTGGTTCAGTTCCCAAGTGCACCTATATCCTTGTCCTATCATCTAACTTCTTTAGATGTGGTATATCCACTTTAGCATACGCGATGAAACCAAAAACTCGAATGTGCTTGATATTAGGCATTTTGTCTCGAAAGAACTCATAAGGAGTCTTATCCTTGAGGGCTCAGGTCCTATTTTGCCTTTTAACTACTCCATTCTGTTGTGGAGTATATGAGGCTGTAAGATGTCTTGTAATCCATGAATCTTCACAAAAGCTATTGAATTAAGTTAACACAAACTCTCCTCCTCTGTCTGTTCTAAAGACTTGTATCCTTTCTTCTGATTCTTTCTCTACCGTAGTTTTAAAAACTCTTGAACTTCTGAAAGGCGTCTCCCTTTTTGTTTAGCAGAATTGTCCACATGTACCTAAAATAATCATCAATAAGAAAAAGATGTATCTCTGTCCAACACTTGTGCTCGGGGTAATCAGTCTGCACAAGTCACCATGTATAAGTTCAAGTTTATTTGATGCTCAAAAGTTTGTTGCATGAGGAAAAACTCGTCTCGTCTGTTTTCCAAGTAGACACGAACTACATATTTCCTTCTCAAGAGTAGAACGTGGAGCTCCATGTACGAGTTCTTTGTCAAACATGGAGTTAAGTATTGCATAATTAACATGTCCCATCCTTGAATGCCACTTACTTGACTCACTTATGGTTATTAGATGAAGACTTGCATTTCCCTTTAAACCCATTCTCACTTTGTTTAATATGTTCCTCGACCGTTTTGTCTTGGCAAGAATTTTTCCACCTCGATCATGCATCGTTAAAAGTTCTCCTTTTCAAATCTAGGATGTAATAAAGGTCAGTCATTGTTCTCGGCTTACCATATGGATCTATGAAGGAAATGGTGCCATTTCCTTTGATGTCGATGCGTGAGTCATCTCCTTTCTATGTGCTTGGAAAGCCCCACAAGTAAAAGGTTATCCTTCCCACATCATGGCTCCAAGTCTTTTTTCTCGAACCTAGGCTCTAATACCATTTGTGGGGCTTTCCAAGCTCATGTCCAACTCTCCTACTAGTATGATATTGTACGATTTGGGCCGAAGAGGCAAAGCCAGTACAAATTTATCTTTGGGTTCCTTTCCAAAAGGCCATTCCATGCTCCAAGATCGGGTATGTGTATGATGCGTATATTCAAAATAACTATAGACAAACATATAAGAAATCTTACATTAGATTTTCCGTCTTCATTAACAGTTTAATTAACTTAATGATGAAATCATTTTTTTTCTTCTAAAGAGCGAAGCCAAACGAGCATTTCCAAAAATTCTTGGTCATGAAGCTGTCGGGTATATGACACTTATTAACACAATATGTACCCTCTAAAATATATATGTGGTGTTGATTGACTTATAACACATTTTATGTTTCTTGGAAATATTAGGATTGTGGAAAGTGTAGGAGAAGGAGTTAAAGATGTAACAGAAGGAGATTATGCGATTCCAGTTTTTAATGGAGAATGTGGTGAATGTAGAGTATGTAAGAAAGAAGAGAGTAATCTTTGTGAGAGATATCATGTGGATCCTATGAAGAGAGTGATGGTGAGTGATGGAGGGACGAGATTCTCAACCATTACCACTAAAGACAGTAGTTCAAGCAAGAGCCAACCTATTTATCACTTCCTTAACACTTCAACGTTCACCGAGTACACCGTCTTGGATTCGGCTTGCGTTGTCAAGATCGATTCTAATGCTCCTCTCATATGAGTCTTTAGAGTTGTGGGGTCTCCACTGGTTAGTCACTGAATTACTCATATTTAGCAATTGAATTCGTAATTTTTGAGTTCATATAATCTTTAATCTTTAGAAATTTTCTTAAATTAGGGGGCAATTTTGATAAGAAATATGTTTCTATATTTTTTCAAATTTAGCAACCTCCTTTTTTTTAGCAACATAATGACATTTGAAGATCTTTTTATTGGTTTTTTTATTTAATATATAAGAGTTGTGTTGTCCAACTTGGTTTTGAAAACATCTTCGAATTGTCGTTTCCAAACGAGGTTATTTTTTTTTGTTTATTGGGATATGTAGAGGTTAATGGGCCACAAAGCCTTAATTTCTAGAAAGTGTGTGTATGATAAGTCCCACATCGGAAGTTGGAAGAGACTTTTAATAATATATAAAGGATTTGGGCCTCTCCTCTAATTGCCAATTGATTTTGAGTTGGATGCCCAGGAAACTTAACATGGTATCAGAGCCCGATCCACACTCTCGTAATCCGGCCTAAAAAGGGCATGTGCCCCTCGACCCGATGAATGATGGTCTTGCGAGATTAATGGCTAGAAGAGCCGTTATCTCGAGGGGGAGGGGGTTAGGTATTGGGATATGTAGAGGTTAGTGGGCCACAAAGCCTTAATCACTAGAGAGTGTGTGTAAGATAAGTCTCATATCGAAAGTTAGAAGGAATTTTGAATAATATATAAGGGACTTGGGTCTCTCCATTAATTGCCATTTGGTTTTGAGTTGGATGCCCAGAAAACTTGGCTCATTAATATCTACATATATATCCCAATATTGTTTTTCCAAACAAAGTTAGAGGTAAATACAAAAAAGATCTATACTAAAAATTAAACTTTATGTTTTTACTAGAGAGTTTTTAAAAAGTGCTACTATTATTTTTTTCAAATTTTAAAATCATTTATGTTTGGGTAACTATGTTATATTAAGGTTTTTTTGGGTTTAAGGTTTGTTAGGAATCAAAACTTTTTTTAAGATTAAGAATTTTGAGATATATATAAAATTTTTAAACGAATTTCTAAGTGACATGTTAATAAGAAAATAATTTAAGAGTGACATATTTGTAAAAGATAATTCAAAAGTGGCATTTTTGCAATTGTCCATTTTTACTACACTTGTTGATTAAATATAAAGTTTATTTCTATATATATTTGAAATCAAGAAGAAACATCCTTACAAATAATTTTGTTTGGGTTAAAATTTTGGTGCTTTTTTGAAAAAAAATATAGGGGTGGGAGCAGCTTGGAACATTGCAAAAGTGAAAGAAGGAACCACTGTTGTTGTCGTTGGATTGGGTTCGGTTGGACTCTCTGTAAGATTAAATATTATTTAGTCATTGGCGCATCCTATTTATCAAATCAATATTCTTATATATATATATATAAATGAAGGTAAAATGATATACGTATTTCATGGATAAAAACTGAAGGTAGCCGAAGGTGCTAGAGCTAGAGGAGCTTCTAGGATCATTGGTGTCGATGCATGCTAATCCTTCTAAATTTGAAAAGGTAGGTTTTCTCTTCACACACACACACACACACACACACACACACACACATATATATATATATATATATATATATATATACTTTTCAATGGTTGAAATCGTATATATTTATGTTTAGTATTAAAAATGTAAATTCAAATTATCGTGATTATTATACGCTTGATTTTAGCTACACCAAGTTCGACATTTTTATGTTTATATTGAGTTAACCATTACCATATCGCTGGAATACAATATTATTATAGGCAGTGGCGGAGCTACGTGGAGAGGAGGTGGGTCAGCTGACCCCCACTAGTTTTATAAATTTTACCTTGAATGCATCTGTAACCTTTCTAACTTGGATGATTTGGTTGAATGTTTTCAATGTTGACCCCCTTGGCCCAGGTTCAAACGTGCTGTGCACCTTTTGATACATATATATTTTTTAGTTTTTTTTTTTCTTTTTTTTCTTTTGACATGTATACACAGTTTTTTTAAACAATATTTGTTTGGTTTGCATAGTTATAAAAAGAAGGGTCAATTAGCAATTGCTTCTAGATTATTAAACATACCTTCTAGGCTAGCTTTTTTCTTTATGATTATTAACTATCAATTCATATAGATACTAGATACTAAGATAATTAAACATACCTTTTGAAAAGAAATATATATCATACTTTATTCATCAATACATCAGAAAACATAAGGGGAATAGAAAAATAATGAGACTACTCATATATCATAACATAAATTTAATTCTATTTTTCTATAGTATAAATATGTTTATATTCAGTTTCAACAGTATGTAAGACTTTTAACATAAATTGACCCTAGTAAAAATTATTTCTGGTTCGCCACTTATTATAGGTAAACTGATGGGAGTAACAGACTTCATAAACCCCAAAGATTTAACTAAGCCAGCACATGAGGTACCACCGTACCATATTAATTTATAACAAATATTAATATTTAAAATAAAATTGAGTATTAATCTATTTTAATCATTTTTGATGAATCAATATACCAAAATAGATCATTCGAGAGATGACAGAAGGAGGCGTGGATTCTAGCTTCGAATGCACAGGGAACGTTGATGTTCTCCGAGAAGCTTTTTTATCCACTCATGCTGTAAGTACTCAATAATATTATATTGAGATTCACGAGTTAATTTCTTGATTAAAAAATTAATTTAGTTATTTGGACAACAAGTAAATGTGAAAATAAATTTGATTATTAGGGTTGGGGATGACGGTACTAGTGGGAATATATCTAACACCAAAAACACTACCTCTTCATCCAATAGAGCTCTTCGATGGTCGTACAATCATTGGTTCAGTTTTAGGCGGTTTTAAACCTAAATCTCAACTTCCAAATTTCGCCCAACAATGCACTAAAGGGGTCATTATTACCATCTAATCTTTTTAATTATAATTATTTTAAGTTTTAGTGAAACTAATTGAATATTTAATTTGCAGGTTGTGAAATTGGAGTCGTTCATTACCCATGAACTTCCTTTTGAAAAGATAAACGATGCGTTTCAGCTACTTCACGATGGAAAATCGTTTCGATATCTTCTTCAAATTTCTGAATAAATAAATTTATCTATATTTCACAAAGTTTATTACATTGTTATTTACCTCAATATAGTTTTGTCTTACCCGTAAACATACCTACCATCAATACACGATAAAGCTGGAGATCCGATTCCCGACTCCTGACATTGGAGTATTTAGTTTCTTTTGTCACAGTCTACTCATTATGTTGTCGAATGATATCTTTTCAAGACTTAATAAGAAAACAGAGCTTTGCAACAATGGTGAATTGAAAACACTTGTATTAACTGAAATTTAGGTGGTCTCTTAAATAGACCTTACAACCACAAACGAAACTTACGCCACTACTTCTACTCTAAGTGAAACTGAATCAATCAACAAGAACGAGTATTTCTCCGACACTAACAGAGACTTATTCAACCTTTAAATTTGAAACAAAACCAAAGTTGCAGGCCCAAACGTAATGGGCTTTTATTCTTCATTCCCTCCCTTAAACTGGAACTTCATCTTCTCCAGTTTACTCTTCCTTGAGCCGTACTCCCATTCTCCTTCGAAGTTCCTCGAACACGTCTAGCTTCACAGCCTTAGTCATAATGTCTGCAACCTGATCTTGTGTTGCGCAATAATCAAGTCGAATTGTTCCTTCTTTCACCAATTCCCGAAGAAAGTGGTACCTTACATGTATATGTTTGCTTCTTCCGTGTAGCACCGGGTTCTTCGATAGCTTTATCGTGGAGCTATTGTCGCAAAACACAGTTGTTCCACTTTCTTGACCAAAACCAACTTCTTCTAGCATGTTTCTGAGCCATACAGCTTGACACGCTCCGTAAGCCGCCGAGACAAACTCTGCTTTGGTCGTGGATAATGTTACGATCGGTTGCTTTTTTGATGTTCAAGAGATGGCTCCTCTTCCCATCATGAACACATATCCAGAATTGCTCTTTCTATCATCAATATCTCCGGCATAATCGCTATCCACATAACCAATTAAAGCCTTCTCTTCACCACATTTGTATCTAATTCCAAACCCTTGTGTTCCTTGAACATATCTTAGAATCCTCTTGACCGCAAGCATATGTTGTTCATTGGGACTTTCCATGTACCTACTAACAAGATTTACAGAGTAAATAAGATCTGGTCTTGTGGTAGTTAAGTACCTTAAGCTCCCAATTAGTTGCTTGAAATCGGTTGCGTCAACTGGATCTCCACTTCCTGCCTTTGTAAGCTTGTGACCTGGTACTATAGGATTTTTAACCGAGTTGCATTCCTCCATTCCATATCTCCTTATGATCTCTTCTGCATACTTCCTTTGGTTGATAAAAATACCCTTTTCATCTTGTAAGACCTCAACTCCCAAGAAGTATGACATTAGACCCAAATCAGTCATAGCGAATTCTTCCATCATTGATCTTTTAAATTCTTCAACCATCGACATCGAACTTCCTGTGTAAATGAGATCATCTACATATAGACTCACTATCAAAATCTCATTTCTCACCTTCTTAATAAATAGCGTATGCTCGCAGTAGCACTTTTCGAATCCTTCCTTCTCAAAATAAACTTCAATTCGGCTATACCAAGCTCTTGGAGCTTGTTTTAGACCGTATAGCGCTTTCTTCAATTTGTAAACCTTGTTTACCTCTTCTTCTACCTCAAACCCTTTTAGTTGTTCAACGAAAACATCTTCCTTTAGATCTCCTTGTAAGAAAGCACTCTTAACATCGAGTTGGAAAACTTTCCATTCTTTCTCTGCGGCCAAAGCGAGAATAAGTATGATTGTATCCCATTTGGCCACTGGTGAAAATACCTCATAAAAATCAACTCCATGTCTTTGGTGATATCCTTTTGCGACCAACCTCGCCTTGAATTTATCAATCTCGCCTTTCTCATTGAATTTCGTCTTGAAGATCCACTTCAAACCAATCACCTTTGCTCCAATAGGCAGATCAATTAACTCCCAAGTGTTATTCTCTTCTATTGAAGTGATCTCTGCCTCCATAGCTTTTCTCCACACTTCCAATTGGACTGCCTCTTCAAAACTGTATGGATCCTCCGAACTAACAAACATAGCAAGTATTTCGTCACCTTCTTCTGCTATGAAAATTCTTGTGTTTTCTGTGACATAGTCCTTCATCCATACAGGCTTTTGTCTCAGTCTTCCTGCTCGTAACTCGATAGGTTGAGCACTTGGTTGATTTTCTTCTTCCAGTTCCTCCGTAATTTCATCAGGAACTTGTTGCTCTTCATGATCATTCTCTTGACCCTCTTCTTCTCTTACATGCTCGGTCACAGAATCTTCCCAAACAAGTTCTTTCTCAAGCAATTTATCTTCCCATTCCCATCCTTTGCTTTCATCGAAGTGAATGTCTCGACTTATCAATATCTTTCCAGTCTCTGGTTGGTAGAGACGATACGCCTTAGATTCTTTGGTTATCCCGAACATCACGCACTTCGTACTTTTCTCATCAAGCTTGACTCTTCTTTGATATACCACAAGTGCATAAGCCAAGCTTCCAAATATTCTCAGGTGATCAACCGAAGGCTTCCAATTACTCCACCTTTCCTCTGGTGTAATATCCTTCAAAGCCTTTGATGGACTCCGATTCAGTATGTACACGGCATATTGAACCGCTTCAAGCCAATACTTCTTCGGAACTGACATCTCCATTAGCACACATCGTGTCATATTCATGACAGTTCGATTCTTTCTCTCACGACTCCATTTTGTTGTGGAGTGTATTCTGCCGTAAGTTATCTTTTGATTCCAGCTTCTTTGCAAAATTCTTCAAATTCTCTTGAATTGTATTCTCTTTCTCTGTCTAAGCGTAAGCATACAAGCTTATGCCCGGATTCCTTTTCTGCTTCAGCTTTGAACATCTTAAAGAAGCTAAATGTTTCTGATTTCTCCGACAACAAATACGTCCAACACTTCCTACTAAAGTCGTCTATGAAATTGAGTATGTACCTTTTTCCACTTTCCGACGTCGGATTTATCGGTCCACATATATCCGTGTGAACAAGTTGTAGAACTTGAGTCGATTTCCACAAACTTTCCTTTGGAATCGATTCCCGAATCTGCTTTCCCTTCAAACAAACTTCGCATAGAGCTTCTTCTTCTCCATGAATGAATTTTGGTAACCCATTCACCATCTCTTTCTTAGCCATTGATCTCTAACCTTTGTGATTAAAATGTCCAAACCTTTTGTGCCACAAGTTGTCTGATTTTCCAATCACTTGTAGACACTTGTTTCCTTCCATCTCTCTTGTTTTTCTGACAATTGCGAAAATCACAAACATTCAATTTTTGGTCATTGTTGAGTGCATCACCATTTTCTTCTCTTGTTTGTGCCACACTTCACAGGCATCATCTTCGATAATGATTCTTAAACCTTTTTGCTGCAATTGCCCAACAGAGAAGAGGTTATTCTTCAAACCCGGAACAAAGTACACGTCCAAGATCATTTGTGTTCTTCCATCGATCTCCAAACGCAGCTTGCCTTTGCCTTCTACAGCCATTCTTCGATCATCTCCTAGCTTTACATTTTGCTTAAAGCCATAATCTAGTTCGATGAACCGATCCTCTGTACCACACATGTGGTTACTACATCCTGAGTCAAGGAACCAGATTTGTTTCTCCTCCGTTTGATCATGATTCACATGAGCCATGAGAAGCAAATCTTCCTCCATCTCAACATAATTTGCCTCTTTTTCCCAGCTTGGACATTCCGATTTGTAATGACCCATCTTATGGCACTTGTAACATTCAATCATGTCTCTGCTTGTGTTACTTCGTCCTCTTCCTTTGGTTGGATAGGCTCCTCTGCCTCTACCTCCGTTAGGTCGCCAATATTGGCCTTCAACTTTCAACACCTTTTCTTCAAGCTCATCTCTAGTAAGATTAAGCTCATGAACCGTCAATGAGCTTTATAATCCATCTACGGCCAGTGTCTTGACATCATTCGACTCTTCGATCGCACAAACGACGTGTGTGAACTTCTCCGTAAGAGTTTGTAAGATTTTCTCCACAACCTTAAAATCTGGCATCTCTTCTCCAAGATTTCTCATGTCATTAGTGATCTCCATCACTCTTGAGACATACTCCTCTATCTTTTCTCCTCTTCTCATCTCAAGAATCTCGAAATTCCTCTGTAACCTCTGCAATTGCGCACTCTTAACTCGTTCATTGCCTTGATACTTCTTCTTCATTGAATCCCACAACTCCTTCGAGGTATCTTTCTTCATGATGGTTTTGAGAATCGTCTTATCTATCGAGGCAAACATATAATTCTTCACTTTATGATTTTTCACAACTTTTTCGGCTTGCTCCGTTCGTTGTGCACCATTCAGAATTACTCCTGGCTCCGGTTGTGTAATTCCTTCTTCGATGAGATCCCACCACTCCTTGGATCTCAGCAAATTCTCCATGAGCATTGCCCAATGCTCATAATCTCCACCAAACTTGGGTATGATCACTGAATCGTTTCCACTCATGATCGTCTGTCTCTCTGATACCAGGTTTGCAAAAGGCTCTGATACCACTGATATCTTTTCAAGACTTAATAAGAAAACAGAGTTTTGCAACAATGGTGAATTGAAAACACTTGTATTAACTGAAATTTTGGTGGTCTCTTAAATAGACCTTACAACCACAAACAAAACTTACGCCACTACTTCTACTCTAAGTGAAACTGAATCAATCAACAAGAACGAGTCTTTCTCCGACACTAACGGAGACTTATTCAACCTTTAAATTTGAAACAGAACCAAAGTTGCAGGCCCAAACGTAATGGGATTTTATTCTTCATCGAAGTGGTAATAAATAAACAAAGGTGTTGATATTATATATACTTATATATAGAGAGATAAATATGACATTACATATTCGTAAGCTTCTGATCCAAGCGGTTATTTATGAAATCTGGAAGGAAAGGAATGCGAGGGTTCATTCCACGGTGTCTAAGCCAGTGGCGAAGGTAGTGTAGTAGGAAGGGGGCACTTGCCCACCGTTAAAAAACAAAATTTGGTCAATTATCTTAAGAGATTTATGTAGTGCCCCTGTTGATAAGTTGTGTTTGAAAATGTAATAGCTACTGCTTCAGAACAATCACACTAACAGTTCTAAACAGGAACACAACACAAGGGGTTTCTCAAAAAGATACTAGATTAATGACTTGAATACTTATACGTATTGCTTTCACTTAATCCTAGTCTACCCTGTTCACGAATCAACCCGATACGTGAACCCTTTTCCCCTTAGCTCTTGATACAAGATTTCTTTGTTTACCCGAAACCCTTATCCCTTTGCCAAGTATTTGCTCTAGTTGTGTTAAAGCTCTTACACGTCTTAACACACCTATTTATACACACTGGCCTGCGGCTCAACCTAGCCTTGGCCTCCACTCCATGCTAGATTTACTCTTCGATATAAATCTTCATGGATAAGTACACTTTCCTTATCTTCTCCTAAGAATAAGGAAATCTTCAAGCTTGAGTAAATCTTCTCCAAAGATATCCTCCAGCCTTCCTTGAGTGCAAGTCACGTCCTTACTTGTTTGGACTGATCCACTCCACAAGCCCATCAAGCTTCAAGCCCACCAGCTGGCCCGCACCTCTTCTGAAGTACTTCCATCTGGTGCTGCTACAGATTGCTGCTTCAGCAGCTGCATCTTCAATCTCCCCCTTTTTAGCTTTGTGTGTCTCACAAGCACAAGCACCTGAAATACATACACATAACACAGAAGTAGCCAGCCACAAATAGGATTCTAAACAAGACTGTATATGACATAGAACTACAGAGTTATAAATCATAATCCTATCACTAATGATCACTAATGACCGAATCAACATTATAACCTCATCTCCTAACTCCCCCATGAATCCTATCACTAATGACTGAATCTCTAACAACATCAATAACACCGAACAAATCATAACATGGTCAAACTCCCCCCTAAATCAAGACATCTTATTCGGTCATACTTGTTCTCCCCCAGCTTGTGAGCACACAAGTTAAAAACAAATATAGTTAGTACATAGGGAAAAGCAACATGACCTTTATATTCTGAAGTATAGCTCAAGGGGTCACATGGTACGATGGCTGAACAGATCTCCATGTCGTGTAGCTTGTCTAATTCACCTGACGACTCAAACTCGTTCCTGTGTGATGTCCTGAACTATCCCGGCTAGTTGATGCAGCACCGAGGTGATCTGGTACAAGACCTGGTTGACCACCCTCCGGCTTGAGTGTCCAAGTGATACACTGATGTGGCCAAAAGATATATCAATGAGTGAGGCAGAGCATACTGCAGTGGATGGCCTTGACTGCACTGGTTCTCTCTTGATCTTCTTCTTTGGTGGAACCTGACTCGGAAATTGTTGATCCCTCTTCTTATACACTGCTTCCTCTTTGACCATCGCAGCAACCTTGGTCGTAGGACGCTGCTTTCCTCTCCTTGGAACTCAATTCTGACAGCTTCAGAACCTTGTTAATTTCACCAGTCACATATCCTGCTCCAGCATCAAATCCTGTTCCTGCATTGTCTGAATCACCAGTTTCAGAGCTCTCTTGCTCCTTGATCTGTTTCCCCAACTTCTTTTGCAGCTCCTCCTTAATCTTTAGTGCCTTCGAATTTCGAATCAATGGCTCCTCATCATCTTCCTTTTCTTCCAGATCCCATGCAGAATCAGAGACCTCGACTTCCTTCTCCTCGGATTTCTCGTCACGAATCGGTGATGACGACGGACTCCGATAATCTTCTATAAGCTGACCTATGAGATTAGTCGCTTCATTAACAAGGGAATCAGTTATAGGCATCTCTTTGCCGCCTAGTTTAAGACATGGGATCTTGAAGGCCGGTGACCCCTCGTCTTCTTCTGCTTCATCCCTCAGCCGTAATCGATTGGGATCGTCTTTCGGAGGATCCTTCTTCGATCTCTTCTTCTTAACCGTCTTCGAGCTTGATTCTCCTCCCATGGTGACTGCAAAGACTCTTCTTCCTATTTCTTTGAGTTTCTAGGGTTTCTGAAGTAAAAACTCTTGGTTTCTGTACTTCTTCTCGCGACCAAACAAAGGAACCATTTAAACACACATAATTTCTTCTGGGCTGTGATTCGGAAAACCCTAAGAACCTAACCGACATTCTTAGGCCCAAGTTCTTTTGTTGCCAGGCCCATACAAAAACTGAAGCCCAAATTCTCGGATTATTCTGAACCAAGGGATCCTGTACAAACTTCAGACCACTGCAACAGCTTTTTACACTCACCAGATTTTTCATAACACACACAACAACAACCATATTCACTTGATAGCACAATGGGGATTAAACAGATAACGATGGTTATTGTAGGGACCTAAACTGGCTTTTGAAAAACTTTTTGACACAAGATTAATTTACCTTTTTTTCGAGTGATGTTTCAGAGACTGAACTTTGACCAATTCGCAGCACACACTCAGCTCGACCTGATTCATAACATCTGGTCATCTTCTACTCCAATGAGTAGCTTTCACACCACCATGTCTTTATCTTGTATTGACCAGTTTTCAACCTTTATCCACTCAAGAAAGTTGCTGATGCACTCAAGACGTGTGGATTATCTTTGTTTTTCCTTTTGATTTTCTTCACCTCCACACGCCTGCCCACGTTTCTGGGTTCTTTTTGTTTTTTTTTTCTTTTCTTTTGAATGAGACAGCTCCATCACTTGACTTCTCAGAAGCTGTCTCCTGAATTTTCTTTCTTCAGCTTTGATTCTTTCTTTACCGTGGAACCTGTACTGATGTCAAGACAAGATGACATGATAGGCAGCTCTTTCTCATTGATGTTTCAGACTCCAAACAAAATCAAAGCCTTATATGCACCTTGAACCAGTACCTGTATCAGTTCTGCACACTTCACAATTGATCAAATTCCACAAACACCAATTGAGTTTATTAAAGTGATAAAACAATTAAAATCCAGTGGTTTTGTGAATAAATCAGCCAGTTGTAAATCAGTAACAATATGTTCCACCACTACCTGTTTCTCCTCCACAAGTTCTCTGATGAAGTGGTGTCGAATGTCAATGTGCTTCGTTCTCGAGTGTTGCACTGGGTTCTTTGAGATGCTTATAGCACTCTTGTTGTCACAGTGAACCAGAAGTGGTCCAGAATCCATCCCATAGTCAGCAGACCTTTGCTTCATCCAGAGAAGTTGGGTGCAGCAGCTTCCTAGGGCAATGTACTCTGCTTCAGTTGTGGACAGAGATACAGAGTTCTGCTTCTTGCTCATCCAAGAAATCAAGTTATTTCCCAGAAAGAAATAGACACCACTGGTACTTTTCCAATCATCCAAACTTCCAGCCCAGTCGGCATCACAGTATCCAACCAAATTCTTGTTTGACCCCTTTGAGAACCAAATTCCCAAATTGACTGTACCTTTGACATATCTGATGATTCTCTTGACTGCTTCAAGATGCGACTGTTTTGGCTTGGCTTGGAACCGAGCATAGATCCCAACACCCAGACACAAATCAGGTCTGCTTGCGGTGAGATATAGTAGACTTCCGATCATCCCTCTGTAAAGCTTGACATCCACATCATTCCCATCACTGTCTCGAGTCATCTTGGCTATAGTACTCATGGGTGTCTTGGCTTCCTTGCATTGATTCATTTTGAACCTGGTCAGAAGATTCTTGGCATAGGTACTCTGAGAAATAAACACACCCTCTTCTGACTGAGTAATTTGAAGTCCCAGAAAGTACTTCAACTCCCCAACCATGCTCATCTCAAACTCCTGAGTCATGCTTTCAACAAACTTGTCTACTAGCTTCTGTGATGTGCTTCCGAAGATGATATCATCCAGATAAATCTGAACCATCATGATATCCTTCTCCTGCTCAAGTACAAACAGTGTCTTGTCCACACTGCCCCTTGCATAACCTTGCTGCATCAGGAAACCCATCAGTCTTTCATACCAAGCTCGCGGTGCATAACCTTGCTGCATCAGGAAACCCGTCAGTCTTTCATACCAAGCTCGCGGTGCCTGCTTCAGCCCATACAAGTCTTTCTTCAATCTGTACACATGGTTTGGATTATCAGGATCCTCAAAACCTCTTGGTTGCTCAACGTGAACCTTCTCTTGCAGAAAGCCATTCAGAAAGGCACTTTTGACGTCCATCTGATAGACTTTGAAGTTCAGAATGCATGACATGCCCAAGAAAAAGCGAATGGACTCCAATCTTGCTACAGGGGCAAATGTTTCTTCAAAGTCCACTCCTTCAATCTGAGAGTAGCCTTGTGCCACCAGTCTTGCTTTGTTTCGAACCACAACTCCAGTCTCATCGATCTTATTCTTGAAGATCCACTTCGTGCCGACAATGTTGACATCCTCTGGTCGTGGAACCAACTCCCACACATCGTTTCTTTCAAACTGTTCGAGCTCTTGTTCCATTGCAACGATCCAGAATTCGTCCTCAAGAGCTTGTACATGATTTCGTGGTTCAATCACTGACACAAGGCATGCAAACTGTACTACTTCGTGATGTTTCTTCTTCTTTAGGTCCATCATTTTGCGATAGTCCTTCTTTACTCCTCGGGTTTTCCTCCCTTCATTCACATCACTGATAAGATCAGATGTTGAATGATTCCGAGGCACATGAGGTGCGGCAGCTTGCTCTGTCTCTGAATCTTCCTCTGCGACAAATTGGAGTTCTGAGTCAGTCTCTACCTCTGTACCAGACTGCTGCCCTCTTCCTTCATCTGATGGTTTTTCTGACTCATTGTCATGGAGGACAACCCTATCCCTGCATGACCTTGTACCAGCACAGTCATCAAAAACAACATTGACTGATTCAATAATCACCCCTATTACTACTCTCGTAATAGCCCAGAAGAATACCATCATCACTTCGCGAATCGAACTTTCCCAGATAGTCTTTGTCATTCAAGATGTAACATTTACATCTGAATACATGAAAGTAGCTGAGATTTAGCTTCTTACCTTTCAATAACTCATACGGTGTCTTGGACAATCCTTTCCGTACATAGACCCTGTTGATAATGTAACATGAAGTACTTACAGCTTCTGCCCAGTATCTCTCAGCAATGTTGTTTCCATGTATCATTGCTCTAGCCATTTCCTGCAGCGTCCTGTTTTTCCTTTCTACTACACCATTTTGATGAGGCGTCCAAGGGGCTGAAAACTTATGCGCACTACCATGATCTTCACAGAATTCCTTCATGTACCCATTCTGGAATTCACCACCATGATCACTGCGTATCTTCTTGATTCCTCCTCGTTCATTAATCAGTTGTAAAGCCCAAATTCTGAAGCTGTCTGCTGCTTCAAATTTTTCACGGAGATATCTGACCCAAGTGTACCTTGTGTATTCGTCTACGAGAACAAACACATACCTCTTCCCGGCGACACTCTCCACTTGAGTAAGCCCCATCAAATCCATGTGAACCAGATCGAGTGCTGATTCAGAGTGAACATCCACCACCTTCTTGTGTTGAACTTTCACCTTCTTACCTTTGCTGCAAGATCCACACACAAATGTTTCTCTTCCCTTAAGTTGAGGAACTCCCTTGACCATCTCCTGATTTGTGAGAGACGTAAGGCTTCGAACATTTATGTGACCCAACTGTTGATGCCATAGGTTTAGATCATCTGTTGCACTGAAGCAGTTGATAACCTCTTTCTTCCACATGTAGCAGTTGTTGCCAGTTCTAACTCCCATCAGCACAACCTTCCCTTTGTAGTCTATTGCCTTGCAGTCATGTTTCGTGAAGCATACTGTCAACCCTTCATCACACAGTTGGCTCACACTGATGAGATTTGCTTTCAGACCCTACACCAGATATACATTCATTAGTTTGGGTAATCCTGTATCACATGTCTGCCCTTTTCCTTGAATGCGACCATGTCCTCCGTCCCCGAAAGTAACCTTGCCTTTCTTAATTGTCTTGAAGTTGTCCAGAATGCCCAAGGTTCCCGTCATGTGTCGAGAACTACCACTATCAAAATACCATGGGCCTGTATCTTCTTGTTCTTCTGACACAATCGCCATGTTACATCGGAACCCAAACTGTGAAGTACGTTTAGATCCCTGTCTTGTAGCAGGAGCCCTTAAATCTGATTTCCTTACCCAGATCTGATTACACTACCATTCCAAGTGAATCTTCCCTCATACCGAAGCCGTCTGATTCTCTCCCAGTATTTGTAACAATAGGCTCGTATGTGCCCATGCTTACCGCAAAAATAACATCCACTCTTTTGTTTTGCACTGACTTCCAGTCTTCTTACTTCAGCAACTCCAGTTCTGACAATTGGTTGTGACTGACTACTGGCAGCCACAAACTTGATGTTGTTGGATTCTGATCCACCCTTTCCATTATATCCTAGTCCTCTGTGAACTGCTTCAGTCCTTTCATAAGGCAGAATTCTATCCAACTGTTCTGTTCCAGCAAACATAGGAATCTTCTTGTACTGCAGATCCAGTTGTGATTGAAGTTTGGCAGAGATCTTCTTCTCAGCTTGTAGTTCCTTTTCCAAATTGACTGCTTTGACCGCCAGATTGAGTTTTTCCTTCAGTAATAATACACTCTCCTGACTCAACTTCTGTTTATCCTGAAGTTTTCCTTGTAGATCTTTAACCTGAGCTTTAAGTCGCTGCTTCTCCTTTACTAGTGCAAGATTCTCCTGACCCAATCTGATGAGAGTCTCACGTACCTCTCTGTAACTTTCAATCAGTTCATCATCATCAGCTTCAGAATCAGACTGTTCACTTTCTATTTCCAGGATCCCCACGAATGATACCAAGTTATTCAGGATTTCTTCATCCTCACTGTCAGCTTCAGAGTCTTCTTCAGCCATCATCGACCTCTCTCTTCTTTGCTTCAGAGTACCAACACACTCCTGCTGAGTATGTCTGACTCCTTTGCATACCGAGCACTTCATTTCCCTTCTCCTGATTGAAGGACATTCAGACTTGAAGTGACCATATCCCTTGCATTCGTGACACTGAAGCTCAGCTTTCTTACCTTGATTCTCTCCTTCAGACTGGAACCTACCTCCTCCTGTACTTTTCTGACCTTGGCCTCGTTCGATTCTTCTCAGAGCTTGATCAAACCTTCTTACCAACAAACTCATCGGATCTCCGTCTTCAGTCTCTTCAGTTGTCTCACATGAGGTTAGGGCTAAGTTCTTGTTCTTCCTTGAGTAGTCTGCAGCATTGTTCAGCTCCATCTCATGAGCCTGTAGCATCCCTGCAACTTCACCAAAACTAAGATCCTCGGTATTTTGAGACACGTTCAGAGCTGACTTATAAGCCATGAATCGAGCAGGAAGACATCTTAGGAACTTCTTTACCAGTTTTTTATCCTTGTACTTCTTTCCTAGTGTAGCAGACTCCTGCGCCAGTGACTTCAACCTTGAACCAAAGTCTGATATAGATTCATGTTCCTCCATCCTCATGTTCTCAAATCGAGAAGCCATCATGTCTCTTCTGGAACTCTGAACCTTAGAGGTTCCTTCGAAGTGAGTCTGAAGCAGATCCCATGCTTCCTTTGCTGTTTCACATCCTTGAATCAGCTCGAAGGTCTTCTTAGTTACAGAAGAATGTATGGCAGACAAGGCTCTGGCGTTGTACTTGGCCTTCTTTAATTCTTCCTCCGTCCATGTCTCCTCTGGTTTGGGAGTCCTGAATCCATTATCATCCACTATCACAGGCGCTTCCCACTGTATCAGTACAGATCTCCAGGCCAGTACATCGATTCCCACGATTATGAACTTCATCCTAGACTTCCAGAACCCGTAGTTTCCGCCATCAAGTATCACCTTAGAATTGTTAACCAATTCGTCATAGCTATCCATTTTCTCCACAAGATCTCACCTGTAGTAATACGAACAAGTGCCGCTCTGATACCAAATGAAAATGTAATAGCTACTGCTTCAGAACAATCACACTAACAGTTCTAAACAGGAACACAACACAAGGGGTTTCTCAAAAAGATACTAGATTAATGACTTGAATACTTACACGTATTGCTTTCACTTAATCCTAGTCTACCCTGTTCACGAATCAACCCGATACGTGAACCCTTTTCCCCTTAGCCCTTGATACAAGATTTCTTTGTTTACCCGAAACCCTTATCCCTTTGCTAAGTATTTGCTCTAGTTGTGTTAAAGCTCTTACACGTCTTAACACACCTATTTATACACACTGGCCTGCGGCTCAACCTAGCCTTGGCCTCCACTCCATGCTAGATTTACTCTTCGATATAAATCTTCATGGATAAGTACACTTTCCTTATCTTCTCCTAAGAATAAGGAAATCTTCAAGCTTGAGTAAATCTTCTCCAAAGATATCCTCCAGCCTTCCTTGAGTGCAAGTCACGTCCTTACTTGTTTGGACTGATCCACTCCACAAGCCCATCAAGCTTCAAGCCCACCAGCTGGCCCGCACCTCTTTTGAAGTACTCCCATCTGGTGCTGCTACAGATTGCTGCTTCAGCAGCTGCATCTTCAGTGTTATGCCCCCTATTATCGGCTTTTGCACCGGGTGAAAATAGTTTCTAGATTCGCCATTGGTCTAAGCTACCTGTTCAAATTGTCAAGGAAATTCAAATCACCATGAGATCGAAACTTATAGGCATGGACTTATCGGAACGTGCATCTCGGAGTCCAAGCCGGACTATCTTTTCTCTTTACTTGGTTTGGATTCTATCAAATTAACATCAGCTCAGCTTCCACTGGATAGATACGGTTTCTTTCTCTCTTGCTCCAATTGGTCTGCAATTGTTTTTATAATCTCTTATCTTGTTTGCTTCTGTGTTGTGGTGATGGAATTAAATTGTGATGTTTCTAGGTAGATACAATTCATTCAGCTGTTCCATCTGCGTATGGCATGTTGAATGTTGGCTATCTACTGTGTATTATATACTGTTTGGAATGGTAATAAAAATGTTAATTTTTTTTTTAAAAATGACATCACAGAAAAGTGCACGTCAGCACGTGTAAACTAGTCAAAATATATTAGTATCGTTGTTGTGGGTGGTATTATCGAACTTTAAATCTGTATCATACATGCCATTAGAAAAAGTGAAAAAAATCTCGTTGAAACATAGAAAAAGTGGTATGCATACACCATAATTAAGTTTAGAAGTTATGCAAATTATACGTAAAAGTCTTCTCAAGTTATACTATATATAGGATGGTTTCCAATCGTACTCACAACTCTGAGACGACGTCTTATGCATGTGACATGTAATCGTGGAGTCATAATTAATCAAGTGTATGCAACGGCATGAAAAACTAGATATCTAGACTTTATATATATAAATAGCTATTTAGCAACAAAAAAAATATATATAAATAGCTAAGACAAAGACACAATGTTTTTCGTACGAGATCATTGGAAAAAATTTGGGTCCGGTATGGTATCCGAATATCCAAAATTATAATGCCCAAATATCAGTATTGGCTCAAGATGAATTTTGATCATTTGACTTAAGTATAGATTCAACTGCCCATTACCCGATCTATGAACCTACACTTAACTTCAACAAAAAATCGCGAAGCTTATGCAATTTACGCAAAATATCTTATAATTCAAGTTAAATTAATCCTTAGCTCGGTTTTTATAAATTTCATTCTCTATAAAAAAAAACAAATTGGAATGTTCTGCTTAATAATACATTTGCATCCTCGTTCGTATTCTATTTATCATTTAGAGTGTTTTGATTTGGTTATGACATGTTCCTCAATTCATTACATGAACGAGATATATGATTTTTGTCTTGGATTTTCTCTCCATCTCTTTTTTTTAATACATACAGTTAAAATTTAAAAATTAATAATCGACTAGACACGATAATTTTTTTCCAGTCATAGGTTGGACCAATTCAAAATATAACACAATTTGAACTTTGATAAGATATAAATATCACAAGTTATAAAAATAAAATCTTATGTACACAGTTAGAACCAATTAAGAATTTAACCCAATGTGAACAATTCTAATTTTTCAGAAACATACATTTCTGATAATTGATAATGATAACCACTAAATTTTTGAGTATTTTTATGCAACGTCATTTCCTTATTCGAAGACGAGAAGATATATATTTAACAATGGGTTTTGACTAGATGAATTGAAAGGAATAGAGTATAATGAAGAAGAGAGATGAAATTTATTGTTAGAGACAACATTATATCTTATTTTTGCAGAAATTTTTTTTTCCTACTTTTCTCGTGTTTTTTTTAGCATAAACTAGTATATATATTTTTCTACTTGATTGGTACAAGTTTGGAAGAAAAAACTTTTCTCTATATTCTGTTCTTCTATGAAATATTTCAGTCACACCCAATGAGTGAGCACACAAGATTAAATTTTGATTCTCACAGAGTAGCAATTTGGTGGACGTGAATAGAACTATGATAAACAAAGAAGAACTTGTCTAAAAAAATACAATAGATGGTTGAAAAATATCTTTGGTGAGATCATTTTCAACTATCTCGGGTTTAGATCATTTCCAGCCCAAAGATCCACTTTCAACGTCCGCCGCGTGCTTCGTCTCCTGTGAGATCTCTTCCTCTCGACCCCTTTGCTTGGACGGTTATTTGTTCTGCTCCTCCATGAAGCTTGCGGTTGAATCGAAGTTCATGTTACTGGTTTTCACTTCACACATTCGTGCTTTCGGTGAGCCAATCTCGTCTCTTTATTATCGAAAGGTGATGGATTCTCCGTCGCAGCCGCACCGTCCAAACCGCCGGACCCTCCAGATCCACCAGATATTTTTTCTAATCCGCCGCTCGTGTTGTTTCCCTTATGACCTAGCCAATCTATTCACCTACGAGAGGATCGAGAAGCTAATCCTCCTTCCCGTTGCAACTAAGATTTATCTTGTTTAACCGGAAATTTTTCCCGGCGATGGTTGGTGCTTCCGGTTCACCTCTGGTTCGTGTATCAATTTCAATCACCTATCAATCGTGATGGTGTGTCTTGTGGATGTTTATTGAGCTTTATGAAGCTTAGTCCGTTGAGGTATCTATCCTCTATTCAAACCTCCTCCATAACGGGCATGGAGAGATTTTTATCATCCTTCTTCTCGTTTACATTGGTCGTAAGGTATCAATTATCATCATCTAATCAAATGTTTAATTCCGTATATGATTTCCTTAGTGATTTGGCTAGGAATAGAGAATCGGTTGTTAGGATGATGACACTTTTACCAACTTTTTCCCTCTATCCTAGAGTCGTCGTAGAGTCGGAAATTTGTATCTAGAGGTACTAAGAATTGTCGGACTATCTTGCTAGCTTTTGTAGACGGTTGTTTGTGTCTAGAAGTAGCAACCGAACTCGTCATGTCGAGTGTCGGAGGTTGGAATTCAGTTTCAAAATCACTGTGGCAAGTGATAAATTTCAGAGACGTCACTTTCATTGTGAAGACTCGCTCGACGCATCCAAAATTTGTTTTGGATCCGCTGTCTATCATCTTTTTGCGATGAAACTTCTATCCAATGTTATGTTTTAATGCTTTCCATGTATTTTACTTTGAATATAGAGGATGATCTTTCCCTCCATTGTACTAAGACTAAGGTTGAATGAATGAATGAAGTTGTTGACAAAAAAAAAAAAAGATAGTTGAAAAATAATCCATTTCAAAGTTTTTATATAATAAGAAATCTTTAGGAAAAAAAAGATAGTATAACAAGAATAATATATATATATATATATATATATATATATATATATATATAAACCAAAAGGAGTTACATTATTATTTTTTTTGTCGACAAAGGAATTACATTATAAATTGAGTAAACTTGATAAATTTATGAATTTTAATGTAATAGTTACTAAAATCAAGTAGTTCGAACTTCGAATTTTTCACGTCCACAAGCTGCATTTTAAAAAAAGAAGAAGGTGATGTTGTTAATTACAATCTCTACACGCTTGTCTGAAAATGGATATAATTGCGTGTCATGAAATTACAAGTTTTACATATATATGTAATGCAAACAACAAAAGTTGTAACGAGTTAGATAAGAAAAAATTGGATTAGCAAGTTTTAAAAGAAAAGAAATGATTATTAAAATGGAAAATCAATGTGAAGAAAAATAAAAATATATATATAAAAGAGAAAGCTTATAGGAATGAGGATTTTTCCATGATCCTCTGATAAAGCCAAGTCATGGACTGGTTCTGCTGTTTCACAGAATGGTTCAACCACCACGCACCTCTTTTTCTTTGGGCGTTTAATGACACAACCCACATTTATCTTTTTATATCTTTTTTTTTATTAAATTATTTGGTTATCAACTTTTATTGATCTCTTTTGTTTTCCAATTTTTCTCGACATAAGTCTTTTTCCGTTCAGAGTACTCAAGAAATGGTTTAATTTTTTTACTAACGGATAAACGACAATAAATATTTGACAAACAAAAAACATTTATATGTGTATATATGCTATGTATATATGTACATTTTCAATGTGTATAGAAAGACAAAAAAATCCTCAATTTGTTACTCCCAACTTCATCACAAGAGTTATCCAAAATAACTTCAATAGTTTCTCTTGCACGTTTTGCCTATGGAACCTTCGGAATCTGTTTGCAACAAAAGTCACCAATCTTTTTTTTTCTCTTTTTATTTTTTTTTATTTTTTTGGTTCAACGTTCCATTTCTGTCTATATTTTTGTTGTTTTACTGAAAAATAAGGTTAACTGCAATAAAGTCACCATCTTCCGACCAATATGCATAAGCAGTGTCTAAAATAAAGCCTGTGTTTTTAATACCGGACCAGACAAACCGGTGGATCCGTGACCTTTTAATAGTGATTATGACATCATCTTATATTTAATCACGTATCTTCTACAGACTATATACATTCATACATCCCATAGATTCTTATTTCACTTCATATATTCTCCTAGTCTCAACTCTTAAATAGAGAGAGAAAGAGAGAGGTTATATCTATTATATAAATAAATACATTACACAATTATCAAGCACAAGTAGACAAATGGATCCCTCTTTTTAAACTCTCAAACACAGAAAGAAGTGTATAAATCTTAAAAGTTTTGAAACATCTCTAAGCTTAATTTGTTGAGTTATGGCTTTGATGAAGGTAAGAAGAGCAGCGACCGTAGCAGGTACATGGCTTAACGAAGTCGTTAGCTTCTTCGTGTTCTGTCTATTCGACATCATCGATCCATTGCTTTGTCTTGTCTACAAAGTAGCAGACTATCTCTTCGAAGCCGAGTGGAAGCCTTGCTATTGTTTGTCGGCCAAGGAACCCATCACCACGACTCGAGGGAAGATCCTCTTGTCTCAAAACAATGGCGAATCCAAGATCCTCACTCTTTCTCCTCTTCAAGAACTCAGGTATTGTTCTTTTCTTAATGTTTTTATTTTTCTTTATTGACAAGCTTTGTTGATAAAGTTTCAAGAGACAAGAATGCGTTTTTGTCCAAATATATATACATATGTTGATAAAAGTTTCAAGAGACAAGAATGAGTTTTTGTCCAAATATGTATACATTTACATATTTGTAGTGATATTCTATAATACTTTTGTATATATAAATAGATGTGGTGCTCCGATTTTTCTCAAGGAAAATCCTTTATCAATTTTCAACTTTAAAACTTTACGTGAATTTTAAACCTATAAATGCCCATCATTTATATAACCGACTCGTGATATATATCTTTTGCTTCTCTACTAATTTCAAGCTTGCCTTGAGCCAAAACTTTCCTCCCTATGAGTTGAAAATTTGTAATTTATAATCTTGTAGCGGACGTTCCAAGATTGAGCTGGAGGATATCTCTGAGACCCTTTACACACGTCCTTCTCTTCTATCCGACCTCTCTAACCTCTCCGTCAAGGTTACTCGGTCTGACTCAAAGTGTAGCGACCATCATCATGAGAAGACCAAGAACAAAAAGAGGAAATCAATAACGAAGTCAAGCTTGACGGTGAACTTCACGGTCGTCGAGATGCTTCGGGGAAAGATCAAACCGCAGAATTTGAGCGAGGAAGTGTCTCGATGGTCCGATTGTGATTGTGGGTTTTGTACATCATGGGCCTCTACTTCCGACAAAGATCCTTCCCTCTTTGTCAAAACTCAAATCCCAAATGGTATATGAACACAATCGGGTTTATTGTTCTTTGTGTGTTTATTTACAATTATACATTTACATGTTAAAAAAAAATTTAGCATGTTTTGCATGTTAAATTGTTGGAAACTATAGTTACAAATGTTAAACGCAGACACACAAACAAAAGTTGTTTACATATATATTTTCGATTTTTCGATATAAAAAAACCTAACGAATTTTTTTAATATGTGAACGCTTACTATTTTTTTTTTTTTTTTTGCATTTAAAATAATTGGATTCATTACAACAGGGATTACAGCAAAAGAGGATGTGTTGTTCATACATGGTTTCATATCTTCATCAGCGTTTTGGACGGAGACAGTGTTTCCAAGCTTATTGGCCTCCTCCTCTCCATATAGACTTTTCGCGGTGGATCTTCTAGGATTCGGGAAGAGTCCTAAACCGGCTGATTCACTCTACACGTTAAAAGAACACGTAGAGATGATCGAGAAATCGGTCTTACACAAACACAATGTAAAGTCTTTCCACATAGTGGCTCACTCTTTGGGATGCATTTTGGCGCTTGGACTGGCCGCTAGACACGGCGGTTTAATCAAGTCGCTTACCCTCCTTGCTCCGGTGAGTTGATTAGTTTAGAATAGTTGGACTGTCTTTAGTTATTCTAAGCATTCTAATTCTATATAGAAAATTTACATGATAGCTTGCTTCGAAGGTAATTATTAATGCCTATATGTTCATAATATTCATTACATTGATTACAAATATTACGAGGGTCACCCATTTTAGGTACGTTCTTTATCATGAGGATGAAAAGTCTTGGAACCATGGGACTACGTTTGGCTCGACTGCTTTTTATTGTTTCTTAAATTAACACGTCTACAAGTTTCTAGTTTGTTAGGAAAATTAAATTTTATGTTTTCTAAAATGTGAAAAGGAAATACAAATGCAAATTTATTGGTTTGACACAATGTATAATGTTAATAAAATAAGATTATGACTGATACAACACTTGTGCAGCCTTACTATCCGGTACCAGCAGGAGAGACGGAACCAAGGCAGTACGTAATGAAGAAGGTGGCGCCGAGGAAGGTTTGGCCGCCAATAGCTTTAGGAGCCTCCATGGCTTGTTGGTACGAACACATTAGCCGTACCATTTGTCTCCTTATTTGCAAACACCACCGTATTTGGCAATTCATTGCCAATCTCTTGACCCGTAATAACAGGTATTATTTTATTATTAATCAAATAGTTTTCATTTAGTTAAATTTAATTAATCGGTCTAACCAAACTCGAAGGAACTTTGTATGAAGGAGGAATTTATTTTTATAAAATATGCTTTAGTCTAATCCGAACAAATCTACGTAACGTCTATCAAACCGCAAACGCTAATAATACTTTAGAGTCAGAATGTTGGTGGTTTTGTATCGGTTTGTTTGGAATATTTTGAAAAATAGTGATCTACAAAGTTAGTTTAAGTCTAAACTTAGTAATATTTTGTTTTTAT
Organism: Draba incana; assembly: GCA_963576765.1. Lineage (NCBI taxonomy): Eukaryota > Viridiplantae > Streptophyta > Magnoliopsida > Brassicales > Brassicaceae > Draba > Draba incana. The sequence continues at coordinate 8,990,895 of OY755210.1, read as the reverse complement.
CTTTGATATTTTCAAATTATTATAATTTCAGAATACTCTTTAATAGAAAGAAAACAATTGAGGGTTGATGTAGCTAGATAGTTGTTCTCATCAGTTACCAAACCACCTCCAAATCTACTTACAAATTTAATTCGTAGCCGCATCTGGTCGCTGGCTAGTTAGTGTCAATTCATTTACGAACATATTAATTAACCTTGGTCACCAAATATAAATTACAAAAATACAAATGTAGATATAGTACAAGTTACATCAAATTACCAAATAGAAAGCCACGTGTTGTCACATGACATTTGTATCTCCGTTCATTGGAGAAGAGCTTTAAGACAAAGAGAGACTTTGGCAACCTACCTAGAATATTGAGCAATATATGCTTCATTGTAAAATTCTTAGCTAAGTACTTGTGACTATGTGTACTTGGAGCAATTGATATTGATTTTACTTTTTAAATGTCTAGGTTGGTTGATCGACTTATTTCAGTAACATGTCTATATAAATGAAAAAAATGCTCTCGTCATACCAAAACAACCAACCCTTAGAAGTTAATTAAATGTGTTGGGAAATAAGAAACAAACCGAGTTCATTAAAGAAAGCAAGTTTATTTAAACATCATTAGCATATGGAAATTAGGTTATGATAAACTTACATGATTATATTTTGATTTATTAACAAGTACGAACTGCATTTCGTAATATCCAGGACAGTAAACTTTTTAATAGAAGGTTTCATGTGTCACACGCACAACGCAGCGTGGCACACTCTACACAACATTATATGTGGGACAGGAAGCAAACTCGATTCGTATCTAGACATTGTACGAGACAAGCTTAAGTGCAACGTGACCATCTTCCATGGAGGATACGACGAGCTCATTCCCATCGAGTGTAGCTACAACATCAAACAGAGGATTCCTCGGGCACACGTTAAGGTTATCAAGAAGAAAGATCATATCACCATGGTCGTTGGGAGACAGGATGAGTTTGCTAGAGAGCTCCAAGAGATTTGGAAGACTTCTTCTTGTTAAGTTATGTTTGATGAAAATTTGTGAATTCATTATCAAATTGTTTTTTTTTTTTTAGCGACCATTATCAAATTGTTTATGTGATGGGGTTGGTAAAAAATGTTATTATAAGTTTTATTGTTATAAATTAAGGAAATCCTTATGTACGTTAGCAATGAGAAAAACTAGAGAATGGAGTATCAAATAATAAATTTCGCACATGTTTTTCGTATGTAACTTTTCCATTATATATTGCATATAAATAGAAGTGATCTGAGACCGAATCTGGTATTTAAAGAACTTGGAAAAGGGAGCAAATGAGATACTCCCTTTGTTTCATAAGAGTGTCAATTTAACAATTTATTTTATGTTTAGTAAAGAGTGCTATTTTATATTTTCCACACAAAATTTATGATCACCCTGCACTAGCTCCACGAACCTCATCCAGAGACGATCTAGAGCCTCCTGAGGAAAGTACTGAGCGTTGAACTCGGCCACAAACTCTCCCCAGGTCTATGCTGCACCAAGCCTCTTGGCCTCTAAAGCTCTCTACCAGGAATGAGCCTCTACTCGATACTCATCCGGGCAACGAACTGAGCGGAAATTGCGCTCCACACGCAGCCGCCACTCATCTGCCTCCTCGGGGCTAACACCACCCGAAAAGAAAGCTATACTCAACTGACGCATCTGACTCACCATCTCCAGGTAAGATAGACGTACCTTTGCAACCGCAGCCCTCAGCTGCACCTCTGCCACTGGAGGGACCACTTGAGCCTGAACCTGAACTGCCGCCGGAAACCGCTCCAACAACTGCGCCAAAAAGCCCTCCATACGCTCCCAACAATCTTGAGCTGGAACAGCACCCATACCTGGGCCTGCTCCCCTCCAGCCATACTGGTACCTCTCCCGGCACCCACAACACTCTCACTAGCGTTACCACTAGCCTCGCCCTCGGATCCCACCTGAAGCATAAGTGTCTTTGTCGCATGCGTAGCACTGGAAGAAGACTCAACCGCTGGTCCACGACCACGACCTCTGCCCTTACCTCTACCTCGTTCACGACCTCTAACTCTGGCGCCCATCTCTCTGTACTCACACTGAACAAGACAATAAGCTACAAGAAGTCACAATCAATCAACAAAGACTTACCGTGGAATCATTTTGAAAGGCCGAAGAGGATGATACTAAGACTCTAATAAATTGACTAAGCACAGAAAACCAATTTAAACACAGAGTCTCAGACATCCAATTTCTATTGTCCTAAAACCGTCTATGCTCTGATACCAAAATGTAACACCCAAACTTTTTTTTAGACATTTCTACTGCAAAAAACATAACAATTAAACCAATAAAATAATCCATTAACTCCATTTATTAAATAAAACCTTTAAACCAATTAATTCAAATGCCAGAATTCAGGATGAACATTTAATAAACTAGCAACCTAAAAACATCGGTTCACTAATCTAAAAGCAATAACAACAACCCTATCATCCTTTTTCTTTACCTGCAACTCAAAAAGAACACGGGAGTTGCGTGAGTATTATCATAAATATTCAGTGGAGCAGTCATCCCGCAACAGGTTAACATAGAATAACACTTAACATTTTATACACAATTAACCACAATTTTCCATTTATTCTCAATCAAACAAAATTCACAGAGTTCTCAAATTTTAAACAAGGTGTCGATCAACACACCCTAGAGGTGTCGATCAACACTAAATACTCACGTAAAGGAAAACTGCACCGAATGTCATCTTTTAAGTGGTGTCGATCGACACTGCCTCTAGGTGTCGATCGACACCCCGTTTCAAAAACCAGAGCTGAGTCTATCCTCCCGCGACTTGCTCCGGAATCAATATGAACAATACTTTCGATCAAACAACACGGGAAATCATCAACAATCAACATCAAATCATCAACAAATTCACATAATACACATAATTCACGAGAATCACACACACATATGCAATATTCGCTAATCTATGAGGAACCCTCGCAATCACGCACTCACCTCGGAGAATCGAAGGGTTTTGGTCACGGAAAAAGGATTGATCACGGCTCCGAGTCTCTGATTCCTCTCTGAACAGAAGAGAACTCGCCACGAATCACCACCAACGCTCACCGGAATGAATGAACGATGAGAAGTCTCCGAGAATACGAACGAATCGCAAACCGCACACAAATCTCTCTCTCTCACGATTTTCACGATTTTCTTTCCCCCCCTGCGGCCAAGAGACTGACAAAACCCTTATATACATGCCCTAGGGCTCCCGCTAAACCGACGTCGCAAACCGAGCGATTTAACTCAAACCAAATCGATCACCCGAACTTGGTGTCGATCGACACCTCCCCATGGTGTCGATCGACACCTCCCCATGGTGTCGATCGACACCCTTACCGAACTGCACTTATTTGGTTCTGGGATGTTACAGAGTCTTTTATTTTTGGAGTCATTTTCGAGTCTGTTTTTTTGCAAGTTTAGTCCTTTTATTATGTAATTATTTCGACCGTAGAAGGTCACCTGCTGCTGGATTATATATAAAGTCCCTTCTCAGCATGTAAGAAATAACTTTTGCTTATGAAATAAAACGAGTGTTTTCTTAGGTTTTCTTCTGAGATAGAAGCAGCCGCCTCTCTTTCTTATTGTGTGAGAATCCATTAAGATTGAATGTTCTAGACTTATCATGGATCCCTTCGCAGATCTGTGTGGCGTCTCCCGATTCACCCCTCTATCCATCATTTCGATTCTTCAAAGAGTAACCTCAGTCCAGTCGAAGAGTCTCCATCGATCTCAATCTTTTCCATCTCTTTTCTGTTTGATTCTATAGAGAGTGATCTCAGTCCAGTTATAGATTTATCATCATCCCTATTGTTAGGATCCAATTCCCTTGGGTTCCTACATCAACAGTGGATAAGCTATTTATAAGAAAAAAAATTACATGATCCGGATTTTAGGGTCATGTATGAAAGGTCGGATCGGGTCGGATCACCCTAATTAGAATATCTCTACGAAGTGGAGTTTTACGTGATCCTTTTTTAGGTGCATTAATGATTATTTAGTCTACTTAGCATGTTTACCATTGAGACTAATGGAGTCTCATATAATTAAGAAATAAAGAAATGTTCATTAATTAAAGAAACTCAACCAATAAAAATGCAACACTTGGAAGAAATGTTTATGAGCCCTTCTCCAAAGTCTCTACCTAAAGAGAGTAAGAGACTATTCAATCTAAAGAGAGACCAAATAATTTTAAACTTTTTTTTTTTTTTAATTATATGAGACTCCATTAATCTCATTGGTAAACATACAAACTCTCTTCGTTCGCATCAATAATTTACATTTTCTTTGAAATTTTTGATGCATTGTGCTCAGAGTATATTTGTACATCAGTACATGCATGTTCTTTGAAATTGAGTTTCTCATTTTCAATGTAACTAGAAACTAATTTTATAATCTACAAAAGTTTGTTACTATTAGAGTTATTTTCTTTTTTTTTTCTCAATGGAATAACTATTAATGCATGTGAATGATTAGGTGATGTGGCTCTAAAAGTAGGTCAGATCGGTTGAACAAATTCATCAATATCAATGAATGTCTTGGACCCATCCAACCATATTCTTCTGTTACATTCATATGAAAATATTAAATTAAAATGTAAATCAGTTTAAAAGTTAATGTAAATGATGGGAACGTACTCGATCTATCCGTAGTTCCTCGTAGGGGTGGGCGTTTCGGTTCGGTTCAATTTTGGGTTCGGTTTGAGTTCGGTTCGGTTCGGTTTATTTGGTTTTAGTAAAACTCTAACCAAAGCCAACCAAACTTAGTTTGGTTCGGTTTTGATTCGGTTCGATTTTAATTCGGTTCGGTTTAGTTTGGTTTGGGTTAAGTTTGGTTCGGTTTTATTTAAACATAAATCATAAGTATTGTATTGTATCTAAAACAAAATCAACATAAATCATATATATTGTATGTTAGCTTTAATACGTAACGTAGGTTAGATTTTAATACATAAATCATACATAAATTATACTAAAAAATCAACATAAATCATACGTATTGTTTCTATATTATTATTAAACATAATTAACTAATAAGTGAAATAAACATATTGGGTTTTTGGTTCGGTTCGGTTCAAACCAACCCATTTGGATAGAAGAAAAACTCATCCAAACGGTTTATGTGTAGACTTTGGTTCGGGTTGGGTCGGGTCGGTTCGGTTAAAATGCCCACCCCTAGTTCCTCGGACCTTTTTTTTTTGGTAAAAAGTTCCTCGGACCTTTCTCTTACCGTTAACAACGGACGCTGCTGAGTCTTTCACTTTATAACAGATAAAATAAAACAAAAAAAAAAGGAAAAAGAATAAGAATAAGAATATTGTTATAACTCCATTAGATAGATCCCATTATAGACCCATATTCTAGAACCTTCTAGCTTGTTCACCAAGTTGTACTTCCTCTCCAAGTTTTGTATCCCTATATATACCTAGTGTTTCTCATGGAATAATACAACACAATTCATTCTCTCTTTTTTATTTACAACATGTTATTAGCACGAAACCCTAACTACTGAGTAAACCCTAGCTGTCGGAACACGAAACTTTAGTCGTCTAACGAAAACCCTAATTGATGTATCCTCCATCGTTCCCCAACATCCACGATGTCTCCGACTCGGTCTTTTCAATCGCTAATTATATTGAGCTAAGTATTATATATGTTTTAATCATATCATAATTATATTGATTCTTAATCTCACTCCGACACCATTTTTTTTGTTTTTCTGATCCACACCTCTGAATTTACCTATCAAGATATTTATCAAATAGAGATCTCCGCCGAATTGTTTGCGTCTCTGACTTCCAGATAAATACATCTCTGTTACCTATCAAGATAAGTAACTCTCTTGTGATTAATGAAATACAATAATTGCATCGTGATCTTCCTTTTATACGTTAGGAAATACAATTGGTCATGCTTTAATCTGAAACGTAGCATGAATAAAGTCATTGCATCACGTCTCTTGTTTTAACAAAGATTATAATCTTCGTTAAATACGTTTATAAATAAATAGACGATTATGAAATAAACTATCATCTAGGATTTAACCCGATAGTCTATAAATAACCCGATAGTCTATAAATAATCACGTATTGCTTTGTTCATCACGGATATGTTCATGCTTTGTTCGAAGATTATAAGATTCGAAGTCTATAAATAAATACGTCTTGTTGGTTATACTCTATTCCCTGAAGCGAATATGACATTATACACTAAGAAAGAAAAGAACCACACTTATAATATTTGTGAAAGTGAATATTAATGTGGTCAAGATCGAGATCGAAGAGTTTATATCAAGCTTATATTTTCACCGGAAGTGAATAAATAGAAACAAAAAATAAAAGAAACTTCTGAGAGTACAATACAATGTAGCACAAATGCTCCAGAAGAGCATATCGATATCATTTTCTATGAGAATGTAATTGAAATATACATTCTATTTTCCCAAATCTCAAAAATGAAGGTTCCATGATAAAATACGTGATCCGAGTAGGATATGTTATTAATTTTGAAATTGGGATTCATTTCGAGATTGATAAACCTACAGTGTTATCATCTCGAGGGGGAGAATTAAAGAATCTCATTTATTATAAGTGAAACATCTAGAAGATTATGTCTACACTAAAATGAGATTGATCAATCCTTCATAAAATAAATTCATGGGATTTTGGGATAAATCATTTTGAGATGAGAAAAAAAAAATTTGTGGGATTTTTGTACTAGATTGCACTACACAAAGATTGTAGAATGAAGAAAAATAAGTATGGTAAACTTGAAGTTTACTGAGAAAAAAAATAAATCAGAAGTTTACTAAGAATTTGAATAAGTAAATCAGAAGTTTACTAATAATTTAAGTGTTTGGCTTAACCGGATTGGTCATCCTGGTTAAATAAATGATGCGAAAATTTATAAAAGTGTGCAGATATTTTGTAAAGAACCAGAAGATTTTTTACTAGTTATTTATCATATGCTGATTGCTCAGAAAGCAATATGATAATGTGGCATTCACCAATAAGGAAAATAAAATCGAATCTGTTTAGTTCCAGAAGTATATACAAGGAGATATTTATGGGCTGATCACCCACTATGTGAATTTTAGATACTAGATGCATCGATTCAATGGACGCATTGACTCGATGAAAACATCAACTAAATATTCACATGTATCCTTGTCATGAAATTGCAACTTGAAGTTTGCAAGGATATTTGATAATGCTGGTGAATTTATGTTTGAATACCCATTGAAATAAAGTGTTGAACATCCAGAAGCTTATGTTTATACACAAAATGGTTTAATACCATTGTTTCGCATCAAGCCAATGAATAATGATAGGTCTCCCCATCATTATTGGTTTAGGATCAGAAACCAAATAATTCCCATCAGAAAGATGTTTGAATGTTAAAAATGCACCACCACAACATTTTAAGATAGGATCTCAGAAAGAAGATAATATATATATATATATATATATATATATATATATATATATATATATATATATATATTGGATATGTCTAGGCTATCCCAGAAGGATTTTTATTGCTCGAGTCTCATATTAACATTTTAATGAGTTAGTTTTTCCAACATTAGGGGGAGAAAATAAACAGCTGGAAAAAGATATAAGTTTCTATGAATTATCAATGATCCTCGGACTAGAGAATGTACATTAGAAGTCCAAAAATATAATTCATAAGAAAAACTTGGCGTATTATTTGCTAGACGCTTTGCTGATCCTAATAGAGTGATGAAATCACTTATACCAGTTGTATATGCTCTAATCAAAATTAATGTCCTAGACTGACTATATCAAACTGCTAGTGATTCTAAAGATCGCATGAAGCGTGATAGACCTATTTGGCTCTAAATATAAGAACCCTAAAAAAAAAAGTGAGCATAAATTGAGAATGACCAGATTGAGGAAATCTCTAAAGATCTCCACAAGAGAATGAATGATCTCTAGAAGAGAAAGAAACATGACAAATGAAAAATTCAAGTACTTGACAATGAAAAGAGCTAACTAGCTATGTAATGTTTGGAATAAATAGAACCGAAAAGCAAATCGACGTCGTAATATTTTGCATGCTATGAGCAGTTGATATTATGAAAAGAGGATCATGAAAGAAAGTCTATTGAAATGTGTACACAAAGAAATGATTGGCCAAAGCGAAAAGAAAAATAGACTTGTAATTATAATCTCCTACAGAGAAACATAAGGACCAACAATCTATGCATGTGAAGTGTAAATCCAGTGAAATATATTAAGTTTTGTGTTAAACAATAGTGAAAATATTGAAATTTTCACAAACACAAGGATCGTTTTATGTAGAGATATATTTCTATTCTCTTGTGGTAGAAGCAATATTTTGAGATATCTTATAAGTCTGGCAATAAGAGATGGAATACTGGATAATGACATGAAATGCTTGAAAGATATAATCCCTAAGTTATTAATGATATCATAGTTATAATCCCTTAAGGATTAAAGATATCAATACTATGTTCTCGAGAACTCTACTCAATAGAAAATGTGTAACATGGGGTATAATCATGTAAATATATACCCATGTAGAATTATCAGAAGATAATGATCAAAATGATTCTTGATTTGAAGATCATCAAAACTCCAGCAGAGTTATCATAACAATTATGGTAAAAGATCACTTGATAATGATATATATTTTGTATGAAGATCCCAGAAAGATTTGCTAGAAGCAAAAACTCTTATGTGCGGACCGCATAAATTTTAATCAATCTGCTTATAGATTGAAATTATCACAGCGTATGCGGTATAGTATCATTAGTGAGTATTATAAGCATAATTGAGAAAAGAGTTATTATAATTTCAGTATATGTTGATGATTTGAACATCACTAAAACTCCTAGAGAGAGTTATATTTTACAGTATAATATATGGAGAAATGTTTGTAGAAAATATACTGAAAAGATAAAATTATCTTCATGTATATAGCAAAAGGATGCTATCATATCCTAAAGATCCTTGTATGGTTCTATATTAGAATGTTCACATATATTTGGTCCTGAAGTACCACACTTAAATTAATGTCTAAGAAATTTATCGATCTCTTTCATGATTGAATGATGAGATTTTGTATGATAATAAGGAACATATGTTATAGACCATAAGTCTAATGATTTAAGAGATCATTATATGATAGGAAGTCATCTCCACAAGAAGATGTTTCCGAATGGGAGATATATAATGAATGATATGCGTGGATGTACTCTTTTTCCCTTATCATAGTTTTTTTTTTATCCTATAGGATTTTTCTATGAAAGATTTTTAACGAGACATCAAAGAACACGCAAATGAATATATTACTTGAATGATATTGAGAGAAACATAGAGAATGATCAAGATGGATAATCAAAAAGATCCATAAGTTGCAGAAGAATGGCGATATACACGTTCTACATATTCGTTCAAGCGAAACTTTGGCAGACTTATTTAGACGTGTCATCAAGAAGATATCAAGTTATGCACTCATGAGGGGGAGTTAAGGCGTGTTGCACTCTTTTTCCCTTAACCATGGTTTTGTCTCAATTGGGTTTTCCTGGTAAGGTTTTTAATGAGGCAACATCTTATGTGCATTAGGGATTATTTTTACTATAATGGTATCAAAGGAGGAGTGTTATAACTCCATTAGATGGATCCCATTATAGATTCATATTCTAGAACCTTCTAACTTGTTCACCAAGTTGTACTTCCTCTCCAAGTTTTGTATCACTATATATACCTAGTATTTCTCATGGAATAATACAACAAAATTCATTCTCTTTCTTTTATTTACAACAAATATCGAGTTCATCGTTTTTTAATTAGTGTTTAAGGTATCACGTAACTATATAAACTGTTTCTCACATAAATTTGAATGACTAATTAAAATTCTAGAATCTTAGGGAAGTGGTTTTTTGACAAGATTTTTTGGTCAATGTAATAGTGTATTTCAGTAATTAATACTCCCTCCGTTCTATTATATTAGATATTTACAAAAAATTTACTTGTTTTATTTTATTAGATGTTTTACTATTTTTTGGATAGAATTTGATGTTTTGACTCTTTAAATCATGCAATATTTTATATGACTAAATACTATTTTTAACTTATTATTTAATATTTTTAATTTCTAATTTATATTTTTTAATTCGCATTCAACCAAAATATTTTATAAACGGAATGGGTGAGTATTTAGTTTTTGAATTACTTATAGTTGGGTTCAACGTCCACCATCGCACTATGTGACGTTTTACCAAATTGATGTGGTTCCCACTCACACAACACAAATATATAGTTGCAAGAATTAATTTAATTTTTTTTTCCATATGAAGTGAAATTCCTTATTCGTACAAATAAAATTTATAAGTATTGGCACAATATTATCAAACTTTGAATTATTGACGTTTATCAAATTCAATAAGTTCTGCCAGTTAACAAGGTACTGGTGTAGTCGTTCTCACGTTTATTTTTAAAATAAAATTATATAATAGTAATAAGTTATGTCCAACCGGACCGACGACCAAACCGGAAAAACTTTCGGATCGTAGGTTAATATAGTCCAACCGGGTTTAACCGGGTTTAATAATTTTTTTAAAATATTAGTTTTTAAAAATTTGGTCTTATATTTGTCTTCTATTTATATGTCTATATCTATCCAAACATCAAATAAAAAATTTCAATTATTACAAAAATTTGAAAAAGCAAAAAAAAATCAATAGCAAAATTAAACTAAATAATAGATACTAATACAATTATAGCAAATTTAAGCGTTTTGGTCTAAACTTTTAAACGTTTTATAAATATTTTATATGGAAAAAGTTTACTATTTCATTAGTTTTATCAAAAAAAATTGGTTAAAAACTTATAACAAAATAAAAATAAAATAAAAAACAAAAATTTTAATTAACAAAATTATTAAACCTGGTTTGATGCGCATCTGGTTCGATATCGGTTTTCAGTTTTTTGTTGGTTCAACCCGGTTTTATATCCGGTTTAACTATAATAGAATTTTTAAGTTAACCCAAACCAGATCAGTGGCCGGTTCCCGGTTTAATCCGGTTCAACCCCGGTCCAGTCCGGTTTTGAAAACATTGGCCAGTTCCATCACGAATCATATTTACTTCCGTTTATGATAAAATAATTGAAAAAAAAAATCACATGTATAGATTGGAAAAGAATGAAAGACTTATGAATAACGTTTGAGAAAAATAATCAATGCTTCTAGAAATGTATTATATTGTTAATTTTAAAGGCATAGAAAACCTTACAATATAAATTAAAATAAAACAAAAGCAAACCCAAAATATAATAAATCATAGGAATGACCTATTAAATTTTATATGGGTTGTTTATTTTTTGGGATTCTCCAAGTAAAAGTTGCGTTTCTCTTCCTCGTCCATGAACGATGTTACGTGAAAAGACTTGCCAATTCCCATAGGAGTCTTGAAGTAAATCTTCTTGCTTTTTGGCTCCTCCATACTCATCTCCACGATTGGTACCCACATAAACATCTGCTTACTCTTCACACCTACATACATATATATATACACATTTACACACGAAAATAATTCCATTTATCTACCATATGCAAGCCCAATTTGAAGCATATTAAAAAAAACATGGTTTAAGACCTCTAATTGTGACCAAAAAAACTTAATTAACAAAAATGGGCACAATTTTCACAACATTTGTACACTTGAAGTATTTACCTGTCATCTTCTTCATACAACATTTGTCGACATAGGCAGTGACCTCGAGACCATAAGAAACACGAGTATTGGTGGATTCGAAGAAATGTTCGTAAGGAGTGTTTTGTTTCATCCAAACGTAACCGGTGGATCTAACTCTTCCACACTCGACAAGATTCTTCAAAGGCATAACTCCTTTTGGAAACCCTAATTCCTCCAAAAGCTCCACAGATTTCTGGTAGCATTCCTCCGCTCCGTAAGCGATCTCAGCCCCTTCTCTTTCCCCTCCGACCACGACAACTTCCTCGCTCGCCATTTCGTTAAGAGAGTTTAGAATTTTACAAGAATTTTTTTTTGTTTAGATAAGAGTTTATGAAGAGGAATTTAATATAATGTTTGTGAGACTTTGGGAATATATAAAAATTTAAACGAAATAAATAATTAAGAATAGAGTTGGTAGTTGAACGGTGGGTTGTGTGAGTCATTTATTCGTTTGCCTAATTCTTTCTCTTGTTACTTTCGTGTGGTTTTTGTTTGGTTACCTAATTGCCCAATATATTTGTATTATTTTCTTTTAAAGCAAACTAGTAAATATTTATTGACTAGAAGAGTCAAATATGTGATTCTTTTCTTTTAAGAAACAAATCTGCTAGATTTGAATTCGGACCTTACATCACTAATACATTACGAATAGAATACAAATCCTGGACAAAATACATTTTAACTTACCTTGTTTGTAATAAATCTTAAATTGGCTGATTGGTTCATGTATTTTGAAACATTCTGAAAATCCAGATGGAAAGACTGATTTTAAAATATGAACTTAAAATCCACATGGATTTACTTGATTTTGATATGGATTTCCAAATAGGTAGGGTATGTATAAGATTTCTTTCTTAGTAATTTTGAATAAGAAATCTTTAAAATTTGTTAAAGTAGTTTATTTGTTATTTAAAATTATTGTATAAAAATGAGATGCCATTGTATATTTTTTTTGAAGTGAGCATGACTCATTATATATTTTATGGTGGTGGATTACAAAGTTACCTTGATAAAAAAAATGTGACATTAAGAAAATTATTTTCTTCATAATTCATATTTTCTTGTTTTATAAAATAAAAAATAATTTTACATTTATCTCGAACGAAAAAATGTATTAACAATTAAAATATCAAAAAGAAATTAATATATAAAGTGGATCGATCAACTATTGATTTACACTCTTTCTTCGATTCAAAGATTTTTGCAAGGCAGAGAGAACGTAGAGTTTCTTATTATGAGGAGGATGTGGTTTTATGGAAGCAAAAAGAGAATAAATTCAAAGCAACATTTATTTCGAAACTAACATGGAAGCTGATAAGGGTACCTCAACCAGCACAAGAATGGTACAAAGGGGTTTGGTTTCCTCAGGCTACGCCTAAGTATTCGTTTATATTGTTGTTAGCCATGCATAATCAATTATCGACAGGAGATCGTATGATAAAATGGAATATTGGTGCTCAAGTTTCGTCTGTCTTCCTGTCAAATTCCTCTCGAAACACGTGATCACCTTTTCTTCCAGTGTCGGATTACGGAGGAAATCTGGTCCACACTCACAAGGAACATATGGAACCTCAACTATACAACTTTATGGGACGTAATTGTTCAACTTCTCACAAACGATTCCTTTGAATTCATCTCTGGTTTTATTCTCAAATATGTATTTCAGACAACGGTGTATTTGATATGGCGAGAAAGAAATGGTCGAAGACATGGTGAATTGCCCATTCCCACCTCAAGGTTAATTTAATGCATAGACAAACAAGTTCGAAATCGGTTATCTTCTCTCCGTGGATACGAGAAATATGCAGATGGTCTGGTGACTTGGTTTGGAACTCGATGACATAATTCACTTTTTCTTCTTAGCATTCTCTTAAACTAATCTTTTTAACCAGTTCGATAAAAGTTATATTTTTTGTAAAACCGTTTTTTTTTTGTTTGAACAAATTTGACATTCAATTCAAAGATTTTTATCATGGGACTTATGTTTTTGTGCTCGGTTACTAGTATTGAGGTGGCTGGTATGGCGGAGATCATTCTCCAGTGCGGATCGAAAGTAAATGGCCACTAAAATTTAACTATATGGCTCACCCTATAATCATTTTGCGGACAACGTAATTAGAAGATGCCCATATAAGTGTGTTGTGAACCGAATTAGAACAGAGCAAGATGAATCATGATTTTTAACAAGTTTATTTGATTATTAAACAACAATGCCATGTAAATAGATCCAGTCTCCTACAAAGAAAAAAAAGAAAAAGACGATATGGTCTTGCTCATTAGTCTTTATGTTATTCTAAGAATAGGATTAGTATCCTTGACTTCTTCTAACTGATCTAACTTCATAAGTCTTCTTTTCTTTAGACTAATCCTATGAAGCCAAAAACTTCATACATATCGGAGGTTTTACTCCGGCAAGAGCAAGCACCGCCGCGGGTAAAGTCCAAAGCCCTTCGCCGCAGATTAGCCCTGAAGCCACCGCCGGAACCATAACCTCTGCTTTCCTCCGATTCATCTTCTCCCAAACAAACACAATCAAAGTCCCAACACACATGTCAATCGCAAAATAAGCTCCGACAAGAAACGGAACCGCCATGGCCGTCGGGAGCGGCATGTACCTCCCAATCTTCGCCGGAGTAAGATCCCTAACCACATTGACCATAACCGCAAACCCGAAAAACCCGTAGCACATTTGGAGACAATGAAGAGGCAGAGCAGAGAATCCTTGGACCCCAAGGATCGCCATGTTTCTGTAAATCAAAGCGTAAGGAGCCTTGAATTCGCCGTTAGGGTTTCCAATGTCGAACGCCCTGTAGAACAAGAAAAAACTCAACGGCGTCACGATGCATCCAACCGCTGTTCCGATCGCTTGGCTAACAAACATAGCCTTGGGTGATGTCATAGTGTAATGAGCCGTCTTGAAATCTTGCATCAAAATACAAGAAACCGAAACAACCGATTTGATCAGTCCACATCCCGCGAGTCCAGCCACAACTCCGTTCTCTCTTCCCGTCACAGCCGCGATAACAAACAGACCGATTTTCCCATAGTTATAAGCCATGTTTATGTCTGTAAGTCCAGCTCCATATGCGTTACAGAAAGCAAGAGAAGGCGCAAAAATGTAAGCTACGATAACATAATACCATTTGAGCTGAGGAAATATCAGAGGAACCACGACCGTTGAAATCGCGGCGAATGTAAGATATCCACCGATTGCAACCCACGACGGGATTTTATCTTTGATGAAATTCTCATCTTCCTTGAGTACTTTCCGGTCTTTCGTGTGACCCAAGTCATCAAGATCATTAGTTCTGTTCTTCATTCTTGAGTTAATATTGACAATGGTAACACAAATGATCTTGATGAAAGTGTAGAGGCCGTCACCGAGGATTAGAGCTACGGATAAGAAGACTTTGTAGCCGTATATGCTCTTCATGTTGTGTTCATCGAGATTCTCAGCGAACCAAGAGCCTTTAAGCTTATCAAGTAGAGGCCACATTAAGCCATAAGAGAGGATAGCTCCTAAAAGCAAAGAAAAGTTAACCAAATGTGAACAGATCATTCCTGCTCCTACAAATGTCATGCTAAAATCAAAATAAAACCTACAAAAAGAAAAGAAATAAACAAGATTTTTAGTTTCATGAATCAAGAACACTACTATTCACTGAACAATGTCATGTCTTTTTGGGGTGTAATAGAAGCTTACGTTTGTTTCCAAGCTTTCAAGCCAAAGGTTGGGAATTGAGCAAAGCCACAACCTTCCACACCAGAGAAAAACCATTGGAAAAATCCCCACAAGAAACTAAATGAGAAGTATTTCATGAAACCGCGCACTTGTTCCCTACAAATTGAATCCATTAAAGATTAGGAAACTTAAGTAACAGTCACTTCTATTGTAAAATAGGTTAATTAACATACTTGGCTTGTGCATCTCCTTGTGTGTGGAAGCCATTGATGAGCACCGCAGTAGCTAAACCACTCGGATATGTTAACTTAAGGTCAACAATCATAACTTTTCGGAGTGGGATTAAGACGAAAAGACCGATGAAACAGACGGCAAAGAGATAAGCAGTCATCCAACCAAGGCCTGGTTCTTTCACACTATTCGGAGAGTTACCTTCCACGTCCACTCCGGACAAAACATATGTTCGATGGTTTAACCCCAAAAGATAGGAAGCAAACCCACCTAAAATAAGAAAACCAAAATACCAGAAAAAGTTGCATAACTTTATATACAGCCCAAAAGAAAAAGCAATATCAACTCTTTTATGTGACTAAATCAACCCAAAAAGTTTCATAAAGTTAGTCTTTTAATATGTTTAGAACTGTGGTGTAGATCCTTTCATTGAAGCTTTGCTTGTTTTCGAAGAAAATTAATGTATTAAGAAAGAAAAATTAAACTATTACTCTTTCCGTCCCATAAACAAAATTTGTTAAATAATTATTTGAAAAATATAAATTAACCAATCATGTAAAAACCTATAGAATTAAAAAGACTAAAAAATATCAAATATCATTAAAATTTACAAAGAAATTAGTAAAACATCTTAAAACTGAATAAAAAAAATCTCTTGAACATCTTATAAAACAGAAGAGAGGGAATATGTTCTAACCTCCAACGGCAATGCCGTAACAAGCAACAGCAGATGTTTGGATCATTGTGTTCTCTTGTCTAGTGAATGGCTTTGAGACAAAACCTGATTTCTTGAGAATCTTAGTCCATGTTTGGACAAAGACAAAAGCTAGTAAAGCTGCAGAGCTATTGAGATTTGGAACAATCCCTGTCGTGAGATTTAGCTTCGTAGCTATCACACTGAACACACATCCAATCACTATGCTCACTAACACTCCTCTCACCGTTATTTGCTTCGTCCACGGTTCGATCGTCCTCCCAGAATTCTCTTCCTCTGTTTCTTGTTCTTGTTCTTGAAGTGACAAGTGATTGTTGTCTTCTTCTTCTTCTCTCCTCGTGATCTTTCTCTGTTCTATTTCCATGGTGATTGAAGAAAATAAGATTTGAACTTTGCAAATGAAAACTCTTGTATTATCTTTGATACTTGTAAATATGAAACTCTCATTTCACCTTTGTGTAATAAACATACTATCTTTTTAATTAAGAGAATAAAAGAAAAAGCTAAAGAACTCATTGTCTCTACCCTCTTAAAGTGCGCATGTCCGACACGCGCATTGTCCAACGTAGACGAATCTGCCAAAATATCCAAATTCACAACTCAACTAGTCTAATAACAAGAATAAGTCAACTAATAAAGACATGTAAGTAATTCAGTAATTAGCCAATTGACAATATCTTGACAATTTTAATGAATTCTGTTGACTATCACAAAGTGACACATCATCTTTATCATCATTTGCAGTTTTTATGTCTCATCAATATAATATTTTTTTGGTGTATTGTTTTATTTTTAGTCAATATTTGTTTTTGGTATATGATAAATGAGAATCACTATTAAAATTATTTCCATTGCTTAGATAGCCATTAAATATCTCATAAAAAATATTAATATTTTAAGGTTATTTAATTTTTAATTTTTATATTAACTTTTCATTAATATTTTTCAACATATCAAATTACACCTTAAATATATGCAATTGTATAAAATAGTTATATATATTAATAAAAACAACAACTATAAAATCAAACATTAATAACCTTAATCTTAATAGCAATAACTAATAAAAAAATTATAATGAAACTAATATTTTAAAATCAATATATTTTTAAATTAATTAGTATAATATTGTATCAACTAAAAAATATTAATTTAATCTTTTTAATCATATAATTTTTATTTAAAAAATGTGTTTTAATACTAAAAAAATATTAATTTAGTATTTTGTATTAACCTTAAATTATATCAGTTATCCATTTTTTTTGGTTGTTGATGTTAATTCTCCTTGTATAATTACAGGTTGTCCATTTTTTTGTTTATATTCGTTTTGAAAATTCAAACAAATGTTTGTTTAATAATTTTACAAATTTCCATCATTTAATTTTTAAAATATGATAAAAAAAAAAGTTGGGGAGGGAGAAACAAAATTAATAACCAAAAAAAGGAAAAAGAAAAATATCAAATGAATGGTTTAAAATGAATAAGGGTAGAAAATGTAATATTACATTTTATGTATATGTCGAATATGCTAGCTATGATTCTAATATGGTTATTTGATATATTATAAAAAAATGTTGGTTATTGATGTTAATTCTCCAAAACAGAAATGCAAAATCAAAAATTGTGTGATTTAAGTTTGGTAAAGAGTCCGGAGAGATTTGGTACACAAGTCAAGTGGACAAGTAGATTGTTGTTGGCATCTTGTTCTCAAAGCACATTTAATGATAATAACTCTAAGAATCTTTGATTTTTTTGTTACAGACAAATGAAAATGTGTGGTACGTGTGGGTGTAATGATTTAATTTTCCTTTTTAATCAATGGTTTCAGAAGAAAATTCACTATGCAATCACATCGCCATAATTAAATGTCTAGCATTACGTGTAGAAATTCCACTCTCTTTACATTTGGTTTTTTTTCAAAGATAACCATTATAGTTTGTTTTGACTTTAGAGTAAAAACGTTCGACATGAACCTAGGTTGGATTCATGCAAAAATCACTAAATACATGAGATATTCAGGTATAGATAGTTCATTTGCACAGTTTAGAAGATCGATAGTATATTATTAACATTCATATGCCCAATTGCCAATAAACATAAAACATATTCCAAATTTGATTTTTGTTTAGAGAAATATAACATTTTGTGACCAAGGCATGAATATCCAAAACCCATAATTTCAGAATGAAAGGATTGTACATAGATGCTATAATCGTGTATAGATGTGAATATGATGAAAGTCGTGAGATTCTAAATGAGTGTGGCTCAATGGACCATAAGACCTAATACTTACCACATATTACGACAAAGACAATGCACTTTCTTCTTTTTTCCTTCTCTTTGTACGCAATCCTTGTCTCACTCATTCTACGAAATCCTTTTCATATATTTCAACAGTATTTCGCGATAATTTTACAAGAAAAAATTCCGGCTTTGAAAATGTAGATGAAAGTTGAACGAAACCTAACCAATTGCTAAAAGACGATATATATACGTCATTAAATCACCTTAGTGATTAAAATATACAGTGGGCATAAAGATGAAACCAAAACATCTTTAAACTTTTCAACTACTATGTTGCTTTCTGATCTGAACTAAATTGCGTGTATTACATAGGGATTAGGCCTAGTAGGGATTATATTCGCCTGAGTTATTATCTAAATTTGAGAGGAAAAAATCGAAAACAAAGTTTGTAAAATATATAGAAATAGAGTGGGGATATTGATAGGTGATGGAGACGAAAGAAGAAGAAATGAATACTAGTCCTTCACACCATTCATTTGAAAGAGAATCTCATTCACTCTTTAAAGTCACAACTTATCCCCTATAGTCCCTACATTAACCCCATACTATGACAGTGACTTTTTTGCTAAAAATCTATTTCCTTTTCTTCTAATTTCTGCGTTTGCGTTCAAAACGCTTATATGGATGGCGTTTTATTATTTTTATCAGTGACTACTATATTCTTTATTTTGATTGTCATGTTACCCTTAATAAGTTCTTGTTTCTGTTGGAAAGGTTACCTAACTTACCTTTACTTATTCATTTTTAGTGACTAAAAACAAAAGAAAGAAACGACCATGTTCTTCCTTACACGTCCATGTTACCCTAACTTAATTTATCACCAGTGATCCATATATTGAACGTAAAATATCAGTCACATGCGTCTAGTGTAAAGTTTTTCTAGTAGGTGGATTCCGTTTTAAAGTAAATAAATGTATGTGTCGCTATAGAGGGTCTTAAAAGAGAAGACAGAAGCTACTTATTATCTACTTGGTTTAGTGTTAAAACAAAAAACAGTTTGTCATGTTCGAAACAGATGATTATATATAGATAAAACTCTATGAAAATTTAAGGGTTGGGTTAATTTGCTATATAGCACTCAAAAAAAATTATAATCAAGCAACTAACCAATTGCCCTAAATCTAGTATTTAATATTTTGCCACATAAGGCAAAATTGGTTAGTTACTTGGTTATATAATTTTGTTGAGTGCTATATAGCAAATTAACCCAAAATTTAATCATATAGTCGAATGTTTTATTATATGTAGCGTGCAAATGCTGGCAATTGAAAGGACAATGTTGAATAGTGTGCCATATAAGATACCAATCCTCTTTTTTGTTTAGTCCTTTTAAATTTTTGGATTCAAAAATATATCATTTAAGAAGAAAGAAGTAAGTAAATGGCGAATATTTGGTTCGTTCTGCATGTTCTAAAATTATTGATTTTTCTTTTGTAAGTTACTCTCTTCGAATGACCAATTCGGACGACAAGTATTAATTAATAGTATATGTAATACCCTATCCCAAACCTATAGGAATTGGAACAAATCCATCAGGAAAAACTCATTTAAGTGTGGCCCAAGAAAGAGGAGAACTAGGTTTTCCTCTCATATCTCTATATAAAGGAGAGGAAGAGACCTCAAGGGTTTATAGAGAGAGACTTTCGGCGAAGCCCTGTCATAATAGAGAGAGAGAGCCAGCCGTCGCAGCCACCGTGTGAGAGAAGTCGCCGTCGTCGTCTGAAAAGGAGGAGAGGACAGTTCTGACCTGTTTCGGTGGAGAAGATAAACGGATGGACAAAACAGATTAGATTCGAGTGAAACTTTGTTGGTAAGTTTTTCACTCTCTGATCTAGTTATAGGAGAAAGAAGTTCTTCATTCGGATCTGTGGTTTATGAGTTGTGTCTGTTTTCCCGAGACCCATCTGTGCAAATCCGATTAGTGACCAGTCCACTTGAGAAGGGTTTTTCCGACGATCTAAAATGATCTAGGAGATGATCTACATATCACCAGAAAGCCCATCCTGTCTAGTATCCAGAACCGTCGGCCGATTCAAAATCCGATATCCGTAGCTCCTTCTGTCGCGTTTCCAGTGTTGTGTGTTCAAGGTAACTCTCAAACCCTAATGGTTCGGTTTGGGTAAACCGACTGGTCCGGTTTAGGTTAACCGAATGGGTTGGTTTGGGTTAACTGGATAGTTTGGTTTGGGTTAACCGGTTGGTTCGGTTTAGGAAACCCGACTTTCTCAAAGTAGGAAGTTTCAAGGAATGGAAATTTTCTGAAGAAGGAAAGTTTCCCGAATTAGAAAGTTTCCTGAAATGGAAAGGTTAGTCGGAACCTAACTTCATTTCGTGCTTGTGCAGATTCGTAGCTGATCTTCCGTTCTTTGCTGTGTCTTCTGTAAGGCTAAGGTGAGGTGGTGATATGTGGATACATAGCATACGTAAACCTTCTTGTATATGCTTATATTAGGTTTAGGAGTAGCTATATAATGTGATGGCTTGTTTGACAGCTAGGTTGTTAGAGAAATGATTGGTATGAATGATGTTATGCTTTACCTGGTTGTGTGATAATGTTGAGTTATATATATATATATATATATATATATATATATATATATATATATATATATATATATATATATATATATATATATATAGGTGTGTGATCCAACGCTATCTATTGGGTGTTTGATCCACACTTGCTATTGGGTGTCTAATCCCGCTATCACTATTGCTATTCGGTGTCTGATCCCACTATCACTATTGCTATTGGGTGTCTGATCCCGCTATCGCTATTGCTATTGGGTGTCTGATCCCACGCTTATATATTGTTATTCCTGTTGGGTGTCTGATCCACGCTTATATATTGATATGCTATGTTGTGCTGTGATATGCAAGTACGCTATTGGGTAAGTAGCTCTGCTAGTGTTGCTGGTATAGGTTGCTTGTGCTAGATCATTGTATATTTATTTCTAGACTTGATATGTGTATATACCAGATCGTTTGTGTGTGTTACGTGTCATGTGGGCAGGGATGACCCTCCCTCACTGAGTAAGTTGTTGGTCACCCCTCTTTACCCTTTTTCTCAGGTATTGAGTAGGAGCTTGGAATTGGAGCCGGTGGGGTGCTTAATTGGGAAATGCCACGTTTCGCTTTATTTCAGACTTCGATGTTTTTAAGATGCGACTTTGAATTTCATTGCTTTTGGTTTTTACTTCTTTAAACTATTTGTTTACCGTATTTGATAACGGCATTTCAGACTTATCTTACGGTTATTTATGCACATTTATGTTTTTACCCAATAATATACCTACTCGGGTCCGGTGACCCGGGATAGGGATGTTACAGTATAGTTGATAAAAAAAAGTGTTAAAACTCGGCGAAACAATTAAAACTGAACAAAGTAGGTTATGTTCAAGACATTTAAAAGGCCTAATTAAAACTTACAAAGTTTATCGCAGTAGGTAGGTCCCATTTGTATAAAATTTTATATTCTTAACAAACTTGACTCTTTAAGTTGGAGGTAAAAGAAAGAAAAAAAAAGGGGGGAAATTACAAAATCAAGCCACATTAAAATGGCAAATGTCCCATTAAGATTTTATGAACATAAAAATGTCCCAATAGGATTTTGTACTTTCAAAATTCCAATTTAATCCCTAAATTATAATTATTAAATATTTTCCAATATTTATAAAATTAAAAAAGGAAATATAATATTTCAGCAAATCTTTTATACTAATTATTAAAATAAAATCTGGACAAAAAATCAAACCCACGATTTCGACCACGAATTCGACTCTTCCTCTTCCTCCATCGTCTTCGACCAAATCAATTCGATAAAATCATCTCTTCGCCGGAGGAGTTACCGTCTCAGTCATCTCCGACACTATAAAGCTCTTCACCCTCTCTTCTCGCTTTGTTATCTCCTTCTTCCTCTTGATATCTCCGCCGAAGCTTAATCTCCGTCTTCTTGCCAGATAAAACCAGACCAGACCAGAGAGAGAAAGCAGGAAGATGCATTGGGTTGCAATCAGAAACATCGTCATTTCATTCCCCAAATGGCGTTCCTTCGCCTTCCTCTTCCGCTCCCCACTTCGTACTTTCTCTTCTTCCCTCAATCCTTCGCCACTTCTTCTGTAATACCCTTTTCCCTTCTTCTTCTTCTTCTTCTTCTTCTTCTTCTTCTCCGTTCATAGATTATGGACCAAATTCGGATTTTGTAGAAATTGGACTTAAATTAGAATTGAAGGGTTTGGTTTTGTATATTTGATAAGGTTCTTGGGCTAGTTTTTCTGATAAGAGTCTTGTTATGAATCTGTCTCTTAATGGTTTATATGTTTGTTTTGATAGTAATACACTATGAGAGAACATACTGTTTAGGAGATCGAAAGCTGTAAAAGGAATCACTACAACTTCTAAGAAACTTAACAAGTCAAGTGCTGCTTGATATATCATGGATTTTACCTGTTTAAGCCATGATATAAGTCCATTATCTAGAGTCTTTATAGTGTTTTCTAGTAAGTTTTAGAGTCTTTGCAGGCACTTAGACGTTTGAGGCATAATTGATGTTTACTGGAAGTTTTGGAGCATTGCGGAACGAAGTGGCGAAGATCGAAGTGAAGAGTCGAAATCTGAAGATGGTGTTGATCGACACCCTGCTCGACCAAGCCAAAAGCCCGAATTTAAAGATGTCCGTTCAAAGCCCGAAAGTTCCAGATGTTTACAATTTTGTTTAAGATGGTTTATGTACCCTATATATATGTTTTTACAACCATTGTTTAGGCTCATGCTTTATTTTATCTTTGTTTAAGAGATATATTCAATTAATATAATGGTTTTTGCTTCGATTATGTCTGAGTAGTAACCTTTTTAGGTTTAGGGTTATTCAAAGGTGTTTGATGATTTGCTAGATCTGATCTGAATTGCATAGGATTAATATCTTTAGAAAGTTCTTCATCTTGTCTTGAGATTATTGCTGATTTTAGATTCATGACCTGAAATCTGATCTTAGGATATTTAATAGAAACGAAAGTTTTATTGATTTTCTGATCTAGACTTTGATGAGCAAAATTCCTTTTCGCAAAGAAATTTGGTTTAGGGTTTTGTGAACAATTGAACTTGAATTTATTGCTTGTTTAGATTCATAGGATTCGCAAAGAAATTTGGTTTTCTATGATTTAAATTTAGATAATCTCTTCAGCGAAAGTTGATTGATTTTACATTCGTGTTCATGTTTAAGAAATGTGCATCATAATCCTATCTTTTATTTATCATCTGCATATCTGATTAACCTGCGATTTCCCTGTGCCTAGTTTTCTTTTAATTGATTTCAAAACCGATTTACTTGCTTTATTTACATTTTTTTCATTATCATTATCTTGCTTAGCTTAATTCGAAAGTTTAGATCTATTATACAATTTGATTCCTTGTGGATTCAATAACCTTAAGTGCTACAACTGATCTCTTAATTTGAGAGAGTAGGTCTAGGGTAAATTTGACATCACTGCTCTCACTGATAAAGATCTCTCTCATTTGCTCTGGTGGAAAGAGGTAATCCATGTTTTTGTATTTTGTTAAGACTTGATAGTTGTTATACTGATTTTTGTTTTATCTGTCTTCCTTGAACACTCTTTCAGAGATTGCAGACATGTAAGAAACCTTCTACTATTCAGCTTATCCAAAGGCTTATGTACACCAATTTACTGGGTTTGGATCCTAGCCTGAGGAATGGAAGGTTAGTTCTCTTTTAAAGCTATTAGAAGATGTAATTTAGAATAGGGAAGATATGTTTTGAGCCTCATATCACTCATACCAGTAGTCAATAACTTTGTGGCCTTCGTTAATGAATTATTTTTGTTATTGGATTTCAGTCTAAAAGAAGGAAACCTCAACTGGGAGATGTTGCAGTTTAAGGCAAGGTTCCCACGTGAAGTTTTGCTCTGCAGAGTACGTCGTTTTCTCTCTTATGATATATGTTTAGTTTAACTTTAAGCAAAATGGACTATTTTGTAAACGGTTTTGCGGTTTTCTATAGTCCCATGAGTTTTGTGATCTTCGTTACTTCACAACAACTAGTAGAATGTTGCGGCAATTGTTGTTTCTATTTCAGGTTGGAGACTTCTATGAGGCTCTTGGGATAGATGCTTGCATACTTGATGAATATGCTGGTTTAAATCCTTTTGGTGGTCTTCGAACTGATAGTGTTCCCAAGGCTGGCTGCCCAGTTGTGGTACAAAATCCTTTTTTTTTCACTTTCAAGCTTACTCTCATTAAGGAAAATTGATGTGAATAGCAGGACTCAAGTGAACTTTTTTTTTATACGAAAAAACTAGTGTACTTTATGTTTCTTTGTATTGAAAGAACCTACTTGTTAAGAAAACAAAGAAGAAGAAGGTTTTGGACGATGAAAACGTGAGGGAGAAGATCAATATTACGTGCAAATAGTGTTAAGGATATAAAATGTTTTTAAAAATCAATTTTAGGAAACAAACATATTTACTCCAAGATTTTAGGGAGAGTAATTTATTCCAAACTATATTCAAAATTCAAAGATATTTACATCCCCGTTTTAGGGATGTATAACTCACCGATAATAATGTATATTATGTAAATAAAATAACAATGAACAATAAAAACTCTTCAGCTTAACCTGTACAATCCCATAAACAATGGCATGCCCATGATTCCCAAGTTGCGTGTTCGAATGTATGTTGCAACATTTTTTCTATTTGTTTAGGTAATTAAGATATTAGTAGTATATCATGTTTACACAATAATATTGAACAATGAATACTCTACAGCTCAACTGGTACAATTCCATAAACAACAACAAGCCCATGCCTCCCAAGTCACGAGTTCGATTCCCCTGGGTGGGTATATTTTTGAAACTTTTGTATTTTACAAAATTTTTAATGGGAAATTATTCAAAAAAAATAATTAATTATAAATTTGAAAATAGAAAATAAAATACGGTAGCTAAATAACTTTAAAATATTTTGAAAAATCATTTTAGGAAACAAAAATATTCACTCCTTAATTTTAGGAGCTAATAACTACTTTGGTAGAAAGTGGATTCTACGAAATGGTAGCTGAAAGTGATAGTGGCAGAACTATCGGTAGAAAGAGCTATCAGCGGCTGGTAGATACTAGTGTAAGTGGTGGAAATAGTGCTCTGGGCAGATGTAGAACGTTGATATATATCAGAAACATGTTTCTACATTGCGTAGAAACATATTAATAGGCAGAAACCGTATTCTACTTCTACCACCACCCGTAGAATGAAAACTAAATTCATTTTAAAAATAAATTTTCAACTTGAAAAAATTAAAACTTTTATACAAAACCACTATTCATGAATTGTTTATAATTATCAGATTTTTCAAATACTTTAAAACAGTTTATTTGAATTAATTTTAATTACATAAAGGGTAATATGGGGCAAAATTTACATAGTCCTAATGAGACATTTTCCAAAATAAAGTGGCCTATTTTGGCAATTTCCTAAAAAAAAAAGGGTTCTTTATACAGCTTTTTTATTTTGGTTTATGCACATAGAACAGAATAAGAGGGATAATCAGATATAAATATTAAGTTTGGTAATGGTTGTTATGCTTTTGATCGGATTTGTGAATCTATAAGTTTGTTTGTTTGTTTCACGAACGAATCCCTAAAGATCTAACGAAATATTTATGCAAAGATAGAGATAGAGATTTGTACACAAAGATTGTTACCCAGTTCACGCTTCGATGTAAGGTCGCTACGTCTGGGGCTTGACAGCACAAGCAAATATATCACTATAATAAGAGAATACACCAAGATCTAGTTACAAGAGAACTCAACAAGGTATTAAGAACTCTACTAGATCTGTCTTCTCTATTTTTCTCTCTCATTCCTAAAACCTTAGGCCGTCATTCTTTAGTGTTCTCTTTAGGTTAGGTTTGACGAACTCCCTTCTTCCTCATATATATATCAGAAGCTGGTGAAACACCCTGATTAACCAGATCCAATAACCATACCGGTTATCTCCAATAAATTCCTGCACCAATGAACTAAACCAAACCTGGTTCATTTTTAATAATAAGGGTGACATGTCATAACCGGAATCAACAAATCTCCACCTTGACATTCACACTATGAGATCCTCCACTTGTCGCCGTCAAGCATAGCAGGTGCCTTAGCACTTAGCTATCTTGACCATAGCCAAAGCCTGCTCAAACTTCTTCACTAGAATTGCTTTTGTAAGCATGTCTGCAAGATTCTTCGAAGTATGAATCTTCTTCACTGCAACCTCTCCATCTTCAACCAAGTCCCTGATGAAGTTGAACTTCACAGCCATATGCTTTGTCCTTCCATGAAACATGTTGTTCTTCGTGAGATAAATCGCACTTTGTGAATCATTATATAAGTTTATCACCCCTTGCTTAAATCCCAATTCTTCAGCTAATCCTTTCAGCCATATACCTTCCTTTGCAGCTTCTGTCAAGGCAATGTAATCAACCTCTGTTGTAGATAAAGCCACAATACCATGTAGACTCAATTTCCAATTGACTGTATTACCTCCTATAGTAAACACATACCCAAAAATTGACTTGCTCTTGTCCAGATCAGTTGCATAGTCTGAATCAGAGTATCCTTCAACTCTAAAATCTTCATTCTTCCTGAATACCAACCCTTTGTCCCGAGTGCCCTTTAAATACCTGAGAATCCACTGTACTGCAGCCCAATGTAACTGTCCTAGATTACCCATAAACCTGCTGACCATTCCTACAACATACGCTAAATCAGGCCTTGTACCAATCATAGCGTACATGAGACTCTTAACCGCATTTGAATACGGAAACTCACTTGTACCAGCTGTTTCATCCTCTGTAGCAGGTGCCAATTTGAAATGACTGCCTAAAGGTGTTGCAACAGACTCAACCACGTCCATCCTAAATACCTGTAGCACTTTCCTAATGTAGCTAGCCTGAGATAGAGTAAGCGTACCAGCAACTCAATCTTATTCAATCTCCATTCCCAAGATTTTCCTAGCTGCTCCTAAGTCCTTCATCTCAAATTCACTACTTAATAGCTTCTTCACCTTGTCTATCTATGAACTAATCTTGCAAGCAATCAACATATCATCCACGTAAAGGAGTAAGTAGATAAATACCTCTTTCTTGTACTCCTTGAAGTAGACACAACTATCATATTCACTCCTGATGAACCCGTGTTTAACTATGACTTGATCGAAGCCCTTGTTCCACTATCTCGGTGCCTGTTTCAGCCCATATAAAGACTTCTTCAGATAACAAACCTTCTCCTCCTTGCCTTTCACTACATAACCTTTTAGTTGATCCATGTCAATGTCTTCATCAATGTTCCCCTAAAGAAACGTTGTCTTCACATCAAGATATTCCAGCTCTAAGTCCAGGTTCACTATAACAGACATCATGAACCTTATTGATACATTTTTCACAACAGGTGAAAACACTTCTTGATAATCAATACCCTCTCTTTGAGCATAACCTTTTGCAACCAGTCTTGCTTTGTGTCTAGGCTGCTCAACTCCAGCAATACCAAATTTTAATCTAAAATTTTTTTTGCAACAAATGGTCTTCTGTCCCTTTGGTAAATCCACCAAAATCCAAGTACCATTCTTCATGAGAGAATCCATCTCTTAATCAATACTAGAGTTCCACTTCTTCTAGTCTAAACTGTCAAAAGCTTCTGTGTAGTCATTTGGTTCCTTTGAATCCAATACCTCGCCTACACTTAGTGCAAACGCAACTACCTTACAGGTCTCCGAATTTCTCTCATAACTCTGTCTCGAGCTAACCAAAAATTGTCCAGATTTCCCTCTTCCATGCCTGAATCAGTCTTTCTGTCTGATTCAGCTTCATTGCAAGGAACTGCTACAGTAGCTCCACCTTTATGTGAAGTCTCTTCAGCTTCATCTTCTGATTCACTTAGAACCGTGATTTCGTTGTCATAACCTAAAGTTTCCATCAACGTTGTACCACTCTTTTTTTTTCACACCAGCCGAACCTGTACCAGATTCCTTATCATGTACTAGATCCTTGTAAACAGTTTCTTCTTGAAACATTGCGTTTCTACTAATTACAACCTTCTTGTCCTGAATCAGCCAAATTTTATAACCTTTGACTCATTGAGGATATCCGATAAATACTCCTTTAAGAGCTCTTCGCTTCAACTTTCCTTGGTCTACATGAACATAAACCACCGAGCCAAACCTCCTCATATGTGTATACCCTGGTATCTTCTTCAACCAAATCTCTTCCGGAATGTTAAAGTTATTTGCTGATGATGGTATTTTGTTGATGATGTATACAGCTGTTGCTACAGCCTTAGCCCAGAACTTCTCTTCCAGTCCTCATTCATTCAGCAAACATCTGACTTTTTCCATGATGGTCCTGTTCATTCTCCCTACGACACCATTTTGCTGAGGTGTGTAAGCACACGTCTTGTGCCTCTCAATACCGTGCTTCCTGCAAAACTCATCAAACTTCTTGTTTCAGAACTCCAGACCATTGTCTGTCCTAAGGCACTTCACCTTCCAATTCACCTGATTCTCTACCAGGATTTTTCATTCTGCAAACTATCCAAAAGCTTCGTTCTTTTTCGCCAAGAACTGAACCCACACTTTCCTTGAGCATTCATCTATAATAGACATGAATTATTCTTTCTTTCCCATTGAGAACGTGATATTAGGTGATCCTCATAAATCATCATGAACATACTTGAGTACCTCTTCACTGTTGTGCTTCCCAACACTGAAACTTAACCTCTTGTTCTTGCCCATGATATAGCTCTCACAAAAGCTCAGATCACTAATCTTCTTCTTGTCTAATACACCTTTCTCAACCAAAACCTTCAGATTCCTCATACTTGTATGACTTATTCTACTGTGCTACATGGCTATGTCATCCTTCGATACAACATG
Organism: Draba incana; assembly: GCA_963576765.1. Classification (NCBI taxonomy): domain Eukaryota; kingdom Viridiplantae; phylum Streptophyta; class Magnoliopsida; order Brassicales; family Brassicaceae; genus Draba; species Draba incana. Next base: position 8,961,236 of record OY755210.1, on the reverse strand, counting down.
ATTCGACTGTACTACCACAGTCTCACCATCCAACAGATACATACCTCTAGTACCAGTCAATGTTCCTTGCAGAGCCAACTTCTTGTTCTTGTAGAATCTTGTCTTACTATTCCCACCTTTTTGTGTGAATCCTTGCACATCCAGAGTCCCAACAGATATTAAATTTTGAGTAAGGTTAGGAATATATCTCATATTGGTGAGCTTTATTACAAATCCTCATATAGCACTGATCCTGACTGAACCAATGCCCTATACTATGATAGAATTATCATCAGCGAGAAGCACTTGGTTTCCTGTGACTTCCGTAAAATCATCAAACCAGTCTCTTCTAGATGTTATATGGTATGAACATCCTGAATCAATGATCCACCGATCATTATGGTATATATCTGATATAGGTAGTGCATCAACCACATGTAGCTTGTCTACTACAACAGCTGCTACGCCACGTTCTTCATCCTCCATACGTTTCTTCCTGGAGTAATAGTCCTTTTTTAGGTGACCCTCCTTGCAGTACCAACAAGTCACTCTTGAGCCTGAACCAGATCTCGACCTAGAGATGCCCTTATAATTCTTGTTATACGGCTCTCTTTTCTCAGGTCTCCCTCAAACTACAAACGCTTCTTCACTTCTTTGTGAGCCTGGATTATCTCTCTCTCCTTTGATTTTGCATTTGATAGAACCTCTTTCAAAGTTAACGTCTTTATACCGTACTTCAGAGTCTCCTTCAGACTGTCATACGACTGATGCAGCGAGTTCAACAACAGGATAGCCTGCACCTCCTGTGATACAGAGACCTTTACGCTTGCCAACTCTGATACAACCTTCAAGAAATCATCAGTGTTTTCATCAATAGTCTTTTGTTCATTCATCTTAAACGTATAAAACTTATGTTGAAAGTAAATACGATTAGGGAGTGACTTAGAAAGATACAACCTTTTTAATGTTGACCATGCAGATACAGCTGATGTGCACTCATAGAGCTTGCACAGGACTCGATCACCAACATTCAAAAAAATCAGATTCATCGCCTTCTCCGATCGTTCAAACCAGTCTGCTTCAGCCTTCTGAACCAGAAACTTCGCTGTAGCATGATCCTCATCCTTCTGAACTGCTACAGCCTGCGGAGCTGTTGATAACACCATATTTTACTTGTTTTTAGGGCTTTATTCTCATAGGTTTTGATCCCACATTGTATAGTTTTGGGATACTTCCATGCATTTGAGTCTCATTTGCATTGCATTGCATTTTAGATGTCCTAGGTTGTCTTTGTACTCTTTTTGGCTTGCTTGAGCCATTTTCAGGTGTTCTTGGAGTTGGAGGAGTGAGAATAGCCATCATAAAAGGTTATTGCGGAATATATCACACCACCGCGACCGAAACCATCCGAAGTGCTTCACAGATCGACTCATAATAACGGTTTCCATTTGGATTTAGCTTCAGAGGTCTTCATGAAAGTTGTAGGTATTTAAGATATCTTTCCAATGGAAGTGGTTTCAAGCCATTCCGATCTGTATTTCAGGAGATATGGCCGTTTTACCGGAGGGTCCCGGTCTTGACCGAGTTGATCAACACCAGCGTCGATCGACAGAGATTCTGTGTCGATCGACAGGAGGTCTGCTGTGAGATAAGAAGATTTTTCAGAGAGTGTCGTGTCGATCGACAGGCATTCTGTGTCGATCGACAGGCGGTCTGCAGACCTAATTTTGGCACTTGTATAAATAGTTTTATCCTTGTTTTCTTGTAAAAATATCTAGAAAATATCTAAAAACTAGATCTATTTCATGGAGACTTAGAGAGAGAGAGAGATATATCTTGAAGAACTTTGAGGGAGATCCATATGTTCTTCATCTAGTGACTACAAACCCTTTTGTATCTTCTACTCTAACTCTTTTATGCAATTCTATTCAGTTATTATGATTTCATCATCTATTTCTGAGTAAATTACTTGTTAGGTTTGGTGATTTCTTGGGTTTTGATGAGAAATCGTTAATCTGTTGAGGTTTATCCGTTAGTTCTTCGTCTAGACTATTTCTAATGCTAGAATCTAGCTTGATCACCTAGAATCTTGATCTTAAATTGACTCAATATACACGGAAGTGGGCAAAGTTACCTATTCGCAAAGGAATTTGGCTTAGAGATTTTGTGAACAAATCGAACTTGTACTAATTGCTTGCTTAGATTCGATAAATTCGCAAAGGAATTTGGAATTTGAGGATTTAAGGATAGATAGCCTTTGTAACGGAAGTTAATTGGCTATACTCTCGTGTTTGAGTTATAGAACGGTGCTTAATAAAACCTCGACAGTTGTTATATCTTTGATTTCGATTCATCCCCATATAAGGAATTTCCATGGCCTAGCTTTCATCTCTTCGAGAACTTGTAAATTAAACCATCTTTTGTTTACTTGTTTTATAGTTTTATAATTTGTTTACTTGTAAAAAGCATTGCTCTAGATTAAGAAGGATCATGCATTCCTTGTGCATTGATTAAACCTCCCTGTGGATACGATAACCCTTTGTGCTACAGCGTACAAGGGGAATTGATGACCCTAAAAACCCGACATCAGCTGTCTCAAGAAGAATGTCCTTTAGACCTAGTACAAACAGATGCGCGAGCATGCGCTTCTTCCACAGTGAGAAATTGCCTTCTCCATCGAATCACTCCACCTCGATTTGAACCTTTTTCATAGATTCACTCAACCCAACGCTATGATATCACTTTGTTATGCTTTTGATCGGATATGTGAATCTATAAGTTTGTTTGTTTACTTCACGAACGAATCCTTAAAGATCTAACGAACGATTTATGCAAAGATAGAGATAGAGATTTGCACACTGAGATTGTTATCCAGTTCACGCCTCGATGTGAGGTCGCTGCATCTGGGGCTTGACGGCACAAGCAAAGATATCACTATAACAAGAGAATACACTAAGACCTAGTTACAAGAGAACTCAACAAGGTATTAAGAACTCTACTAGATGTCTCTTCTCTTTTTTTTTCTCTCTCAGACCTAAAACCCTAGGCCGTCGTTCTTTAGTGTTCTCTTTAGGTTAGGTTTGACGAACTCCCTTCTTTCTCATATATATATCAGAAGCCGGTGAAACACCCTGATTAACCAGATCCAATAACCATACCGGTTATCTCCACTTAATTTTTGCACCAATAGAACTAAACCAAACCCGGTTTAATTCTAACAATAATTGTGACATGTCATAACCGGAATCAACAATGGTCTTGTACTTTACCTGACTATAAATTTTTAAAATTAGTCTTTCATTAATCGGTTGCTCAGTTTGCATTGTCCTTTGCTTTTTTATTTTGGTTTAACCACATAAAACATGGTAAGAGGGATAATCGGATATAAATTTGAAGTTCGGTAATAGTCTTGTACTTTACCCGACTATAAATTTTTTAAATTATTCTTTCATTAATCGGTTGATCAGTATGCATTGTCCTTTGTGGATCATGGACGGAATCTGAGTGATACAAAATACTGAAAGACGATTTCTTACATCAAAATACTTGAACCATCGCATATATGACATTTACGTACCAAATCTCAAATTGTAAAAGCCCGGCCCATTCAAGACAATCCTATTTTGTTTCAATTTTCACTTATATAGTCTTTACGTGTTAACAAAAAAAGAAGTCTTTACGTGTAACATCAATTTCACATTTAAGGCGCAAGAAAAGTGTGAAGTTGAAAAATGAAAACAGAACCAAAACCAGAGGCTGAAGATCCTGTGGACCGCCATATTTTAATAATCGCTATTGCTTATATAGTACCTAGCAAGTAACAAAGAAAACTTCATCATATCACTCATTCATGTATGTGTATCATGAAATTTTTTTTTGACTCTAAACCGTTATAATTTGGTTATATATTATCATCTACTTTGATCTAACATTCAGCAATGAAATAAATATTGTTGTTTACTTCGGTTACCTGATAAGTATCTTTATTGTAGGAGAAAGTTGAGAAAGTATGTCTCAAGTGTAAATAAAATAACCCATTATAATATGAGAACCGAAATATCTATATTTCCAATCCGGTTAAATACAGAATCATTTTTCTCAATCCGGTTAGTCGAACCGAAGCAAAGGAAGAAGACAAATGTGTGAGTGTGGAATAGAAAGACAAAACCACGTTCTGCAAACAGTTGTGCAACTCAAGAGAAAACCACGTTCAACTTAACACTGCTCCCTTTTGATATTTTAGACATCTGCAAATCATGCAACCGTACAATTTAAAACAATAATGTTACACCTTACAACAAAAATAAACAAAACAAAAGTCACCATTTCGTCCACACGTCCACGTCACCACCCAAACTATGTTCTAAAGCCACCCCCAGAAATTTCAAAACAAAAGCCATTACCAACTTTTCTCTATATGTTTAAAAACCAAACCTTTCAAATGTTTCTATCAAATTTTGATTTGTATACGAAAACAAAAAAAGGAGAGATTTTTCCAAGAACCCAAAACAGAGAAATGTGTAGATCGACTGATTTCGAACGTTACGTTGAGAAAGAAAGCTTAAAGGTTAAAGCTTTCTTCGTCCGGTTTACCGGTTTACCCACCCGAGAATTCTTACCGGATTCTCTCACCCTTCTTTACCCACCGAGAATCAACGAAGCTGCTTTCGAGCTAGACGGGTCAAAGATCCGACCCGATTCACCAGCGTTCGTAACACTCCACAGAGTCGTGAAAGGAGGAGATGTGATTTATGGTTCGAGAGAACCGGTTCGGGTTTGGGAAGGAATCCGGTTCGAGGTGTACATGAGTGAAGAGAGAGTGGTGAAAGGTATATTCAGAAAAGAGGAAGGAGGTGGTGACACGTGGAAGCTTGAGTGTGAGTGTGAGATGGAAGAAGAAGGAACTGCTGAGGTGGTTGTTGCGGCGGAAGGACACGTGGCGACGGCGACGATGGCGAGGAGACATAGACGGAGGAGGAAACAGAGGATTGGGTTTGAGTGTTTGGAGGAGATACCGGAGGAGAGAGAGGAAGGGAGAGAATCTGACGGTGTGTGTTTTTGCACGTGTAGCGGCGGCGAATCCGACGGAGAGTGGGAGACGGTGGAATGGACGGCTGAGATGGAGTCTGAAGCGGAAGGAATGGGATGGGCCGTTGATTTGGGGATTTGGGTTATGTGTTTAGGTGTTGGTTATTTGGTTACTAAAGCTGCTTCTACTAAAAGTTTGAGAAGTGGAAGAAGAAGAAGAGCAAAAGCTTTGTTCTAAGTTTGTTAGTGTAATCAAGTTTAATTGTACAATAGCATAATGTATAACATATGTAATCATAGTGTAAAAAAAACTTGATTTTCTTTTGAAGCAAGAAGAACAAAACAAACAAAAAGAATCTGATGAATACAATTCAATCATACAAATAAGTCAATCAAGTTGCATTTACAAATTACTATACACTTACCAAATTATTATACACCCAAAAATAAAACAAGATCAAAAACGTGTGAATGTGATGATAAAGTTTTAAGTAAATAAGCAAATATGTAAGGAGCTTTCTTCTCCTTTTTATTTCTGTATTCGTTTCCGCTATCTTCATACTGTTAGTTTACATCAAACCCAGACCATTGCTCGTTTTGTCGTCTGTCGTCATCATCATAGTCTGAAATCCACACAGAACCCAACCGGAGAAACTGATATGCTTTTGCTTTGCACTATCTCTAATCATTGTCTAGCCTTTTCGTGTTATCAAAAGCGACTTCACTCTTATCTCCTACAGGTTCTGTACAGCTCAGTGTATCCGTGGTCGCCTTTCTCTTCCTCCTTACACTTGTTCCCGACCTGTGAAGGCTTTCAGTTTCTGCTGTAGCTGTAGACATAAACAAAGATATTGCTTAATGGCGCACGGAAAGCGGTTCACGGTTTTAACGTGTACAAAGAGTGTTTAACTTACTTGGTTGTATTTCGATTTCTCAGTATCGAGTTCCTCTGTTAAGTCGTTCAGCCTGAAAATTTTAGCAGTTAAAGCTTGCAGCAAGACGCACTTAGATAGACAACACTACATCGTTCTTTAGAAACAAAAGCTTAGCTTAAAGAAGTGGACTAACCTAACGCGGAGGTCACTGATACTGCTAAGTAGTAACCTCTCCCTCTCAGAAGCCGCAGATTCAACCTGTAATCCAGAGAAAATGAAGGAGCATAAGTCAAATAGCGACAAGCAACATCTCTAATTAACACTCCGTTTGAGAATTCAACTTACGGTTCCATTACTGTCTGATCGAGGCAAAGGTGGTAACTTTCCAGATTGAGAACCTATAAGAAGGAGGAATGTACTGTCGCTGAATAAACTTCCTCATTAAAAACAAAGTCACAACCGATTGGAAGTATAATTGTGTCTCTTACCATCTGTCGTCTCCATAGGTTGTACGCTATTCAGTAAACTCGTAATAAGATCCTGCAGTGAAATAGTTCAATTGTGAAGATTAAGATCTTGCTAATTAACAAGATAACTCTCATGTCTTAATCAATATTCCTGGACTTATTTTCACCTGTTGTATTGAGGTTTGCTGCAACAGTTGTTGAAGTTGAGGCATGAGGTGTGAAGGGGTCACAGGATGGCTACTTAACTCATTGATGGTCTGAGGCTGAACTGTTGGCTGCAGGATAGAAAACAAGATCTCGGTTAAATAGTAATCTTATCGAGTAAATAAAAATACTAACAGGTGAGTTGAAGGACATTTTATGGTGGAAAACTGACCATTCTATGCTCCAGTGACCAGTTACCGACACTTGCAGATTTTCTCAGAGTGGACGCCTGGAAATTAAGTGTATAATACATTAGGTAAAATCAGGTGAGGAGAAATCATCAGTACACTATTATAGCAGAGACTAGGAACCAACCGGTGGAGATCGACGAGGTGCAAAACTTAATGGACCATCCTACAGTAGATTGTATAGTTAAGTTACCGTTATAAAAATAGAAAAGCAAGTAACAGTAAATACAATACTCACCTTTGGAAGATCGAGATTTCCTGATGTTACCGAAAATCGTCCTTTCTGAACTAGATTAGCCTTTGACTTTTCATCCAGAGAATCACGGAATCCTATTCAAGATGGACAAAACACTCGTTAACTCAACGGCAAGAGAAGAAATAAAACCATTAAGCTGCATGAAGATTGCCAATATCACTTGCTCACCTCCTGAGTATTTCATAGGAGCTGACAAACTGTTTGAAGAAGCACCGGTTGGGAGATTCAAAGGACCACTAAAGCTGGGTGCTCTTCGAACTGCCGTTGTTGTCTGATGTTCACTCTCAGGTCTAGCAGATAGAAATTACAAGTTTATTATAGGACAAGCAGATATGAAGTGTAGTCTCAAACAGCAATAAGCAAATGTTCGAACCTTTCAAAGATACGACCTTTCTCTGAAGCTGAGTGGCTCAAAACGGTCCTGCTGGTAAGTGGTCCACTATGACTTTGGCGTCTTACTGGCTTAACCTTGGGCTCGGGAACGTCATGCTCTGAATTTGGTATCATTTGTTCCACGGAAGATGCAGTTGTAGTGGAAGTGAGTTTCTTTTCGCAAGTTGGTTCTTCCGTCTCAGTATTGGAAACCTTTTCCATTCCGTTCATGTTCTCATATTGAGACAGCCTATCAAATACTTGCCCTCTGTCATTCACCTGCAGTGATTTCAAAATAAGTCAAAAACCACCAACTTTGAATACCAAGGGAGTGACATTTATACATGTCATTCTCTGAATTTTATCCACAGGTTGATACTCGCCTTATTATGAGATTGTGCACGGAATATTTCTTCATCTTCCTTGCTCTCTGCTAGATCATCGTCATCAATTATCTATTACAGAAACAAATACTATAAGAACCGGAATATAATATAGGGATAACGCAATCACAGACCACTGGCGAAAATTAACTTACCAAAGATGCTTGTGTTTTCAAGTCTTTGATGTCAAAATTCCAAGCACTCACTCCTCTTTGGTATTCACTCTGACATTAAATTATTGTCTTATGTCCACTCTGCAATTCTACTCATAAAGTATTTAGGTAATAATGTCAAACTAAGGCGTTTCTCACCTGTGATATAGCTTCCTCGTCCGCGGTGGCCATTCTCTTTAGAGCAAGCTGTTCAGCATCCTTGGCCTGTCATACAACAACCCAATCAATAAAAGAAAAGAATAACTGCACCAAACAAGCTAACACACGTTAAGAACATTCCTAACCTGGAGAGATTTTACGCGTGTCCAAAGAGGTGGTAAATTGGCAAATAACTTTTTCACAGCAATCTCAGGAGGCTTCGTGTTTTTGAAACAGGAGTGTTTCAGCAATTTTTCAGCAGTTGGCCTTTTTGTTTGATCTTTCACCAGACACATTGCAACCATTTCTTTAAAGGACTGGGCACAACTGAAAGTCCTCTCATTAGTTTAGTGAAAATATAAATTGCAGATTACAAACAGAAACGTCAGGAAATCCAACAAAGCTAGAACAACATAAAATAATCCACCTAGAAAGAACACGAGTACCTTAGAAAATTTCTTATCACGATCATAATCTAGGCCGGGAGGTGCATTTTGAATAGTCATTAAGAGCACCTGTAACCAGAAAAGAATCAGAACCGTTTTAAAAGATACAAACATAGACATAAGTAAAAAAAAAAAAAAAAGAGAGTTATAAAACACCTTCATGGGGGGATATTTTGAAAAAGGTGCATGACCATGCGCCAATTCAAGCGCTGTTATACCAAACGACCAGATATCAGCCCTGTTAAGGAATGACAGAAGAACAACCATCCAATAAGTTATAATTTCCTTTCTCTGATCCACACAGTACAAAGAGTATTTGATATGCATCCCCAACATGCATGGCAAAGTGAGCTACTTTCTAATATTAGACAAGAAAAGAAGCAGAAAATGATAGAGTCTGTATCTAGGATTTGAGCTTAAAAGTGTAAACTCACTTGGAATTGTATCCGTTTCCCGGCTGCAAGACTTCCGGTGCCATCCTACGAACAGAAACAAGAGTTTCAATTAAATGACAACCATTGAATATAAAGTGATGGTAAAGTACCAAAAAAAGAAAGAACTGCAATAACCGACCAGCAAGGAGTACCAACAAATGTGTTTCTTGCTCGTTGCCTATCACCGTTGTCAAACAAACAAGCAGAGACGCCAAAATCTCCAAGTTTAATCTCCCCATTGTCATCAAGAAGTACATTTCCAGCCTAGGATGAAAGAAACAACAACAATTTAAATACTTTATATGAATTAACTGTAATAGAAACTCTTTTATCATCCCGAACCTTAACATCGCGATGGATATGGCCTTGTTTATGAAGATAATCAAGAGCTTTAAGAGTTTCTTTCAGTACACTACATATAGCCGGCTCTTCGAATCCATCTGAATACGCAGTCTTCATAAGATGCAAACACGAACCTTGTGCCATAAATGGCATGATTACCCAAAGACTATGGTCGACAGAAAATGAACAAAACGACCTTATAACGTTAGGATGGTCAATCAAACTCATAGTCTGAGCTTCCCTCCTAATATCATCCTACAACAAACCAAAAACAAATTCATAATAAGAGATCTCGAATATTATTCTCAGAAAATCAGATACTAAAACACAAATCTACAACTAAACACAGGATTTGCTTCAAGCTTCTCTAGATTGACCTAAATTATAAGGATCGAGTAGGAAGAAGAAGCGAACCAGATTGCTATTGCAACGATCGAGATCCAAACATTTGATAGCGACGACTTCGTTAGTCGGAAGATAGATCGCACGATAAACAACGGCGCTAGCTCCATGACCAACTTCTTCCATAAGCTTATAATCCTTTGGATTTACAGAGAAACCTCCTCTTAGCTTACCACTACCACTACCACTACCACCTCCGGGCATCTTTTTCCGTCGGCGTGAACCCAAAACCGCCCTGAATACCACCAAATCAATCAAAAAACCGGAAATTGGAATTGAATCAGAAGAAATGGGAAGCAAGAGAGAAAGAGACGAGTAGTTTACTCGAGAACAAGTCGAAACCCCATTGAAATTGGATGGATACTGATTATTTAATTTAATTTTTTTATATGAATAATTCAGCTTCTTCGCTTTTGAGTTTTTCAGCTATATTTCCTGATCAGTTGACCACCACGAGAAGCGCGATTTGAGAGCGAGAGAGAGAGGGGTAAAAGAGATGGGTGATGACGTGGCGAAGTTTTTAGCATCTAAGATTATTACACGTGTAATAATGAATGGCTGGAAATGAGATTGGCCCCATCTACCTCTTTAGGCTAGACTCACGAGCTCGTGAAATGACTAATGACTTTTGTTAATCCGTTGAAAGTGGAATTATTCCTGATTAACTTATTGTAAACAAAGTTAAGATTTTTTTTTGGTAATTATCCCAAAAGTGAAAACAAAACAAAAATCTGTTTCACTTTTGTCCCACACTATATAATGGATAAAAAAAAAAAAAGTCATGTATGAATATATAAATAATAAATATTCTTTAAAATCAAAATTTTTGAACTATGATACAGTTTTTACTATGACATGCTATTTGTTAAAATTATCTATAATTTTTTTTCTTCTTAATTACAGTTTTGCAATCCGTTTTCTGCAAACACTGCCCATATAGTATTTCAGCAAAAAAAAAAAAAATATATATATATATATATAAAATATACAAAATTAAGACAAATTAATATCTAACAAATGTTTATAAATGTTTTTTTTAGTTTGATTGCGTCTGAGAAGAGCTTGGAAATGGTCTTAAAAGGTTCATTTTGAAACAAAAGTCCAAACCTATAGACGCAAACGCAAATATCAAAACGCTTTGAGACACCAAAACGCCGCCGTCTATACCATGTGAAACCAAACTTTCCCAGCTCAGCTCCAATGGTGGTCCTCTGCTCAACATACCAAGTCCTAAATCACCCCAAAAAAAAAAATCAGATTCAAAAATTTGTTTAAGAATAGTCAGATCCAAAAATAATAGAGGTCAGAGATTAATAATCAACTCAATCAATCATTATAATGATGAATAAATCAAATCTGTTGATTAGTATTATATTAACTACTGGCAAATTATAATTTTAAACAACTCAAACGCGGGACAACGATGGGTTTATTCCAGCTCACATTTCCACACAGTCTTTTTCTTTTACCATTTCAAACGCAAACGCAAACGCAAACGTTTTTGGACCAATTCAAACAAGTTATTACCTTTGACGAAACCAAAGGCAGCAACGGCTCCGGATTTAAGATGACTATCCTCCAAGTCTCTTCTCACCGCATACCTAAACGTGACTCCAAACAACGCGCAGCTCGCAAACGCTACTCCTAACGGAAGAAGAACCTGCTCGATGCTCGAGACTTGAGATAGAGCAAACGGGAGTTCCGCGAGAGTTCCAACCGCAGCTGCAATCGCTCCCGCTTTCGCTGATTCTAATCTCTCCTTGTCTTTATCAATCGAATAACCTTTCTCAGCGATGGCGGCTGACGACAAGGAACGTTCTGCTTCCTCGACCATTGATTTCGCTGCGACGATCTCTTGCTGACATTCTGCGATCTTGAATCAGATATCGAATAAGATGAAACATGATTTTTTTTCTCTATGGAGAAGTAGATAATGCTCTACTTAATTCATGTTTTAGCAACATATCTAATGAATTATCATAAAGCAACACCATAGTCCATAGATAGTGATTGAAACTATGGAGCAAACATGAATTCCCAAATTCATTTTTGCACAGAATAAATATAAATCAGTGATTCTCAAAGTAAACCCTAATCTACACAAACTAAGATAAATCCCAAATTCACTGTAACCAGTGATTCTCAAAGTAAATCTAATCCATACTCTACAGAATCTCCGAAGATCTCAGATTCCAAAGAACAAATTAACCAAATGTACACGAATTCCAGAAGAAAAAGGCTCTCGCTAACCTCTGAGGCTCTTGATTCGAGCTGATTAACATAATCCTGAAGCAATTTCGCTTCGATTTCTTGCCTTTCTATCTCTTCGAGCTCTCTCTTCGCAATCTCTACTCTCATCGAAGCTTTTTCAAGACCATCAAGCAAATTTTTGTTCTCTTCTCTGCTTAATAGCTCCTCGACTCGATTTCCGACGATTCCGGATAGCGAATTCTTCAAATCTGAGTTTGCTGCTACATTCTCCTCTTTCGGTGAACTTTTGATTTTCCAGTTTCGAGTTTTCCGATGATGAGAACTCAGCGATGTCACTTGGAAGTTGAGTTGTTTAGGATTCAAGAGATGAATGTCAGATAAAATCAGTGGATTTGATTTCCATTGAATCGACTGAGAAGAGAAGCATTGCATTTTGGGAAGAAGATAAGGAGGAAAACAAATAAGCATCTCCCACTTCTATCTGGTTGATCCGATAGTGAAGAGGGCCGCTAAAACGGCAGGCCTTTCCAAAAATAAAACGACATGCCGTTTTTTAAATCCTAAAACGGCAGGCATTCAATTTTATGTCTCCAAACTTAAAGCAAACTATATATTTTACATTTTTTTTTTAATACAAACTATTTATGCCCACTACTTCGATCTCTCAAGCTCATGTTTAGATTTGTCGCAAAATTAGTTGTCAAATACTTGAAATTATTTAGTAGTGGCTTTGATTGTGTGTGAAGAAGTGAGAGTTTTTTCTCTCTTTTGCGGTCAGAGAGAGGGAATTATAGGAATTTGGTATGTATGTCGATCGACAGAACGTTATCGGGACATAATCGGTTTGATTCGATTATCCGATTTTGTTACGGTTTAGGGTTGGAAACCCTAGGGTTGAGTATTTAAACTCGCTTTGGCCGTGTAGCTTCGTTTTCAGTAGAGAAAAACGTGAGAAAGAGAGATAAGGGATTGAGAGTGTTCCTAAGGGTGATTTGTGCGTTGAGATTAAGAGGAAAGAGAGGACATAGCTGACTGTTCGGTGGAGAGGAGAAACGGACAATCAAAACAAATATAATTGGTGTGAAACTTTGTAGTTAGGTTCTTCTATCTCTTATATAACTATAGGAAAAAGCGGATTGTTGTTCCGATCAGTATCTTATGAGTTATGGTTGTTTTCCCGTGACTGATATGTGCAGTTTCATGTTTCGTTCAGTCAACTTGTGAAGCGTTTTCCCAGCGATTCAGAAGGAGTAAGGAGAGGATCTATATATAGTTGGAAAGATCTCTCTGTCTAGTTTTCGAATTGGATTTTTGATCTGGATTCTGAGGTAAGCTCCGATCTCTATGTTCTTTCGAAATCAGCGCATCGGTTCTGTTTTTCTGGAAATCTAATTTGGTTTAGGGAAAATCCCTAGTTGTGAGTTCTAGGTGATAGAGAAAGAGAATCAATAGCTCCTAGGCTTGAGAGAGGCTATGTGTTCGTGTTATTCCTTCGTTTCCTTTCCTGTCTGCCAAGGTGAGTGTGCAACCATGGCTTCTGGGTGATTTAGGGTTTGTATTGATGCGTTTTGTGGAACATTTGATGATTATCGATTTTGTGAATAGTTTTGTAACATCCGCAAACCAAATTTTATGAATTTGGTAAGGAACTGGTTCAATTTTAAATCGTTAGGTTGGTTCGGTTAGATTCGGTTTGGGTTGAGAACCCTAAAATCATGTTTATAAGGCTTAGCAGCCTCCTTTTTTACATGGGTAAAGTCAGAAAATATGTTAGAGAGGTTAAGAGAGGTTTTGGTGATTCATAAGAGGTTTGGTGATTAAGTGAGGAGGAGGCAGTTTTGTTCTGTTGTGGTAGAGAAGAGAAACGGACAGAAAACCAGTCCTCACCATCGTGAAATTTTATGGGAAAGTTCTTCTCTCTCTTAGCTAGCCGTGAGGCAAACCGGTTTGTCAATTGGATGCGTACGCTTAGAGATATCTCTGTTTTCGCGAGGGATGTCTGTGCAGAATCGAGTTTGTGATCAGACCAATTTGAGGGCGTTTTTCTGGAGCTCCAAACGGAATTAAGCAACTATTTATGTATCATTGGAAAGCCCTTTGTGTCTAGTTTCCAAATCATGTTTCAGATCATGATTTTGAGGTAAACTCCATCTTTTATGGTCATTCAAAGTCAGTATGTTGTTCTGTTTTTCAGAAATTCTGATTCGATTGAGGGAAAATCTTGTTGATGAGTTTTAGGGGATAGAGAAGGGTTAACCAGTGACTTTGTCCTCGTTAAGGCTGTGTTTAGTGCTGGTTGTGTGGTTGGTTGATTTCCTTTTCTCGAAAAAGCTAAGGTGAGTTCGCGACAATAGGTTTCTAGGCGATGACGGATTGTTTGATGATTTTTTAGATGTTTTGTGATGGAACTTCGTGTGATATGGATGGATATCATTTCTGTGTGATTTTGGATTATTATTGTGTTGATCGTATGCAGGTTTGTGACTCGTATTCGTCGGAATCGGGTTGAAAGAGGAGAAACTCGTTTCTGATGAACACAGAGGCGTGTCGATCGACACCAGGAGAGTGTCGCTCGACACGAGTGCAGTAATCGTGTCGAACGACAACCTTCGGGTGTCGCTCGATGTGAGCACTTGAGTCGTGTCGATCGACACCTTGCTGGTGTTCCTTATTTATCTATGTATATAAGATGAGTAGTTCTTATTTGTGAAGTTGATGGCGTTGACCAGTGTTGATCATGTGGTTTTTGATATTCCGTGTTAGGGAATATTGGATTTTGGCCACATGAGGTTGTTCTAGTCGGTAGATGTTTATAGACATTTTAGAAATTTTTTCTATAGGAGCTACGGTACCGAATAACTCATTTATTTTGTTACAGAGATGATTAGTTCTCCAGTGAGGATGATTAGTACCTCAGAGGAGATGATTAGTTCTCTTGTATACTCTTTTGGGATGATTAGTTTCCATTACGAGTATCGAGGGATGATTATTTCTCTCGAGGGGATGATTAATTCCTATGTATACCCAAAGCTTAAGGAATGCGTCCTGAGAGTGGATGAGGCACGCGGCACCGACAGCTCAAAGGATGCGTCCTGCGAGTGGGAGGGGTGTGAAATGAGTTAAGAGTAATAAATGTCTGAAAACGCGCGTATAAGCATAACACTGGACGAGAGCCTCGGAGATTGGGTAATAGGATCTCAGGTGGTATTGACCGATTTTGGGTCAGGTTTTGGGTATCTGCTAGACATTTTGTGGGGATTCGAGGACAAATCCAGATTAGTGAGGGAGAATTGTAACATTCGCAAACCAAATTTTATGAATTTGGTAAGAAACTGGTTCAATTTTAAATCGTTTGGTTGGTTCGGTTTGATTTGGTTTGGGTTTGGAACCTTAGAATCATGTTTATAAGGCTGAGAAGCCTCCTTTTTTACGTGGGTAAGGTCAAAAAATATGTTAGAGAGGTTGAGAGAGGTTTTGGTGATTCATATATGGTGATTAAGTGGGGAGGAGGCAGTTTTGTTCTGTTCTGGTAGAGAAGAGAAACGGACAGGAAGATCAGTCCTGATCATTGTGAAATTTTAGGCGTAAGTTCTTCTCTCTCTTAGCTAGCCGTGAGGCAAATCGGTTTGTCAATCGGATGCGTATGCTTAGAGATATCTCTGTTTTCGTGAGGGATGTCTATGCAGAATCGGGTTTGTGATCAGACCAATTTGAGGGCGTTTTTCTGGAGCTCCAAACGGAATTAAGCAACTATTTATGTATCATTGGAAAGCTCTTTGTGTCTAGTTTCCAAATCATGTTTCATATCATGATTTTGAGGTAAACTCCATCTTTTATGGTCATTCAAAGTCAGTATGTTGTTCTGTTTTTCAGAAATTCTGATTCGATTGAGGGAAAATCTTGTTGATGAGTTTTAGGGGATAGAGAAGGGTTAACCAGTGACTTTGGCCTCGTTAAGGCTGTGTTTAGTACTGGTTGTGTGGTTGGTTGATTTCCTTTTCCCGAAAAAGCTAAGGTGAGTTCGCGACAATAGGTTTCTAGGCGATGACGGATTGTTTGATGATTTTTTAGATGTTTTGTGATGGAACTTCGTGTGATATGGATGGATATCATTTCTGTGTGATTTTGGATTATTATTGTGTTGATCGTATGCAGGTTTGTGACTCGTATTCGTCGGAATCGGGTTGAAAGAGGAGAAACTCGTTTCTGATGAACACAGAGGCGTGTCGATCGACACCAGGAGAGTGTCGCTCGACACGAGTGCAGTAGTCGTGTCGAACGACAACCTTCGGGTGTCTCTCGATGTGAGCACTTGAGTCGTGTCGATCGACACCTTGCTGGTGTCGCTCACTCGACACGATCTGTTTGGTTCTGAAATGATTTTTAAAATACAATGTGGTGTATTTGATGGATTGTGATAATCATATTGTTGTTCGTTATGTTGCCTGAGCCCTCTTGTTACGCCAGTAGATGGTATGACCGGTTCACTAAGTATTTATGAAATACTTACGCAACTCTTATTTCCATGTGTTGGAGGTAAAGGGAAAGTGTGATCGCGAAAGGGTGAGTGCGCGACCATGGCTTCTGGGTGATTTAGGGTTTGTATTGATGCGTTTTGTGGAACGTTTGATGATTATCAATTTTGTTAATGGTTTTGTGATTGAGATTGCGTGATATCTCTGTGATTTCGTGTTGTTATTGCTATGACTTGTTTATCGATGCAGGATTATCGCTCGATGGACCACGAATCGAGCCATGAGAGGATAGGCTCGATTATGTGTTCTGCGATGAGGTGTCGATCGACACCTAGTGGTTGTGTCGATTGACACCAGTGTGTTGGTTGTTATGTTTAAGCGATTGAGGTGTCAATCAACACCTAGTGGTTGTGTCGATCGACACCAGTTGCTGTAATTGTGGATTGTGTTGATTAACCATGTTGATGATTGTTTTTGTGTTTGGTGTTATTCCTATTGAGCCTGATTTATAGGCCGTAGATGGGATGACCGTCTCACTGAGTATTTGTGATAATACTCATGCAACTCATTTTCCATGTGTTGCAGGTAAAGACTGTGATCGTGGAATCATGGCTATGAAGAGGAGGATGATCTAGGGTCTCGGTTGTGTTTATTTCCATTGATTTAGAACCTGGTTTTGATTGCTATAACTGTTGGAATTAAATATATGTTTAGTTTAGTTGTCTTATTGTCTTCCGCTGAGAATTAGCCATTGTTTTTTTTAAAAAAGTTTGGGTGTTGTAATTTGGTATCAGAGCCCTTACGGTTTTAAGGCGGTTAGTGAATGGTTGATTTGAGAGTGTTGTTTGAATTGATTATGAGTTGTTAGTCAATTCTGTAAGTTGGAGTCTTAGATCATCTTCTTCGAGCCTTTAATGAGATTCCACGGTAAGTGTTGTGTGACCATTAGGTATGAATTCTAGTATCTTAGTATGTGCATTTAGGAAGTGCAGTGTGTGATGGCTAGAGTTCTGGGAGATCGAGGTCGAGGTTGAGGTCGAGGTAGAGGCGTGGCCGCGGTGGCCGAGGACGTGGTCGGGGACGTGTGAGTGAGTCCTTCGAGTGGGTGGCACATAGTGTGTCGCAGGAGCAGGTGGTTGACTCGCAGATGAATCAGAAGGGATCAGTGGGCAGTGACAATGTGATTGTTAGTGCACTCGGTGCCGGTGGTGGTGCCGGTGGTGGTGTCGGAGTAGATGGTGCTGCAGGAGGCCCAAGTGGGGTTGCTTCAGGTAGAGCCCAGGATCCAAAGGATTATTTAGCGAATATTTTAGCCTTGATTTTAGAGCTGTTACTGAGTGCGGTACCAGTGCAGGCTCCGGTAGTGACTCCAGTGGCAGTGGAGCATCTGGTTTATCTTGCAATGTGGAACCAAATGGTGAGCATCGGCTCTTTGTCCTTCTCGGGTGGAGGGGGACCTGAGGGAGCCAATGAATAAAGGTTGAGGCTGGAGCGTAGATTTTGCTCTATCAGGTGTCCTGATGAGTACCAGGTGGATCTGGCGGTACATTTCTTGGATGGTGATGCATATCTCTGGTGGAGACGTGTTGAGACCAGGAGGAGGCGGACAGTGTGGACTTGGGGAAAATTCTTGGTCGAGTTTAATATCAAGTATTTTCCTCAAGAGGCAGTGGATCGATTGGTGATGCAGTTCTTTGAGCTGGCTCAGGGAGACCAGTCGGTACGCGAGTACGATGCTAAGTTCAGTAATCTCGTGGTTTATGCGGGTAGAGGAATGGACGAGGAGCAGGCGCAGGTACAAAAGTTTTGCCCTCGAGGCGAACTTGGACCCCAGCTTAAGTCCTTCTAAGAACTTTTGTACCTGCTTAACCCCAACTTAAGTCCTTCCAAGAACTTCTGCACATGTGCCTCCTCTTTGTCCATGCTTCTACCCGCATAAGCCTGCTGAACACAACATCGTACTCGCGCACTGACCGGTCTCCCTGAGCTAGCTCAAATAACTGTGTCTCCAACCGATTCACTGCCTCCTGAGGAAAATATGTGGCATGAAACTCGAACAAGAATTCACCCCAAGTCCACACTGTCTACCTCCTCCTAGCCTCAACACCTCTCCACCAGAGATATGCATCGCCATCCAAGAAATGTTCCGCTAGATCCACCTAGTACTCATCAGGACACCTGATAGAGCAAAATTTACGCTCCACCTCTCAACCTCCACCCATTGGCTCCCTCAGGTCCCCCTCCACCCAAGAAGGACAAAGACCTGATGTTCACTATCTAGTTATACATTGCAAGATAAATCGGATGTTCCACTGCCACTACAGTTACTACCGGAGCCTGCACTGGTACCGCACTCGGTAACCGCTGCAAAATCAGGGCTAACATCTTCGCCAAACGATCCTCTGGATCCTGGGCTCTACCTGCAGCAGCACCCCCACTTGGGCCCCCTGCAGCACCATCTGCTCCGGCACCACCACCGGCACCGCAGCACTAACAGTCACAATGACACTGCCCACTGATCCCTCATAATTCATATGCGAGTCAACCACCTACTCCTGCGACACACTTTGTGCCACCCACTAGAAGGACTCAATCACACCTCCCCTACCACGTCCTCGGCCACCGCGGCCACAACCTCTGTTTCGGCCTCATCCTCGACCTCTCGAAACTCTAGCTATCACATACTGCACTTCCCAAAAACACATACTAAGATACTAGAATTCATAACCAAAAGTCACACAACACTTACCGTGTAATCTCATTAAAGGCTCGAAGAGGATGATCTAAGGGGGGTGTTATTCGGGAACGGATTTGTTTAGATTTTAAAGTTAAGAGATTTGTGTAGATTTGTAAAATTGAGATTTGTGTAGATTTGTGAAATTTCAAAGATTCTTTTCAAATATTTTTGATAGATTGTTATAGATTGTTGTGGATTATTATGAATCTTGTATTTGTTTTTTTTCGTCTAGAATTATCTTTATAAGGTAATATTATATGCTATTATAGAGAATTTCCACACAAAAAAAAAATTGAAGTCAAGCTTTGTGAAGAGGAATAGAGGGTTTGAAAGATATTATTTGCAATTGATTGAAAATAATTCTAGGTATTGAGTTTGTCACTTTTCTAATGGTGATTATAAATGTCTTTCACGTTTCTGGGTATTGGGTGACAAAAAAAAAAAAAAAAAATTGTAGTCAAGCTTTTTTTTATATATTATGTATTTCACGTTTTTGGGTATTGGGTTTAGCTTTTTTTTTTTTTACTCTAAAAAACTATCTTGTCCAAACTCATTAAAAGAACATAATGGGTCCAATTGGTAACCTAGCTTTTTCAAAATCTGGAACGGTAAGCTTTATAGCATAGTGCAAAACTGTATAGATAAAGATTTGAGATAAAGCTGTATAAATAGATAAAAATTTGAGATAAAGCTGTATAAATAAAGATTAGTGTAATAGTGTTGGTAAAGCTTTTGATAAAGTTTTCGTGATTGGTACAATTTAAAGCGGTACAAATTAAAAAGTGGAATAAAGATTATATTATAAAGATTGTTTACCAATCTGAGCCAATAGTTGGAAAAATATGCATGTTCTTCTTTTTAGGTGACGCTGTGTGTTTTGTGTTAATGTGAGTGTGTGTGTGTGTTTTTTTTTTTTAATTATATGGTTTTAAAGAATCTTATGAAAATACATGGTATTTTGAAAGTTAAGTTCTATGAGTAAAAATGTGTAGAATATATGTCCCAATAACATGAGATTTTAATAGATTTAGAAAATCAATGATTGCTCAACTTTTCCAATAACATGGGATTTCATATAGATTTTAAAAAATCCTCAAACCAATAACAATATATTTCATTTAGAATTTAAGAATCCACAAACCAATAATAGCGGATTTTCAAAATTTCAAACCAGGTTCTAACTCAATGGAAATAAACACAACAACCGAGACCCTAGATCATCCTTCTCTTCATAGCAATGATTCCACTATCACAATTTTTACCTACAACACATGGAAAAATGAGTTGCGTGAGTATTATCACAAATACTCAGTGAGACGGTCATCCCATCTACAGTCTATCACTCAGGCTCAATAGGAATAACACCAAACACAAAAACAATCATCAACATGATTAATCAACACAATCTACAAGTACAGCAACTGGTGTCGATCGACACCACCACTAGGTGTTGATCGACACCTCAATCGCATAAACATAGCAATCAACACACTGGTGTCGATCGACACAACCACTAGGTGTCGATCGACACCTCATCGCAGAACACAAAATCGAGCATCTCCTCTCTTGGCTCGATTCCTGGTCCATCGAGCGATCACCCTTCATCGATAAACATGTCATAGCAATAACAACACGAAATCACAGAGATATCACGCAATCTCAATCACAAAACCATTAACAAAATTGATAATCATCAAACGTTCCACAAAACGCATCAATACAAACCCTAAATCACCCAGAAGCCATGGTCGCGCACTCACCTTGGCAGACGGGAAAGGAAACGAAGGAATAACACGAACACAAAGCCTCTTTCAAGCCTAGAAGCTACTGATTCTCCTTCTCTATCACCTAGAACTCACAACTAGGGATTTTCCCTAAACCAAATTAGATTTCCAGAAAAACAGAACTGATGCGCTGATTTAGAAAGAAC
Source organism: Draba incana (assembly GCA_963576765.1). Lineage (NCBI taxonomy): Eukaryota > Viridiplantae > Streptophyta > Magnoliopsida > Brassicales > Brassicaceae > Draba > Draba incana. The sequence continues at coordinate 8,940,196 of OY755210.1, read as the reverse complement.
ACAGTGGTCGGAGCTTACCTCAAAATCCTGATCGGAAACCCAATTCAAAATCTAGACAAAGAGATCTTTCCAACGATATATAGATCCTCTCATGATTCCTTGTGAATCGCCAGGAAAACGCTTTCCAAGTTGACTAATCAAAACACGAAATTGCACAGATCACTCACGGGAAAACAATCATAGCTCATAAGATACAGATCGGAATGACAATCCGTTTTTTCTATAGTTAGATAAGAGATAGGAGAACCTACCTGCAAAGTTTCACACCGATCAGATTTGTTTTGATTGTCCGTGTCTCCTCTCCACCGAACAGTTAGCTCTGTCCTCTCCTTCCTCTCAATCTCAACGCATAAATCTTCCTCGGGCTGCACGGTCAAAGAGAGTTTAAATACTCAACCCTAGGGTTTCCAACCCTAAACCGCAACAAAACCGGACAATCGAATCAAACCGATTATGTTCCGATAACGCTACTCCTTCCGTTCTTTTAATATTGATGTTCTAACATATTTTTGTTGTTTCATAAAGATTGATTTTTAAAAATTTTATATTTTTTTATCAATTTATATTTAACAAATTGTAAGTTCCAAGAAATATTAAATGAGACTATTTAAATTTAGAGAATAACTATTGGTTCATTGTTATGAAAAAAGTATTTATTGAAAAAAGTTGCATAGTAACTAAACACAATTTATTATTTCTTCATTTGTGTGAAAAATGGTAGAACATCAATCTTCAAGGAATAGAGGGACTAGTAGTATTTACTCATTTATGTAGTAAAGTTGTGTTGAAGACTAAGATTACATCAACAATAATCTACATATTTTATCAATGAATTCTGATCAATATGAAAATAAAAACGACCAAGATGTGGAACGTTGGTGGAGATTAATTTGATTTAGTGGCTTAGTTTTAAAAGTGTGCCTAAGCGCAAGGCATAACTAGATAATGAATATGGCTGGCCATTCCGCGGTTCCAAATGTTACTAATCAAAGCCTAAATGTCGGTAATTGTTGGAGGCTGACTACAAGAGGGAAAATGGTCAACGAAATGAAGCATCGTTCTTCTGAGAGAATTTTTTTTAGCGATTATCATTTTAGTTTTTTTTTACGGCTTACTAGATTTTGACCCACGCCAAGCGTGAGAATATAAATTTCAGTTTATTATAGAATAAAAATATATTGTTTTACATCATGCATACCAAAAAAATATTAGATAAATAATTATGTCCACTAAAAAAATATTCGAACGATTTTTGAATCTTGAGTGTCTTAATATGTGATAAGTTTTACGTTTTAAGTGTATACAAAATATATAAAAGAAAGATATTGATTTACAATAACGAAACTAAAAAGCGAAACAATATCTTATAATGTATGACAAAGAATGTAATCGAGTGATATACATCTTATATTTACAAAAATAAATGTTTTTCAATAACTCTATAAAATCTGTTTAAACACAAATTTATCAGTAACCAAAATACTACTAATTGAATCGGTTTGAGTTTTCTGATATAGTAATGGATTTGGTAAGTATATATTTTTGTCATCAATGCTGCATATATATTAGAAATATTGAAATATGTAGATATTTCCACCATGCCAAATTGTAATGTTTTGATTGGTTGATTTAATTAATGTGTTCTTTAATATCCTCTTTGAATGACACCTAAGATTAATGTTCTTTAAGACTCTCTTTGATTGACATCTAAGATTTTTAACTTTTAGTGTCTCCTCAATTAATATATATATATATATATATATATATATATATATATATATATATATATATATGATTCTTAATACAAACTATTGATGCTACTTCTTCGATCTCTCAAGGTGATGTTTAGATTTTGTCGCAAAATTAGTTGTCAAATAGTGGAAATTATTTAGTAGTGGTTATTAACAATCATGGTTTTGATTGTGTGTGAAGAAGTGAGTGTTTTTTTCTCTCTTTTGTGGTGGGTTAGAGAGGTAAAAAGTTAATCTTCATGCAAAACTGTAGTATTTACTCATTTATGTAGTAAAGTTGTGCTGAAGACTAAGATTACATCAACAATAAACTACATATTTTATCAATGAATTCTGATCAATATGAAAATAAAAAAAGCCAAGATGTGGAACGTTGGTGGAGATTAATTTGATTTAATGGCTTAGTTTTAAAAACGTGTCTAAGCGCAAGACTTAGCTAGATAATGGATATGGCGGCTCTTGATAAAGAACTGAAGCATCGTTCTTCTGAGAGAAAAATTATAGCGATTAGCATTTCAGCTTTCTTTACATTTTATTGTAATTTCCAATAATAATTACGAATACACACTTCGTTTCCATACATTAACGTTTTGATCATTTACGGTCCAACATTTAACTCCGTGTTATAAATGAAAGGTTAGCCACAAATTAAACATTTTAAACCGAATCACGAACACGGATCTTGCATCCGCAACATTGTTTAAACGTATGTTCTTCTCTTTTCCTCTACTTTCTCTCATTCAATTGTTAATTTAAGGCATTAAAAGTATTCAAAATCCATCTTAAACCACATTTAAAAACACCATCTATATAAAACTAATCAAAAGAGAAATAATCAAGAAAATCTAATTGTTCTTTTTTAATTTAAATGACAAGTCCATGTTTATTATATAGAAAATATGACTACATGAACTTCAAGAAAAGAACAAAGCTTAGACAAGAGTTTTACTGGACCTTTCAACAAAAGAAACGGTACATATAAAGCCGATAGTAGGTGGTTACAACATCATGAGATCAAAGACCTTTTGTGTCTGAACCGTTGGTTACATGGAGTGGCTCGAGAGCTTTCGTGATCCTCTCAACGGCAACTTTTAGATCTTCGAGAGATGTGGCATAAGATAGTCGAATACAACTATCGTCTCCAAAAGCATCACCTGGAACCATCGCGACCTGTTAAAAAAATAACCAAAACGTATACTGAAAATGTTAAAACAGATCCAAATCTTTCATATGACAAATTCAAGAAAATGAATTAAGAAGAACACTCTTGAATTTACCTGAAACTTGTCAAGGAAGTATAAGGCTAGAGAGGAGGAGTTATGGATCAAACCAAAACCTTCAGCTTCTGCTCCATAGTAAGCACTAAAGTCAATAAAGAGATAAAAAGCTCCTTGAGGTTGTGAAATTTTTACGCCTTGTAGTTCACCAAGGCTTTTAACCAAGAAATCTCGTCTTTCTCTGTATGCTTTTACCATCTCCGCCACTGTTTCTCCCCCGCATTTTCCTAACCTTAATGCAGCAACACCTGCTTTCTGAGCAATGCTACTTGCTCCTGAAGTTAACTAAAATACCAAAAAACCGGTTGATCAGCTTTTAAGATCAGGCCTATAAGAATTTTGGATGGACACACACATACACATTAATATACCTGGCCTTGTAGTTTACTACAAGCTGCCACAAAATGCTTGGGACCAGCAAGATATCCAAGCCGCCACCCCGTCATTGCGAAAGCCTGTATATTATTCAATATATGAAATCTCCAGGAGATATCATAGAAAGAAACAGAGAACAATTTCTAATTCTCTTTATCTGTTTTAATTAATTTCAAAAACCGATGCATTTGATGTAAAACAAGTTTTTTTGGTTTGAATATAATTTAACATTCATTTCAAAAAAAAAAAAAAAAACAGAGAACAATTAATTTGATTAGCATTCATGATAAAGTAAAACCCTACCTTGGAGAAACCGTTTATTGTCAAGGTTCTTTCATACATGCCTGGCAAGGAAGCAAAGCTTTTGTGTGTTGCTGGTGCATAAATTATGTGTTCATATATTTCATCTGATAGCACCTACAAAAAATGCAATGAAGAAATTATTTGAGATTTTTATTTATAGTTTTGAATAGTTTAGCAAAAAAATTAACTAGAGTATCTTTGTACCAAAAGCTTTGGATGCTTAGTGACGATCGCTGCAATCTCTTCAAGCAAATTCTTGGGATAAACAGATCCAGTTGGATTTGAGGGAGAACAGAGAATAAGGAGTCTAGATTTATCAGTTAATTTTGACTCAAGCATCTTTGGATCAAGTAAGAAATTATCAGAAATCTTGGTAGGAATAATCACAGGCGTTGCATCGGCCAATCTCGCATGTTCAGTGTAGCTCACCCAATACGGTGCAGGAATTATAACCTGGCCGATAAAAAAATGAACATTTGTTGTTTATGATAAAATCATTTGATAAGCTATCAAAAGAAAGAATTGATTTAAATTATTACTTCATCTCCAGGAGAACAAACGGCAAGTACTACTTGTATGATACTTTGTTTAGCTCCATTGCTGACCAAGATCTGATCCGGCGTATAAGATAGTCCATTTTCTTCTAACAAAGCCAAAGAACAAGAATAAAACATTACAAACTCCATTGCAAAATAATGAGAGATCCACTTTATTGAATAATACAAGGCAAATTAAGTGTTGAATTTACCATTTAGTTTGCGACATATTGCTTCGCGAAGTTCTGGAATACCTACATTTAGAGTGTACCTTGTGAAACCTTCGCGGATTGCTTTGATCCCGGCCTAATGCAAAAATCAACAAAATAGACAACAACAATATATTAACGACTTAAGAAGTATACACAAAATTCTTTAGTTGTAATTTCAGTTATGGTAGACTAGTGAGAAGATTTCAAAAAAAAATTTTATACACCCTAACGATTAGTATGAGCTTAGTGGCCTTAGGATCCCCAATAATAAACAAAAAATATACAATGTTTATAGAAAAATATTAAACCTCAGCTATAGCAGGAGGAGTATCGAAATCGGGTTCTCCAGCTGCTAGTCGGATAATGGGAACACCAGCTTGCGCAAGTGTTGTTGCATGGTCGGCTATAAGCATAGTCTTGCAAGGCTTTATCGATTTTACACGAGGGCTAAGGGAGATATCTACTGCTGGTGACACAGTCTTTTCCGTAGAGTACCTGATCGATCCATACTTAGTTACCCGTCAAAAAAGTTATGTGCCAAATACACAGGACTTAGACCAACTACATATCGAGCAATACAATAGTAATCTAACTCAAAATCTCAAATTATGTGCAACAATAACATATTTTTGAGAGATTTGGTTTCATGACACTGAGGAAATGACCAGCAAAATCAACTATATTGATGCATATAAGTCAGTCTAATAACAAACAGTAATCAGACTCACAAAATTGAACTCTGAGTTGCCATTGAAAATGGTGGGTGTTGCTGATGGTGGCCTAACTGGTGAATATTGTGGTTATGTAAGGTAAAATTGTTTGTATATATAGTAGAAGATAAAACAAACTGTTTTGATAAAGTTATTAGAACAGTAACGTTTTGATAAAGTTATTATAAGATCAAGTTTAAAACAGTAATATATCAAATAATTTAATAAAATAGGAAATATATATGACTAACAATCTGTAACAGTAAAAATGGGAAAGAAAAAAAAAGAAATAATTTGATAAAATGGAAATTAAAGATCTACTGTTTTTAAGAAAATTATAAGACATCTTATTATATAAAAGAGAAGCCGGTCGACGAAGCAATATTGATTGAGATGATGACATGTGTTAAAACTTAATTTTAGTTAAAACAACCCATAATAAAAAAAGGGAAAACTTCCAATAGTTCAAAAAAATAGAAAAATGGAAAATTTCTAAGAAAGTTCACAACTAATAGAAAAAGAGAAATATTTCTAATAATTTAAACTAATTAGAAAAAAAAAGAAAAAATATAATAGTGCAAACGAATTATAAAAAATTAACATAGAAAATAAAGAGAATATAATCCGTAACAAAACAGAAATATCTATAGCCAAACAAGATAAAAATGAGGTATATATAAAAATGAAGTATATATATATATATAGAAATAGAGAATATAAAATTTAATAGAGAAAAAGGGAAAAAGGGATGAATGAAAACAAAGTAAAATTAAAAAGAGAATTTTCAAGATATGCCAGTTTTCAAAAATGCCACAATACTAAAATTTTAATATCATTTATGTTTGGGTTAACTATGTTATATTAGGGTTTAATTTTTAGGGTTTAAGATTTGTTAGGGATCAAAACTTTTGTTGAAATTGAGGATTTTAAGATATAAGGTTTTTATAAGATTGACAAAAATAATAATTTATAAGTGGCATGTTTGTAAAAAGATAATTCAACAGTGACATGTTCGTAAAAAGTAATTTCACAGTGGCATTTTTGAAATTGTCCCTGTAAAAATGGTAAACTAACAAAATAATTATCAAGTAACTAACCAAATAATAAAGAGAATTTTCATGAAAATATAAGGTTATCAATCCACTCTTGGCATGCCATGTACAGTTATGCCTTCGTTTGAAATTTTTGCAAGAATGTCATTTTGTTTTTAACTTAACTTTTATATTTTTTGGGTTTAGGTTAATTATTTTATATTTACGCTATAGTTTTTGGGAGTACAGTTTGGGGTTCGAGTTTTGTGAGGGAGAAAAAAAATTTTAAATGATTTTGTCTTAATCTATAAAAGGTGGCATGTTTGCAATCAATTTTCAAGAGTGGCATATTTGGAAAAAAAATTTCAGATGTGGCATGTTTGTAATTTTCTTATATATTTTTGGATTCGCATTATATGATTTAAGGAATGAGAATTCAGATATAAATTGATCTTCATGATTTAAAATCCATGTTTAATATTTCAATTTTTTTTAGTAATTCAGCGGGTTACTAATTAGAATTTAAATACTTATATCAATAATTTTTATTAAATTTACCAGCGTATTTACGCGGATCCAAATCTAGTAAGAGTATAAAACTACAAAAAAGCCACCAACAATTTAATTATTTTTTTTTAAACTAGAAAGAAAATTATATTTTAATTTAATCACATAAAATGTTTTTCCTTATAGTCAACCGAACCACGGATGGTCACGAAAACAATATGTGGCTCTATAATGTAGCCAACATATATACTAGTTATGAACTGATCACAAACAAAAATACACATAATCATGCCCCAATCAGCTGAAGAGATTTAAATTTAAAATCATGCCCAAACAAAAAAATTCTCTTCAGATTTTTTTTAATTAAAGGATTATTTTATTTTTTTCACAAAAAAAAAAAAAATATTTTCTTAAATAAAAAAAAGCTCACCATAGCTTGACATCATTGATATCAGTTTATTTATTTAAAGTAAGTTGTTTCTAATTGTTGTTTGTTCTTACGTATGTAATACTAAAATATTACAAATTTGAATTTTTTTTTTGACATATACACAAGTTATATTAATATTTATGATATTGTTAAATTTCAATTCAGATATATCAAATTCAGGTTTGTTACAAATTTCTATTTTTCGCAAATAGTTTTTTCCATTTTATTTAATTATATAATCAATTTCAATTGATATAAAAAATTTAAACATAAGTTTGTAATTCATAGTCGTTAAAAAGATCATTTTCACCGTTCAATCATTTAAAAATATCTAGCAGACAAAAGACAAAAGATGAAAAACATAAGATTAAAAAAAAAAAAAAATGTTTCCATTCGAGACCTTACCAATGCTTAAACCCCTTGACGTCATCAACCACGGCCTTCTTAAACAGCGATACGTCAGCAGAGCTAACCACCATGTGGTACCCACGTTCACTGAGTTCCACCGGCGAATCCTGAGCCGTGGCCATACCCGCCAAGTAAGCTCCACCATTCCCCGGATCAGAATCCAAAACCGCCGTCTCCGCGGTCCTCAAAGCAGACTTAACCTTCACGTTTCCCGGGTCGCGAAGAAGCCCTAAACTCGCACTAAGATCCATTGGCCCCATCATCACACAATCCATCCCATCAACGGCTACGATCTCATTCACATTCCTCACTCCTTCCTCTGACTCTATCTGCAACAAAACACAACAACCCAACTTTTAAAAAAAATTGCAAATAGACCACCTTAAATTCCAATCTAACAATTTAACCCCAAACACAAATCATAACCAGATAAATAACTGTATCTAATAACACTCCATTTTACTTTTGATTTAAAATACATCTAATCCTATAACAACATCTCCTAATCAAATTTGATGTCACGTGATATTCACGTGTTCATCTTCCTAAACCCCTAATTCTTCTTCCTCTGCATGAATCAAATTTGAATTCAAAATTCAAAAAGATTATTTGGGGAAAATCCGAACCTGGCACATAACGAAGAGATTCTCATCAAAACTCGACAAATACGACTCGTTAAACCCGTATTTCGCGTCTCTAACGACGCTGTACGCGCAACCACGTAAACCATCGGGACGATACCGGCAATAAGAAACCGCATCGGAAGCAGATTTTCCGGTTTCGACCATCGGAAACATAATTCCGTTAGGTCCGAGATCTAAAGCTTTCTTAGCCCAAGCCTGGGTAATATCGGGGACACGAATCACGGTGGAGCAACCGGCGGATTCGATTGCGCGAATACAGTTAAGCGCTTCTCGAATTCCGCCGGCGCCGTGCTCGATGTCGACGACAATAAAGTCGTACCCTCCGAGAGCGGCGATTTCTGCTATCTCCGGCGAGAATGAGAGGAGGAAGAGTCCGTAGAGTTTTTCTCCTTCTCGGAGACGCGATTTCAGGGTTTTTTTGGTGAATTGGGAAGAGGAATCCATGGAGAAGTTGAGATTAGAAGAAATTGGAGGAAGAAGAAGAAAAGATGAAAAAGCAGAGAGTTAAGAAAATATGGTTTCTCTTTATGAGTAGTGAAATTAAGTAGCCGAGATTTTCTTTTTTTTTTTTTTTTTTTTATCTGCCACCTTTTAAATTCATTAAAAGGCCCAGCCCATAAAGAGGGCATTACAACATTGGTTGGAGCAAAATGCTCTGAATTTTCATAATAAAATGTACACATGTAAGGACTAATAGCTAAGAAAACAACTAATAATCCAACGCCTGTCCTACATGCACCCACAACAGAGCAAATGGAGAATGTCACCGAACACCCGGAGCGGATCCAGAATTTTTTTCCACTAGGGCACAATATTAAATTCACAATACTAAACAAAATATGAAAAATAAAAATAAATAATAAATGAAACACATATGAATTTTAAATGAAAAAATTAAGAAAACATGAGTAGATTTCATGGTTTGAGTTGATTTTTTATATATATTTTTTATAATTTTAGTTTTTTTTAACCTTTTCTATGTTTTTTTTAACCTTTTCTAAGTTTTGTTTGATAATATTAGTGCATTTATTGAATAACACAAAACAATGAGGGCACAACTTAAAATTTAGTAAGTGCACAATTAAAATTAGGTAATAATTACACTAATATTGTAAAATCCAATGGGTGCACGTGCACCCCCTTGCTTTGTGTACATCCGCCCCCGCCGAACACTCACCGCCACGGCCACTCACCGAGCTCCGCTCCGGCAACGATTCCAACTTGAATAACTTGCAATTTCATCCTCTAATTACCATGAAATCAGCCCCAAACACATCCATGCCCCCATTAAAAGCTCAGCTTAAGCATCCAAGATCGAAGAGACTCTTAAAATCTGATTAGTTGTTCTTAGGGAACTTAGGCACACTCTGTGCAGCCATTAGCCATGCCAATATCTTAGCTTCTAACGGGGTGAATCAGAGGTCAGGTAATAGAACCTAAAATTACCTATTCTAAGTAGATCCTTAGAACCTATAAACCTGCATATTTCCAGAATCCCTATTCGCCTGAGCAAGAGAATAAAAGGCTTGCTTACCGAGTTAAACAGATTCAAATCCAACAAAATCGCCGGAATTAAACCCGATTAACTGGAACTAACATCCGATCTAAAAGATCGGAAACAAAAGTCGGTCAAAGCCGAAATCTAGATCCGAGAATCGGAAGAAAACTACTTATTTAGACGAGATCTATAGACGAGAACTATCGTCTCCAAAAGCATAACCTGGAACCATCGCAACCTATAAAAGAAAGCCCCCAAATCTTTTATATGACTAGTTAAGAAAATGAATTAAGTAGAACACTCTTGAGTTTACCTGAAACTTGTCAAGGAAGTATAAGGCTAGAGAGGAGGAGTTATGGATCAAACCAAAACCTTCAGCTTCTGCTCCATAGTAAGCGCTAAAGTCAATAAAGAGATAAAAAGCTCCTTGAGGTTGTGACATTTTTACGCCGTGTAGTTCACCGAAGCTTTTAACCAAGAAATCTCGTCTTTCTCGGTATGCTTTCACCATCTCCGCCACTGTTTCTCCCCCGCATTTTCCTAATCCTAATGCAACAACACCTGCTTTCTGAGCAATGCTACTTGCTCCTGAAGTTAACTAAAATACCCACACAAAAAAAACGGTTTAAGCTTTTTTGACCAGGACTATAAATATTTTGGAAGAAACACACACACAAATATATACCTGGCCTTGTAATTTACTACAAGCTGCCACAAAATGCTTGGGACCAGCAAGATATCCAAGTCGCCACCCCGTCATTGCCAAAGCCTGTATATTATTCAAAATATGAAAATCTATATTCACAAAAAGGATTGAAATCACTAGTATGTATGTCATATGATGTGATAGGTATAGAGAAGAATTAATTTGATAAGGATTGATGATAAAATAAAACCCTACCTTGGAGAAACCGTTTATTTTCAAGGTTCTTTCATATATGCCTGGCAAGGAAGCCAAGCGTGTGTGTGTTGCTGGTGCATAAATTATGTGTTCATATATTTCATCTGATAGCACCTACAAAAAATGCAATGAAGAAATTATTTGAGATTTTTATCTATAGTTTTGAATAGTTTAGCAAAAAATTTAACTAGAGTGTCTGTGTACCAAAAGCTTTGGATGCTTAGTGACGATCGCTGCAATCTCTTCAAGCAAATTCTTGGGATAAACAGATCCAGTTGGATTTGAGGGAGAACAGAGAATAAGGAGTCTAGATTTATCAGTTAATTTTGACTCAAGCATCTTTGGATCAAGTAAGAAATTATCAGAAATCTTGGTAGGAATAATCACAGGCGTTGCATCGGCCAATCTCGCCTGTTCAGTGTAGCTCACCCAATACGGTGCAGGAATTATAACCTGGTCAATAAAAAAATGAACATTTGTTGTTTATGACAAAATCATTTGATAAGCTATCAAAAGAAAAAATTGATTTAAATTATTACTTCATCTCCAGGAGAACAAACGGCAAGCACTACTTGTATGATACTTTGTTTAGCTCCATTGCTGACCAAGATCTGATCCGGAGTATAACATAGTCCATTTTCTTCTAACAAAGCCAAAGAACAAGAATAAAACATTACAAACTCCATTGCAAAATAATGAGAGATCCACTTTATTGAATAATACAAGGCAAATTAAGTGTTGAATTTACCATTTAGTTTGCGACATATTGCTTCGCGAAGTTCTGGAATACCTACATTTAGAGTGTACCTTGTGAAACCTTCGCGGATTGCTTTGATCCCGGCCTAATGCAAAAATCAACAGAATAGACTATGTCAATAAGTTAACCACTTAAAAAAATATAGACAAAATTCTCCAATTGAGATTTCAATTACGATAGACTGTTGAGAAGATTTAAATGAAATATTTGTAAAACAAATTCCATACACCCTAACGATTTAATGGTCCAAGATCGTCGAGTATGAAAAACAATATATATTACAGACAAAATCTTAGACCTCAGCTACAACAGAAGGAGTATCGAAATCGGGTTCTCCTGCCGCCAGTCGGATAATGGGAACACCAGCTTGCGCAAGTGTCGTTGCATGGTCGGCTATAAGCATAGTCTTGGAAGGCTTTATCGGTTTTACACGAGGGCTAAGGGAGATATCTACTGCTTGTGACACAGTCTTTTCCTTAGAGTCTCTGATTGATCCATACCAAGTTACACGTCAAAAACGTTATGTGTGAAATACACGGACTTAAACCAACTACATCGAGCAATACAACAGTAATCTAGCTCAAAATTCCAAATAGTGAGCAACAACTATTTTGATACATATACGTCAGTCTAATAACAAACAGTAATCAGACAGTGTTGACAAAAAAATAAAAATAAATAACAAACAGTAATCAGACTCACGAAATTGAACTTTGAGTCGCCATTGAAAATGGTGGGTGTTGCTGATGGTGGGCTACTTGGTGAATATCGTGTGGGTATGTAGGGAAAAAAATTTATATATATAGTAAAAGATAAAATGTTTTGATATAGTAAATAGAACTAAAAATATGAAAAGGTCACGTTTAAAATGGTAATAAATCAAATAATTTAGTAAAATAGGAAATATGACTAACAATACTAAGTTATATAAGAAATAATTTGATAGTGAGCAACAACAATATAGTGATGCATATACGTCAGTCTAACTCAATGGTGAAATTATAGAGTAATTGAGAAGAATAGTATATTCTACCAAACTATACCGATGCATATACGTCAGTCTAATATATAAAGTAGCGATTATAACCATTGATGTGGACTGTGTGAGATTGTGAATTTAATCCTTTTTTTTTTTGGGTCGAATGTTTAAGCCTTATAAAGGATGTTTTTTGTTCGACAATTGATTTTTGTTTGCTGTTTTTCAGTCTAATTATACAACTTATGACTGATCAAACAAAAAATCCAATAGATAAAAATATTGAAATTGAAATTAAACTGTTTAGTGACAGTCTCAAATCTCAATAAATATCCCAGCATAAGTATCTCTTAATTAAAAGAAATGGGACATTTTCTTGAAACTTATTTAGACCTAAGTTTAAATCCCTTAACGTCATCAACCACAGCCTTCTTAAACAGCGATACGTCCGCGGATCCAAGGACCATGTGATAACCACGTTCACTGAGTTCCACCGGCGAATCCTGAGCCGTCGCCATCCCCGCCAAGTAAGCTCCACCGTTCGCCGGATCAGAACCCAAAACCGCCGTCTCCGCGGTCCTCAAAGCAGACTTAACCTTCACGTTTCCCGGGTCCCGAAGAAGCCCCAAACTCGCACTAAGATCCCTTGGCCCCATCATCACACAATCCATCCCATTAACGGCTACGATCTCATTCACATTCCTCACTCCTTCCTCTGACTCTATCTGCAACAAAACTCAACAACCCAACTTTAAAAAAAAATTGCAAATAGACCACCTTAAATTCCAATCTAACAATTTAACCCCAAACACAAATCATAACCAGATAAATAACTGTATCTAATAACACTCCATTTTACTTTTGATTTAAAATACATCTAATCCTATAACAACATCTCCTAATCAAATTTGATGTCACGTGATATTCACGTGTTCATCTTCCTAAACCCCTAATTCTTCTTCCTCTGCATGAATCAAATTTGAATTCAAAATTCAAAAAGATTATTTGGGGAAAATCCGAACCTGGCACATAACGAAGAGATTCTCATCAAAACTCGACAAATACGACTCGTTAAACCCGTATTTCGCGTCTCTAACGACGCTGTACGCGCAACCACGTAAACCATCGGGACGATACCGGCAATAAGAAACCGCATCGGAAGCAGATTTTCCGGTTTCGACCATCGGAAACATAATTCCGTTAGGTCCGAGATCTAAAGCTTTCTTAGCCCAAGCCTGGGTAATATCGGGGACACGAATCACGGTGGAGCAACCGGCGGATTCGATTGCGCGAATACAGTTAAGCGCTTCTCGAATTCCGCCGGCGCCGTGCTCGATGTCGACGACAATAAAGTCGTACCCTCCGAGAGCGGCGATTTCTGCTATCTCCGGCGAGAATGAGAGGAGGAAGAGTCCGTAGAGTTTTTCTCCTTCTCGGAGACGCGATTTCAGGGTTTTTTTGGTGAATTGGGAAGAGGAAGTCATGGAGAAGTTGAGATGAGAGGAAATTGGAGGAAGAAGAAGGGAAGATGAAAAAGCAGAGAGTTAAGAAAATATGGTTTCTTTTTATGAGTTGTGAAATTAAGTAGCAGAGATTTTCTTCCCATTTCTTGCTGATCTTTTTTTAGTTATAAAATCTATCTTTACTTAAATTAGAATAATATTCTTTGAATTTTATATTGCTAGTTTAAAGAAAAATTAAATTTTGATATAGGTATATTTTCCAATTTGGTATAATTTATCTTTGAATAAGTATTATATAATTTTGTTTTCTAACTTTTTGTATGCGGTACTACTACTTCCATTTACATATTTTGACTTACTTCAGATTTAATATTTAAAATTGCGCTTATTACTATAATAATTTGGATTTGATTTATTATATACGTTCTCACACTGAAAATTTTGGATTTGGCTTACCATGTACGTCCTTTGGTGAGACTATAAGTCTATATAACTCATAGTTTTGTTTGGTAAGACTATAATTCAAAGGGCGTATAAACTACACTAACAATTTGGATTTAATTTAGTATATACGTCCTTTGTTAAGACTTTAACACAAAGGGCGTATAAACCACACTAACAATTTGGATTTAATTTAGTATATATATCCTTTGCTAAGGCTGGAACTCAAAGGGCGTATAAACTCCTGTAAAAACCTATCAAAGATACAGTCATACATATGTATGTACGTTCTCTGATCTACGAAGAGCCGGCCCAATAGGTGATAATGGACTTGGGCTTTACTTTTTTTATAACGTCTAAATTATTATAAATATTACAATCATCACTAGACTAATTTGATCTTATTGGACCTAGTTCTATTATGATGATATTCATCTATCTCTTGTCAATGCGATTATGATGAATAGCTTCCACTTTTGCCTCCATGACGCAGCTCTCCATGTATGACATCTCCCATGATGGACAGGCTCTTCCCGACGATCGGCTTAGCATGTACGACACCTCCGGTGATGGACATGATCTCTCTGCACTCTAGAACTTCCAAGAAACGATTTCCTCCATTAATCTGCAATAAACTGTATTATCTGAATTCGAACCCCAGATTTGGTGTAGAAGCCTTTAAACCCTTGATTATTTGGCCAATGGGCTTCCACTAGGCTTTACTTTTAGAAATTAAAAATATTTTTTCATTAGATATAAATTCGTACCATAAAAATGTCTCAGCTATTCTTAATTTCATGATGTGGAAACACATTATTTTGTTATAGTATTGTATCTTCTACCTTGTGTACATTACATGTCATGGTCATCCAATCTCATATATTTTGTTACTCCACTAGTCGAAAATCTTTGTTTCTATTTTCGAAATATATATTTGTAGAACTACAACTATTATTCAATTCAATTAAATTAAATAAAGACTCAAAAGGTAAAATATGAAGAAACAAAGTGTCTAAAGTTTGTATTAATCGTAGTTAAAACTTCGGCAAAATAACTAGTTTTAGTTCAAATAGATCTCAATAATATATATATATATATATATATTCTTATAAATAATAATTAGTCAAATGATAGTAGATAAGTGTTTCACACTTGTGAAAGTGTTGGCATATAGATTTAGGTTAAAGATCAATTTCTTCAAGTGTTGAATTATCTTAATTTTTTTTTGTTGGAGAGGGGGACGAATCCCCCATTTTATTAAAATAATTCGAAAACAACTAAAGTCAAATGTCTCATGGGTGCGCAGACCCACTCGCATCCTCTACAGCAAGCAAATGAACATCATCGAAACATGAATGAAACAAATGAAAACCTAGCGATAATGAGAACGCATAGTTCGCTAATCCATCAGCCAGACGATTAGCCTCCATATACACATGAGAAATACGGACTATCCAGTCCCTTGAAATCAAGCCATAGCACAACTGCGTCAGGAAAGACAACGAATGAGAATTACTTATCCCTGCCCTCAAAAACCCAACCACCATCTCTGAATCCACTTTCAGCTCAAGACGCTGAAACCCTTTGTCCCAAGCGACAAGTAACCCGTAATAAACTCCCCATAACTCTGCCAACGGTGCCGAACATATTCCTATATTCATCGCAAACCCTCCAAGCCAACTCCCGACCTCATCTCCTAGAACTCCTCCGACCGCCGCTAAACCAGGGTTTCCTCGCGAGGCACTGCCGTATTCAACTTTACCCAACCCTCCTGAGGCCTTTCCCAATGTATCATCCTCCTTTCCCCTCCCCCTTCTAGCCGGATGTTCTTTAGCTAACATATGAGCATCCAAGACTTCCTTGGCTAGTTCTTTGAGAAACCGAACCCTATCGCGGCATTTTCTATTTGTACCCAAAACATTGTCGCACCTCCATTTCCAGCTCCACCATACCGCCATCGCAAAAAGAGTAGACCAGCTATATCCTCCTCTCTCACTCCGACTCCCTAGATTCCCATAAATCCATTCAAGAAGCGATTGTGAGAAGAACAAGTGAATCCTCTGTGGTTCAACAACTCTTCGCCAAATACCTTCCATGGCCGAGCAATCTCTCAGAATATGAATGATTTGATTATTCCCCAGTCTTACACATTTGATATAGATCGGATGCACATAAATGTCTACGGGTTCTCTCTACATTTGTTATGATAACTTAGTTCGCTACGAGCCACAAGAAAACTCAAACTCGTTCTGGTGCGACAAGTGTTGAATTATCTACCATTCTCATTGTGCGAGCTGGAATTATTGCACAATAGAATTTGTGAAGATTCTTCGAATTAGAGCTTCTTTAGGGTTTCAAATACTTAGAGAATATTGCGAATTAATTAGGGTTCTTATTCATCAAGATCAGAGCTAAGTTTGTCTTATTATCACTTAGCTATCTCGGATCCCCTCAAATGAGGGGGGGGGGGGGGGTACATGCTTATTTATAGAAATACAATTCGGTTGAGGCAAACAGTGATGGGCCTTTAACGGGCCTTCGTCATCTGGGCTTTGACCGCTGGGCCGATTTGGCGAATACGACGTCGTTTTAGGCTTTTCGATTCTTCTAGGGGAGATTTAACCCCTACAGTTAGCCCCCCAGTTCAACAGTTTTATAAATAAAAGTGTTGAAGTAAGGGTGTTCGAGTGAGGAATCGACTTCCGTTTGGATGGATTACGTGCTGACGATGATGCTGCCGAGGCCAGATGACATGATTTGTACCCAATTTTGGCGAGTTGACCAAGTGTGACGTTATGAGCGAGTCGATTTCGATCCTTCGAAGTCGCGAGTCGATCGAGCTCGTTATACGCAAGCTGCTTTTGAAGATGCGAGTTGACGAGGCGATCAGTAGATGAAGTTGCGAGCTGATCGTGCTCGTGATCTGCGAGTTGTTGGTGACGCGAGGTGATTCGAGAGATTAACCGCGAGATGGCAAATTGAAGTTTCCAACTTCGGCGAACTGGCCGATACGATGTCGTTCAAGTCGCCATTATCGCCGAGTCCCAAATAAGGCGAGTCGATCGTTACTAGTTATCTGCGAGTCGACTTTGAATTTGAGAAGTGGCGAGATGATTTGGTGAAGACGAAGTCGCGAGTTGGTCTGATGAAGTCGCGAGTTGCTTTGATGAAGTCACGAAGTCGCGAGTTGATTTGATGAAGACGAAGTCGCGAGTTGGTCTGATGAAGTCGCGAGGTCGCGAGTTGATTTGAAGAAGACGAAGTCACGAGTTGGTCTGATGAAGTTGCGAGTTGCTTTGATGAAGTCACAAGTTGATTTCATGAAGACGAGGTCGCGAGTTGATTTGGAGAAGAGGATTTTGATGCAGAAATCGAGTTGATTTAGAGAACAGGTGCGATTTGATCAATTCCACCGCTACTGCGAGGTCATGGTAATTACTGAGGATCGAAGTCTTTGAGAAAGTGAAAACTTGAAGTCGCGAACTAAGTCAGAAGATCAGCTCGCGAGGTCGCGTTTTCGAGTCAATACGAAGTTGAGGCATCGCAAGTCGGTTTGGTTCCTTGTGGAACTGTGACACCTGAAGCCCAGATTCTTGGCCCAAATTAAAATGAGGCCCACCTCGAAACTCGAATAGTCACAAATGCCTTTATAAGGAGCGATGCTCCTCAGAGACTTCCCATAACTCTCATTTCTCCAAAAACAGGTTTGCTCTCTCTCTCTCTCTCTCTCTCTCTCTCTCTCTCTCTCTCTCTCTCTTCTCTCGTTTTTCTTTCAAGTTTTCGTTAAGTTTTTTCCCGTCCCATCACTTCGCCGCCGCCGTGTTCTTCATCGCCGCCGTCATGTTTTTGAGGAGATTCGAACATTCTTTCTTTAAGATTCTACGAAAATAATGTCGTCAACAAATTCGATCAAGTTTTCGAGATCTGTCGAGCCCGCCGAGAAGGAAAAACTGATATGGGCGTATTCCGCTAACTGCGAATCGATCGTTGATGCGAGTTCGAGCTGTGGTCGGTTTAGTGGATACGAGAACGCGAGTACGTCTGATCGCGAGGAGACGAGTGCATCTTATCGAGAGGATCGAGTTGGTGGTCATTCTCTTCTTGCCGAACTGTTTTCTTATCCCTCCCCTGTCTTAATACAAAGTCACGAGACGAGGGAGATTGCTTCACCGGTGCGAGTTCCACGACCTGATTTCCAAGAGGGAGTTGGGACTTCGCACCCTTCGCAAATTAGCGAGGCTTCTGCTATTAATGAGCAGAGGCTAGTCGTGGAAATTCCATATCTCTGCGACGAGTCGCTAAGCCCTGCCGAGCCGCCTCCTCGAGTAAAGATCGAAGAATGTGCTTGGGAGTACAATCCTCTCGTAGAAGCAGAGAGATTGCAAGCTTGGATCGGATCCGGACTAGCCGAAGCCGTTAAGAAAAAGAAGTCAAGGTGAAAGGAGTGTCCGCCTCCAGGCTCTTCATGGTGCGATGAGGAGTCGCAGGATATCCTTCGCGCAGAATGCGGAATCTCCGATGCGGTCGGGATGATCGTGCCGACTGTCGAGCATCGAGAAGACGACCCGCCAGTCGGCATGTTTACTGCGTACGAATGCTGGTTTAGGGGCTGCTATCTCACGTTCCCCATTCCTGCGCTAATTCTGCGGTACATGTGGGTTCATAGAATCGCGCTCGCGCAGATCAATACCAGAGGAGTTCGTCAATTGGTCAGGCTTCTGACTCGAGCTGCCGAATGTGGCGAACCCATCGGGGTTAGTCATCTTCATAATTTTCTTGAGTTCCGCAAGCATGCCGACCCTAGCGGCAAGAGGTTGTATAATCTGGCGAGTCGCTCCTTGTACAAAGTTTTGGATGACTTTCCAAACAAAGACCACAGTTGGCGCAAATATTTTTTCTTCGTGCCGATGTCAAGTGCGTCTGTTGAAGAAGAACACCCGGCGGTGGCGAAGTGGGGAACATTTGGTAGATTTTCTTGATGTTTATCGCGCGAGCCGTCTCCTTATGCTTTGTCTTAACTTTCTGCTCAATTGTTTTTACAGCTCCAAGACCGCTACTTACCCCAGTTCCCGGAATTGATGATCTGTTTAACAAGTTAAAGGCTAGGAAGTGTCTTTGGGAGCGTCATTTTCATCTTCAGAGAGTCATTCGAGCTCGTGAGTTTGCTCTAGTCGATAAAGAAAATTTTCCATATTGAAGCGAGTTCGACGACTTCGATATCATGCGAGAAAGGCCAACTTTCCGTGATATCGCCAAGAAGAAGGCTGAGAAGAAGGCCAAGAGAAAAGACGAGCCGAAACCAGCTGCTCCAGCTGCTGAGACGTCAGAGCGGAGCGAAGCCAAAGAAGATAACCTTACCGTGAAGGATGACAAAGCGGTGCTTGAAGGTATGAGTGGTACATTGGCTCTTATTCCTTCACAGCCAATTACCGTTACGGACAAGCTATCCGAGTCTGAGCACCAGCTGACTCGCAAAAGAAAACACACTGCCTCCGAGAAAGGCAAGGGAAAAACCGGCGATAAAAGGACTCGTCGCGAGCTGCCGACTCTGCCTCGAGGCGAAGCCGTTCCTCTAGGTCCGCGATCTGGAAAGTCTGTCGAGCTGTACGACGATCCTTTAGCCGCAGCTGCCTTAATGGCTAAGGTTACATATCCGGGTGATAACATGCCGATCCCGGAAATGCTGGTAAGGAGCGAGCTTTACAAGGAATTTGCGTCTCGCCAGGCTAAGGTAAATTCTCATTATTCTCTGTTCCGTCTCGCCTCATTTCTCATATTTCCAACTCTTCAGCAGGCTATCGCTCACTGCAACAGGATGGTCATAGCGTATGATCAAGAGGCGAGGGCTAGGAAGGCCTTTATTGACGAGGCGAGGAAGAAGGAAGAAGCCGAGAAGAAGTGGCTCGCAGAGGAAATGAGCAAACTCCCTGCTGAGCGAGACGCATATAAGAAGAACAATGACGATCTAGGCGTTCATCTTCATAGAGTTGGTTCCGAGAAGAAGAAAGCCGAGGAGAAAGCTGCCGAGCTGAAGGTAGAATTGCTTGCTCTGAAAGCGAGTCGCGAGAGGTATCTCGAAACGACAGCTTCATCCGCGAGGCGATCCGCGGCTGCAGAATTCAAGCCAAACTGGACCGCGCTAACGAGCTTTTTTGTCGAATGATGAAAAAGCCGATAAAGAAGATGGCCCTTCTCTCGCAAGCGGACCCCAACCTACAACTCCTTGACGACCTGGAGAATGCTGAAGAGCCTTTCGATCCCATCGCTGAACGCGCTCTTCTAGTCTAGAACAAGGCAACGCTGGGTTCTGCCTACGATGTCTTCGACGAGATGTCCGACGAGTTGCGGAAGATTCTAGGTATGAACTATGTCGCCCCCATTAATGTAGCGGATATAGTTGTGTCTCCGCCAGTCGAGATCAGTGCTAAGTCTGTTGGTATTAATGTATCTTCTGGCTCTAACGATGGCTCTTTGGGCATGCGGCTGCGAAGTGCTAGCGAGGAGTTGAGCGACAGCGAGTCAGGCGAGACCGATAAGGTTGTCGACCCCGCCCAAGCTGTAGCTACTGAGTCTCAACGCGAGCCGGTTCCCTTAGAGCAGGATCAGAAGATTGGCGAGGCTGCGAGTTCGGCTGCCTTAGCCGAAGAAAAAGGAGTTGAAGAGGGCAAGCTGGTCGCTGAAGAAAAAGGTGTCGACGATGGCGAGCTGGTCGCCAAATCTACCTTGTAATAGATTTTTAGGATTTTTCTTTTTGTTTTGCTAAGTTTTAAGACTTGTTTTTGTTTTGGTGCCTGGACGGCTTTATCCAACTTGTGACATTTATCTGCCTGGTTGGTCGAATCTCAAATATATGAAAATTTTGGATTTCTGCGACATGCTTTATCGTTTTCAGACTCGCCACTTTTGGCGAGACATTTAAGTCGTTTGCGAATTGATCGTGTCGCGTGTAGACAGTTAAGTCGTTTAGCGAGCTGATCGAGTTGTAACAACTCTCGCGTTTAGACATTCAAGTCGTTTGCGAAATGATCGTGTCGCGTGTAGACAGTTAAGTCGTTTAGCGAGCTGATCGGTTTGCAACAACTGTCGCTTTTAGAAATTTAAGTCGTTTGCGAATTGAGCGAGGCCTGTTATAGCTCGTCAGCTAGACCCGTTATAGTTTGTTTACTTTAAAGCAAATTTCGGAGTATAGATATTCCCAGGAATATCTAACCCGATAATAATCTCTGACCAGATTATGTTTGCCAAGTTCGACCAGTGTTAAGTATAACTGGGTTCGCGAGATGAACATCCTGGTTTACGGTCGTATTCCACTGAATACATCCGCTCCAGTGACGAACTCTAAATATATATAGCGCGCTTTATCCACTTTGGATGTATAGGTTTAACTTCGCGATGAAGTGTTTTAGATCGTCATGATGGTCAGTAATGACGACGAGTCGAGTTTTAGACATTTAAGTCGTTTTGCGAATTGATCAGTCGCGTGTAGACAGTTAAGTCGTTTTAGCGAGCTGATCGAATTGTAACAACTGTCGCGTTTAGATAATTAAGTCGTTTAGCGAATTTATCAGTCGCGTGTAGACAGTTAAGTCGTTTAGGGAGCTGATTGAGTTGTAACAACTGTCGCGTTTAGACAATTAAGTCGTTTAGCGAGCTGATCGAGTTGTAGCAACTCTCGCATTTAGACATTTAAGTCGTTTAGCGAGCTGATCGAGTTGTAGCAACTCTCGCGTTTAGACATTTAAGTCGTTTGCGAATTGATCAGTCGCGTGTAGATAGTTAAGTCGTTTAGCGAGCTGATCGAGTTTCAACAACTGTCGCGTTTAGACAATAAAGTCGTTTAGCGAATTGATCAGTCGCGTGTAGACAGTTAAGTCATTTAGCGAGCTGATCGAGTTGTAACAACCTTTGTTTGTTACGCCGTGTTTGGGAGTATGGATATACGGATCACCTCCCCCCCTTTTTTCGAATAGGGGGGCAACTGAACTCGTTCGAACACGAGCTGCCTACGTACCCTAAGAAGGGATCAAGTCGCGCCGTGGTTCAATTCAAATGACTTAGTACTTTTTAGCAGTAGTACTTCTTTAGATGTCGCACGTTCCAGGAATGCGGGATCATCTCGCCTTTCATGTTAGCGATTTTGTAGACGCCTAGACGGACTACCTTTGTGATCTGGTAAGGTCCCTCCCAGTGAGCGCCGAGCTTGCTGGCATTTATCTCGGCCGTATTTTGAAAAACCCCGTGAGGGACGAGGTCTCCTTCGTGGAAACGCCGAACTCGCACTTTAGAGTTGTAATACTTGGCCGCGGCAATTTGATATTCGGTCATTTTTATCAGGGCTTTGTCGCGCCTTTCGTTGATGAGGTCGAGCTGGTCGAGCATGAAGAGATGATTAAGACCTTCTTGCTCAGGAAGTAATCGTCGACAAACTCCTGGGAAATGGACCTCGGGAGGAATTACACACTCTGTTCCATAGATGAGGACGAAATATGTCTCGCCCGTAGCGCGACGAGGTGTGGTACGATATGAGCATAAAACGCCTTCGAGTTCATCTGCCCAACGGCCCTTCTTAGCATCGAGTCGAGCCTTAAGCCCGTGAATAACTGATTTGTTCGACGCCTCGGCCTTACCGTTGCCTTGTGGGCAGTGAGGTGTCGACTTGCTGATTCTGATCTTCTACTTGTCGCAGAAAAGTTCAAATTGCCTGGAGATGAACTGCGAACCGTTGTCAGTCACTATCTCGTAGGGCACGCCGTGTCGACAGATGATATTCTTCAAGACGAAGTTTTCGACATGCTTGTCCTTGATAGATCCGAATGCCTCCGCCTCTATCCACTTGGGAAAAATAATCCGTCAGGACTAGTAGATATCGCTTCTGCCGAGATGGATGGAGCGGTCCGACGATGTCCATTGCCCACCTCATGAAGGGATAAGGCGAGGTGACCGAGCTCAAAAACTCCATAGGTAGATGGATGAAAGGACCATGGCGTTGACATTTTTCATATTTTGCCGCGAACAGCTCGCAGTCTTTTATCATTGTTGGCCAGAAATATCCATGTCGTTTAATTCGAATGGCGAGTGAGCGACCTCCCGAATGGTTTCCGCAGGATCCGCTATGAACTTCGTGCATTATCCTGCGAGCTGCTTCACCCTCGACGCAGACGAGGAGTGGTCCTGACAGTCGCCACTTGAAGACTTCCCCGTGGAATAGAATGAAACGCGATGACTGCGCCTTTAGCTTGCGAGCCGCCCATTTATCTTCAGGAACTTTGCCGTCTGCAAGATACTCGCGAATGTCAGCCATCCACCTAGTATCACAACCATAAACTGTAGTCTCGTCGTCAATGGGAATGTTGGCGATTTCATGCGCTGGTGATATATTAGGATTTTAGCCTATTTTACCTATTGTTTTCTAGTCTTTTTCGAGTCTTTTCTAGTTCTTTTTGTGTCATTTCAGGTTCTAGGATGCTTTGGAGCATGATTTGGAGTTGCTGGAGCTCTTTGAGGGAAAGGAGAAGAATTGGAGCAAAAAGAAGAGTTTTCACTCCACCGAGCACCTGCTCGGTCCGAGCGAGCACCTGCTCGCACCAATACACTAGAACCTAAATCTAATAAAGCTGTGGCCGCCGAGTTCATCTGATGGCCCACACGATCCCCAGGAGTTAATGAGTCAACATCAATCCCTTTTCATTAGGGATTGATTTTAATCATAAATGGGATTTCTACTTACTTTCCTTCTTTTGCTTAAAAAGGTATCTTTTGTTTTTTAATGCTTTTCCTTGTATTTAAAAGAATGACTTCTGAATCAGAAGGGGGATCCTGGTATCACGAAATATTGAGTGGACTTAGAGTTCCTTCTCACGTTTTTAATAAAAAGTAATTTGTTCTTCATCATCCGAATCATCACTTCCACCATTGAAGTCTCTTGTTCATTTCCGAATCCTCATCCAATAATCATCTAGAGAAGAATTCTAAACCCCATTTCATTCTCCATTTTCCATTATGAATTCTTATCTATTGATTGTTGCATTTGATTTGACCATGTCCGAGTAGTTTCATAACTAAGTTGGGGTGATTTCAATGGTGATTTAGGATCTTAGATGGTTGAGCCAAATAGGGTAATCTTATGTCTTCATCTCTAGGAAGTCTTAACGCTTAGGCTAAATTGATCACTTAGTCTATGATCTCTAGGTTTAATCTATTCACCGAAAATGATATAGGTTGCTAGAATTACCATTGATGAGCATTCGGTGGTAACCAAAACGCCATTGATCGTTGCCATCGAGTGTGAACATATCGAACCATTGCATTAAGGCTTGTTTACTTCATTACTAAATCCACTCGGAAGTTTAGGTATTTAGGTTGTAGACAAAGATATTGATACACCGCCGAAAGCGGGGCAATATTACATTCATGTTTGAGTTCTAGACCGTGTTCAATTAAACCCTGAATAGATGCTCAACCTAAGTATCTGAAATCACCGGAGAATCATCTCGGCTTAGTGCTTTTATCATCTGTTTTTAATCCGATTTTTATTCCAAGCACCTGCTCTATTGCATTGAGCACATGCTCGTTACCATTTCCAACTATTTAATTTATCTTAGCTTTATTTTAGAACCTATAAATTCAAAGTGTAACCTTGGTCTCTGTGGATTCGATACCTCTTATACTACTGCTCTTGTCTGTACACTTGCAGTTTATTTTGGGTTAAAACTCGAGACATCAAGTTTTTGGCGCCGTTGCCGGGGACCAATAGCGTTACCTTAGAATTTTGGTTTTATATATAGTCTAAGAATTTTGCTAATTTTATTTTTTGTTATTTGTTTTTGCTATGTTTCAGGTGCATGACCAGCGAGCACCTGCTCAGACAGACCGAGCACCTGCTCAGACAGACCGAGCACCTGACCTTATGGTTAATCTCGTGATTTTGAGTTGGGATAAAGTTGGTGTTCTCAGAGACCAATATGGTCATTTTTGCAACGAGTAAGGGTATATACTGAATGAGGATGGACGTTACTCTTTCACGAAGAACTACGATGCCGGTCGCTATCAGAATCCCCCTCAAGTCTCTTTTTACCAATCACCTCCTGCACCGACGAGCGAGTTAGAAAGTATGATGAAACAGATGCTGAAAGAACAACAGAGGGACTCTGAGTACTGGAGAGGGAAATTCGAAGCACCAAGCTCTCATGACAAGGAGCTAGACATTCAGGTTGCGCAGAGTGCTAGTGGGACATTTGCATCGATCGATGCAGGTTCGTCACAAGAGAGATTGAGCATGGAAAACCCAAAACCAATTCTGGAGCGAGTCCACATGCCTAAGGTATCACACCCTCGACCACCTAAACATCTCATGGACCCCATATCTCCGAAGCAGCTGCTTGGATTTCAGAAGATGGTACGAAGGATTCCACATGCACTGACCTTTGAAGAAGCTATAGAGTACCGCCCTCTACTGAGTCACTTCCGATATTGCAGAGAGAGTATAGAAGAGATCGAAATACTGTTTCTTGAAGCAAGACATACACCACCGCTGAAGAAATTGGACACGCAAGTGGCTCAAACTGCCAAGGCTATCAAGAGACCAGCTGAGTCTCTTCCAGGACGTGGTGAGGCTAATCCTAGGAAGGAGTATGACGTGCATGCTATTGAGTTGAGGAGTAGAAGGAAGCTGGTACCGCCTATGGTTACAAGCTCTCAAGTGAAAGCTAAGGAGAAGTTATCCGAGCACCAGGCTCATGAGGATGGTTTATCAGAAGAAGATAGGCTTAAAGAGATTGGATCAAGCTTAGGGACACCTCTGGTTTCTGTCCAAGTCGATGCTGCGAAAAAAATTTCCGAGCACCTGCTCCCTACTGCCGAGCACCTGCTCACTCAGGATGATCCCACGAAAATTCCAGAAACATTGCCTGAGCGAGTTTATGTACCTAGATTGCCTTACCTAGTACCTCCCAAGAAATCTAGGAAAGATTTGGAGGATGCTAAGTGTAAGGAGATGTTGAAAGACTTGACGGTGAAGCTTCCTTTGGTTGATACCATGCAAATGATACCATCACTCAAGAGGTACATGAAGGAATTGGTTGCTGGTAAGGTTGTGCAAGAGGAAAGAGTAATGATGGTTTCTAAGGAGTGTAGCGCCATACTTCAGAGTAAGGTTTTGACAAAGACAGGTGATATGGGAAGGTCTACAAAGCTTCCTGTAGGCATTATCGAGGATT
Organism: Draba incana; assembly: GCA_963576765.1. Taxonomy (NCBI): domain Eukaryota; kingdom Viridiplantae; phylum Streptophyta; class Magnoliopsida; order Brassicales; family Brassicaceae; genus Draba; species Draba incana. The sequence goes on along the minus strand of OY755210.1, from coordinate 8,913,761 downwards.
TGCACGTCCCTGATCCCCCTGATCCTGATCCTGACCCCAAGCCTCCTGAACACAATGAGACAGAAGTAGTTGAGATGTCAACTAAGGAAGCAGCTACACCTGGTAGTTGCCACAAGCGGAAATTTCATGACATAACACTTCATCCACCTCTCAAGCGGATTAGAGCCGACTCAGGAGCTGCTGTCATCCCCACCGCTACATACGTGATTGATCCTGGAGATACTTATGGGGTGTACTCCAGAAGACCGCGACCACCACCTGAGCAATGGTATGTTCTTTTCGAACTCCCTTCTTCTCCTACCGGTACACAATCTTACCCAACCAGCGCCCACCCTGATGTTCCTTACATGCCTGATCCGGAGAAGCTGGATCCCGTGTACCACATGGGACCGCGGCCGCCATAATATTCACCTTGCCGCAAGAGTCAAGCTAACGACTTAAAACAAGCGCTTGGTGGGAGGCAACCCACCGAAACCGAGCAAGCTCCTCCTCCACTCGTTCAAAACCGTAAGCCCTAATCTCCCATCTCACAACCACCGCAACGATGACGACGAGGCTCCTAATCGGTGATCTCTTTCCTAACCCTACTATCTATTTTTATTCTTATTTTCCTTGAGTCGCCAATCTCTTGAACTTTTTCACACCAGAGACGGTGTGATTTAAGTCCGGGGGAGCGGTCTGGTTGTTGTGTCTGCTTTTGAGTTTACTTTTGATTTTAGTTTTTCTTGAGTCTCCTTTTGAGTTTATTGAGTCAATAAGAGGTTGTTTGGAAATGGAATTTTGAACTTGATCTATTGGATTTATGTTAGGACTAGGGATTACTTGTATGATTCACAACTTGGCCAAAGTTCTGTTTTGAGCACCCCACATCTCTGCCGAGCACCTGCTCGTGCAGGGTGCTCCCACATTTGGTTGATTTTAAAATTACCCCAAAGCTCACAATTATCAGAAATTAGGCTGATCTAATGTCATCTCAAATTCCTATTTGGTATTTAATCTTGATCTTTAATTTCTTTCTTAGGGGTTTGATGTTCATTGGGCAAGACTTATTCGAACCGTGTAAGACACCGCAACTTTCCAGCAAGTATACTCTCTCCTCCCTAACTTTTGAATCATTTAACTTTCAAATCCTCCCCTATAAAAAAAAATGATAAATAAAGGGGGAGAAATTCAAAGCAACATGCCCAAGTAACCCTGAGGACGATGCGTAAACCCGTATTTCTTTTGGGACCCGCGGAAAGCATGTTGTAAGGGAAACTACAAGAATCGAAGTGAACCAGGGGATGATGCGTAAACCCGTATCTCCTTTGTGACCTCATCAGATTCGTCCCATAAAAAAAAAAAACAAAAAAAAAAACTTCAAAGCAACATGCCCAAGTAGCCAAGGGATGATGCGTAAACCCGTGTCTCTTTTGTGACCTCACGAAAAGCATGTTGTAAGAGAAACTAAAAGAATCGAAGTGAACCAGGGGATGATGCGTAAACTCGTATCTCCTTTGTGACCTCATTAGATTCGTCCCATAAAAAAAATATATATAAAAAAAAATAATAATAATAATAATAATAAAAAAAAAAAAAAAAAATTATAAAAACTAAAGGTTGAGAAAGAGAGTATACGGGAAAGGGTCTTGGTTAGAAGAAGTCGGCACCCCTTGAAACGATCCTCCTTGGTAAGATCACTGTACTTTCATTTTCATTAATTGATTAAGAGATGATATTGAGGATTCCAAAGTTTTGCTGAGTTGTGAGTGAATAAGGTTAGGTTGTGGTACATGTTCTAGGCCAAGTGATGAAAGTATGAAGTCTGTAGATTTTTCCAACAAGCGAGTGATTTCCATGTGATCTTAAGACACTCTTCTCAGCAAAAGTCTTAAGGACAAACAAAGGTCTAAGTCCGGGGGAGTTGATATATTAGGATTTTAGCCTATTTTACCTATTGTTTTCTAGTCTTTTTCGAGTCTTTTCTAGTTCTTTTTGTGTCATTTCAGGTTCTAGGATGCTTTGGAGCATGATTTGGAGTTGCTGGAGCTCTTTGAGGGAAAGGAGAAGAATTGGAGCAAAAAGAAGAGTTTTCACTCCACCGAGCACCTGCTCGGTCCGAGCGAGCACCTGCTCGCACCAAGACACCAGAACCTAAACCTAATAAAGCTGTGGCCGCCGAGTTCATCTTATGGCCCACACGATCCCCAGGAGTTAATGAGTCAACATCAATCCCTTTTCATTAGGGAGATGATTGATTTTAATCATAAATGGGATTTCTACTTACTTTCCTTCTTTTGCTTAAAAAGATATCTTTTGTTTTTTAATGCTTTTCCTTGTATTTAAAAGAATGACTTCTGAATCAGAAGGGGGATCCTGGTATCACGAAATATTGAGTGGACTTAGAGTTCCTTCTCACGTTTTTAATAAAAAGTAATTTGTTCTTCATCATCCGAATCATCACTTCCACCATTGAAGTCTCTTGTTCATTTCCGAATCATCATCCAATAATCATCTAGAGAAGAATTCTAAACCCCCTTTCATTCTCCATTTTCCATTATGAATTCTTATCTATTGATTGTTGCATTTGATTTGACCATGTCCGAGTAGTTTCATAACTAAGTTGGGGTGATTTCAATGGTGATTTAGGATCTTAGATGGTTGAGCCAAATAGGGTAATCTTATGTCTTCATCTCTAGGAAGTCTTAACGCTTAGGCTAAATTGATCACTTAGTCTATGATCTCTAGGTTTAATCTATTCACCGAAAATGATATAGGTTGCTAGAATTACCATTGATGAGCATTCGGTGGTAACCAAAACGCCATTGATCGTTGCCATCGAGTGTGAACATATCGAACCATTGCATTAAGGCTTGTTTACTTCATTACTCAATCCACTCGGAAGTTTAGGTATTTAGGTTGTAGACAAAGATAATGATACACCGCCGAAAGCGAGGCAATATTACATTCATGTTTGAGTTCTAGACCGTGTTCAATTAAACCCTGAATAGATGCTCAACCTAAGTATCTGAAATCACCGGAGAATCATCTCGGCTTAGTGCTTTTATCATCTGTTTTTAATCCGATTTTTATTCCAAGCACCTGCTCTATTGCATTGAGCACATGCTCGTTACCATTTCCAACTAATTAATTTATCTTAGCTTTATTTTAGAACCTATAAATTCAAAGTGTAACCTTGGTCTCTGTGGATTCGATACCTCTTATACTACTGCTCTTGTCTGTACACTTGCAGTTTATTTTGGGTTAAAACTCGAGACATCTGCTGGTGGCGGCTCCTCGCTATTCGGGTTAGCGTCCTCTGGCAATTCATCGAGCTGTTCGGGGAAAAGACCACGGTTAAAATTTGTATTGCCAGGGTCTACCCTGTTGTTTTCTGCCATTACATCCGTTGTTTCGTCTGCCCCGACTACGTCGGACTAGTCGAGATCCATCGGATCTGTCGAGGGGCGAGTGGGCGAGCTGTTGTTAGGATCCGCCCTTTGCTTCATGGCCTGAGATCTCGTCAGTACGTTGACTTCCCTGGCGAGTTCGATACTTGGCTTTGAAGATCTTTGTCGGGCTGCGCCGATGAGCCGAGTGAAGCGAGGGCATCTGCTTGCGAGTTCTCTGCCCTTGGAATTCTTGTCAAGGTAAAGAACTCGAAATTCGCCGTCAACGTCTTGACGAGTGCGAGGTATGCTTCAATGCGTTCGTCTTTTGTTGCGTATTCGCCGTTGAACTGATTCACGACGAGTTGCGAGTCACAAAAGGCTTCTATCCTTGTCATATTAAGATCTTTAGCCAATCGAAGACCCACGAGTAAGGCCTCGTATTCCGCCTCATTGTTCGATGCTCTGAAGCCAAGGCGGAATGACTGTTCCAGAGATTCTCCGTATGGCGACGATAGCCGAATGCCTACTCCCGATCCATGCTTAGATGACGAGCCGTCGACATGTAACTGCCAGATTTGGGATGAGTCCTTATTATCGCTTTCTGACGAGGCCGTCGCCTCCGGTAGTTCGATTAGAAAATCGGCCAACACTTGTGCTTTGATTGTCGTTCTACTTCGATACTCGATATTCAACTCGCTTAATTCGATGGCCCATTTTGCGAATCGCCCAGACTGAGTTGGGTTGTGGAGAACAGCTCGTTGCGGAAAGGTACTGAGAAGCACGATCGAATGCGATTGGAAATAAGGTCGGAGTTTGCGAGCCGACGTAATAACCACGAGTGCTAATTTCTCGGTCAGGGGATATCTTGTTTCCGCATCGGTTAAGGATTTACTAACGTAGAAAACTGGCTTCTGCTCTGTGCCGTCTTCGCGAATTAGAACCCCACTAACTGCCGAGGCGGAGACCGCAATGTAAAGGTAGAGCGGTTCCCTAGTTACGGGTTTTGTCAAAACAGGCGGAGTCGCGAGATATTGCTTCAATCTCTGGAAGGCTTCTTCACATTTTTCTGTCCACTCGAAGGCCTCTCGAGCCGGCCCCTTCTTATCCTTAAGCGTTTCGTAGAAAGGCAAGCATTTGTCAGTAGAGCGCGAGATGAATCTGTTCAAAGCTGCGACTCTTCCTGTCAATCGTTGTACTTCCCATTTTGTTTTAGGCGAGGCCATCTGGATTAGCGCATGGATTTGCTTCGGGTTTGCTTTGATCCCGCGACGAGTAACCATATAGCCGAGGAACTCGCCTGATGTTACGCCGAAACGACACTTAGCCGGATTCAGCTTCATATTATACTTGTTTAGTAGCGCAAAGCATTCTGCGAGGTGGCCGACATGGTCTTTTTCTTCGAGCGATTTGACGAGTATATCGTCTATGTAGACCTCCATTGTCTTGCCGAGGAGGCCTTCGAACATCTTGTTCACCAATCGCTGATAAATAGCCCCGGCGTTCTTGAGGCTGAATGGCATGACCTTGTAGAAATAGATCCCGCGATCTGTAATGAAATGTGTTTTATCGCGATCGCCGGGATGCATAAAAATTTGATTGTAGCCAGAGAAAGCGTCCATAAATGATAGCAGCTTGTTCCCGGATGTCGACTCGACGAGGCGGTCAATATGAGGAAGGGGGAAACTGTCTTTTGGGCATGCCTTGTTTATATCCATGAAGTCCACACAGACTCGCCACTTGCCACTCTTCTTCTTCATGACGACTGGATTTGCGAGCCAATCCAGATATCTGACTTCGGCGATCGAACCGGCTCGCAAGAGTTTTTCTACTTCGTCATTCACCGCTTGGGCTCTGTCCGGCCCGAGTCGCCTCTGCTTCTGCTTTATGGGTTTGAAAGTCGAAACAATATTCAACTCGTGACTGATGATGCCGATATCGATCCCGGGCATATCTTCTGTGGCCCATGCGAAAGTGCTAATGTTCCTCTTAAGGAAATTGACGAGTTCGAGCCTGACAACTTCATCAAGCATTGCGCCGATCTCCACACACTTCTCTGGGAACTCATCGTCAATGCAAACCGATATGACGGGTTTGCATGTCGGACCCGCTCCTTCCTCTTTGGCGGCTTCCGCGATCTGTAGTTGCTACAAAACGTCCGAGATATCCTTGACGGGCTCCCTGTCCGTTTTGAGCTTTTTCCGCGGCTCGCTCGGAATGGGCACTCTCGCCTGATTCCTTAGTTTGTGCGCGGTCATGAAGCAAGACCGCGACGCTGACTGACTCCCTCTGATTGTTTTAATCCCGATTTTTGTTGGAAACTTAAGGCAGAGATGGTACGTCGAGGCGACGGCACGCATCGAATTGAGCCAAGGGGTTCCCATTATCACGTTGTAAATCGCCGGGTTGTCCGATACCGCGAACTCCACTATTTTTGTTATTCCTTCTGCACATACTGGAAGTTTGATCGTTCCGAGTGTCATTGTCGTCTCGCCATTGAATCCGGTCAAGGCTTGGGATAGGATTCGACTTGAGCGAGGTCGATTTCCATACGCTTAAGAGCATCAATGAAAATGATGTCGACTGTGCTTCCAGTATCGATCAAAATGCGACCCGTGTCCCATCCTGCGACGGCGAGCCGGATGACAAGCGGGTCGTCGTGAGATTTGTCGATATCATCGATCTCATTTTCTTCGAACTGGATGACATCGTTCGGGAACTTGGATGGCATGGGTTTGTTCGCTCCTGCCTCAGCTCGTCTTTGATAGGCCTTGATTGACGAGATGGTATTCGAACAATAGCGCGAGCTGCCCATGATCATGTTACAGACCTTTTGTTTCGAGCCGCTTCGGCCATCACTATTGTTTTGCCGGCCGAGGTGGACCTCGTCGTTATTCCGCCTGTCCCGTTTGTTATTCTTGCTATTGTCCGTAGACAGACTGTCTCCTTCTCTTGCATCGTCGAACTGCTCGAGCTGGAAATCGTTAACACTTATATTTCCTCTAAGATCTCCGGCGGCTAGCTTTGCTGCGAGTCGCATACCGAGCACTCGACAGTTAGCCGTCGAATGTCCGACCATTTTGTGCAAGTCGCAATATGCGGATTCGTCGTAAGGCGAGTTCCTAATTCACGTGTTGTCGTTATTACGACCCGGAGTGCCATTTCCGCGACCTCGCCCCCTTCCTCGACCGAAGCCGGGCGAGTCCACCTGGTAGTTATGGGCACCCTTAAAACCTCCCTCGTGCTGCACAAAGTTGCCTGGCTTCTTCTTTGTTTCAGCTGGGGCTTCTCGCGGATTGGGAACTTTCGCCTTCCCGTACTTCTGGCCCAAAGCTCTGGTTTCATCCTCGCTTTTTGCGAAGCCATTGGCACGATGAAGCGCATCCTGAATTGACGAGGGCTCGTTGATCGTCATCTCCTTTCCGAAATACGAGTCGTACCACAGGGCTTTTTGAAGCGCGCTCAGTGCGGACTGGTTGTCAATCCCCTTCACCTGAGTAAGCATCGCCTTAAAGCGTTCGATGAAAACTCCCAAGGGTTCGCTAGCCGCTTGCGAAATGGTGTAGAGATCAGCCTCGGACGTCATGCGCTTGATTAAGATCGCGTACTGCTTTAGGAACGCTTCGGAGAGCTGCGCGAAGCTGTCGATTGAATTCTTCTTCATTCCCGTGAACCAATAGAGAGCTGCCCCCTTGAGGTGCTCCACGAAGAGGAGGCAGCAACCAACGTCGATTTCGTCGAGTCGGAAATTGGCTCGCCCCATAGCGATTGAGAAAGCGCTAATGTGCTCCGTGGGGTCGCCCTTTCCATCATAAATTGGAAGCCTGAGCTTCCCCGGATCGGATAGACGCGCATCGATATTCGCGCGGTGAAAGGAGTAGTGCGAGCTTCTTCGAGGACGCGGTCGATTTCTGGCGCCTTGCTGGTGGCGCGATGGACCTGTGACCTCATGTCCTTAAGATCGCGAGCTGTCTGCTGCATGATGACTTTCAGCTCGTCCATCTCCCTTTGCTGTGAAGCGATAGCTCCGCGATTGGTCGGGGCTTCGGCCTGCTCCATCCATCGCGCATTCTCTGCGATTTCGCCCTCATCCCGACTTTGGACGCAACTGGTCGGCCGACTGGGTCGAGTGGTTCTGAATTCGCGTCTTTCAAGATCGTCTGCGATTGCAACTAGACCTCCAGTTGCATCTGCGACGAGAACGTCCCCGTCTCTGTGAGGCGTATGATCTTCGCGAGCCCCGCGAGGTGAAGGCGAGGCCGCTGGAGAGAAGTTAAGAGTGATCGGGGTGATGCGACGTATAGCACCGTGAGGTAGGCCTTGGGACTGATGAGCTGTCGACAACGCTTTGATCTCGGCGGTAAGGTTGCTGTTGATGGTTTCCTGGTTCTGCGATTGCTTGCGCAACTGCTCGAGCATTGCTTTGAGCTGATCGAAAGCGGCCGGTGTTGCCGGGTAGGCCGAGTTGGTATTGGCGGTCGCTTGGTTTCCTGTAGGGACAGATCTGCCCGCTTCCGCCTCCAATGCGGACTGGCTGCTTGCGTTTGCCTGCCCACTCTCGGCGAGCTCCCTTGGATCTGAACCACCTTCGGTTGCTGGAGATTGCGGGTTCGTTATTGACATCTTGGCGAATTCATCTAAGCGTTTGTTTCGTGTATGAAGCTAGTGTTGCGATTAACCCCCTCCTTCTAGCGCCAAATTGTGCGAGCTAGACTTATTGCACAATAGAATTTGTGAAGATTCTTCGAATTAGAGCTTCTTTAGGGTTTTAAATACTTAGAGAAGATTGCGAATTAATTAGGGTTCTTATTCATCAAGATCAGAGCTAAGTTTTGTCTTATTATCACTTAGCTATCTCGGATCCCCTCAAATGAGTCGGGGTACATGCTTATTTATAGAAATACAATTCGGTTGAGGCAAACAGTGATGGGCCTTTAACGGGCCTTCGTCTTCTGGGCTTTGAACGCTTGGCCGATTTGGCGAATACGACGTCGTTTTAGGCTTATCGATTCTTCTAGGGGAGATTTAACCCCTACACTCATTTAGCCAGTGAAAAATTTGTTGAGTCTGTTTTTTCCATGATTATACTAATTAATGATAAGCTCAAATTAAGAGATCAGTTATACTACTTTAGGATCGAATCCACAGGGAATCAGATAAACACAATAGATTAAGACTTTCAGATTAAACTAGGCAGGATGATGATTAAAGTAAGTAAACAAAACAAGGAAATAAAATTGGTTGTAAAATCAATAAAGAAAGACGCTAGGCACAGGGAAATCGCAGGTGAATAAGAATTGCAAATAAACTCAATAGTTAGGAATATAAAGCACACTTCCTGAACATGAACACGATTATAAAATCAATCAGGTGTCACCGCAGAGATTATCTATGTCTAAATCCTAGAAAACCAAATTTTTTTGCGAATCCTAACAATCTAAACAAGCATTAAAGTTCAAGTTCAATTGTTCACAAAACCCTAAACCAAATTTCTTTGCGGAAAAGAATTTTGCTCATCAAAGACTATATCAGGTAATCAACAAAATTGTCGTTTCTATTAATTATCCTAAGATCAGATTTCAGGTCATTAATCTAAAATCAGCAATAAACTCAATTCAAGATGAAGAACATTCTAAAGATATTATCCTAACAATTAAATCAGATCTAGCAATTCATCAAACACCTTTAAAAATTCCTAAACCTAACAAGAGAACTACTCAGACATGATCATAGAAGCAAACATAATTTTATTAATGATTATCTCTAAGAATCAAGTAAAAGAAAGCATGAAGCCTAAACAATGGCTTAAAAACGTACATATAGAGTAAACATAATTGTAAACATCTGGAAAATTCGGGCTTCGAACGGACATCTTCGAATTTGGGCTTTTGGCTTGGTCGAGCACGGTGTCGATCGACACCCATAGGTGGTGTCGAACGACACCAAGTTAAAATCTTGATTCTTTTCTTCGATCTTCGCCACTTCATTCCGAAATGCTCCAAAACTTCCAGTAAACATCAATCATACCTCAAACGTCTAAGTACCTGCAAAGACTCTAAAATATAGACAAAATACACCAAAGACTCTAGATTAGACTTATATCATGGTCTAAACTGGGTAAAAACCATGATATATCAGTTAATATTAGTCAAAAGGTAAAAATACTTGGATTACCCATTAGTTACTGAAAAAAAGTAATGCTAGAAAGGTATAAAGTTTGCCAAATACGATTTTTCCATTACTGGGCAAGGAATATTTTTTAAATTACTACGACCTTGTTGAGAAGAAAATATGTTACAAGAAAAACATAAAACAAGCTCAATAATTCGACAAAGGTGATAAAGATTCAACTAATTTATTGACATGGATATACTATTCAAAGTAGTTGAGCTACAATCTGAGAACAACTTAACTTGACATATATTTTATTTTATTTTTAAAATGTTCTATTCTCTATTAGAACTTATCCGTTAGATAAATTACCTCTATTCTTCAACACAAACACACCGAATTTAATAACTTAGTTTAGAAGTACGTTCTCAAGGTCGAGTCCTTGTCACTTTCAGACAATATTATTTAACGTTGGTCGGATTCCTTTTCTCTTTAAAAAGAAATTTCTTTTTATAGTGGCAACATAACACACCACCTAATACCTTTCACTTCGATGTCTATCTATGTTGTTCGACGTCATAATAATCAACTAATATCTTGTTTAATGTTAAATCTTCTATTCTACAATATAGAAGACTACTAATTTTGTTTTCTTGTAAAACTTGAAATAGTACTACTTTAAGAGAACTAATTACTGCCACAAAACCTCGCAATTTTTTTTTAGATTATCCCGTTTTGTTGTAGAGTTCGTTTTGATTACATAATTATAGGTGGTTATCTCATTATTATACATATGCCATTTGTGAGGTTTAACAAAAAGGAAAAGTTCAAATACTTGATTAATGAGACTTGTAGTTTTTCTTTCTCAAAAAAAAAAAACGTAGTTTTATACTATTATTCTAAAATGTATGATGTATCTATACTCGATAATTAGCTTTGATTAGATGATGACAATGCATGTGATTATCGTTGATCTAACTAAACTTAAGCCAAGCTCAGGGTTTTACGTATGTGATTTGCCTAATTAACATACGTGCATCAGTAGCTTACAAAATAAAATAAAACTTGAACTAAATATATCTATGAGTGAATAAGTAGTTTTTATTTTATACAAAAACATAGTCATAATAAGTTTGCATATAATATTTTTTATTTGAAATATAACGTATACCGATTTTTGTTTTTGTTTTGCCAACACGATTCACATGAAATTATTTAGTAAAATCTCCTATATATTATTAGAGAGGTGATTCTTCTAAAGAATCATACATTCATCCTCACATTCACTCTCACAATTTAAATGTGACAGAGCATCCTCTAAAATATGACATGCAAATGTGAGAGTTATACTATGTCAAATCTCAAATGAATTTTAAGAATAACTAATATGATTAGTAGGCTAGTTTCACAAATTCATTAAAAATCTAATCTAATCGCTCACACCAAATGCATTTGTTATTTGATATTTTTCATTAAAAGACAAACACAAACCAAAATCAAACCAAAAAAAATTATTCACTTTAAAAAAAATTCATTTTAGATATTATTATTCATAAATCAAATAATTCACACAACTTTAACCAAATGAATATTGAACACAATGAAAAACTTTTTAACTATGAAATAAAATTTTTCTAATTAATTTGATATTTGAAAACCGAAATAATATTTAGATATGACTCTAAAACTTAAATTTATATGAGAAAAAAGATATTTGACCAAAATTTAAATAGAAATAAAAACTATATTATCTCGCTATATGTTTTATTCTAGATACTATTATTCATAAAAAAAACTTCAAAAATCGGAAAAAAAAATATCCTAAAGACCAAAAATGAAATAAAAATAAATTGAATATTAATAATTGTTAAGTTTAAAGAAATATTAATTCGCGTATGAGGTGGGGAGTCACCTAGTAGTAATAAAATGATGGTGAGGCCATATTTCTATATACCATCATTTTCTAGTATATTATTATCACTTTTATTGTATTATCATATTTTACGGGCGATAATTATTTATACGATGTAAAATTTATACGCACTCATGTCACCAATCAAATATAACTTTAAAACTGATAGAGAGGCGGAAGCTATAACGAACACAGAGATCAAGATCGTGAGATACAATCTTAAACTCAAGGATTCGAGCTAGGATTCAACGAGAAATCTAGATCGAATGTAGTCGCGAATACTCTTCGCAGTGCTTTGAAAGCTCTTGAAATTCTTATTAATAAAATCAAAGGTGCCCTTTTACAATAAATTCGATACTCTATAAATACTACCTAACTAGATAAACAAGAATCAATTCAAAGTCTAATCTCGAAAGAGATTTGTAATTATCCTAACAACGCGAAAAGAAACAAACGATGAAAACAAAAAACAAAAACCAAAAGCAAACGTGTTGATCACGTCAAGGCCCAACAATGGAATTGAAGCCCATATTCCATACGATGCGCTGCATCAAAAACAGTAATATCTTTCCTATTTGAAATATTCGTCAACATCCATTAGACCGGGTGATTTCTTTACATGAAAAGATCGACTCTGATTTTTGTTTTGTACAATAGAATTCCACATTTATCGACGTTTTTCTATACATACTAATTTATTCTGAGTAAGATCATATAAATTCTTTTACCAAAAAAATATAATTAGCTAAATTTATGTGTAGTGTATAGCCCATGAAAGTTATATATTTAGTTAATATTGGTTGAGATTGGTAACGGATTTAATCAATATACCATCATTTTATAACTAGTAACGATTTAGATTTTACCAATCATAAAATTTATACAAAAAAATTATCAACATTGTTATACTTAACCTTTTGTATAATTTTATTTATATAACTTTATACTATGGTATACTTTACTATTTCAATTTACAACTCAAAAACATATATTATTTTCGGTTACCAATCGGACGCATTCGTACAGTTTATGGATACATTTTTTGTTCGTTCTTTCAGTGTAAGCAAAATTATAAAGAAATGAATTTAATAATATAAAACGGAAAAAAGAGCAACGGTCAAGATCTAGATCGATGAAGTTGAAAAACCATAGTGGGATGTATTATTTCAGTCACACAGATTTCAAGGAGAATGTTTTTGTGGGCCCCGCCTTTAATCCTTAGACTTGTGACTTGTCTCTCACATTATTCTTCTCCCTCTCTTTATTTTCAATTTTTATAATTTAAATGCCTATATATTGGCTGTAAATGGAAGTTTAATTCTGAAATGTTACCATTCACAAGTTGAATCCATCGACAATTTTGGATAGATGGAGTCAAATCAATTTTTTGATACTGGTGATATTTATTTCGTGAGTGGGACATTCGTGACTCTCCACTATGGAAATGAAGACTTTTGTGATCCGTTTAATTTTAAATTTCGTCCGTCACTTCTTTTTAAATTTCGTCCGTGACTCTCCACTATGGAAATGAAGACTTTTGTGATCGTTCTATCTCAAATTTTTAGGAGAGAGACTTCTATATATAAGTGATGCAAGACTTGTATCTCATACAAAACCAATTTTTTCAGCATCAAAACATTCGTCATAAAAAAAACCAAGGTAAGTTTAAGTTTACTTTATAATTCATCAATTTCATTTTTTCATTCATTTTTACAAAGGTTTAATTTCTCCCAAAGCAAATAATTTATGATTGTTTCAAGTTTGTGAAATGAGTTTTTGTTTTTGGTTAATAATTTACTCTTTAATTTTGAATACATGATTTTCACTTAATTTTGTGATTTGCACACGTGAATTTGTGTTATCTAAAATCACTTTTTTTGAAACTTCAATTTAAACAAATTACTATGTAATATCGCTAATCTATATTAACAAACTAATATATTTAATAAATTAAATGTTTATACGATATAATGATCCATTTATTTTACATTTTGGTGTGGATAAGTATCATATTTAATAAATTTAACCCATATTTTAAGTTATATAAAAGTAGATTAAAATATATAATAATTAAGTTTTCATATATAACCACCAATAATTTTCATACTAGTATGTGTCGTATCTTTTTGTAGAAATATAACAAATTGTTTTTTTTGCATTTGATATATTAACTTATTCTACAAGTATTATTATCGAAATTATATAAAGTTAATTTGAAATTATAAAAAAATGAAAACTTGTAATTAGTTATAATTAAATTTTAAAAAATTTATGACTTATAATAGTTGTATCTTGATAGTTGACACTAAATGAATTGGTTAATTAAGTATAATAAAAAATATATATATATGTAGTTGTTTTTATTTGTATGTCAATAAATGTTTTTGCTATTAAAACATTGTACATGATTTAAACCAGGAGAATTTACCAATAATTACGTTATAATTTGTCATCAAAATACTTGGTAAATCAAATATTTATAAAAATTGTGGTTACAATATCATTATATGAAAATATTAACAGAAAATATTTATAATGTTTATTGCGTAGAATTATGAGACGAGCGGGAAACACGGGGGGTGGATCATCAAACCAGGTAGGTTTTTACAATAGTAAGTTATACATTGAATTATATAACATTAGTGTAGTTAATTTGAAGAGTTGTGAGAATTAAAACTGTAGGGTAGATTTGACTGGACGCCGGAGTTGAACACTATATTCATCGAGTTATTAGAAGAAGAACTTCAAAAGATAAACTACGAGCAGATTATACCCATTACTAAGCATGGGAAAACTAGATTTAAGAAAAGATTCGAAGAAATGAGCGGTAAGCAAATTGATTGGGACAAATGTAAACAAAAGGTATATGACTTTAAGGCCTTGTACACGACCTATAAGAGGCTTAAAAAGCGTTCAGGTGTATCGGTCGATCCTGATACGGGAATAATTGTCATGGGTGCACCATGGTGGAAGGACCGAGCGAAGGTATGAATATTGACCATATATACCTGTAAATATATTTAATTTTATTTTTTAGTTGTTTGTATGAATGAAATTTCATATGTTGCAGGATACGCCAGGAGCAACAAGGTTAAAGAAAAACCCCCTGCCACGTATAGATTTAATGCACAAAGTGTATGGTCCACATTGTCTTGTGGACGACGATATGACATCAGCCAGTCAAATCTATGAGATAGGGGAAGCCGACCTTGATGATGATGATGAAGAAGAAGAAGAGTATGAAGAAGATGATGATGAAGAAGCCTTTACCGAAAGCGTACCAGAAACTCAAGGACCATTCAGTTTTGAAACAGATTTTCAGCCACACCTACCGATGGGTAACCGTGCCTCTTCATCGTCAAATCCTGTCGAGATACCCACACATGGAGGACGGTCAAGCGGAAGTGGTAATAGAGGTGATAGAAACAACCGTAGGGGAAGAGTTCAATCAACTCGACAAAGCACTCGAACTCCACGAAGAAGAGCTGCTATGGACGCACACTTGGCTACTATCTAGTCACATCTTGCAAATATGCAAACCCCACTCCAAATGTGGAATGCACGTCACCAACCGAAAGAGGATTATGAGAGGGAATCATGGTTGAAATTTAATGAGCTAGAAGACATCGAGAAATTTACTGATTTTTGGTGGACGTCAGCAGAGGTTTTGAAAGATCCTATTGAGGAAAAAAGGTTTGCCTTACTCCAGAGTAACGAGGAAAGAATTCGTTTTCTAGAAGGAGTGACAGGTTATGATCGCAGTGGTACTTTCCGGGGTAGTCCGTGGAAACGCCAACTCAGTGGTTCCAGTGGACCAAGCAGTAGAGGATCTGTTGGGAGTGGATCAGGGTCTCCGGGCTTAGGAGGATTTACACAATTTGGTGGTGCTGGATTTGCGAACACCGGAGGGACTAAAAATTTTGGTGGTTTTGGTTCTTCAAACTTCAGAGGGACTTCACACTTCGGATGTGCTGGATCTTCAAACCCCAGAGGATTTTCAAACTTCGGAGGGACTGCGAACTTTGGTGGTGCTGGATCTCCAAACCCTGGAGGATTTTCAAACTTCGGAGGAACTGCGAACTTCGGTGGTGCTTGATCTCCAAACCCCGGAGGATTTTCACACTATGGTGGGTCCGGATCTCCAGACCACTTTAGACGGAGAGAAGGATTTCAAGCTCCAAACTCCAACCCACAATTAAATTTAAATTCATCTCCAGACCAATTTAATTGCAATGTCGTAAACAATGACAGTGATGACGGAAACTAAAAGAATAATTATGTTGTGTTTTTCCATATTCAAAATATAATAGTTATCTTGCTTCTTACTTAATGTTTACCAGTGTATGTCCTCTTTTAATTAAATGAAATTGTTTTCATTTTCAGGGTCTTCGTATACTTGATTTACATTCCCGCGGATTACATAATCTCACCGATGATGAGCTACTTGAACTAATTTGTCTTGAGCACATGGATATCATGGAAGCACTCTTCAAACCGGTGATAGATTACTGCAAAAGATATTATTGTCGACAACCAATGGGAGCTGAATGGGGATTAGGATGGTGCAACATTGAGAAAAGGATTTACAATTACCCAAGAGATTGCTTACATTTGTTGAGGATGCACATAGAGGTTTTCACACGTTTATGTGACACATTACAGACAGAGTATGGTCTAAAATGCACAAAAAACATATCCGTGGAGGAAAATGTGGCAATGTTTCTTGTCATATGTGGTCATAACATGACACAGCATTCTGTAGGGCTCATATTCGGACGCGCTCAAGAGACTGTTGGACGTAAATTTAAGGAATGTCTAAAAGCATGCACAAAACTATCTGCTACCTTAATGAGGAAGCAATCTCCCGAGCAACTCTGCCAAGTACCACGAGGTCTACGAGGTGATCGTTGATATTGGCCTTATTTTAATGGTTTCATTGGTGCAATGGATGGCACTCATTGTACGGTTCTGGTGAGTGGCGCAGAGGCTACTCGTTTCTATAACAGGCATTCACAGACGAGCATTAATGTTTTGGCGATATGCAACATGGATATGTTGTTCACTTATATATTTGTTGGGTGTCCTGGATCTGTGCATGATGCAAGAGTTTTGTCTTACGCAATGGAGCGTGACCCGACTTTTCCAATGCCCCGCCCATGAAGTATTATCTTGTGGATTCTGGTTATGCTAACACACGAGGATTTTTGGCGCCGTATAGGGGTCACAGGTATCATATGACACAATTTCTAAATGGTTCTCTGCTCAGAGATGCTGAGGAGTTATTTAACCGGTGGCATTCTTCGCTCCGTTCAGTGATCGAACGAACATTTGGTGTTTGGAAAAAAAAAATGGAAAATTTTATCAGAGTTTCCAAGATACGATGTCAAGACTCAAAACAACGTAATCATATCCACAGCGGGATTGCATAACTTTATTTGTCTATCTGAAATTCCGGATGTTGACTTTGATGATGCTTTAGCTGGTAATGCAATACCACAAGAAAATTTTCTTAACAGCGAGGAAGATGGGGGAGATGCAGAAGAACCTTTTGTGCAACAACAAGAAGAAACAATTGAAGGAGGCCATATGAATACGACACGAGATGGAATAAAACAACAACTTTGGGATTCGTTTCAATAAGAATATATAAGTATATATGTCTTTGCATATGCTTGTAATATTTCTTACGTTTATTTGTTTTTTTGTAATTTTTCGAGTTATTTATAACATGTATGCATGTTAAATTTTAACTATTATTACATTTTGCATAACTTCTTTATTACATTATATTGTGATTATAATAAATTTTTGGTTCAATTTTGTTGTAAAAAAACTATACTTATGTGATAGAATAAGTAATGGTTGTGAAATTATTGCTAAAAATATTTCTCTATTAAGTTTTCTACTATTTATAAAATAAATTTAATTAATCATTTATTAATTTTGGTATATTTTATAATATAATAATAAACCATAAAAAAATATTACAATTTAAATACCAAACACGACCCAAAATAGTTAATTTTGATTTATCCATTATAGTTCTCATAATTAGTAATTTATGTATTAGATTTTTCATATTTATCTCAAAATACTTAATTTTCATACTTTATGATTTACATGATAATTATATATAATAAATTTAGTTTATTTAATTATTATTTTGACAAAAAAATTATAATCAACTATTTATAAATTAATTTTATTATTTTTATTTATTCTGTGAGATTCTGCTATGGGTATAATGGTTCTACTGATAGCGTTTAACTTTCTTTTATTCTGCCAGATTCTGCTAGAAATTTAATCATTCTGCTGTTACCATTCAGTTCTACCAGATTCTGTTAAAAATTTAATCATTCTGCCAAAAGTTTAATCATTCTGCTGTTACCATTCAGTTCTGCCAGATTCTGCTAAAAATTTAATCATTCTGCCAGAAGTTTAATCATTCTGCTGTTACCATTCAGTTATGCCAGATTCTGCTAAAAATTTAATCATTCTGCTGAAAGTTTAATCATTCTGCTGTTACCATTTAGAGCCATTGTCTTCACATCGAAAACCAAAAGACACTTTGGTACTAAATGGTGCTGGTAGAATACTTCTACCAACGTTTCAACCAATATCATTTGATGTTATATATAAATATATATATATTTATATATATATTATTGTTATATATAAAAAAATAAATGTTACGTATTAGGCCGTGTAAGTCGTGTTTTTATCCAAAGGAAGTATGTGGAGGAGAGACGGAGATGTATGCTTCCATGCATTGATGCCACGTATAATGATATTATTGGTTCAATTTTGATGTTATATATATATAGATATATTATTGTTATATATAAGAAAATAAATGTTACATATTAGGCCGTGTAAGTCATGTTTTTATCCAAAGGGAGTATGTGGAGGAGAGACGGAGATGTATGCTTCCATGCATGGATGCCACGTATAATGATATTATTGGTTCAATTTTGTTGTAAAAAAACTATACTTACGTTATAGAATAAGTAATGGTTGTGAAATTATTGCTAAAAATATTTTTTCTATTAAATTTTCTACTATTTATAAAATAAATTGAATTAATCATTTATTAATTTTGGTATATTTTATAATATAATCATTTATTAATTTTGGTATATTTTATCCATTATAATTCTCATAATTAGTAATTTATGTATTAGATTTTTTCATATTTATCTCAAAATACTTAATTTTCATACTTTATGATTTACATGATAATTATATATAATAAATTTAGTTTATTTAATTATTATTTTGACAAAAAAATTATAATCAACTATTTATAAATTAATTTATTATCTTTATTTATTCTGTGAGATTCTGCTATTAGTATAATGGTTCTACTAACACCATTTAACTTTCCTTTATTCTGCCAAATTCTGCTAGAAATTTAATCATTCTGCCAGAAATTTAATCATTTTGCTGTTACCATTCAGAGCCTTTATTCATTTCAACTTGTTTTCCTAACTAAAACCATCTGGATCAATCCATAAGATCAACATTTTCCAAACTCAACCATGACAGATATAAAATCAAAATGCACCAATTTAGGTACCTTCACTCGTTATTGCTGTTAATAAAACCCAATCAATTGTTTCTGGTAAGGAACGAACCCATTCATTTAAATTTAGATGGGAATTAAATGGAATATGGTTTTATTAATTAATTGGGATGGTAGGGCTAACCCATCTTAGCAATAAATAATACTAGTAGATAAGTGTATTTAGTGAGGATCATGTGAAAGACATCAGAGCTTACCTGTCTCTTTTAATTTCTCTTTAACTTTTTTTCATATGTCCATGCGTTGCATATTATTTGCTTTTTCTAATGTAACTTATTGGGAGAAAAACATGAAAATAGAATCAACATGAGAAGGAACGTCAAAACACCAACCAATGTATCATTTATAATCTGTGTTAGAGATAACAAAATTCAAAACAAATTAAAAGTCATTCAATATGCATGCACCCCCAATAAAATCCAAATTAACCCCAAAAAGAAAACAAAACCCACCAATAAGAAAAATCAAGAAGTGACATATGAGAGATTGATTAATTAATTAAATAGCAATAATTAACCATTAATAGATATACTATCTTCATCAAACTGATCAGTAATTAGCCCCATGGTCCTCCACTCAACATCCCAGTCCAATATCCACCAGAAGTAGTTGCTCCATCACCACTTCCTTGCTTCTGATTATCATTAATGTCAACATTAATGGAAGCTGATGAAGAAGAAACTGGCAATTTCAAATCCTCAAAAGGAAACAAGTGTCTTCCATTAGCATCATTACCACCTTCTCCTTCTTCGTGTCCTCCTTGAAACCCTCCATGGAATCCATTTTGATGATTATGATGATCCAATGAAAACCCTAGCAGTGTTGTGTTTGTGTTGCATGGCTTGTAATGATCTTGCATTGAAAACCCTCCAGATGTTGGATCTTGATTATGAACTGGGAATCCCATGAATGAAGAATTCCCATTATTACTACTATTGTTGTTTCTTATGAGATCCAGAGAAGAAATTGACATAGCTGACGTGGCAGAGACAAACAATGGATTATTATTGTTAGTGCTCTTGTTGGTGTTGCTGTTCCCAATGTTGTGAATGAGGTCAGTGAAGTTGGTTCTGATCAACCCATGTGATGAAAACCCTAAATTGAGATCTTGTTGAGTTGTCTCAAGGAATTTAGGGTTTTGACCGGTCAAACCTTGTTGAGACATGCTCATGAGGTGGTGGTGATGATTATGATCAGAGAAATGCTTCTTTGTAGCTGGTTGTGTAGAATCCGAGTGATTGTTATGATCAGAAGAAGAGTGAGATCTCTTGTTTTTTCTTGAGCCACCTCCAACAGGAATGTTTCTAAGAGAACCACCTTCGGTCCAATACCTTCTACAACCTTTGCAAAAGTACCTTGGTTGTGTCAAGCTATAATTGTTGTAGTAACAAAATTTTGTGTTTGTTGAGTTACATCTAGGACAGTTTATAGCTTGTTCCTTTTCCGGCCTTGCTTTCCTCTCTCCGGCCGCCGCCGACCCAACCGCTGGTGGCTGGAGCGGTTGTGGCTTTGGACATGTGTTTGTTACTATTTCTTCCAAGGGCTTCACGACAATCTCCTGATCAAAATCACAAAACAACTCTTCTCACCATTAGAACAAAAACTATACCTATATGTATACAAGTATATTGAAAGACTTAATATTATGGACAAATTAATGGATTTTTCATCATGATAAAAGTGATTGCAAAATTTGAGAAAGGTTTTAACTAAAAACATATAAAAAAAACAATTAATAAAGAGTAAAGTAAAAAACCATATACTTTAATAAAAAGAAATATTGCAGAAGAGAAGATGAACATCAAAAAAGAAGAAGATCCAAAGAGATTAAATTCCAATTTAAGATCTAGTAGTTAGCTGAAGATTTAAATCATATGAACTAATCTTACATCAACACATACATACTGAGTTGTAAAAATACTATGTATTTACGTGCATATATGTTTGTGTATACCTGTGGCCATTGAGCCGTATCCATAGATGAATTTGATGATATCAACAGAAACAAAACCTGATCTTTCCTTTTATTGATTTAAATTTGGAATAGGAACAAAGCGATGTCTTTTTGTTGTTGGATAAAGAGAAAGGAAATTTTGTTGGCTGCGAGATCTTTTTTGGATGAGGAACTTCTTTGTTGTTTCTCTGGTCACATTTGCTTTATGGTAGAGAGAGAGAGAGAGAGAGAGAGAGAGAGAGAGAGAGAGAGCAAATTGCAGTATAAGATTAATAAAACATTCCGAGTGAGAATCTTTGTCGTACTGAAAATAAACAACTACTTTAATACGCGTCCATTATATTTCATGTATATAAAGGCTTATAGTGTATATATAGATAAGATATATATTGACACACACACACACACACAATTACACATAAATATCTATTTGCCAGGGCTCTACGTTATTTAGAGTTCAATGGGTATACGGTTAATTACATGTTTTTTTGGTAAAATGTATATATTGGTTTTGATAGTTTAAATCTATATGATGGTGTTGTTTTTAACAATTTCAATGCGTTAACTCATGTTTTCTCGTTGTGTTTTAATATTATAAAACTGTTTTTATAAAAACAGTTTATATTTTAGTACCATATGAAACTAAATTTCCTCGTAAATTCTGTTTGATAAGCGATGTATGCTTCTTCTTTTTTAGGAAATATTTTGACTAACGTTTAATTGGACAAAACCTCAACTATCAATTTCTAGAAATTCAATATATATTAATTGACAATTGTTGTATCTAAGTTGAAGAGATTTTTTCAAATTTTGAAAATCCGATTCAGATTGAAGTTTTGGTGTAGTTAGGTATTGGATACTTAAGTCTTAACATCCACAGCGATCTAAATTCTGTATAAATATATTCATTATAACATATATTTTACATCAAAATTTCCTAGTTTGATTTGAATGCTTGAGCTCAAAAATAGATTGTTCTCTTCTTCTTCTTCTTCTTTCCTCTCAAAAGTAGACTGCCCTTTTCATAGTAAAATGACGGAAAGTGGTTTCTTTACCCAAAATTTCGTTATTATGGTTATTAGAAAGTTATCAGGCAACATATATATTTATATTGGTCAAAAATATAAATAACAGATATACGTAATTGAAAATGATTTCCAATTCTTCTAAATATCTTATTTTTAATTTGACTTATTAGTATATGTATCATATGTCTAATATGCAGTTGCAAGTTAAGACAAATACGATGTGTTTTGTATATATAAGCAACATTTTATTTATTGATCAAATAAAAAATAAGTATATAGAAGCAATGGAAATCATTTTCAATATAGAGAAATTTGTGAAATAAATCAAATCCATGATGAACATATATAATTTACTATGCTATTTTGGGTACTCATTTTCGTATATCAAATAACGCAATTACAAATAGAGGGTAAAAAAACCAAGTAAATCAGTTTTCATGTTATACAATTGTAGTATCCAACCCATTCCATATTTCTGATTTCTGATATCATAATCAACATAACATCGAAAGCTTGATATATTCTGTTTTTTGTTTTTAATGTGTTGACCATTAGTTGAGTATCCGGACGATATTATTCCAAACAAGTTATAGGTGAAATATATTATGAGTAGCACATTAAGCTCGAAAAATTATTATTAGTATTCTAACCTATCTATAAATGAATGATACAACTACTTTTCACTATATAAAGTATAACATGTATAAAGAAAAAAAAAGTGGAACATTCGTATCTTATTGGTACGGAGGAATTTAAATTCAAGTACCTAATAAGTTGACCATCCATTGACGGATTTGGTCGACCTCTTGTATTAAATCAGATAAATACAAAACGAACGTATTTTTCATATATTTTATAACATGTTTCTTGGCACTTATATTTACACGTACATATATAGCAAATAATTAAGTATATACTGTTAAGAAGAGAGAGCCAAACACGCCCTTAAAGGTTCACATGCCCCAAATTAAAAGCTCATCACACTTATCGGTCTTTCACGTGTGGCTTAAGATTCGAATTAGGCTATAATTACCTGTATTGCACAAATTTTAAACTGATTACAGTGGACGGTCACGATCTACTCAGATATTATCCAAGGACAGTAATCATGACGTTTGTGTTTTGATTAGTATGGGCTCTACATTTAACATGGCCTATGTGTCATCGCCACGTGAGTATCTTAGTGTACAAAACAGCTCAGGAACACCTAATTTCTTCATTCCACGTGCCATTAGTTATCTTCTTATCACCAATTAATTTACCACATACATATAAAATATATTTTTTTGTCCAACATAAATGCATGAAAATGTTCAAGTACGGTTTGTTGAATTAAAATTAGTTTAATTATACTCGACAATATAGGATCCAAATTAAGATTGTTCGGTAAACCACATCTTTACTTCTTAAAGAAGTAAGTAAAAAAAAATTTGACATCATCGAGGTCTAAGATGGTGACAAGTGTCGTGATTTGAGTTGACCGAGTGGAAAATTGAACGGTGATGACGACTAGTGGCGGGTGAAGTTGGGACCCACATACTACTCATGCGCGTGCCTTGTCTGATAATTCTCTCGACGAAGAAAAGGTCCATTGAATCTGAGCCGTTGGATTAGATTTATGGGTCCCACGTAGTGCGTGGATTAGCATCTTCGATGTTGCGGTCCATGTCAGCGCGTGTGGACAAACCCGCACCATAACAACTTTACTTACAAAAAAAGATGTGATGCAAAAGAGGTTTCCTTCATAACAACTTTATAGAAGAAAAGATTAACCTTTTAGAGAAACCCGATCCGTCAATTCAATAACACACACGAGAATCTAAACAGAAAGAAGAGATTGAATTTGAGAATCTAAACAGAAAGAAGAGATTATAGTCCTCCTGACCTTGACGAAGGAGATTATAATCTAAACAAAACTCTCACAGAAAGTAGAGATTTGAGAACGCAAGAAGAAGAAGAAAGCTGACTTGTTTTGATCAAATTGAAAATTTAGGTTTTGGAAAAGAGGAAAGGTGAAACGTCGTCGTTTTGCAATAAGTTTTATCTTTAAAAAAAAAACCCATCGGGTACCCGGAACCCGATACAGTAAACCCGATAGAATAATTAAAAAAATATACTCAACCCGTTTTAAACCCGCGAGTTTTTACAACATACAAAGCAAGTTTCGGGTTTTAAATTTGTATTCAAGTTTAGGGTACCCTATGGGTTTTTACCCATCATTAACATCCCTACTTACATGGAGCATAAAACTTTGAAGACCGAATCAACATGTTAGCTTGAGACAATAAACGTTCTAAGTTATAAACATAGTTTCACGTTTTAAAAACAATATGATGATGATGTTACTTCTTAAAATCTTTACCATTAATTGATTTTTTTTTTTGTATTTTTGAGGCTTTTTAATAATGATAATGGTATCATACAATGTTGGAAATATGGTTAAGAAGGCGAAAAAAATTACTATTAGTTTACACGAATGGAACTTTTAATTCGAAATTATAGAAACTCTAATCAACTCAAAATGTTTCAATCATTTGTCAGACAATTGATTATATGAGTATGATACAATTGATTGTATGAGTGTGATAATTATATATCATTTATCATTTAAAATGAGTGTGATAATTATATATCATTTATCATTTAAAATGAGTATTCTTACTTGGCCATATGATTTGAAGGGATTTAGGTGGATTGGAGGATTTGTTGTGATTTTGAGTTTTAAATAATTAAAAATAGCAAATCATTTTGTGTGATTTGGTGGGGAATTTTGATGGATTTAGTGTGATTTGCTTTTATTTTTGAGAGGATTTGTAGTGATTTGATATTTCTCTTATTCATAATTGTTCTTCTTATAATACTTTCGTCATATTCAAGAGATTATATTTTTTCTCATATCATTTCTAGTTCTACTTCTTTGTAGTTCATATTAATTGGAAACAAAAATAAAAAGAACTATAGAACAATATCTAAAACCCAACAAAACAAAGTAATCGAAAAACCCAAGAACATGAGGAAGAAAAGAAGAAGAAAAAGAAAAAAAACAATCAAACGTAAAATATGATTGTAATCACGTTGAAGAAGAAAAATAAAAAAAGAATGAGGAAGAGAAGAATAACAAGAATCATAAAGAGACCACGTAGAAGAAAAATAAAAAATATGAAAGATATATATTTTTCTTTTTATGTTATGTTCAAATCACATCTCTAGATGTGTGATTTGTTAAGCTTAATTTATAACTAAAAATGAATCTCAAATCACTTAAAATTCTCTTTTTAGAAAACATTGTTGAATTTTGAATAATTGGGGATTTGATATGAGCTTAACAAATCACAGGTTGAAGATTGTATATTATTTTGATGTATTTGACAGAAATTTCATGTTCAATAACACAAGATTTGGAAACGGATTTTAAAATTACTGCTTGAATAACAGAAGATTTTAGAAACACCACCAAATCCAGTGAATTACCATATCCAATACATCTCTTAACTCTCTCATGATCTTCATCTCTACATGTTCACTTATGGACATTCATGGGCCTAGCCCAATATAAAACTATAAATAAAATTGTTGTCAGAATCTTTTTAAGTTGTCATTGTAACTCTACTTCAAATTGATGTCATATAAAACCGAATTATTAGGTGGTTTGCCTAAATTCAGCTTTTACTTGTGTTTTCTTTTTTTGTCGTTTAGGCTTAAAGCCCACATTCTTCATCCTACAAGGAGGGGATTGGGGGTATAATAACATCACCTCAAGATCCGGAGAACGATCTTTAAGGAACCAAGAACCATTGTTCCCAACCTCAGTCTTGAAATCCAAGAGCTCAAATATCAAATTCTCATCTCTTGAATGATCCACAAATACTTTTTGTGAGACCGATAACTAAACTAATAGGTATTATATTAGGGAGTCTTGTATAGTCATACTTTATAAAAATTATATGCAACGAAGAAACTAACTAACATGGTTATCCGGAACTTGCTGGATATTTACAATGAAAAAATGCGACTATAAGAAATTCAATTTAGGAGCAAAAACACATACATAGATTAGTGACAAGCCTGAAATCATTGCGAGAAAGCGGTTCAATTTCAAACAAAGGCCTCTCCGAACAATTTGGGTCTTGGGATTGGGTCTTAAAAGAGTTTCTAAACGCGATTTGGTTCTTTCGGCTGGTGTAGTCTCGTGTTACCATTGCTCCAGGAGGTTTGCTGAATTAGCCATTTAGCCTCGTACTCGGGAGTAAGGCAACAATAGTCATTTGGCTAGTTAGTTCCTATGTTGAAGGCATATTTTCGGGCTACCAGATGAAACAACTTATGATTGTGTAGTTGGCGTTTCCACGATCATACAAGTTGCTTACCTTCTTTTGTTTCTTGATTACTTCCACTCACCAATTTTTAAGGATTTTTATCGCTATCTTTTTAGTTCCGATGGCTTTACAATTCAGTGTCCCGATAAAGTAGTGAATAGTTTTGCTTCCATGTGACCAATGCACAAGCTTACCAATTTGTTCCAAAAGATTAATATGTAACCCTAATATATTCATTAGAAATGAATATTTACACTTATTTTGTTTTGAAGTGAATGTAAAAATATATTTAAATAAAAAACATTTTTTACATCAAGTACAACAACTTTTTATATTTGCTAGAAAGAACTAAAAAGGGAAGTAGAGAGATATGGAGTTTTTAATGTCTTCTACAAATAAGATATAGGCCCGTTAAGGGACGCACAGTTGTTGCTTTAAATAAAAGTGCAAGTCCTACCTCTTGGTAATACATGTATGATGTATCACCCGAAATAATTAATTATGTATGTGTATCACACACGCACGGCTGAACTATTTTCCAATACATGCAAGAATATTATATAACACTAAAGTGATCTTACTACTCAAAAGTAAGAAATTATTTGCATTGTTCCTTACTCAACTTCTCTTCTTCTACCTTTTCATCTCTTTATGTAATGATTGCAATTCGTCAAGAACGGAACAATTTGATGGAGCACAAAGAATTCTTTTTCGGAAGCTAAAACCCCTGGCGCATGTTAGTAGGGTCCCTTTAATAAAAAGAAAAAGAAAAGATTGAGAGAGAACCACGATCCAAAAGTATTATCATGCGCCATTTTATATGGTCCTAAATCTTTTATTTTTAAAGAATGGTCCTAAATCTTAAAGTCCCATCTCTAACCGATTCCATCTATAAATCTTTTTCTTCCCTTTTCATTATTTTTTCTTTCTCATTTTCTTGGTTAATTTCTCTAACCACATCCATAATTTTTTCATATATATTTTTGGTATACCATTTCTCCTTAACTATCTTATATTATATGAACATGGGCAGAAAGTTAGAATATTAGTTTGAATTAGTTATAACATGTGCATTACTTCACGTGTACTGCATTTACAAACACATAAAAGGATATCCTCTATCCTTCACAGCTTAATATAGATTTAAATATTAAAGCAAAAACTAACTAATCATTAATGCAAAGTGCAAACTCGTTATTAAAAGAAAAAATCCAAATAGGTTCACACGTAATTACAAAACAGTAATGGAAAGCCAGAACTTCTTTTTGATGTCTCACATGGACATATGAATAGTCAATGTCAAAAACAGATTTAAGAAATCAAAGAAAAATAAAATAAAAGAGAGAAAGAGATATCTCAGAGATCAGTCCAAATGAGTTAATTACGAGGATTATCAAAAGATAAGACGAACTTCCAAGCACTTTCGAAACTAATGATTGACATTATGATTGATTTCCCACTTAGGTTAAATATTCTAATTTAAAGTATAATGGTCTAAGTTGGACTTTACATCTTATATATCCTTTGATAAAATAAATAGAGAAATGAAAAAGCTTCAAATTTAACCACTTCTCAATTGATAAATATAAACCAAGTCTAAACAAAGACTACAAAAATATGTTCTAGAGAAATCGAATACTAATTGTATATATATATGTATTTTAATTATATATGTTTATAAGGAGTTTCCCTTGATAACAGAATAAGTTGAGGGGATTAGCTAAACTTTCTCTAATAATTTTCCTCGTCTAATAACTTAAAACTATATATTGTTCCTAAGGGTATATAAAATAAGATAATTACTTATTTTTGTCTTTAGGTACATGGGTCGAAAACGGTCTTGGAATGTTGTTGAGTTACCAGAACCTCAGAAGCAGCCCATAATTTGGTAGCTTCGGAAGAGTCTGATCCGAGTCCAGACGGTGTCGTTTCATTGCAGTCCGTAAAGTACTTCCCGGATACGTTCACCAACCTTGGATTCGTTGCCACGTAACACGTCGTTGCTGCTGCCTATTAATAATAAATCCAATAATAATCCTAATTAGTATTTTAAAGAAAGTTAAAGAAGATAATGTTATGATTAAGAAACAATTTATTACTTGAGGGACGGTCTTAAGGAGCTTGGACGCGAGGAAGAAGGCAAGATCTGAGTAGGTGAAGACAAAATGAAATCATGATTAAAGAATCTTAATTATCAAACGATAAACCCAAAATATAATAATAATTAATAATATATAGTGAGAAACAAACCTGTCAATAAACCTTCTCGGTCTCTTGTTAACCGGGTTCTAACTACTCCTGGGTGCACACAGTTAACCGTCACGTTCGCTTCAATTTTCTGCAGTTTTTAAATTTTCCATTTAAATTAAATCATCTTTAGTCCTCCTAACTATGGTCAATAGTCAAATAAGCATAATGTTATGTGTTGCTTAACTAACTTTTTCATAAATTTGGTTACAATACAAATCCTAGGTTTTTTGTTATCCCTTCCCATACCTTTCATTTAATAAAACTTTACTCTTTTTGAAAAAGTTGACCATTATGGCACATTAAATTTCTACTATACTAATATTTTTGGAATGTAATTAATTCTTTTCTGTGAGTAAATTAATTTTGACGTGTTAATAAGAGAGAGAGAGAATGAGACCTGGAGTCTAGAAGAGAGCTCCTTGGTATGCAAAACATTAGCAAGCTTCGAGAGCGCATACGCACGTGTCGCATCGAATTGACTAACCCAAAAAAGATTAAAAAAAAATAATTACATTTTCCAAAAGGTCAAAACTCTTCCCTTTATTTTCCCATTTATTACCAACATCTATCGACTTACTGTCACTCAGCAGTCAAAACATCAACAACTACGCAGCTTTTTTGGCTTTGGTTAAAAAAAAGTAAACATTTTCCACCAATCCCTACTCATTCATTTATTGTCATAGTCTCAATTAGAGTTTATGAAATGAAATATCCCCATAAATAATTAGTTCCGAATGGTTACTCCGTACGCAACGGAACATACAAAACGTACCCAAAAATACACTCTGTTTGTTCCGTTGTGTGTATGGAATAACCACTCGGTGTCTAGTGTTACACAACAAGTAGAAAATAAATACTCACCACTTGGGTGTAGAAATCAGCCGGAGATATTCGATCATATCGCCGGAAAACCAACCGTGAATCCCCGACGTAACATTCACGATCCTCCCTTGGATTCCCGTTTCCTCTGCCGTTTGTATCATCTTCTTTAGCAACAGATTGGTCAATAGAAAATGGCCTGATAGAAAAAAATTGTAGAACTTGATGTTTAGTATTCCCTCCGGTCTCTTTTAATTGATTTTCTAGAAAAAACAAATATTTTTAAAAGATTAATTTTTTACTTTTTTAATACATTTTTAATGAAAGTATAATAGTGAATTGTAGATTTCAAGACATATTTATTGACTTTATTTAATTATTATTGGTTTAAAGTTATGGAAAATTGTTTTTTGCAAAAAATAAGACATTTATAATTAACCATTAATGTGTTTTTTTAATATTTGAGAAAACTCTAGAAAATCAAACAAATAAAAACAGAGAGAGTATTAATTAACAAAAAAAAAGATTAATATTAGTTTAGTTACGTGATTAAGACGTGTCATAGATATATTAACAAAATGTACCAAGATAATTAGTTGCAAATGTCATCTCGATCCCGTCTTCGGATATTGCATGTTCATGTGCTAATTTCCCTGCGTTGTTTCTGATTCCAAATTTATAAACAACAAAACAAAATCAGAAACTATAAAATATATTTAAACCAAATCCGATTAGAACAAAAAATTACACGTATGTGTATACTACATGCATATAGATTAAATTTGATTTTAAGATTCATAAAAAGTAATTAAGAGGATAAGAAAATGTTTTTAAGATGAATTTTAAATTTTATTTGGCTTACATGAGAAGATTAAGAGGTAGATCAAGAGATTCGAAATCGGAGACGAATCTCCGTACGGAAGAAATCGAACTAAGATCAAGCTCCATAACGACGATCTCCGTCGCCGGAAACTCAGAGACGATCTTCGATTTCGCTTCTTCTGCAGCTTTCACGTTTCTCGCCGGAAAAATCAACCTCGCTCCTCGTTTCGCCAATACTCTCGCCGTCTCCGCTCCGATTCCCGACGTCGCTCCTTTTTCACCACCGAAAAAATCGAAAAAAATGAGGAAATCGAAACGATTCGACTCGCCGGAAAAAGCAGAGGAGTGTAGATAAAAACTCACCGGTGATTACGGCGGTTGTGGAACGGAGATCGCAATTCTCGGTGACTTGTTCGGCGGTGGATTTAGAACCGAATCCGCTAGCTCCGGCGGCGCCGATAAGGTATCTTCCAGTCTCGATCATTTGATTTTATTCGTCGGAGTTTTTCTGTTACAGGCGACTGTTATTTCTCCGATTTAATTTGAAAAAAAACTGACGCCACAAACAGAAGAAGACGAAGAAGAAAACAAAACGTATTTGCCGTTTTCAGTTACGAAGGGTATAATGGTAAAATAAGATATTCTCGCTCTGTTTTCTCGCTTGTAAAGAGCTCTAGAGAGATGAGAGGAAATTGTAATGTGATTGTTATTTATAGTCAAACTTTTTATTGATGAGGTTAACTTTTTTACCAAAAGGACCGGTTAAAAGAAAGTATAAACTTTATACGATAATTCATGTACTTGCTTTCTTGTTTAAATAATTTGGCAGTGGTAGGTCTAGTTGTATATGTTAATTAATGTAATTTTCATTGTCATATTATGATGAGTCAACTGTATTAAAATTCTTATTTAAAACCTATAATTACTTGTTTAACAAAACGTACAGATAATTTGAAGAAGAACAAAAAAAGGGAGACCAGTAATAAATTCAAGGAGGAAATACTGCAAATTTGAGGAGAAGAACTGCATACAAAACCATAATTATGGGTCTAAACACAATATTAATTGTTAAAATTTACAAGAAAATGTGGTCAAACATAAATTGATTTCTTTCCTTTTGTTTTGGATAAGGCTTAGGAATGACAAATTCAGTAAATCAATTTATATTGGCTGTTCTCCATTCGATTATATAGCTTTCTTTTAAGACTATTTCTAACTAAACAAAATTATCATGCAAGTCCATCATAAGTATATTGATCCGATTTTTTTGTTTAAAATATTTATAAATCAACTAATCTTCCTAAGCAGCGAGAGTATTATTTTAAGATTGGTTAATATAAGAGGTAAAATAATATAAAAATAATTAAAACAGGAAACTCAGTAAGAATTGAAAACATATCAAGGGTGTAATGGAAACAAATCATCAACTTTTGGTATGGATTGATTGTTTTATATCTATATAATGTAGAGCTAACATGTGGCTAAATCATGTTATTTAGTAGACTGATGAATAATTTATAAAGCCATTTCGGTCAAACCAAATTAAAAATCAGGAAAAAAAAATTAATGGAAAAGCTGTCAGTCTCTAACTCGAGAATAAAAATTTACATGGTTTGCTACGTTGCATGACTGAATAATCGCTTACTAAATACTAAGAGTTTACCAATTCTTATTTGTGTGCACTTTAGAAGGGAATCAAATTCTTAAAAAGAGAAAATATTGTTATGGAAGGCAAATATTAACGGTCAAAAGGCCTAATTTTTGACTCACTTATAGGGGACAATTATACAATCGTGACGTATTAGTTGTATACTTGGTGTCACTCATTAACTCATATTCTATCTCATTTACTAATCCTCAATTAAACAAAACAATTCTTTTATCATATATGTTTGTAATTTAAAACTTATCTCTATCAATCTCGGAATATACGCCGGTCTTGGAATATCGCGATATTTCTCTAATGAAATTTTAATTAGAATAATACAGAGTATACAAGAAAATAAGTTACATATAAAAATGTTAAAAACGAGCACATTTCCTACAAACATACATCATCAATCGATTTCAAAGTTTGTCAAAAACAGAAAAATACAATGTTGAAAAATGGATTGAATTTGCTTAAACACGATTAATTTAGGAGTAAGTTGTCTCCAATCCGAGTTCAGATCGAACTTACGTTTGAAAAATAGTTTTAATGTGTTTTATTTTCAAAACTACGTTTAGATATATAATAGAGATTTATAGACTATAAGCCTACATTTATGTGGATAAAAAATGATTAGAAATGAATTAAACGGTAGAAATTTTGTTCTACAAGTAAAACAAGCTCTTATTTGGTGATGAAAATAAGACAGAATGTAGTTGAAGCAGGAAATGTGTAAACGGCAGAAAATGCTATGTGGATATAGAAATAAGAAAAGAATCGTTGCAAGAGGGTTTACAAGCTGAGGATCACTCAGCCTCTCCCTTGGAACACGGTCACCGATAATTTATTTAATCTCCGTATGTTTTCTACTAACTAATATGCTCATTATTAATTGTTAGCGAACAATCATTTTTCAATAATTCAATGTTCTATACAACATCACCATTATATGTTGGATGCATCTAAATTGTTAACTTCGTTAAGTAGTTTATGGGAGGATTTAGAAAATATTTGTTAAACTCACACCTCTACTGAATGAACATGTTCAGTAGAGAAAAAAAAAACATAAAAGAGTTCTACACAATTAATATACTTAAATCTCGTCGAAAATGATCTAAAATTCCGCGAAAAGAAAAACTTATTGTTACAACCTTAGGAATGAATAGACACTTTTTCTTCATATCTTCTCCTTCTCTCTAGAACAAACAAAAGCTTCATCGTTGTTTCTTCAGGTGTCCGGCTCCTTGCCAGAGCTTTGTTGTTTATGTATATAGTTTTCTTTGGGTTTGTTTCTTGTTTTTTCGATTCTTATTAAGGTCGGATTCCGGTTAACCGTTTTATATTTTCCGACTTGTTCGAATTCCTTGTTCTGATTGGAATTGGAACTATCTATATGTAATTCGGTCGGATTTTTCTTTTCCGTTTAGCGGAGATTTAGTAATTTTATCCTTTTGCATGTTCTCTATTTGTTATTAATCCGAGTGTTCTTGGTGAGGGAGTCCTTCTATTGAATTGCTTGTTTTACTTTTATGAAATGATATATCATGGTTTTTACCCAGTTTTATACCATGATATATGTCCGTTTTATAGAGTCTTTTGGTGTTTTGGAATCTTTTATGTTTTATATTAGGTACAAGAACGTTTGGAGCTTAAAAGATGTTTACTGGGAGTTTTGGAGCATTCGCGGAATGAAGTAGCGAAATGCAAATTCGGAGTCAAGATTTGGAAGCTGTGTCGAGCGACGTGACCAAGTGTGTCGCTCGACACGATGAGTTCAGAAGCAAAGATTTACGATTTGAAGATTGATGTCGATCGACACCATCTATGGTGTCGCTCGACACGATGTTCGTCCAAGCCAAGATTTTCATCAGAAAAGTCCGTTCGAAGCCCGAAAGTTCCAGATGTTTACTTTTAAGTTTCTAGTCGACTTTGTACCCTGATAAATACGTTTTTACAGTCATTGTTTAGGCTTATGCTTTCTTTTATTGAATTGCTTAGACTTATCTTTAATAAAATCATGTTTTCTTCTTTGATTATGTCTCAGTAGTTCTTTTGTTAGGTTTAGGGTTTTTGAAAGTGTTTGATGAATTGCTGATCTGATCTGATTATTAGGATAAAATCATTAGAATGTTCTTCATCTTAACTTGTTCTTATTGCTGATTTTAGCCTCGCGAACTAAAATCTGATCTTAGGATAATTAATAGAAACGACAGTTTTATTGATTCCTTGAACTAGTTTTTGATGAGCAAAATTCCTATTTGCAAAGACATTTGATTTAGGATTTTGTGAACAATTGTGCCTGAAATTAATGCTTGTTTAAATTAATATGATTTCGCAACGACAGTTGGTTTTCTAGGATTTAGACATAGAAAATATTCGCAGCGACAGCTGGTTTGTTTTACTTTCGTGTGCATGTTCATGAACTGAGCTTAATATTCCTAATACCTGATTTATCTGAAATTCTGATTCACTCTAGAATTCTCTGAGCCTAGCTTTTCTTTTAATTGAATTAAAACCGTTTTTAATTGCTTATTTACTGCTTTCATAACTATTTGCCTAGCATAATCTGAATTTGATAATCTATTGTGTTTTCTTAGACTCCCTGTGGATTCGATAACCCTAAGTACTGCAATTGACATCTTAATTTGAGAGAGTAGGTCTAGGGTAAATTTGACCATATCATGAAACAATAAATTTTTTCATATCTCTGTTTATGGTCGGGTAATTTGGTTATGTGAAAGTTTCTTTCATGGCAGTAGATCAAGAAGATGAAGATTTTGGTGGTTTTAGATCATATTAAGTAAGGTTGGGGTGTTCTTTAGAATGTGTCTCAACTTATAAAAGTAAAGTTGAGACACATTCAAAAAGAAGATGGCTTAATGAATCTAGATTCATTAAGATCTTTGGAAAATCATACCTCAATGGCTCTGGATTTCCCTGCCTTGAGCTTCAGCTGATGATGCAAAAGGATCCTCTAAGGTTTCGGCGACTTGGCAGGCGGATTCCATGGAGAAAAGGGGATAAAATCAACAATTCCAGAGTCCGTGCAGAGATACACGGAGGATCCACGGCGGATCCACGGCGGCGAATGGGGTTGACGGTGGATTTGCTTATATCTGGTATCGGGTGCATGTGTAGGCACGTGGCAGAGATTAAGCGTATTAGTTGTTTTTTCAAAAACATGTGTATTATTAGGATCAGATTTGTTTGTTGTAAGCCTCTGTTCTCCGAACACATGTCTTCCTGTTTTATAAAATGACGCAGTTGACAAAAAAAAACCATTCTTAGGAAGGACACATTACAAGCCATAGAACTTACATAGCTTTTTATTTTCTTGTTTCACACATCCGAGAGCTCGATGAAACAAAAACTGATAATAATTAATATGTGGAGTTAAAACCCTAAAGCCACCGCCTCATAGAGTCCTCCTCCGCGTCTTCGTCGTCAGCCATGGATTTCGGCCAACTGTTGGCTCCTGAACCTCTTGTTGGCTCCTGACCCACCTGAACCTCCCGATCCACCCGACGCCTCGTTGGTTCTCCTTTCTTCCTTGATTTTTTTGTCAAATCTAATGGTGGATCCATCCGGTTATCTTGTGGATGTTTGTCCGGTGTGGACCAGAGGCCCTCTCACGTTTCTGGTTTTAGCTACAACGCATCTGAGGTCGTATCTCGCTCTTCTCGTCTCAATTGATAAATGGTTTGATGCTCATCATTCTAGATCCGAGAAGACAACCAATCATACAATCCAACCACCAATTTCAGTTCCTTATTCATCGACGGTGAATCCACCTCCGACATCGCTATCTTCCCTTCCGTCGGTTGATAGCAATGACGATGGAGAGAGCTCAGCCAACCAGGTGCTCATTATATACTTCAATCTTTTCTCACATCGAGATGAGAGCATCACTGGATCTGGAAATTGTCCGATTTGCTCTCAAAGGATGATGCTTCCATCTCCCGGCTATTGCTCACTCTGAATTTGTTCCTGAGTAGATGCTCTTCGTCGCCGCGTATCAGTATTAGCCGGAGAAGCTCTCATTGATAAACAATCACCGTATGGAGGTATCGTTGATCTTGCTTTCTTGGGAAAGTTGTTGAGCTTGTTAAACTCTTACTCCACATTGTGCGTGGAGAGATCATTCCCTATCTATTGTGCTTTATACCATAATTTCTCAAACCTCAAATCTACTTGGTTAAGGTACCATTTGTGTTCATACTCTCCAACTATCTTATTATTGGATGTGTGTGTCACTAGGCTAAAGTTATTACCGTGCTTATACTCTCCACCAATCTTACCGGTGGATATGTATAAGAGAATGTTGAGTTTATTAGCGAGATTGTGTTTATACGCTCCATTGTTATTTGTGGATGTGAATAACACCACTTTGGAAAGCTTTCAGATATCCACTCCGTGTAGTTTCTCCTTTCAGCTCAGCTCGTCAAATCACAGGCCTCTCCCATGCCATCCATGGCCCATTTTGAACATTATTTTATTGTGTTTAGTAAACAATAAAATTGGTGTGAATTGCAGATTTGTCTCGCTTTGGATGTTCATTCATTGGCTTATGTACCGGTGCATTTTTGTCGCTTGGTCAACGTTTGAATGGGAAAAACCCGACACAATTAACTTGTTATTTGTGTTGTTTAAAGGCTCAACACTCATTAGTGCAGCCGAACTTGAGATTGTGAAATCCGCACTAGATGCGGTAACAATCACGGATGGGAGTTCCCTTTTTGTGTTCCTTGCCTCCATCAGAATCATTCCAATACTTAGGCTCAACGTTATCGAGACTCGAGGACATCTCTATGACGGTGTTTGCTTATGTATAATGAATTCCTCTATATTATGTTTATGTGCATTTCGTTTGCTCCTTGTAGCAACGAATGTAGTTGCTTTAAGTTTTCTTAAACTCTTAAGTTTCGATGTAATCAGGATTAACATTTGAATGAAATCAAGTTGTTTAGCAAAAAAAAAAAAAATGTGGAGTTTCTCCTTCGTTACCTTTAGAATTCGTATTTTGTACTTGTATTCTTTTTTTCCTTTGAGTACTAGACCTTAGCACACTATCATGTTGGTAGCTCGATTGAGCTTATCCAAATGTGAGTTTGAGTAAATTTTGGAACTCTTACTTTCAAATATTGTATCTATTGATTATGGAACAATGTATTAGAAATATATACTTCTTTAATTTTTTTCAACTAGTGTCTTCAACATTCATTTATTCAAAACTTTATTTATAAAGAGAAATTGTGTGCAATAACCATGAAAAAAACAATAACTTAAAAACTAGCAAATTAACCACATATGCCACATTTTGTTACTTCCTTAACTATTGATGTTTTCTTTGCTACTTAGCAAATTGAGCCATTTATAAAAGAGGCACTTTGCTTCAATCGTTTTATTATCCAGTAACCTAAACAATTTCGAACATTTTTGAACTAGTCATCGGTAACTTTTTTTTTTTGGGTCACAAAGCTTTATTCAATAAGATTAATCACACAAAGTTCAAGGCTCGGAGAGCCTCTTTGGCTAGAGAATCAGCCATTACATTTTCTAATCGCGGAATATATCCTATCGAGAAGGAATTGAACAAAGGTAAAAGAGTTCGGATGTCACACAAAATGAAATGGATCTCATTATGTGATTCACCGGACCGGATAAGATGGCACTCATAACGTGCAAATCATAGCACTCATGTTCCAATGCTGAGCTTACTCCTGCCAAAAATGCAAGTGTTTCGGCCACAAGGACCGACTTGGCAAAATGACCTGTCGTCTAGCCTGAGAAAGGGGATCTTGAAGTTGAGATTGATTTCAAAATCCATCCTAGTCCATAGTCAAAGGAGTCTGAGTTCCATGCAACATCTACATAGCATAAGAAACCATAATCTGGTTTCTTGAATAATAGGCTATCCCCCATGGTTTGTCGCGGTTTCTCAAGCTGGTGTTGAGCCGCTTGCCAAGCTTTCGCTTCAATTTGTGCCTTTGCTAGGATTTCAGTCTTGGAATAATGATGATCCGAGAATAAATCGTTATAAATACCAGCATATCCACGGATGAAGGTGAGCTTCATTGATTTTAGTCATCGGTCACTAACAAGTACAAAACGAACATAGTTAATTGGTGCAGTTGATGGTTATTATTGCTAAACATTTTTTTGGTTGCTAATGACCTCAAAACAAATATGGTGTAATTGCTGGCTAGTGACTACGAAATGACCATCATAATACTATCAAAAATATGCAAACCCTACCCACACATCAACTGCATATATGCAAGACATAAATTTGATTTAAGTCTACGATATCAGTTGTGCAGTGTTGAGAATGTTGTCATTTTTGGGAATTTGGTTATTGAGAATGCTTTCATCATATGTGCAATATTTTGATATAATCTTCCAAATACTCTTCGGAATGATGACGTTTAATACTCTTTTCGGTTTCAAATGCGTAGTTATCTAAATAGTTATCAATATGACATGTATACATTGAAGAAAACAAAAAATGACATATATACTAGAGAGTTTTTAAAGGTACTTTATAGTGTTCTATATCATGGATATTCTTTTCTGGCTTATTATGCGTTTTTCCTTTATTATAAATAGTAAAAGATAAAGTTCCTCATCATATCGTGTGGAATGGCGTCTTCCTTATCAAGCCAAAAGATGTTATGGGGACAATTTGTGGCTTACATAAATCAATCATAGTATAACGCAACAAAGCTACCACAGCATATATATTCATTAATTAGAAGTACAAAATAGATCAAATAAAATTTAAGAATTCTGTTTTCATATCTAATGTCCATAAAGGAGAATAGATGTTACGTACAATTCTTCCTACACACATGTGTTTATTATGTAATGATTCGGTTAAACTATTTGAGCCTTAAATATTGATTAATTATGGTAAATGTGATTTGTTTGATTTGTTTGTCATAAGTAATTTAAAATTTTAGCAAAAAAAAAAAAAAGTAATCGTACACTACAAGACTTTGTATCTACATGGAAGGAAGGGAAACAGCTACAATGGAAATGTTCAACACCTACGTTCATAGATCATTCGTATTCTATGAATTTTGTTTCTTCAACATATTGATTGTTGAAAATTTTAATACAAAAGAGGTTGATGAAAATGAAAAAAACTGAAAACAGTATATTAGTGTAAGACTCAAATGTTTAGGATCGCAAAATCAAATTGCTCAAAACAGATTTTTTTTTCTTAAATAAACTATCGAGATAAATTTTTGTTGTTGTCAACCTTAAAACAAATCTCGACTATTGGTTATCAACTATCGAGATAATTATTATTATTATTTTTTTAATGCATCTCTTAGAAATTTTGTTGATACAGAGTGGTTCAAATCATAGGGGAGTAATTTCCATTAACGTTATAATAGCATATAACAAAAATTACAATTTTTTTTTTTTTGAAAAATTAAAATACAGTTTGCTTGATGATGAAATCATTCTTCTTAATTAACCTCAAACCTTCCATTACAATCACGGTTTTCAAAACCGGACCGGACCGACCGAGACTTTTTTTTTTAGCCGATTCCGAGTTGGTTTAAAACCTGGATTTGAGTTGGACCGGTAAAACCGGCCGAAAACGGTAAAACCGGTGATCCGATTTCATGTCAAAATTCGGTTGACAAAAGTTAAGTCTAAATTTTGAGTTTTTTTTGTCAAAAATTCAAATTATGATTTATAGTCACTATTTATTTACTTTTAAATTTATTTTTGTTTTTTACTTTAAACAAAAAAACTAAACTTTTATACAAAATAGATTAAAATCTTGTCATGTAGGTGTGTTTGTGACAATTACTACATGATCAAACCATATTCCATATTACTATTTCTACATTTAAATGATATATTATCTTCTTATTTTGTTAAAAGATAAAAGGAAAAATCATTCTCAGCTACACGAAGTGTTGGTTAATATGTTGCAAACCATCTCAAGTATAGAAATATCTTCTAAACTACACAAACTATTATGTAACACATAGTGACATACATCAAGTATATTTAAATATGTTAGAAACTACAAATTAGTGTTTTTTTATAAATATTATTAATTTGGGGATTAATATGCAATTATTTTTAAAAAATCCAAAAGCAAGTTAAAACATACAAAATTAGAAATCCATAAAATCCCAAAATTTCTAAATTTACATTAATTTTGAATAAAAATTGAATTGTATTCTCATTGTAAAACTTATAAAATAAAATTTTATAATACCAAAATTTCTAAAATTCCAAAAATCCGAAACAAAAAAATAATTACCAAAATTTATAATCATATAAATATTTTTGAAAAAAAACTAAAAAATCTATTTAAAAACACAACTATTTATATTGTAGAGAGAAATTAAATTATTGTTGCCATTTTGTATTTCAAAATTAAATTAAATGTGCAATTCATTGTTTAATGTTGGGATAGGAGTAAAAGAAATCCAGTTAAATTTTTCCATACAAAGAGTGTAATTTTTTTTTG
Source organism: Draba incana (assembly GCA_963576765.1). Classification (NCBI taxonomy): domain Eukaryota; kingdom Viridiplantae; phylum Streptophyta; class Magnoliopsida; order Brassicales; family Brassicaceae; genus Draba; species Draba incana. The sequence goes on along the minus strand of OY755210.1, from coordinate 8,873,454 downwards.
TCAACCAAAAAACGAGTCTAATTTTTTTTTTTAAGGATTAGGCTAATGAGTCTTTTATTTGTGACCCAATGTTACAAAAAAAATTCGCATACAAAAGTGTAATATATGTCGTTTATGTGTTTTATTCTAAACTATTGAAATTTATTCTATAGAATTTTAAATATATTTGTCGACCAACATTTAAAAACATTTATTTGATAAATTTAGTTGGTTTCAAAATACATATATTTAGATCCCTATATACCTTAAATTTTCATTTACTTTTTAGAAACTAAGAACTTTTTGAATTTACAAATTTTTCTTAATTTTCGAATTTTGAAAAAAAAAAAATTTAAAACTGAAACTATAATTTAGTTTTTAATCAAAAAATTTCATTATTATTTTTTCTTAAATTTTTGTAAATTTATTGGGTGTTTCAATTTATTGAAAATTATATTTTTTGAATTTTCTATTTTTAAGTATTAATTTTGTATGCAATTAATTACATATTGATCTCTAAATTGATAATATTTTTCAAAAAGCACCAATTTGTAGTTTTTAGCATGTTTACATATACTTGGTGTATGTCACCATGTATTACATAATAGTTTGTGTAGTTTAGATGACATTTCTATACTTCGGATGGTTTGCAACATATTACCCAATACTTCGTGTATCTAAAAATCATTTTTCCAAGATAAAATGATATAAGAAAAATAAAGTTTAAGTATGTTTTGTCTTTTCTTTAAAAACTTACATAATCTATTGTTCTTACTCTTATATATATAATTCAAACTATAGATATTTAAAAATCCGGTTGAACCGATTGGACCAGTCAAACCAGCCATTCAACAACGATGCCGGGTTGGTGTCCGGTTCGGTTTTCAAAACATTGATTACAATCTATACAATTGAAATAATTTCTTATGGTTTATTTGAGTCAGACCTCAAATTTGGTGTGATTTGGGGTCCGTTTTTTGTTTTTCATTGTAGCGTTTTTATAGTGTTTTTTTTTCACGTATACTTATTAAATTATTATGTTTAGGTTAGATTATAACATGACTAGCCACAACTAGAAGTCGAGAAAGAAAATAAATTGTATTTGTAGGGTTTCACTGTTAGCTTTATAATAAGATTTTTACAAACGGAAGAACAGATTATTTGAACTAATGCAGCCATGCCCACGCTGAAGTGAAGCGGAAACGAACTAAATCTTAATCAGACAGTCCATAATTTATGACAAACGGTTACTTTTAATCATTTTAAAGTTTGACTAATGAGAAAGTGCACATGGGGTTTAGGGAAACACAGTGAGTTTTGACTAGAAGCAAACCAATCCCTACTTGGACGGAAGATTCTCCCCGCATCATCCCTTGCCTTAATCTAACCATTATTTTCCCACCCTATTTGTATTTTCTTCTATATTTTAAGTTTGTAGCTAAATTTTTAATAACATAGCAACTTCTGTTACTGATTCAGAATATTTTTACAGCCATCTAAATTATTCCTTTATTTTTATAGAACTGACCGAAATGTAGTCCCAAACTACTTAAAACTTTTAATGTTCATTTTACGACAATGTAAAAAATTAGCATTATAATGTTTTTATCTTAATAATTAGCATCGTAAGAAATAACAACTAAACTTAACGTGTAAGAAAAAAATATAGTAAACAGTGTTAAGATTAAATTACCTTTCTATTTATAATTATATTAATCTTTAAGGTGAATTTAATAACATATACATATAACATAATATCTGGTGCAATATTATTTGCTAAATATAGTGTTTTCTAACATAACCATCTTTGATAATAATTAATGATTCCTTATTTTAAAGAATAAATCTCAGTATTATATTAGTTTGGTTAATCAATAAGTTGGTTGATTATTATTGATGACCTACTTTATTTCAGTTTATGTATTGATAAACATTTTCTTCTAAGTTGTTGACAAAAAAAAAAACATTTTCTTTTAATTTCTTTTCATAATACGAACTTAAGAAGTATCAAAAAGATGATAAATAAGCTAAATATATAAAATATATTGATGATTAAAACTTTTCTTCAAAGCAGATTACAGTAGTTGGTTTCTAAAAGGAACAACTTTCTTCGTTAGTTTTAAAATTCGTAACAAGTAATGCCAACACAAGTGACAGAGCTGAACGTACGACAATAACACTACTACCGGAGATAACAACTAAACAATATGCAATTTTTCTATTGCAATTAGACTAGTACTATATTTTTGATTCATCCAAATAGAGATTCTGTTTGTGATCACCTTTAACCAACTTATATAAAACTTTTCCAACTTAAAAATTAATCAACTACTGATTAAAATAAATTCATAAACTAATTATATATATATATATATATATCTGTTTGCCAACTATATTTGACTAATAAACAACTTTTGATCACTCATTAGTCTTTTATCACTTGTTTAAGTAGCTTCAATGAATTAATTATTCAGCTCCCACTCACCCATTTCTTCTTTAGTTTTTGGATAAAAGCCCACTCACCCATATCAATCCAACAACTCAAAACACCAAATTAAGTGTTAGATTCCATGTTTTTTTTGTGTTGATCAAATTGTGGAATTATACAGTGTCGTTGCAAATGGGATTATTTTGAAATATATAAGTTAAAAGGTATCTTAAAGTAAAAAGAATAGGACAACTTCTTCAATGATTACCACTTGTATGATCGGCCTGCCCTTACACCAAATAAGGAGTTTTGCAAATAAAAAACTCTACAGTTCTGGTTTTTGATGAATTTAAGTGTTAGGATCTTTAACGTCGAATCACACTTAGACAAGTTGATTGTTCACGGATCAAACACAAACTTAAACGTAAATTGACACAAGTAATTTGTTTACCCAGTTCCCTTTCGGTACCTCTGGGGAGGGGATCTTTTGCCCCTCAACATCCACTATCAATCGAAGGTTTACACAACGCACTAACCGGCGCTTTCTTTGTGTTTTAGGTACAAGCAAAAGAAAGATACAACAAAGACTTAGAAAGATCAAAGAAACTCTATCCCGCAAAGACATGGCTATAACTTAGCTTTGCCCTTGGTTTCTTCTCTGCCGACCTCTCTCTCAACTCTTGTCTCTATGTTGTATTATTTAGGGTTGATCTCCTTTTTGCCTTGGTGCCTTGTTGCTTAAGTAGCAACTCCTCACCGAACTTGTAATTGGACATAGGCTTCTACACATCATGGCCCATTATCATAAACATGACATAATTCAGATTGGGCCAAGAGTGAATGATGACTGAGCCCATTATCTCACAATCTCCACCTTGGGCCCAGTCAACTTCACGTTTCTTCCTTAATGGAAAGAGAAACGAAGCTCTTTCTTCCTTATCCATTATCAACAACCTCTGATGCAATTTCGACCACCGACCACTGTCTTTACATTTTTCGGTGAGACCAACTTCATCACTGATCCTCTCTGGTTGTCGTCACTTCTCCCAGTCCTCATCACTGGAGCCGTCAAGCCGTAAGTCCTCTTTGCTTCTCTTGATCGCGATTCAAGAGATGCAAGTGCCTTTTTCGATTAGCTTGCATGTTACGGCCATTACCTCGCCACAAATGTTGTCTCCCAAATATCCTGAGATGACCTTGAACCTTACTCCACAAATCTCTTCTTCGATTTGAGTAATTCGATCGTGCTTTTCCGAACAAAAACTCTGCTCCATTCCGGCGATTCCTCAGCTTCGAAGCACTCTTATAACCTCAGGTAAACCTCTCTCTTTATAATTTCAACAATTTTGAGACCGTTGAATCCTAATCCCTTTGATTTTCCTTTGATAGTGAATATCGTGTACGCATATCCGATCAACTTTGCGAGATCGCCTTTGTAGCTTCTCCGATGAACATGTGCTCTTCTCCTCTTTACAGATTTTTCCGGTGAGCGATTGGTGCTCCTCCACTGCCTTGGCAACACATGTAAACCCGTTTTGACATGGATCATCTCCATGCCTTGTCTCTTCAAGTGTCTCTCTGTTTTTGAAATCATAAAGCCTTGACCTTGTTTATGTTTCATCGATGAGACTCGAAACCGAAGATTTAACCGCTTCAGTGACTACGAGTAGACAATAGAGCCTCATCGCTTCTCCTGCAACTTCTGATTCTGGTAGAAAACTAGATTCTCCGCCATCTCCCGGCGGATCCTTCAGCTCATACGGTGAGTTCAAGTAAGCTACATACACATCTTTCCCTCACAACAACCTTTATGTCTTCTCCTTTCATGTTAGATGCAGAAACTCTAACCTCGTTTCTGAATTATCATGTGCAATTGAGACCGAAACATTGCTCCACCTGCTAATGAATACCCAGGTAACATGCTAAACGCATTTTCGATCTTGTTTAGCTTTGATCATTCTCATTGCATATCACATGAATTGAATCGATTACCGCTTCACTGGTGTCTTCTCCAACTGATTCCAAAGAGCTCAAAAAATTCAGCTAATACGCCACAGGTAAAACTTTATAAACTTAGTTTCAGCTTCAGTTTAGATTCTCCCATCAACACAATCCAGTAGGTTAGAACAAATGCTGAAACTCAATGCTCTCTTTACTGTCTTACAATATTCTAACCTCCCTGTTATCAACTTCAAGCTTCTGATTATACCAGCAACATTCACAGAACCAGGTATCCTTCTAAAACCCTTTAACCGTTGATCGTAGAACCTTCAATTTAGCACATTTAGTAGACAGATTTTGATATACCTTTGTCTTCCTTTCTTTGTGCCTTGACTCATGACATAAATTTCAGCTCAACACCAAACTTTTGTGAACGTCCCTTGATGTCTAAATCACTGTAAAACTGTCCATGTCATCTTCAACAAATTTCAGAACCGATAAACAGTACGTTAAATAGAATCCATCTATTCCCTTTGTACTTTTACTATTCAATGTTGAGAATTCTGTCTCTGGTTTATTTGCAGCTCAACAACAAGACCTTTGAGACCCTTTCTTGATGCTTAAATCACTGCCACACTGCTCAGGTAACTTCCAGTTACTAAATCCTGCAACTTTAGTTTATCAATTCCCCATTTCAGCATTTACCAGAAACTAACCTGTTTCTTATGCTTGTTTGAGGTACCCATTGAACCTGAGCTTCTTTCCACCAGCTTCATATAACTCTAAGCTGCTTTTTATGGGACTTTCTTTGTCCTCTGATTCTGGTTACTCCAGGTAAACTCTCTTAGACCTGAGCTATACCTCTCTTCCTGTCTTTTGAATTTCCAAAGACTCCATGAAACTTTAACTTGGTTTCTTTTCATTTTCTACAGCTACTCCACCAGCAACCAAAGTCTCTTTTACACTGCTTCAGAATCTGTCCAGGCAACATCCTCATTCCCATGAGCGACTTGATCTCCACAACTCTAGAAAAAAACAACCAATCACACAGCTCCGTCATGACTACAATTACCGCCATGAAACTGTTGGTAATTTTCTTTCTTTTTCTCTGTAACTTGATTCTCTTTGATATCCTTTTGATTCTTCTCATGTGCACTGATCTTAGAACCAAATTTCCCTTGAATCAAATGCACTAGAATCGTGAATCATACATGCTTCAATCTGAAACAATCCCTGATCCAACTTGCAAACAATCTCACAAGCATCTGGCCAATAACCAATGCATTTAGAAAAACTTGAGATTAAACTTTCTGCCCTCTGTTTAAACAACCACATCTCTGAATCTATCTTGTACCGCCATCATCACCGATGGAACACGCCTCCTAACAAATCCTGTAGGGAAGACTTTCGACACAACCTTTCATCCAGATTTAATGTTTAAACAAGCCCTTTACTAGCATATATTATGTACTAGTAAACTAAAAAAAAAGGGTCTCTTGTCAATAATAGCTAAACCATGACACTTGAGACTACCTTTTACAGCCACTTCCTATCACATCTCGAGCTCGTGACAACCTTTGCTGGTGTAAAACTAGACCACCCAATACTTGTTTTCCGTAATGGGAATTCACCAAATAATATTTGGTGCCTGCATCACAAGTCTCTTACCATCAAAATTCTTTTTGATTCATCAATACCTTATAAGCATGCTTTGATATTAATGCTTCCTTACGTGAGCTTCATTTCACAAATTCTTCTGCAAAAATCTCTGAAACTATCTTCTTGTGATGCCAATGGAAACCAAGTATAACCTTACTTGTTCCTTACTATCCATACAGCTTGTTAAGCTCCATTCACATCCTTTCTTGGATGTCTTCAGATTCTAGAACACATTTAGCTTCTCTAATTTACCTTGCAATTGCTTTTCCTCAGAAACTCTCTTTATATCTTTTATTTTATGCAGACTTCCACAACCAAATTCCACTAGTTGTTTACTATTAAATGCAGAAAACTCCACCTGCATTTTGTCATTTTCTACATACGTGTTCACTTCCCGAATCTTTCCTTTTGAAGTTATAACCTGAGACGACACCTGCACGCATTTGTCTTATAGATTATCATTAAGAGAAATAACCACTTCATTATCCACATCTTAGGTTCCAACACATTAGTGTTCATTCTGTCTTTCAGAAAAAAAGCCTTCCATATAACCATGAATCAACAATCTTGTTCTCTTTTATCTTGGAGTCTTCCTCACGTTCTCTTCGAAAAAATCTTAAACTGATATACCATCAATCTTCACCTCAATACCAGACATCACAAAACCATGATCTCTCCTCCAGCAAAATAACTTGTACATGCCTTGTACCGCTGTTTGAACCAACAGGACACGCCGCCTAACGCCATTGCTAGGAAGACTATCGACACAAAACCCGAGCACAATCCATTGCGAAATAGCATTGAGAATAATTCCTCATAGAACATACAGTCTCCTATGCCTTAACTTATCTTAAGGCCATCAGATTCTTCTTTGATGCTTGAAGATCTGATCAACACAAGATACCTTCTAAAACATGGCTCCACCTCGAAGTAAACACCTTCTGAAATTGTTCCATCAGAATCCGTCATCTGCATACAATATAATTGCTTCCATACTCTCATTTAAGAGATCCTCAACTGTTTCACACAGTGGATTAGTGAAACTCCTTGATGCTTCTCAAGCAATAACCGATAACGTTCCGTGCCGTGACTAAAGCTATAGTCACTCCCTCCACCTCACATATACCTTTTTATTTGCTGTTCTGCAAGTAGCCTTTGATATATTAAGCCACTGCTAAGATGATAACACATCTTTCTAATCCAACAACTTTCTTTTGAGGTTTTCCTTTATCCTTGTTCCCATATGACTTTGATGACTCCTGAGCCTTTTAAACCTCTATTATTTATGTCAGAAACCCATCTGATTTTGCACCTAAAACACCATCAGTGCATCCAAACAACAGAACAAAGAAACGTCCTAGTGACTTCAGGTCTTTTGATGATGCAACCTTTCAACACCTTGATCATCAGACCCGTAAGCATCTCCAATTCTTCTCAACCGAATCATTTAAACATGAGACTAACTTTCCCTCTATTCTTTCTCAAATCTTCTCCATTAAACTGAAAAATCAGAGTTGCATAACCTGTTCCAAAACCAACAGATTACACGATCTTTTTGTTTCACAACTTATCTGCAATATCTTTCTCTTAAACCCATGAGCCTTAATCAATATCCCAAGCCAGCCATTAACACATAGAGGTTTAAGTTCTAAGGCGCCCCCTAGTCCTTATCACTCAATTCCAATTGCTGCTCTTCTATGACACCTTGAACACCAACTGTACCAGTCCGTCTAACAACCATAATTCACTAAGAAAACAGCCTGAAACCAGCACTGAATCGTGACCGAATCTTATGCAAAACTTCCATACAATTCTTGTGTTCTTACTCTGAGAATTGGAGAACATTAGCAATATGAGCATCACACAAAATACCTTTGTGATTGCAGCGGAAACTTGACAACAAAATTGTCTTCCAGATTTGAGCCATTAAGATGATGATTGATTCTGAAAACACTTTTAGCCAAATAACAATTGACTCCTTCCTTTATAAATCAGAATTCAATTTAAACCTTGTGATATCATCCATCACAAACCAGTCTCATAAACGGTTACAAAGAAGTACATATCCTGAAGAATCTTCTTAATTCCAGCCTCTAAATCCAACGTTCCTTATATATGGAGGTTCTTTAAACACTTGGAGATACATAACTTAGAAGCCTTTTGATTTCACAAACCCGGAAATCTGCTTTATCTCGTTCAAGCCTCCTCATGAATCTGTCTTTCTCTAACTCCCGTGTCTTTAACCAATACCAACCGAATCCTCCTTCCTCTAGCTAGTAGTACCTCCTTGATCCCGTGAATCTCTGAGCCAAGGCTCTGATACCACTTGTTAGGATCTTTAACGTCCAATCACACTTAGACAAGTTGATTGTTCACGGATCAAACACAAACTTAAACGTAAATTGACACAAGTAATTTGTTTACCCAGTTCCCTTTCGGTACCTCTGGGGAGGGGATCTTTTGCCCCTCAACATCCACTATCAATCGAAGGCTTACACAACGCACTAACCAGTGTTTTTTTTTGTGTTTTAGGTACAAGCAAAAGGAAGATACAACAAAGACTTAGAAAGATCAAAGAAACTCTATCCCGCAAAGACATGGCTATAACTTAGCTTTGCCTTAGGTTTCTTCTCTGCCGACCTCTCTCTCAACTCTTGTCTCTCTGTTGTATTATTTAGGGTTGATCTCCTTTTTGCCTTGGTGCCTTGTTGCTTAAGTAGCAACTCCTTACCGAACTTGTAATTGGACATAGGCTTCTACACATCATGGCCCATTATCATAAACATGACATAATTCAGATTGGGCCAAGAGTGAATGATGACTGAGCCCATTATCTCACATTAAGTTTATACAAACAATTTTTTTTGTGAGTGTAAAACTTAAATTTCAATAATTAGTAACATGTTGTTGACTAAGATATATATGTTGGTGGTTTGTATTAGTATTACCGGTGCATTATATTCCATATTTAAAACTCACATAATGAAGATCATTTCTATCAAACAAATACTGATGATATTAGGCATATCATTGATTAATTTGTTGTCCACATCTCATGCATCTAATTTCATGATTTTAAATTTCCAATTATGATCTTAGATAGAATACCACATCTCTCAGTTGCAAATCTCTGAAGTTCTTATTTAATTACTACATAATATTTGATTTTTCATGGGCTTTTATTTGATATCTTTATGAATTTAGTTTTCAATGACACCACAAGAAAAGTTTGTTTGCTCATCATTCAAAGAATCTATCAAGTGGTTTAGGAAGAGAAAAGATTATGAATGTGTCCATTTAAATAAAGATTAAATTAAAAAGAGCTTTTTGTCACCTTATTCCCTCCTGTTAACCAACTGAATCCACCAGTTTTTTGATGTGCCATTAGGAGCCTATAATATTGTATAAACTCAAAACTTTAGCGAATTGAACTTCAGTCATATAATTTATGTATCATTTTCGATTCTTTTGATATCTTCAAACATTGTATCAAAACCTAAAGTTGCCCAATTTGTTTATAGAGCTTACCCATTTGTTTGATCTAAAAGTATATGAACAACACTGAAATCAAACGACTATCTTCCACCTATGGAAACAACGCAATAACATCCTCCACAATTGTTCCTCCGGTGGTCATTTTCAAAGGTATTGAGAGAGAGGTCAGAAACTCAGTCTCCGCTAGACGACATAGAAGCACTTTCAGGAACCTTATGCAAATTTGGCTTTAGCTGATATTACGCTCTGATGTTTTCTTTATGGTTGCCAAACCAAAACTTTATGCTATCTTGTTTTTTCCTTTTTTTGCCAAGATAGTATAGCTTTTAGATTTAGCTTGTAAATCTTTAACATCATTAATATGATATTTACCGTTTAGCAAAAAAACACTGAAATCAAAAGTAAATTTGATGTTTGACGTAAGAGTAATTTTTGTTTTAGATATATTTAATTAGTTTGAATTTCAGCAACATGTACATAATGTATTATGCGGGTTTTAATACAGATGATGACAAATCACAAACACAATATACTAAGTTAAGTATCCTGATTTTCTCAGAAAGATATATACATTGTAGTTCCTTTTGTTGCTGGATTAGAATTTGTTAGTATGCTTTACAGATTACATTAACTGAAAACTAAATAGAATAGTCCATATAAAATTATGATTCCAGTTTGAGACAAACTTTTACATAAGTAAATCAATTGGCATAAAAATATAAACTTTGTATTTCGTTTTCTTTTAATCCTTGCATTTGCAAATACTCTCATACCAAATGATCCGCAACTACTATAGATCATACCAAATGATCGGCAACTACTATCAAATTTACCATTATCATAAAGTTTTTATAAAATAAAAATCGCTAATTCCTTTATTTTATGTTTGATAAAAAAGAATAGTAAAACTACGGTTCAATGCTGAGAGCAGAGGGCCATCCAAACTCCTCCAAGAATGTTAATATAACGCCGTTTGACCATCCAAATCCCGTCTACAATTTTCACAATAAAAACAAAGTCAACAAAATTGAATAATGCAATTTAGTCCTAATATTTCTGTTTATGAAATTTAGACCCTCAAAACTCATGACTTAAAAGAAACTAAAAAAGAAAGGTATAACAAAAAATGTTTTACTTACCTGTGGCTTATATTCTCCTCCACCACCATATGCACCAAGCTCTGAAACATTGAGTTTCTCATGAATAGTCCCACTTGTTTTGTAAACGGCATAGTTGCTTTTAATCCACCTCCTTGCAATATCTTCTGCCACCTCTTTAGCTTCCTCTGAATCCGATCTCGCAAGTCCTGTCACGATGATTTCTTGTTGCGGAGCCCATCCGTTAGGAAAATCCCTATTACGTTGTAAAATAATTCATTAAGTTACAAAGTGCTTTCTCAAGTATTCTTAAAAATTCAAAAGTATAATTCTTAAGATATATTTACCATTGTTGGGACGAGTTTGTCAAAGAGGTTAAGATTCCAGCAGGAGCTATGAGTCCTGAGTTTTTAAGAGCTCTCACAACTTTCTTGACTAGATTTTCATCTACATGTTATGAAGATAAAACGTTCATATACAACATATATAATATAATTGTATACATATATAACAATTTAGACATAATGTTTTTTTGTTTGTTTTGAAAATAACAATTTAGACATAATCTTACCTGAATTGAAGGAATTAATCCAGATTGGAGCAAAATTAGATGCAAAAACATTGTTGTTCTGGTTCTCAGCTTTCCATGTCTCAGGCTCCTTTAAACACAAACACACTCTCAATATTTTCTCATCAAGAAGACAAGAATGCTATTAGAAATCTTAACTAAGATTTTGTAACTTACATCACCATTGGAAGAAAGCCAGTAATCTAGCCATTGTCCTGCTTTTTCGTTCCAAAACACGGTTTCAAAAGCTTTCTTTCTCGCTTTTGCCGCTTTCACAAAACGGTCTAAACCATTTTTATCCCCTGAAATCTCCATCATGAATGCTATATCGAGTTCCATCTAGCGTAAAAAGTTCAACCATACAATGCTTATTCGCGTAAAATCTTGAACCTTAACTAAAGAGCGTATTATCATGAAAGTAAAGAAAACCTTGAGAAGGAAGACGTTTAGATCAACAGGTACAACAGATGTTGTAGCCAACGTTGTGAAATTAGGAGGATTCCTACACAATTATTTTGTTATTAAATAAGAGTGACAGTAACATTCACTAATCTTATTGGAGTTTGCTTAATTAATCTAACCTCATCCATCGCGTGCTGAAATCGCATCCTGATTCAGCAGCCGTGGCTATATCTCGATGGAACTGCTGTTTCTCTAAATTATTCGAAAATCCTGAAGCAGATTTTTGATCCTATGGTACCCATATAGAGAGATCAGTGTAACATTTTTCTCCTTATAATTAAAAACTGGTTATTTAGATAAGATAACATACGAAAACAAAGGATTCGGGTCTTGGCATGTTCCAGAAAGCGTAATATCGGCTTAAAACGTGATCATAACCATTAGCATCTGTAATAACCACCTTATGTTTTCCTACAAGAAATGAATTTAACATAACTAAAATATCAAATCTAAGAATAATTAAACCAAACCATTGTAACTAATTAACTAACGACCTAGCTAACTAACCTGAGTTCCAAAACTCATACTCTTTGAGAAGCACAGGGATTGCTTTCTTCACAAGTTCCTCATCTTTGGTTGCTTTATAAATCTCGTACACCATTGAGCTCAATAAAGGTGGTTGGCTTGTAACAATTTAAAACATAATATTTAAATTTTCCTCCAATTACATTTTGAATAAAGACAAAAAGAAAATATTTGATATGTTACCTTCTGTTAGTGTAATAAGCTCTAGCACCATTAAGAACATAACCATAAGTCTCCACAAGTGTCATCAAATTCGTCACTAATCCTTTAGCCGTAGTGAACATTTTACTTGTCATAAGTCCTCTACACGCGCAAAAAAGCACATATTACAAGTCAATGACACGTGAGGACGTGACCTAGTTGTTACGTAACAAACACGTAACGTAAGACAAAAAATTATTTCGATAAAAAAAGTTTTGAAAAAGAACACTGACTTGATAACCCAGTACGAATCCCAATAATAGACTTCTCTGAATCTTGAACCGGGAATAATAACCGGTTCCGGCAACGGTAGAAGCGTGTGCTGGTCAGGAAACTCTCTAACAGAGTCAGAGACTTTGCAAGTTAGGGTTTTCCAAAGGCAGTGTACCTCACGCGCCCAATCTCTGACCTTTTCGTTCTCCACGTTAAGGAGGAAGTTGGAAGGATATGAGACGAAGTCCTCTGGTTCGTGGTGCACCAGATCTTCCCCTGGACCGTTGAAGTATTCGTCGAGGAAACGTTCGAGCTTCTCGACTGGTACGGACAGGTCACGTGACTCGGACGTGAGATCATCGAAAGCTGATTCGATTGAAGAGAGATTGTGTGGTTGCTTGAGAGAGAGGTCAACGTAGGATTTTGGGTCAGGGGTTTGGTTTTTAGGGTATGATTTTTGTGCCGTGAGCTGCACGCGCTGGAGGAATTTGACGAGTGGCGTTGTCGGAACCACTGGACCTGTGTCCGAATCCGAGTCAGCCATGGAAAAGCAGAGGAAGGTGAAGAAGAAGAAGAACAGAGGAATGAAACGTTGTCGTTTAAGGTATGAAGCAGAGAGAGGAAAATAGATGAAGAATTTGTAAGGAGATGAGGATAAGAAGAAGAGTATGGAGATTTGATTAGGGTTATGTATGTGTGATTTTTCCATTTGACAAATGTTGGAATTTGAATATGGTTTTTTTTTTTTTTTAAAGAAACGTATAACCAAGAAAGGAAGAGAAGTTTAATTTGAATATTGGGAAACTAATAATATACACACTCTTTGCTGACTCAGAAGGATAATATCTGATTAGTTTGTTTTAACTTTTTAAGATGAGAACAATTAGATTTTTTTCTTTAATGATAAGAAGATCATTCTGAATTTTCTTTATTTCTTCAGTTTCCAAAGAGGTCAATTTCAATACGAACCTATCACTCCAACTCGATTACCGTAAATCGAAGGATGGCTTTAATAAAGTAGCAAAAACCAAAACTAGTTTTTTATAGTAGTAATCACGGGGGAAAAGTGATGAGCTAAGTGTAAAAATATCTCTTTTGAAAAAGTTGGTGGTCCATATAATTGTAAAGATTACACATATTTTTTGTTTTCTCTTAATTATAAGAAGCATGCCTAATTATAAGAAGCAATGAAACTTTTTTCTTGGTAAACACAAATTGTGATACAAATTAAAGTGTGCTTGCGTGCTGCTTTTGCTGAGGAATGAACATTGTTCAAGAAATTGATATTATACTCTTAACTCCAAACTAGGAGGAAGTGTTTAAAGATACAATACCAAATTTTGCTAAAGCATCGGAACACATATTTTCCGATCGAGAAACTTAATGATATGCAAGATTTAATTTAAGAGAAAGATTCATTCTTGATTGCTTACTCAGCATTTGGTAAGCCATTGGAGAATCACTAGAAGAATCTCAAAACAACAAAACTATTTATCGAAACTGTGTTCTAGAGCTCAACAAATAAGATCCAATAACTCATATGGTCCTATGCATCAGACATGACAAAGACGTTTAAACAAAAACCTTTCTCTATATGGAACAAACCTTGCAAATAAGCTAAATAAACACATTTGGTAAATTCGAATCAAACACGACGCTTACTCTCAACCGTTGAATCCTTTATCACCAAACCAAAAGAAATTCTGGTTCCTCACTCACTTCTCAGCATAAGCCATAATCAAATACATTTCTTGAAACAATGGAAATCTAAGTCACAAAATCTCTACCAAAATGAAACAATTCGGTTCTAATACCGAACACATCGATGATCTTCACAATGTTTGTTCTTGTTACATTTTCCCATTCAAGAATTCAGAAAGATCAAACATATACTAAATGTTTTTTTTTCATTCATTCATAATCAAACCAAAGTATAATCAGATAGACACACAAATAAGCATTTCAAATTCCCAAAGCATTACACAAAACAGACATAGAAACAACGAATCCACACCGTCGATTAGCAAGTTACGAGTAAAGAGAGAGGTTTTGACTTTCGATTTTACCGGAGCTAAACGGTGTCGTTTGGATGAGGAGCGGCGGAGAGAGCAAGAGGACGGTGGTGAGATTCCTCGTCGCCGTCGTCGTCTTCATCGTGAGAGGTGGAGAGATTGACGCAGGCGCATCGCTCGAGAGAGGTGAAGAAAGCGGAGATGATTGAGGCGCTGACCCAGCTCGCCGCTTGATCGATCTTCTCCATGGAAGTCATCGTCGTTACGTTGGAGGAGGTGCTTGTGTTGATGCTGATGCTTTTGTCCATGGCCTCTCGAATCTCGATCCGATTTAGGGTTTTTTTTTTCTCAGAAGATCAAGATCCGATTTAGGTTTCTGGGGAATTCGTCGATTCGATTAGAAGGAGAAACAGATTTGGGGGTTTTGTTTAATTTTGACGAAATGAAGACCAAGTTAGCAATATTAAATATATGTGTATATATATACTGTTAGTTGTAAGTAAAGAACAAGAAAGCGCATCTGGTGTAGTGGTATCATAGTACCCTCCCACGGTACTGACCAGGGTTCGATTCCCTGGATGCGCAATTCTTTTTTTTTTTTGGCAAGTTGAGGAGATGTATGATTGATCCGTTCCATAAATTTTACTGCCATGACTTTAGAGAGAGATACCAAATACTATAAGAAAGAAAGATGTGATGATACTTGATTTGGAAGTTCATTTAAGGAATGTTGGAGAAAGTATGGATGTACAGTTAAACTTTTATGATTAATAACGTCGGAAACATAATATTTTATTAATTTATTGAGATATTAATTTATCGAGTTAAAAACTTAATTGACTAAAAACTTCTATTAATTTATTGAGTATTATTTTATAGAGATTTTACTATGATATGTTGTGTGGAAATCAAACAGTACATAGAGTGATGAAGTGCAAACTGGAGGTAACATTTCTAGGAGATCGTACTTCAATGTTGGATCTTATGTGCGGATAATACTATTATTAATGTCTCCTACAGAGCTGCAAGTCTAGATGTTTGGCTTCCTTATGAAAAGGATCAAAAATTTGATGATGCTCTCTTACTGAGATGCCACTATTTGTGGAAATATCGTCAAATTTCTTAATAAAAGATCACAATCAAAGCACACGGCGCTCATGCATTATGTTGTTTTCATTTTTACGTTGAGTCTTTATGGTTCTTGTGAGCTTTATTGTTGTTGCAGATACGAAGATTCAAACTTGATTGTTATTTCGGTGGAACTTGAGACTCGTGACATATACCATTATCACGTAATCATATGATTTCTCCACTCGAACTTGATTTTATTGTGAAATAAATTTTCCAAGAGCTTTATAAAATTTTAACTTTGTTTACGTGCAAATTGCATTTTTTTTACCATAAGAGACGTCAAACCTATGAGTAAGTAATATTATTGAGCTACTTTCGTTTCAACTACTCTATATTGACCACATTACATAGCTACAATAACTCACATGGATATGAAGTTTTTTTTTGTGTGGAGAAATTAGCGAGCATGCTATTGACTTTTTCATGCTAGATATCTGATGTGTTTTTTGTAATATTCTATCCCAAGTCCACAGAAAATTGGATCAAATCCATCAAGAAAATCCCATTTAAGTGTGGCCCAAGAAGGAGGAGAACTAGGTTTTGCTCTCATATCTCTATATAAAGGAGAGGAGGAGACCTCAAAGGTTTAGAGAGAGACACTTTCGGCGAAGCCCTACCATAATAGAGAGAGAGCCAGCCGTCGCAGCCACCGTGTGAGAGAAGTCGTTGTCGTCGCCTGAAAAGGAGGAGAAGGCAGTTCTGACCTATTTCGGTGGAGAAGAGAAACGGATGGGCAAACCAGATTAGATTCGAGTGAAACTTTGTGGGTAAGTTCTTCACTCTCTGATATTCTTATAGGAGAAAGAGGTTCTTCATTCGAATATGTGGTTTATGAGTTGTGTCTGTTTTCCCGAGACCCATATGTGCATATCCGATTTGTGACCAGTCCACTTGAGAAGGGTTTTTCCGACGATCCAAAAGGATCCAGGAGAGGATCTACATATCAACAGAAATCCCATCCTGTCTAGTTTCCAGAACCGTCAGCCGATTCAGAATCCGATATCCGTAGCTCCGTCTGTCGCGTTTCCAGTATTGTGTATCCAAGATTCATAGCTGCTCTTCCGTTCTTCGCTTGTCTCTTCTATAAGGCTATGGTGAGGTGGTGATATGTGGATACATAGCATTCGTAAACCTTCTTGTATATGCTTATATTAGGTTTAGGAGTGGCTATATAATGTGATGGCTTGTTTGACAGCTAGGTTGTTAGGGAAATGATTTGTATGAATGATGTTATGATTTACTTGGTTGTGTGATAATGCTGAGTTATATCTAGTATATATATCTATTGGGTGTCTGATCCAACACTATCTATTGGGTGTTTGATCCACTATTGCTATTCGGTGTCTGATCCCACGCTTATATATTGCTATTGCTATTGCTATTGCTATTGGGCGTCTGATCCCGCTATCGCTATTGCTATTGGGTGTCTGATCCCACACTTATATATTAATATGCTATAATGTGTTATGCTATGCGAGTACGCTATTGAGCAAGTAGCTCTGCTATTATTGATGGTATAGTTTGTTTGTGCTCGACCATTGTATATCTATTTCTAGACTTAGTATGCGTATATACCAGTTCGTTTGTGTGTGTTATGTGTCATGTGGGCAGGGATGACCCTCTCTCACTGAGTAACTTGTTACTCACCCCTCTTTACCCTTTTTCTCAGGTATTGAGTAGAAGCTTGGACTTGGAGCCGGTGGAGTGCTTATTTGGGAAATGCCATGTTTCGCTTTATTTCAGACATCGATGTTTTTAAGATGCGACTTTGAATTTCATTGCTTCTGGTTTTTACTTCTTTAAACTATTTGTTTACTGCATTTAATAAAGGCATTTCAGACTTATCTTACGGTTATTTATGCACATTTATGTCTTTACCCAATAATATACCTACTCGGGCCCGGTGACCCGGGATAGGGATGTTACAAATGGTATCAGAGCGGTTGATTACTCCAGTTTAAACCTGGAGGATCCGCCTTAACTCGGTTTTCAAAACGTTCTCGATTGTTTATATTCGGTTTTCGTAAAAGTGTTTTAATACGTTTTGGAAACTTGAGTTTTGGTGTCGATCTTTGGAGATAAAAATGGGGATTTAAAAAAGAAAATATAGCACCACCAGCGCCGAGTCCGAATGTAAGTTTTTTCGAGTCTTTATTATTATTAAGATTCTTGCTCTTAAGTCTTTGGCTTCGCTTCCTTATAGATGGCTCACAATTTGAGAAGTGAAAATAGATTGAACGGGAGAAACAACAGGAATGGAAACCACGTGGATGAACCACGCGTGAATATGAACATGGATGGACCACCGGCTGGTGGTGGGGTTGCTCAAGGAGCTGCGCAAGGGGCTGCTCAGGGCGCTGCCCAAGGTGCTGCTCAGGGAGGGGTACCGGCAGTAGATGCTACCGCCGCTGTGCTGCATGGTTTTTAGGGACTACAAGACCTGCTTGGTCAGTTACTTCAGAGGATTCCAGCGCAAGGACTGGCACCAGGTGCCGAAGATGTGCCACCAGGAGGTGGAGGAGGAGGTGCTCTGTCGAATGGAGGTAATGGGGGTGCACCACCGAATGGAGACGGGCCGTTGCCGCCGCCAGCAGGGATCAACTATTGGGATGCATTGAGGCTTATGTAGGAGCTTGGAACTGAGACCTTTAGCGGTGGTACGGATCCTCTGGTGGCTGACAACTGGAGAAAGGTGCTCGAGAGGAACTTTGAGTCCGTAAGGTGTCCTGTTGAGTTACGGAGGGAGCTAGCGGTTCACTACTTAAGGGATGCTGCTCTTGCATGGTGGGAAAGTGTTGTTAGAGGAGAGCCAGCTGGCTATGTGATTCCGTGGATCGTTTTTCGAGATGAGTTCAACCGGAAGTACTTTCTTCAAGAGGCTGTGGATCGCTTGGAGGCAGACTTCATCAAGCTTGAGCAAGGAGACAAGTCTGTAAGGGAGTATGAGCTGGAGTTTAGTCGTCTTTCGAGGTTTGCAGTTGGAGAGATAAAATATGTAAGGGAACCCGAGAGCTTGAATGACAGATGATCGTATTACCTCGTGCTCTTTTCGACAAAGGCCCACTGAAGGGGGAGGGAGTCAAAATTCGGGGACGAATTATTTTCAAGTAGGGGAGAATTGTAATATCCTATCCCAAGCCCACAGAAAATTGGATCAAATCCATTAGAAAAAGCCCATTTAAGTGTGGCCTAAGAAGGAGGAGAACTAGGTTTTGCTCTCATATCTCTATATAAAGGAGAGGAGGAGACCTCAAGGGTTTAGAGAGATACACTTTCGGCGAAGCCCTGCCATAATAGAGAGAGAGCCAGCCGTTGCAGCCACCGTGTGAGAGAAGTCGCCGTCGTCGCCTGAAAAGGAGGAGAAGACGGTTCTGACCTATTTCGATGGAGAAGAGAAATGGACGTGCAAACCAGATTAAATTCAAGTGAAACTTTGTGGGTAAGTTCTTCACTCTCTGATGTTCTTATAGGAGAAAGAAGTTCTTCATTCGGATCTGTGGTTTATGAGTTGTGTCTGTTTCCCCGAGACCCATCTGTGCAGATTCGATTAGTGACCAGTCCACTTGAGAAGGGTTTTGCCGACGATCCAGAAGGATCCAGGAGAGGATCTACATATCAACAGAAATCCCATCCTGTCTAGTTTCCAGAACCGTCAGCCGATTCAGAATCCGATATCCGTAGCTCTGTCTGTCGGGTTTCCAGTATAGTGTATCTAAGATTCATAGCTGCTCTTCCGTTCTTCGCTTGTCTCTTCTATAAGGCTATGGTGAGGTGGTGATCTGTGGATACATAGCATTCGTAAAACTTCTTGTATATTCTTATATTAGGTTTAGGAGTGGCTATATAATGTGATGTCTTGTTTGACAGCTAGGTTGTTAGGGAAATGATTTGAATGAATGATGTTATGATTTACCTGGTTGTGTGATAATGCTGAGTTATATCTAGTAGTATATATATATATATATATTCTATTGGGTGTCTGATCCAACGCTATCTATTGGGTGTTTGATCCACTATTGCTATTGGGTGTCTGATCCCACGCTTATATATTGCTATTGCTATTGGGCGTCTGATCCCGCTATCGCTATTGCTATTGGGTGTCTGATCCCACACTTATATATTAATATGTTATAATGTGTTGTGCTATGCGAGTACGCTATTGAGCAAGTAGCTCTGCTAGTGTTGCTGGTATAGGTTGTTTGTGCTGGACCATTGTATATCTATTTCTAGACTTAGTATGCGTATATACCGGTTCGTTTGTGTGTGTTATGTGTCATGTGGGCAGGGATAACCCTCTCTCACTGAGTAACTTGTTACTCACCCCTCTTTACCCTTTTTCTCAGATATTGAGTAGGAGCTTGGACTTGGAGCCGGTGGAGTGCTTATTTAGGAAATGCCATGTTTCGCTTTATTTCAGACATCAATGTTTTTAAGATGCGACTTTGAATTTCATTGCTTCTAGTTTTTACGTCTTTAAACTATTCGTTTACTGCATTTAAGAAAGGCATTTTAGACTTATCTTACGGTTATTTATGCACATTTATGTCTTTACCCAATAATATACCTACTCGGGCCCGGTGACCCGGGATAGAGATGTTATAAATAGTATCAGAGCGGTTGATTACTCCAGTTTAGACCTGGAGGATCCGCCTTAACTCGGTTTTTAAAATGTTCTCGATTGTTTATATTCGGTTTTCGTAAAAGTGTTTTAATACGTTTTGGAAACTTGAGTTTTGGTGTCGATCTTTGGAGATAAAAATGGGGATTTAAAAAAGAAAATATAGCACCACCAGCGCCGAGTCCGAATGTAAGTTTTTTCGAGTCTTTACTATTCTTTAGATTCTTGCTTTTAAGTCTTTGGCTTCGCTTTTGTATAGATGGCTCGAAATTTGAGAAGTGGAAATGGATTGAACGGGAGAAACAACGGGAATGGAAACCCCGTGGATGAACCACGCGTGAATGTGAACATGGATGGACCACCGGCTGGTGGTGGGGTTGCTCAAGGAGCTGCGCAAGGGACTGCTCAGGGCGCTGCCCAGGGTGCTGCTCAGGGAGGGGTACCGGCAGCGGATGCTACCGCCGCTGTGCTGCATGGTTTTTAGGGACTACAAGACCTGCTTGGTCAGTTACTTCAGAGGATTCCAGCGCAAGGACTGGCACCAAGTGCCGAAGATGTGCCACCAGGAGGTGGAGGAGGAGGTGCTCCGTCGAATGGAGGTAATGGGGGTGCACCACCGAATGGAGACGGGCCGTTGCCGCCGCCAGCAGGGATCAACTATTGGGATGCATTGAGGCTTATGTAGGAGCTTGGAACTGAGACCTTTAGCGGTGGTACGGATCCTCTGGTGGCTGACAACTGGAGAAAGGTGCTCGAGAGGAACTTTGAGTCCGTAAGGTATCCTGTTGAGTTACGGAGGGAGCTAGCGGTTCACTACTTAAGGGATGCTGCTCTTGCATGGTGGGAAAGTGTTGTTAGAGGAGAGCCAGCTGGTTATGTGATTCCGTGGATCGTTTTTCGAGATGAGTTCAACCGGAAGTACTTTCTTCAAGAGGCTGTGGATCGCTTGGAGGCAGACTTCATCAAGCTTGAGCAAGGAGACAAGTCTGTAAGGGAGTATGAGCTGGAGTTTAGTCGTCTTTCGAGGTTTGCAGTTGGAGAGATGAAATATGTAAGGGAACCCGAGAGCTTGAATGACAGATGATCGTATTACCTCGTGCTCTTTTCGACAAAGGCCCACAGAAGGGGGAGGGAGTCAAAATTCGGGGACGAATTATTTTCAAGTAGGGGAGAATTGTAATATCCTATCCCAAGCCCACAGAAAATTGGATCAAATCCATTAGAAAAAGCCCATTTAAGTGTGGCCTAAGAAGGAGGAGAACTAGGTTTTGCTCTCATATCTCTATATAAAGGAGAGGAGGAGACCTTAAGGGTTTAGAGAAATACACTTTCGGCGAAGCCCTGCCATAATAGAGAGAGAGCCAGCCGTTTCAGCCACCGTGTGAGAGAAGTCGCCGTCGTCGCCTGAAAAGGAGGAGAAGACGGTTCTGACCTATTTCGATGGAGAAGAGAAATGGACGGGCAAACCAGATTAAATTCAAGTGAAACTTTGTGGGTAAGTTCTTCACTCTCTGATCTTCTTATAGGAGAAAGAAGTTCTTCATTCGGATATGTGGTTTATGAGTTGTGTCTGTTAGGGAAATGATTTGTATGAATGATGTTATGATTTACCTGGTTGTGTGATAATGCTGAGTTATATCTAGTAGTACATTTATATATATCTATTGGGTGTCTGATCCAACGCTATCTATTGGGTGTCTGATCCACTATTGCTATTGGGTGTCTGATCCCACGCTTATATATTGCTATTGCTATTGCTATTGCTAATTCTATTGGGCGTCTGATCCCGCTATCGCTATTGCTATTGGGTGTCTGATCCCACACTTATATATTAATATGCTATAATGTGTTGTGCTATGCGAGTACTTTATTGAGCAAGTAGCTCTGCTATTAATGCTGGTATAGGTTGTTTGTGCTGGACCATTGTATATCTATTTCTAGACTTAGTATGCGTATATACTGGTTCGTTTGCGTGTGTTATGTGTCATGTGGGCAGGGATGACCCTCTCTCACTGAGTAACTTGTTACTCACCCCTCTTTACCCCTTTTCTCAGATATTGAGTAGGAGCTTAGACTTGGAGCTGGTGGAGTGCTTATTTGGGAAATGCCACGTTTCGCTTTATTTCAGACTTCAATGTTTTTAAGATGCGACTTTGAATTTCATTGCTTCTTGTTTTTACTTCTTTAAACTATTCGTTTACTGCATTTAATAAAGGCATTTCAAACTTATCTTACGGTTATTTATGCACATTTATGTCTTTATCCAATAATATACCTACTCGCGCCCGGTGACCCGGGATAGGGATGTTACATTTTTAATTGACTACACATATCTGGATTCACCAAACATGTATTTCTACAATAATATTTCAATAACTAGCATTTTTAAATAGTAGAATTACATGATACACTTCAGCGATAAAAGTCATCTTGTTAAGGCATTTAGATGTTGTTCCGGAAGCGAATTATGCTGAGACAAAAAAGGTCATCTATCCTTTGACATCGCTTTCGTTGATCAAACCTTTGTACATATGTACATTTTCTAATGTTCTACATAATTCTATCTGGATAGTATTTTAACTGGCTGGCCTACTAACCTAATTCCTACATTAATTAAGTACATGGACCCGGTCGCAGGTGTGATGATTCAAAGATAGTTCTCTCTCTTTGAATACTATATTATTATATCACTACTAACTACAACTATTTCTTATTCTGAATCTTCATTTAACTTTTAATATTTTCGAATTCAAAGTTCTGCACTATTATATATATATATATATATATATATATATATTTATATTTGTGGTTAATTATATTTTGTGTGACATCCATATATATGGTGATTGGTGACATAAACAATACCATCATTTGTGAAAATTGACACAAAATGTTTACATCGGTTACAACAATCATTGCATATATATACAGCAGTAACGACAAACATCAAAAATATTTACATCATTTCTAGTAATTGACACATAATAGTATCACATATTATAAATGATGGAAATATTTCTGTCGAATGCTATAATTAACACATTAATTTGCATCGCCACTTTTTTTTATCAATTATATAAGTGATGGTTATACACTTGTATCATTCAATAACCGACGTAAACATGAAAAATACTACTCACCTCGTTTTTTGTAGTGTGAGATGTGTATGTTTGTACTACATATAATACTAGTATAATTTCCGTGTAACTAGAAATCATAATTATTCTCTTATTTGTGTTGCATATACAATGTAACAAATTTAAAGAAAAAGAATAGAAAAGAAAACTTAGAAAAAAATTCAAGGGTGAGGATCAAGTCTTTGGGAGCAAGAAAATCCAAAGGCTAGGGATTGTGGATATTCAAATATAATTTTTTTTAACCTTCATCAGATACAATTCGCTTTTTTATTAGCAAAAGAGAAAACAATTCTCTCTCTTACTGTCACTGTCAACATGGCACGTAACCTCACCGCAAACGTCGATGTGTTGTCGGATTGGCAATCTTTTGGACCGTGGGAGAAAGAGAGGCTCACACAATCGCTAACAGAGGTTAACATGTGTAACATCCGCGAACCAAAATGGGCACTTTTGGTCTTCGTGTCGAGCGACACCAGGGGTGTGTCGATCGACACGATGGATTGTTGAGTTTCGATCGACACACTCGTCGTGTCGCTCGACACGCATTACAGAACTCAAAGCGGTTTTGTTTTTATTGTTGGTTTTGGCTCGGTTTAGGGATAGAACCCTAGGGCTCACGTATATAAGACCTTGGTGATTCATGGCCACGTTGAAAAGAGGTAAAAACGTTGAAAAGAATCATGAGTTTGAGAAGAGTGATTTTGTGAGAGAAGTGAGCGTGTTTGTGACTCGATCATTCGTTGAACGTAGAGGAATCATTCATTGGTTCTTCCTTGATGTTTCAGCGAGAGAATCAGTCCATGCTTATGGCTGTGTTCGTGGTTATTGAGTCTCTAATCCGAATCCTTTTCATCCCTAAGCCCTAAGGTGAGTTCGCGACCATGGTTTCTAGGCGATGATGGAATTGATTTGATACGTTTCGCGATTGTGTTTGTTGTGTGAATTGTGTATTGGTGATTGCTGTGGATGTTATGTTTCGTATGTATTGTGGTTTTGATGCAGGAAAGCGACTCGAGTTTATCGGATTCGAGCCATGAGAGGAGAGGCTCGTTTCCGATGAACTGTGAGGTCGTGTCGATCGACACGTGTGGTGTGTAGCTCAACACGAACAGTTGAGCTGTGTCGATCGATACGTGTGGTGTGTCGCTCGACACAAGCATCTGAGTATTTGTAATGGCTTGTCTGTTGTGCATTGTTGTGTTATGTGGTTGCTTGAATTGGTATTTGATTGTTGACCGGAGCCTGCTTGTTACGCTAGTAGATGGTATGACTGGCTCACTAAGTATTTATGAAATACTTACGCAACTCTTTTTCCTATGTGTTGCAGGTAAAAGAAAAGTGTGATCGCAGAATCATGGCGTAAGAAGATGATGATTAGGAATTTTGTTATTTTTGGTTGAACTGAGTAGATCGTGGAGATAGGTTGTTAGTTTAGATGAACATGGACTTCTTTTATTGTTAAATTGGTTATTGGTTTAATTATTTATTAAATTGATTGGTTTAAATTGTTAATGTTTTCCGCTGGTTATTGATGGCTTGAAATTAACCGTTAGGAATTAGTATTTATGAGAATACTAAATTCGGGTTAATTATTTATTTATTTATTTTTTAAAAAAAAGTCGGATTGTTTCAACATGTCACGATTGCAAACTTGCTTTCTTATTTAAATTAAGATGTAAACTGTTTTTATTTAATTGGCAATGTCATTGGTTCATGGAAACTATGCAAAAAAAAAAAAGAAGATGAGTTCTCCATTGGACGAAGAAGTGATTGAAGTGGAAAGATGAGTTCAATAATTTATTGAAAATAACTTATTTTAACTTCTTGAAAACAAAAAAAATACATAGAGACATGAAAATTGTTGATGATGAAAATGATTAAAGATTGATTCGGAGAGATATTAATCTACCTATAAATTTTTTTGAATCTAAATGATTAAAGATGTTAATCATGAAGCTACAATATTAAGCTAAGGGTTACAACTATTAGCTAACATATATGTACGAATACAACACATCTCCTCATAATAAGTTCCAACTGTCAACACAACAACATAAACATCCATATATGTGATATCTTTCTAAGTAGAATGAACTTCATGTGCAACATATGATCAAACTTTGATAATGTGGACCTTAAATTGTTAACCAGCCCGCAATAACCATTGATCCTCTTCACTTCGCATACTATTTTATCACATGGCTTTACACCATTTCTTCTTATAATATTGTCGACTCTATTTAGAATCACAGGTCCGTTGCATAAACCGTAATTTTTGTTTTTTTGTCAATAACGATAATGGGGTCTGAAAAATGATAGTACAAGATTCACGCAATCAGCAGAGCCAAAGCTATGTGCAAATGGATGTGATTTCTTTGAATCAGCATAAAAATGAATTTATGTTCAAAATAATACAGAAGCAAATGTGCAGACGAAGCTCAAACAACCATCCTAGAGATAGAATAACATACCTCGAATTTGTCTTATGCATTGATAAATTACTCTCTGAACGTCATATTCTCTCCAATTCCTCGGATCGATCGGAGCCCTCGGATCCATTGAGCAGCTCACTGGGAGAAAAACGACGGTAAAATGAAGGTAAAATGAAGGCTAAGTCAAAATTGATTTTATATCCACAAAAAAGAAGAAGAAGATGAGTTCTCCATTGGACGAAGTGAATGAAGTGGAAAAATGAGTTCAATAATTTATTGAAAATAAATTATTTTAACTTGTTGAAAACAAAAAAAATACATAGAGACATGAATATTGTTGAGGATGAAAATGATTAAAGATTGATTCGGAGATATATTAATCTACCTATAAATTTTTTTGAATCTAAAAGATTAAAGATGTTAATCATGAAGCTACAATATTAAGCTAAGGGTTATAACTATTAGCTAAAATTTATGTACGAATACAACGCATCTCCTCATAATAAGTTCAAACTGTCAACACAACAACATAAACATCCATATATATGATATCTTTTTAAGTAGAATGAACTTCATGTGCAACATATGATCAAACTTTGATAATGTGGATCTTAATTTTTTAACCAGCCCGCAATAACCATTGATCCTCTTCACTTCGCATACTTTTTTATAACATGGCTTTACACCATTTCTTCTTATAATATTGTCGACTCCATTTAGAATCACATGTCCGTTTGCATAAACCGTAATTTTTGTTTTTTGTCAATAACGATAATGGGGCCTGAAAAAAACGATAGTACAAGATTCACGCAATCAGCAAAGCCAAAGCTATGTGCAAATGGATGTGGTTTTTTTGGTTCACCATTAAAAATGGATCTATGTTCAAAATAATACAGAAGCAAATGTGCAGACGAAGCTCAAACAACCATCCCAAAGATAGAATAACATACCTCAAATTTGTCTTATGCATTGATAAATCACTCTCTGAACGTCATATTCTCTCCAGTTCCTCGGATCCATTGAGCAGCTCACTGGGAGAAAAGCGACGGTATAAATGAAAGCTAGGTCAAAATTGATTTTATATACCAAGAGACTCATGTTTTTTTATTACGGGCTTGGGCTTTCAATTATTGATTTTGGGCCTTTATATATCATAACTATGCCATGAAATTGGCAAACCCGGTGTTTTTCGGAGATAAATAGTAAATGAGGGTAAAATACGTAAATTCAACCATATTAACTTAAAATTATGTAAGATCAACCGTTTATAAAAATTAGTACGTAAAATTAACCATTTACCTACGAAATATAAATTTTTCATTATATATATAGGATAGACCCTCGTTGTGCGCGGAATAATGTAATTGTAGTATAAAATTGTTGTATTTCTAATTTAAAAAACCATCGCTATTGCATAAAAAATATTTTACTACATCTAAGATTTGTTTGTATATATATTCAAATTTACGATTAATCTGTATAGAAATATTTTGTGATTTACGACTAATTTAGTTTCATAATTGTCTTACATCTAAACTTCATTTAGTGTGATAGTTGGAAAATTTGGTTTCATTTGGTTATTAAAAATAAATTGAATATATTGTGTAGCTTTGTTCCATTTAAAATAGTTTGATAATTACTTTTTATATTATGTATATGTATAATATAGGAAATTTTTTTTAATAATATTTACGTTATATATTACCATATAATTAAATAATGAAATTCTATTATTTAGTTATTTATTTCTAAATAATTAAATACTCCCTCCTTTTGTTTTTAAATGATGTTTTAGGAGTTATTTTTGTTCACAAATAAGTGATTTTTTCACTTACCAATGCATAATTAATTGAATTTTTAGTACTTTTGACTCTTGAAATTTTGCAGATTGAATTTGTATTGGTTGAAATGTCTTGGATAAATAAAATGTAATTTTTTATTTCAAAAAAAAGATAAATTTAATGATTTATTAATACGAGTGTAGAAACCTTAAACATCAATTAAAAACAAACGGAGAGAGTAATTAAAAGTAATAAAGGGGGAATAGGGAGAGAGATGGTTCCATATTAAAAACTAGGGGTGGGCGTTCGGGTAACCATTCGGGTTTCGGTTTTAGGAATATAATACCCATTCGGGTAATTTTTAAATTTCGGATCGGTTTCGGTTTCGTTAGTGTCGGTTATTGTCGGTTTCGGTTTCGGTTTCCCGAAATATTCATACTTACGTAATTTTTGATCTGATTTGGTTTGATTAATTTATTTTTAACTCAAGTTTTCCGAAAAATATATAATAGAAATGAAAATTCTAAATAATCTATCTAACTAAATTATTTTTTAAACCAAATATACCTACAAATCCCGAATCAACCCAAAAAACTATTAAAAAAAAACTAAGAAATGCATAAATTATCTCAACATTATATATATATATATATATATATATAGTTAATTTTATGTTTTGTGTAATTCGGATACCCATTCGGTTTTCGGTTCGGTTCGGTTCGGGTTCGGTTTTGGTTTTTCGGTTTTAAGAAAATGAAACCCATTCGGGTATTTTATAAAATCGAATTCGGTTCGGTTCAGATAATTTCGGATCGGATTCAGTTTGGATATTTTGTCCACCCCTATTAAAAACCCATTATTGTTTTGCTATATGTTGTTACATGATTGGTTGAATCTTTATTTAATAATTTAATATTCAAATAAATAATTAAAGTAAACAAAATTTATCAAAATAATTTATTTGAGAGAACTAACAGGTTTTTTTTACCATTGAAGATGTTCTTAGTTTATTTTAATTTTTTTGCTACTGCACAAATTAACAAAAAAAAAAAAAAAAAAACAGATTTTGTGGTCTATTTAATAATTTATTAATCGGCGGACTATTATACGCACCGTCCTCCTCTGTTCGAATCCTCGATTGTCGCAGTCACGCTTGGCGCGATGCACCCAGTGCCGGCCCTGACCAGAGGCTGGTTAAGCATCAGCTTGGGGCCGGCGAGAGTTTATTAATTTTTAGGGGCCATTTAAGTAACGAAATCGTCGGTTGCTCTTCTGGTTCGGGTGTATTGTTACAATTCAAGGAGGTCACAGGTTCGAATCCCCCCTATGTTTCTTCTGTTTTAAAAACTTTCAGACTTGGTCACACCTCCCTGATCTCGTTACTGAATCCAGTAAGCGATTGCTTGAGTATGGCGGAGGTCGAAGGAATGGTTTACCTTCAGACTTTTTGCACCGTTCAGTTGCGATCCAATACGTATGGTTATGACGCAAAGCAAGATAAATGGGAATCTTGTGATAACAAGAGTGTAACGTTTCCCAGTTTACAATGTGTGCTGCAAAATGTATAATACCACTATGATTTCAATAGTCACAATGGTCGATGCCTGTGGTGCCATAAATAGTGGGAATTGGAAAAAGGTTAAAGGGTTAAAGTCATTACGAGAGACGCACATGAGAAATGGTGGCTCAAGGAGTAGTAATATGACTAAATTAGTTAGCTTTGGTGGAAAACTCTTACTTATTTGGGAAGGAGATATAAAGGATGATTCCAGTGATATGAAGAATATTTGGTGCGCTGTAATTGCCATGGAAAAACGTATTGGAGGTGAGGTTTGGGGAAACGTTGAGTGGGTTGATGTTGTTCATAGCGGATCATGTCAGCAATTGAATTGTCTCGTCGTCTCGGTTTAATTGACTTCAAGGTATGATAATTTTTCTGTATTCAACATCAATTTGTAGGATCTAATTACAAAGAAAAAAAAACAGATTTAGTGTAGTGTATATATGTACATATAGGAACAAAAGTCGTTTTGATACTATACTTTAGCTATATGTCCTGAGTTAGGTCTTGATTTTCTTCCTCTGCATGCCCATATACATTTTGGTTAGGTCAATGGAAAGTTTGAGTTTATCTTTTGCTTAACGAAAAAGTTCATTATTCTTTTTTACGGTTTGCTAAAGTTGAGTCTATTAGAAAGTAAAATCTTCCCTTATACTTATATGTTGATATGTAGATTCAACAGTTAGAGAAAGGAGAAGGAAGGAAGCGGAGGCAGAAGGAGAGTAACAAGAGTTAAGGACTTCGTTTTGGTCAAACTAGCTATGGAATATTAGTATCTGTCTTTGAATGATATGTTTATCTAATCCCTTGTTGAATGTGAATATGATTAATTAGTTTGTGTTATCATTCTGGTGATAGAACTCTTTGGTTTCTACAAGATATATAGGAATGTCCTCGAAAACCAAAACTCCGTTAGGTTTAAGGATTTCTTTTTCTAAAGGTTTGCAAAAAGAGGCAGAAGCATGACTGACTCTAAAACGGTCGCTACATCTCTTTGTCTGACTCTAGAACAGGCTCCTTTCACTGACCAATAATTAAAACTTTTTCTATTAGTCCTTATATATCACAATCGTTGGAGAAAAACTTACTATAGTTACATCATATAGATTACTTACAACTTGTTGACTTAGATTGTTCTCAATTTTCAAGGAGAAAAGAAGCTCGAAACTTGAGTTCAATAGCAAGTCCAGAATTAGAAGAAGAATCAAATCTTTTGACCCTTTCTTTCTTACAAGGTTGTAATTAAATTTCTATAAACAAGAATGATAAAAAACTTGTGTCGCACGCAAACTCCTCACTTCCCAAGCTGCGCTTTTGCGTACTAAAAATCTTTCCCTTGGGCCAAGCCTTTTGTATTCTTGGTTTATAGTTAAATCTATATATTGTGGACCTTGGTCTAACGTTTGTTGTTTGCTATTTAAATCAATAGAAAAGCCAAAAGAAGATAGCCTTAACTATCCAAAGAAAATTGTGTTGTGTTATCATTGCCTTTGTTTCGATTTTAAATTAAAAAGAAATAAACATGGAGTTAGCTTACAAGTTACAACTAAAGTTTATTTCTAACCTCACTCTTCCTCTTACAGTTACAACTTACAAACAAATGTATTTTCTTACACCTTTGTCCCCAAAACACATTCTTGCTTCTTAACCCAAGAACAATCAAAACAAACTCTAAACAGTAAAAAAAATTCAAAAAATCTTATTTACAAAAGAGTCCGAATGAATTTACCTCAGGTCACAATTCTCCCGTGCTCTCGCAGGAGCTCCCGAGGTTCGTTGTTACATCATGAACCAGGAGCCGTACTATATTGGTACGGGAAGATCTCGGGATCTCGAGACATTCTTGTAGATCAGCATCACAAGCTATCAAAACCCATTCGTTATCATCGTCAAGATACTTGATATCGAACGTACCCGCGTCAACTTTCAGCCTTTTCGCCACTTCGTCTTTCAGTTCCATAATACCCGAACCCGAGGATATCCTAAACCGTATAATGTCTTCTTTGTAACTTGCTTTGATTGTTACTGTTCTAATTTCTGAGCTTGATGGTTCGCGTGTAATATTTGCAACCGCCTCTTCTTTTGGAGGAGCGTATAGGTTGTTGTTGCTGTTATTATCATTGTTCATCCAGTTTGAGTCCGGAAACCTATCTTCGAATGCGGCAGAGGAGCAGAGATTTCTCAGATCTTTTGAACTTCCTGCGTCTTTGATAGGCATTCCTCGGAAATGGTCTATATTACCGAGAAGTCTGTTCGGCAATGAAAATGATGCGGCAGATACATCATGGTCTCTAGGATAAGGTGGAAAAAGGAGCCCGGGTGGTGACCCACCAACCGTGAAAAGCGAATCTTGGTTCTGGAATTTCGTTTCATCTAATTGGTTACCGTCACATGACCCGTGAGAGGTTGGGGTCCCAGCAGCGCTCTCATCTACCGTTCGTGACAGCTTGTGACCGTTGCTTGGTAACTCAGGCGAATCATTTGGCTCTTGAGGACTGTGATCACTTGACCAGTGGTTAGGTGAGTTGTTGGTGTTTGGTAGTTCGGGAGGTTTTGAACCGCTGGGTGAGTTTAGTGGCTGTGCTGCTGTTTGACCGTGTGTCCAAGGGATGGAACTAACGGCCATGGAAGTCAGGTCGAGGCCTCCATCAGTGCCTTGAACAGATTCGATGACCCGTTTCAACTTAGTGATTGAACGATTTACTTTCTTGATCTTCCTCGATGGCCACCGCGAGATTCCGTGTTGTCTGCAAATTCGCTTCATTGTCGTCGGGCAAACTGAGACAAGAACGATGTAGATCTTCAGTTAAAAGACGTCTAGCCAGTAACTAACCAAAGTATGAAGCGGTAACAAAGATATAAATTACCTCCTAGGCTCTTTGCAGCGTCTTTGAGACTTCCGGTGAAATACTGTTGAAGTACATCTAGACTGATCGTTTTCTCAGTCTTCCCACGCTTTTTCTCTGTTTTCTTCTTCTCCTTAACCACACCATTAACAGTGGCCACGTTGATTTTCTCGTTTACTGGATCAGAAGACTGAACCACAGGCTGAGGAATCGACGGCGTCTCTTTCATGTTCGACTTGAAACCAGAAAATGGAACTCGTATAGATTCTATTTCAGAATGAATTTTCTTGTCCGGTAATGCTTGGATGATCTCGAAAGACAACTTGTCGTCATCTTCACCAAAGTCGACCCCAGAAGCAACCCTCAGACTCTGAAAATGTTCTTTCATTGTCACCAAAAGAGAACCCAGCAGTGAATCTTGCTCTTGGTGGTCTGTTATACTCGAAGGAAGAAAGAATTCAAGAATGTAACTATCGTCACCCGTGAAAGAGCTCTGGAGAGAGATTGCAAAACAAGTGGTTAACTTGAACATGAGGGCATAATGGACCAGCGGGTACTGCGTTTTGCAGAACTTGGTGATGTCTCTGCAGAAACACGAGCCACCATTGAGAAAAGCTCGTCCAGCGACTCCCTGTCCTTTCTGGAGATGGTGTTCAAGGCAGGCATCTCTAAAGCCCCAGACATGAGCATCCACAACATAGCAGGCCATGTCGGTTGTGGACATGCAGACTTGACCCATGCAGCTACCGTCAAAGCTGGTGCAATTTTTCTTTAGACCGCCACCATTGGCTAAAACGCTCCCGTGCTGGCATGGAACCCAAGTCTGAGCCAGAGGCAAGTTATGAGTCTCACATACATTTGTCAGCACTTCCAGAATCTCAGCAAGCGCGTTTTGACGACTCTCATTGCATATCTGCAAATACCAAGTTAAGGAAAAATTGTGAGAACCCAGTGCCTAAATGGTACCCAATACCCATCGAAGAAACAAATGTTACTTGTGGCTAACCTGAGTTGTTTGGTGATCAAGTATTTCCGAGCTTTTCAGATTTACAGCCTGCCAAAATTACCAAATCTTGATATCATTAATGAGCAATTAGGAGTATAGTGCTCTGTACGAAAACAAAGAGCTATCTGGATACACCATAATGACAGATACTAAAGAAGCTATAACTAAGAGACAAGCCAGCAAGACACTGATACAAACATGTTATTATCAAAGAATAAACCATGCTTTGGAGAGCAATGGCTTTTCATCAACAGTTATTTCTCGCTATAACTAGTGAGGCAAGAAGTCTAGTCCATTTACACAAATTGTTGATATCATTTCAGATAGAGAATAAACAGAGCAAGGGTGGAGTGGGAAAGAGAGCCAAACCTCAAGGGCTTTGCAAACTCTGTCCACTTCAGGTGCATAGTGAATCTTCTCTGAGGTCATTATAAGTTCCACAACACCTATGCAGGACTCACCAGAGGGATTAAAGACAGGCAAGGCCAGTGTACCACGAACGTTATAGTGCAAGGCATGGTCAAGCCTCGAAAACTCTTTGCTGGAATAGTACTGAACATTAGGAGTCCATTCAGGCAATTTCTGACGGAAAACTCGACCCGGAAGCCCGAGCTCAACGTCGCTTTCACTATCCACAGAAAACATATATGTGAGAGAGATCATCCTGTATTGATTAAGCCCATTACCGTTAGGATTAAGAACAAAAGGTTGACCCAAAGTCGTCAGCAAATTACGACCATTCTTTCTCACAGGAGCCCAGACCTGAGCCAAAACGTGTTGTTCGGTTGATTCTTTGAAATATCGAAGCGCCTGAGTCATCCTCTCTTTGATCACACAGTAGTTGTCTACGTTCTCTGGCGGCACTAGGCTCATCAACGGAGAAGGAAACTGGAAACTATTATGCTTCTCTGTTGTGTTCTCAGCCACTGATGGAGAAGAAGAGCCTGCAAATTCAAGAGAGTTTACACCTTCAGATACATATACAAAATTCTTGCATACTAAATTCGTAGAACTATCTATTTTTGGCAATTTCATCATTTTACCAAAAATGGAACTCAAAATATCTAAATCCACGAGAATTTTCAAAGACCTAAATCAGAATTTGCAGAAAACGACCTAAAATTATGTGTTGACATAACCAAGTGAACAGAGAAAACAAAGTCAAACGCGAAATCAATCAATCAATCAACAAAGATCTCTCAAAATCTCTGTTCAATCCGTAAGCATCAGCTTAATCTCAAGCTTAATCCATTCCATAAGGATAACAAAATTCAAAATCGAGTCTACGATCAAGACGAAAATTCAAAATATAGTCACATCGGAAGATCGAAAAAAGCTTAAAGTTCGGCGAGACTAACAAGGGAGAAAAAGAGGATAATCGGCGAGACGGAAAGAAGAAACGCCGGAGACGGAGCTCATTTTTTCATCGTCACCACCGACGTTACCGTGTAAACCGGTTCCACCACCGTCGGAGAAAGCCCAAAGAGGCGAGAAAGGTTGTTCAGAGGAAGACGAAACAAAAACTGGAGAAAGCATCCGATTCGATGAAGATAAGTAAGGGATTTGATCTAGTGGCCATGAACCGTCGAGATCCAAGTCGTCTACATCCATCAGAAGCTCCCTTGATCTCGACGTCGGAGGATTCACGCCGTTTCTAGCGATATTTTCGTCTGGCTCGCACATTTTTTCTAGCGGTTTCTGGAATTTTCCCGAGAAAGTTTTCGTCTGCGAGTTTTCTTCTCCGTTGATCTGTTTTTGATTGGATAGAGAAAGAGAAGGAGAAAGGTCAAATTGGCAGAGTGTGATTCCATAATATCGCAGAATCAAACAAAAAATCTTTTAAAAAATGAAATAAAACAATTTCGGATATTATATATGAGGAATCGATTCTCTGCTTCACATTACAACTGTGACCCCAATATATAAAATATTATTATTCGTCTAGATTTTTTTTTTTAAATATTCGTCTAGATTTTATTCACCAAAATTAGTTTTCGCTATGTATATCATAATGTTGACAGCTAAAACAATGATAAAATGAAGTCATTTGGCGTAAAATATAAACTCCCGTTTTATTTTATAAAATGTTTTTAAAATTTTTTTAAAAAACCGTTATTTAATTCTTCCAAATTTCATTAATTTTTTATTTTAGTCAAAGTATAAATATTTAGGGAAATTAATACTGATAATTTCGTTCGTGGTATAGAAACCATTAAAATTGTTAAACCACAGGTCATTCAGATATATTTTAATAAATCAAGAGACATACGCATAATTTGATAATGTATCAAATAAAGTGATATTTATTACATCATAGTTAAAATATTATTAGTGGATATCATTACCATAATTATTGTTTAGCTCAGGTAGCATTTTGCTTTGTCAAGTCCGACAGCTGCATTTAACGACACGTTCACCATACTGGTGGTGGGTATGCACCAATCAAAATCACACATTCTGTTTTTATTCACTAATTAATAAAAAAAAAACATTTAGATCGATGGAAGGATTTAGATGAGTTTTTAGGTTAAAATTAATAAAATTAGACGGAAAAAAAAAACGAAAAAGGGAAAAAGTTCTACTTTTAGAGATTTTAGAAAATCTTCAAGAGCTTCATTTGACATGTGTTGTTATATAAATGGTTTAATTACTTTTTAAAATTTAGTTTTAATTAGATAACTAAATCATATTAAGAATATTACTATATATATATATATATATATATATATATATATAGCAAAGATACTCAATTGAGCATTTCCATCTAAATTCCTCCAGTGCACATATTCTTAGTCTTAAGTCTTGGAAAATTTGTATAACTTTTTTTTTTTTTTGTCGGAATTTTGTATAACTTTTAGTACTACTATTACATTTATAGGGCAAAATAAAATTATTACGTAATGCCTTTTCGGGATTGTTAATGGGAATCGAGAAGTGGAGAAAAGACAAATTCTAGGCCCACCTGATTCTATTAGAATTAATGCGATTCACTAGTTTGTTTTTTTTGGTTAGGTGAATCCTATATATTATTTGAAGAGTATTTTGGGAGCATTTTGTTTAAGTGTCATCACTACAATTTTTCTCTTTTTTATTTTTATATATTTATTTAGTTCTCTTATACTCATTACCCAATACATTTATTTCCAAACATACTTATTTTGATTACTAAAACTCTAATTGTCAAACACATTTGAATTTTATTAAACTTACCAAAATTAAAATATTTTGAAATCTTAAACTTGCCAAAGTCAAAATATTTCAAAAATTATAGATTTAGAATAGAAAAAAACAATTTATTATCTTTTGAAAATATATGAACATGTAAAACAATCTTTCATATATATCTTTGCATATGTTGTTTTGTTTGACAAGTAGATGTTTTTAATTTTTTATAAGTACACTTCCTACAAGTAATATAATTTTTAATGAAATTTGTTAGTTTTAACTATTTCATGGGTGAAACATATTTGTATAAAAAATAGTTGCAAAATTCAAATATATAAAATAGATCTTAGATTATGTATAATAAATTATCAAAATTATCTTTTTAACTAAAATTATTAGTTTTATTCAATAATTATTTTATCCCGCGTATAATGCGGGTAATTTTCTAGTTCACTATTATTTGGCGGATTTTTGTATTTATATCGAAAATTTTGATGGATTGGTTATGTTTCATTCATAAAATCCATCAACTTGCACTAATTAGTGATATAAACAATCATGTTCAAACTTTTGCAGTAAAAAAAAAACTTATTTACATTTGTTATGGTTTTCGATTCAAATAAATTATTGAGTTACTTTGTGGAATAACAAAAAAAAAAATTACAACTAAATAACTAACCCAAATTCCTAAATCTAATGACCATAAGTTAATTAGTTTAGTTTTTTCTTTGTTATTCTGTTTTTACAAACTAACCCATTATTATTAGTCAAAAGTTCAAAAAACTTTGTTTATAACAAAAATATAGTCACCACAAAATGATAAGTATAAATGATTAGGGAACTGTTATAGAATCTTTTGCCACAACTAATAAAAAAATATTAATTTGAAGAAAGGGTCAACTTGATAAGAATGACAATGTAACTATAGACTCTTGTTTGGTTTGTTATCTTACGTAGAATGTAACTATTCATATTGTTTTTCTGTACCAAATGATTTAACTTATGCATTAAAATGTAATCATCCCTGGAATTTAAGTCGAAATAAAATAATTAATTGTATAAATGATCTAAATTATCAGTGGTAAACAATAAAATTTCGTTGACTAAACTAACACTTCAACATCAATAGTTTGCTAACAAATTAAGAAAACCACACTAGCAGACAAAATAAAACATAAACAAACACTACCTCAACTACAAATTAAATTTCTAGATGAAATGTACATTTTGTGTAGTTGGCACATTTTATTCTTGACAATATGCAATCAATTATTTAGCAGAGAAATCGGTGTACTGATACAAAACAATAGTTAATGAGACTATGATAAAATTTCTCTTTTTTTTAATGTCATCTGGGTTTTCATTAAACCAAAAAGGAATACAAGGGTAGAATGCATTTTTCAAATACTGAATCGAAAGAAAAAAAGACAAGACAAGGCCAAATTCTAAGAAATCGACATTAAAAGGTAGATAATAGAGATTCCTAAGCTTTGAGACTAGCCACATAACTAGACCAACAAACAATCCATCGAACAAGTAGATACCAAATGTGCCAAAGAACAAGGAAACACGAAATGAACCTGTCAAAACCGAGCTCACAATAACAACAACACTGGCGAATATGAAGGCAGATCCAATGTAGCATTGAGAACAAGAATTAAACCTAATAAAATTCGTTTTATGGTAATGGTTTTTGTTTATTTAACGTAATTAAGAGTTTTTTTTTCTACTTTGAATAAACAGAGACCATTAACTGTCGTAGTTAATGAAATTGTGATAAGAATTGATTTTCCATCTAACATCAAATTTTAAAGAAATTGATGAACAAATCGATGTGTTAAATTTACATAAATTTCACCACGAAAAGTTTGATATGATACATTTCCTCAAATGTTATCAGATTTTAAAAAATTTTTTTATAGTTTGAACTTTATTTTTGATTTCCCTCCAATAAGTAGATAAAAGTTAAAATCAAATAATAATCTGGCCAAGAAAGGGATTTGAAAACATGAATGAAAATAAATAATAAGAACAGAAGAGTAAAGTCCAGCATATCATTAGTCCTCTGTGTTAATTTAAATAGACAACAAATAAAATAAAGGCAAAATCGTGATACAGGTTCCATTTAGGATAGTTTGTACTAGGGCTGGACATAGGACTGGTACCATGAAATTTTGAAGTATCCGGTACTCGATCCGACCCTAACGGGTATTTGAAAAAAAAAGCCTCGTATCCAATCCGCTAAAAGAGAGTATTCTGTTAAACGGATGTCCTGTAAAAAATCGATGACCCGCCAGGTACCTGATCATTTACCCTTACCCGATAATTCCAATATACTTTATTTTATAAATTATTATATGAAGAAATTTATATACCAAAAGATGAACAGTCATTACATTAAAACCAAATTTCGCTAATATACAACATCTAGTTTTCAAAATTTAAAACTTGTAATATTATCTTCAAAATTATTAGTAACAATTCACTGATATAAAAGTTTATATTGCAAAGAAATATGCTCATGTTTTAAAATTTATTATCAAAAAAGAAGTTTTTAACTCAAATGCTATAGTATTATATACTGTATAATTTACTTTGTAATTAAATCTTAAATCTATCAAATAAAAATGATTTATGATACTAGTATAACATGCCGAGTAAGTAATACGATGAATAATTAAAAAAAAAATTGATACCAGACACCCGACTTTTACCCGTAGATAATTGGATTATAATACTTTTTATCCGACTCGAAGATGACGGATATCTTTTTTTCCGAGACGGATACGAGCCGGGTAGTAAAAATAGAACGGGTAACAGATATCAATGCCCAGTCTTAGTTTGTACTATACGATTATGGAAATCATATGGTTCAACTCTAAAATGATTTTAAAAAAGAAAAGAAAACACACTATCTACTTTTATTATTAAGTGGAAGAATATGTCATATTTATATCTCGGGTTAAGTATTATTAATTTGAATTATACAATTTGGGAGAAAGAATGTCACCCTCACCATTCTCTTTGGCGTTTAATGTCCAAAACTAAAAGTAGTGGTCGGGAAGTTGTACGAGATCCATCACATGATCTTGGAATTATTGTCTCGATTTTTTTTCTTCAAAATTTCAGATCTTCGGAGTCTTTGATTGGATAACTTATAAATTAGGCCACAAATTTTCGGATTGGGTATAAAGCATATTAGGGTTATAAACTTTGTAAGTTCAAAAAGATAAAAAAAAAAAAAGCGTACAAATTTCTGGTTCTGATTTTCCCTGATCCTGGACGTCAAAAAAAAAAAAAAAAAAAACCCTGATCCTAAATGTCAAAGATAACAGGGTTTTGTTGCCAAAAGCTGCAGCCTGCAAGTGTAAAGAACTCATCACTAAATGAAATTACTCATGACTTTGAACACACTATACCCATAAACATTTTATTAGAATTTTCTTAAACAAAGTTACAAATGTTCTTTGACACAATTAAGAAAGATCAACTTTAATACCAATTTGTCAAACATTCTTCTTACGTTTTCTAACAGAAAAACAATGGAGAATTTTGCTAGAAGCATTTCATTTTATGTAAAAAAATAATATTCTCCTTTGGGATGGATTGAATAGAAAAAACCATGTTTTTGACATTCCTACTTAGAGAAATATAATGGCTCAAATTGGTAGCGTCTTTATAAATGTACCACCTCTTTATAATTTGTAACGTTTTAAATTGTACCAATCACCAAAGCGATACCAAAAACTTTACCAACACTATTACAGCTTTATCTATACAGCTTTGCACTATGCTGTACAGTTTACCGCTCCAGCTCTTAAAAATATTAGATTACCAATCCGACCCAATATTAACCCTAAAATCTCCAAATCCTTTATGATTTTAAATAAGTATGTGGAAATGTTCTATTTCGTTTAGCATTGTACTGAAAAGTTCTTATCCATGTAGTTATTTTAAATAAACATGTATTTGGCTAATTTTGTTACCTATAAGAGAACTTTTATGATATCCCACTTTACACATATACGATCGTTTAAAAATCTTTACGATATTGCCATCTTTTTACTTTTTTAAATTAATGATTTTATATATATATATATTGTTGGGGTAAGGTTTCACCCAACAAGATCAATGTCAAAAAATGGCTAAGTATGAAAACGACCGCAAGGTCAACATGTTAAATGAAGTAAATCCAGTTAATAGAAGAGTGCACGAGGTCACAATGGAATATGGCAACGACGTCAGAGAGCTTAAGTTTTGGCGCGGCGACGAGGTCGACAAAACAAAGTCTTAACTGAAAAGGGTGCTCAATGAGTTCAAGAATACAAAAAGCTCACCGACGTCAAGCCCAGAACTATTGGCGAGGTGGGCCAAATTCAAAAAGCTTTCAAGGTACTTGATCGAACTTGCCAGTGAGGCCACGACGTGAGATTGACCTAGTCGCCAGACAAATAAGGGAAAAATCCCAAGAGATTGGGAAGTTTTCCTTATCTATTTAGAGGTTGACCTAGACGACCTAGCCGACCTAGCCGACCTTGCATACTATATATACTTGTACAAAAACCCTTGAAAGGGGATCCGCAACTTGTTACACAAAACATCAATAAAAGCTTTCTTTACAGCAATTGCAACCTACGTTCTTAGCTTTAACCTAGAGATCTTTTTCTCTTCATAAACCCTTGACAAATCTAATTGTGTTAGTTTCGACTCCCACAATATGGCGCCGACTAAGGAGACCCTTGAGATTCTCTGACTCGAAAAAGCTTACAAACGACCTTACGATGGCTACGAGCGACGATCAACAACTTACTGCTGAACAGTAATGGGTCGGCGAAGAACAACGCATGGCCGAGCAGCAATGCGCCGCCGAGTAGCAACGCGTTGCTGAAGAGCAACGTATTGCCGAAGAACGTTTTAACAAAACCAGAAAACCTGGAGTCATCTCCTAATTCTCATAAACATCCTTTATGGATTATTCTATGTCATAGCTACAAAGCTCAATCACACCCTTTTTGGATTTACAACAGTCTTAACTACATCAGACTTGTTTCTCAATTACAACCATTGCTACTGGCCACAGTGACGGATCTTACACTTAAGATATTTTTTAGATCTAACTACTACATCCTCAAACGGATAAAAGTGTGTGATGATTGATATACCCGGTATTTTACCACTTTTACTATCCGTTTTCCCTATTTTATATACTATTTAAATAAGCTTTTCTATCAAAAGATGTAGTTTTCTCGTATATTTGGTTTTGAAGAGTCATATAGGTCAACTCACTAAAAAGGGCGTAAAAAGGAGAAAAATGTGTATTATTCATCCTACAACAATTTACCAAGGTCAAAAGATCCTATCTAAGTCCCCTAAGTTGAAGATTTCACAATTTCCCAAGTTGGACAGAAGTTAACCAGCAGATGCCTAGCTACGGTCGGACAACCAAACCGACTTGGACGGCGATGAAATTTCACATGGCGATAGCCCTTTGAGTCATATTTACAATGGAGTTGGAATTATATCAAATGGAGTTTTGGTTTGGAAGTTATTCAAGTTTTACTAAAGGTATGTCATTCTGCCTAGAAGAAGAATCAAGTCCAAGATGGGCCTAATCACCGAACCAACCCATGGGCCGGCTTATTTACTTGAAGCCAAGACCAAGGAAATGATTTGGAGCCAGGTCCCGGACCAAATCACGTGACCGGTGTGACCGATCGATGCCATGGCCACTTCCGCGCACTTATCGACAAAAAGACGTTTTTGCTCGAACTGAAACCCTAGAAGTTCCACTGACTAAAGAACACTTTCTACACCTATATATACTTTATTTTAGCCTCTTGAGAGAAGGAGAGCAGCCCTAGGCACCATAAATCAATAATAAACATGTATTTTTGTTATTCTTTTTAGATCTTCATCTTTATCCTTAGAAAATAGCGAATGAAGGCCATGGTGTTCTTCTCAAGCTTTATGCTTAGAGATCCAACTATGCCGAGCCCTTAATTAGCAAGAATCTACTGTTCTATCAACTTCTCTAGTTGCTCCATGTTTCATAACATGTAGAGTTGTTGTATGTTTGATATAAAGTTATTCTACAGTTCTTTTGCTTGCATCTTCTACATATTTATTGAGTTTGTTTCTAGCATGATTATCTATATTTATTTGTGCTCAAGGCGTGATCTAGAATAGCTACCTAGTGACCGATATTAGATTGCTACCGATTCCAAAAGCTTTTGTACCATTCGGATCTAATATTTGATAGGCTAGGCGTCTTAACAATTTGAAAGGTTAGTTAAGGAGTCTAGTGAGCAATCGAATCTAATTATTACAACGTGATTCCACCCTACAATAACCATGTGAAAGCTGAGTCTATTAGGGTAGGAATCATAGGTTTCGGAGCCTCGAAAGGGGAATGATTCTACCATAGTGATTTGAGCTCTGGAACACTAGTTGTATTTCTTTAAAAACCGTGTAGTTCATGTTGCATTAGTTCCTTTCAATTCCTTTTTATCTTGCGTGTTTTGATTTATCGATCCCTTTATTTTATTGCATATTTATTTTATCATAAACCCAAAAACCCCAAAATATGTTTTCTCTTAGCTTATTTTGCATCTTATAGATTTATAGCATAACAACATAGTCTCATGTGGATCGACCTCTAAGTACTACAATTGTCATCTGTGCACTTGCAGATTAGGGTTTATAAATTTAAAACTCTTTTGCATCCGCCCATTTCGGGCCGCATCAAGTTTTTGGCGCCGTTGCTGGGGACTAGTTCGCTTACCTATAGATTTTTGATAAAGAATAAGTCTAAGTTTCTGTTTTTCTTGTTTTTCCTTTTTTCGTTTTTGCTAATTTTCCTTTATGTTTTCTTTATTTAAGTGTGTTTCAGGGATTTATCAATGGAACATCACAACAAAAACCCTAAAAATTTTAGGAAGATGGCGACAAGAAGGAGTTCCAATGGAGATTACATCCCCATGCCTCATGAATTCCATCAACCGCCGTTTCCTTACAACAATTGGTACAATCCACAATTGTACCAACAACAACCGCCTTGGAAGACTCAAGGACGTGACCATCATCACCATGTGCAACCGAATCCACCTCCACAGCCCCACGGCCGCCCCAATTCACCTCACCAAGAAGAACAACTTGAAGCTTTGATGCACCGGTTCATAAAGACACTACAAACGCCCTTCATGAGATCGAATCAACCATCAAATCCATGAATTCGTCTCTTGGGGAGAGATTTGAGATCGTCCCTAACCAATTTGAAGCTATTGAGACTCGATTTGGTCGGCTTGAAGAAGTCCAAAACTTCCATACAAGGGATCTTCAAGAAGACAAGACCAACATCATCAATATCAAGTATAAGATCGACGATTTACATGATGACTTGGAGTGGAAGATCAAGACCACTAAGGAGAACGTTGATGAGCTTAATTCTACCCTAAACTCGGTCGCATCCAAGGCCTATCAAGCAGCTCAAGGCGCGACCGAAGTTGGAGTCGTTCAAGACAAGATCGACTCAACCATGGAAGAGCTAGAATCCGACAATCAACGCCGTTTGTTATGAACTTGAACACCATCATAAGGAGTTCATAGACACAACAAAATCCTTAGAAGATGAATCTAACAACATCTCAAACCGTGTGGAGAAGATTGATGAACGCTTGAAGCTTATCGAAGAAACATTTCAAGCTAGTGACCAATCTAGTACGAATGAAGAAGAGCCAACACCTTTGGTCCATTGCTGCACCATAACACCCCTTGAAGAAGACTTTTCCATCTCTGATCAAGATGAGAAAGTCGTTCCAAGACCGTTCCTAATGACCAAACCGAAGAATCGAAGACTTACGGCAAGAATGTCAACAAGACCATGCAGAGAGATTCGGAGGATAACCAATCTTTGTCCTTCAACCACGAGAATTTCATTTGCTGATGGTGCATCAACACTCTCATTGGGTGAAATATTTAATTGCCCCGTGAGAATTGGTGATTGCATTGTTCCGACGGACTTTGAAGTAGCTAATATGCAAGATTGCTCAACACCTTTCATCCTTGGAAGACAATTCTTGGCTACTGTTGGAGCTATCATGGATTACACCTTACAAAGGTAGTCTTTTCCTAAGATAGATAGAAACATCTTCTATTACGCAGCACCACCGGGATTTCGATCTAAAGTTACAAGATACATTCCTTTGGAGAAGAAAGAAGTTGAAATCAAGCACCCTTTCCATTTACATGATGAAGACCACGACCATGGAAGCATTTGTTCACACTCTAAGGGCAACCTCAA
This sequence comes from Draba incana, assembly GCA_963576765.1. Lineage (NCBI taxonomy): Eukaryota > Viridiplantae > Streptophyta > Magnoliopsida > Brassicales > Brassicaceae > Draba > Draba incana. The sequence continues at coordinate 8,828,898 of OY755210.1, read as the reverse complement.
GCCTTTAGAAGACAATTCCAAAGTCTAAAAACCCCAAGGAGTCGAGCTAATTGACTTTAAACAAGCGCTTTATGGGAGGCAACCCATATATCGAGTCTTTATTTCCTTTTGATTTTTCTTCTATGTTTTTCATTTTATTTTTCATTTTATAAACTTTGTTATTCATTAATCCATTTATTTATGAATTTTTCAGATTTTATAAAATTTATTTTGGAGAAGAAAACCGAAGTTCTAAAAACTTCTAAAAAAAATAAAAAAATGTGTTTTCGGGTCCCAGACACCGGACCGGGACACCGGTCACGGGCATCCGTCCGGTGTCCGAGCATCTGCTGATCCGGATGAGTCACAGCTCGACCCGCGGATCGAGCGTCTCAAGGTCCCAGACCCCGAACAGAGACCCCAGACATGGGAATCTGTCCGGTCTCAAGGTCCCAGACCCCGGACAGAGACCCCAGACACGGGAATCTGTCCGGTGCCAGGCCTTGGATGCTGCGTCCCCGTCCCGCGGAGCCACTCATCCCGTGCCAGCTCCCCGTCCCGCGGTACGATCCACCTCAGAGCAGTCCTCGACTCGAAGCACATGCATCCTCGTCCCGCGCCTTGCCAAGCCTTGTCTCGCGGATCCACCAAGCCCTGAACACTCCCACCGAGCCACGTACGTGTCCGGTGCGGAGCATTCCCATCCCGCGTCCCTATTCCGCGTCCCGACCTGCGTCTCCACGGACCCGCGTCTCGACCACCCCGCGTCCCATCCATCCCGCACCACCACCAAGCCACCTGACCTGACCCGAGCCACGGACCACGGTTCAAACCGGTCTGAACCACGAGGTAAGTTTTCCTTAATTTTTCTTTTTAAATTATTTAAAAATGGTTTTAATCTAAATGAACAATTTTTAACCCAAAAATAATTTTAAAAAAGTGATTTTTCTTAAATAATTTTTTTTTTTTTGAATTTTCACATTGCACTTTTAAAAATTTGGGTTAATAAAGTTTGATTTTTAAATAATTTTCACATCTTACACTTATCTTTTCACTACTTGTTTTCTACTTTAGAATGAGCTTGGATAATTTTGTTTGTTGCTTCGGTATTCTGGAACCTAGGTCCAAGTTTGTTTAACAAGTAATTTCAAATGTTTTTGCAAGGATATTTGGCTCTTACGCAGGTTTGACTTTAGAAATTCAATTTCTTAAAGAATGATCCACCTTATCCATAGAAGATGTGCACAAAGAAAAGAGGAAAACAAGAAGCCTTTTCAACCAACTTATGAATCCCCTACTTCAACGTTTAAAGCAAGAGTTTTGTTATTTCTTCCAGCAGCTGTTCAACTACCAATATCCAAGAATTTCCAAAGTAATTCGGGGAAGAGTTCCACGATGCAAACTACGGTTTGTGGTGATCTATTCTTGGCCTAGAGAAATTTTTTGGCCTAGAGAAATTTTTGGGGAGTTTCAAGACCCTTCTTTAAACACCATCTACCGATTCAACTTTGGGAGAAATTGAGTTTCTCTATCCGGTAACTTCGTTCTATTCTCCATATATATATATATATATATATATATATATATATATATATATATATATATATCTATTTATTTTTATTTTTATTTTATTTTTCAACACTTCACCCTTAATTTGATTTGAATTATAACGGGATGGTGTAAGTTAAGTATGGGGGGATTGTTGCTACTAACGTGTTTGTTCGTGTTGGATATTTATGTTCAAAAACCGTTTTCAAAATCTTTTAAAAAAAACCGTTTTATTGAGTTAAAAGCAGTTGGGAATGATGACACCTTTCTTTGATCAACAACGTTTTAATTTCAGAACTAAGTAACCATTATTGCAGGGTTTGTTCCGGGCAATTGATTCAGACACCTAGTGACCGAATGGAGTCCAAGGAGATTACTACTTGCACTAATTTGATGGATATGATTTCTATTCTCACTTTGGTTTACTAACATGATTTTTGACTATCTCTTGTTAAGGATATTCGATCAAGGAACGAATCACATTCATGACATCTTATCCTCTTTTTACCCCTCTCTGTTGTCATGGATGCAGCTCACCTTTAGTTGGTACCCTTACCTAAGCCCTTAAACCTTTCTTTCAGACCTCATGCACTTCTTTTGCTACGTCCTCTATGCAGATATCTGTAAAAACGTCGGAGAGAGTAGGGTCGACACAATTTTCCAATCACTTGAAGATGCGACGATCAACATAGAAGGAAGGAGTACAAACAACAAAATTTCAGAAAACTAAAGAAGCTTGGCCGATTCTTGGATGCTTAATCATGGTAACAATTCCATGCCTTACTTGACTCATATCTTTATGAGACCATTTTCCCCTTCTAAAAAAAAAAAAAAAAAATCGAAAGGGAAAGGAAAATGGTTTTCAAAAGAGTCAAAGGCCATAGAATGCCCAAGGAATGCAACGGTAAAAAGGAGAGAAGAGTTTACAAGTGATACCCGGAGAAAAGTCTAAGTCTGGGGGAGAAAGGCGAACAACAAAGTGGTTGGGAAATTGTGGACTTCAATAGATTCATTCTCTCTTGCGATTTTGCATAATGTCTCGCACCCGGAGTTTATGGTAACCCTAAAATTTTTTAACCTCACCACTAAAATTAGCCTTCCCTAAACACCTAGCCGACTTCCTTGTAAATATCCTTGATCAGAGATCTTTGAGAATCTAAGAGGGTAAAAGAATCGATTGACTTGAAGTTGAAATTTTGCAGGGACAGCAGTTTAGGACATACTTTCATAATCACGATGGGAGACGATGAAAAGCGTCCATGAACTCACTTTGTCTTTATGTGGATGACAGGTTTAGAGAAAGAAACAAGATCAAAGAATATGTGAGTTCCCGTGTTTTCAAATCTTCTTTCCTGATTAACCTTTTGTTTGCTTGAGGACAAGCAAAGGGTAAGTCTGGGGAAGTTGATATACCCGGTATTTTACCACTTTTACTATCTGTATTCCCTATTTTATATACTATTTAAATAAGCTTTTCTATCAAAAGAGGTAGTTTTCTCGTATATTTGGTTTTAAAGAGTCATATAGGTCAAATAATCAAAAATAGCGTAAAAAGGAGAAAAATGAGTATTATTCATCCTAAAACAACTTACCAAGGTCAAAGGATCCTATCTAAGTCCCCCAAGTTGAAGATTTCACAATTTCCCAAGTTGGACCGAAGTTAACCAGCAGAGGCCTAGCTACGGCCGGACGACCAAACCGACTTAGATGGCAATTAATTTAAACATGGAGATAAAAATTTGAGTCAGATTTCCAATGGAGTTGGAATTATATCAAATGGAGTTTTGGTGTGGAAGTTATTCAAGTTTTACTGAAGGTATGTCATTCTGCCTATAAGAAGAATCAAGTCCAAGATGGGCCTAAGCACCGACCCAACCCATGGGACGGCTCATTTACTTGAAGCCAAGACCAAGGAGATGATCTTGAGTCAGGCCCCGGGCCAAATCACGTGATCGGTGTGACCGATCGGTGCCATGGCCACTTCTGCGCACTTATCGACAAAAAAATGTTTTTGCCCAAACTGAAACCCTAGGAGTTCCACCGACTAAAGACTTCTTCCTACACCTGTATATACTTGATTTTAGCCTCTTCAGAGAAGGAGAGCAGCCCTAGGCACCACAAAGAAATAATAAACATGTATTTTCGTTATTCTCTTTAGATCTTCATCTTTATCCTTAGAAAATAGCGAATGAAGGCCATGGTGTTCTTCTCAAGATTTATGCGTAGAGATCCAACTATGCCGAGCCCTTACTTAGCACGAATCTACTGTTCTATCAACTTCTCTAGTTGCTCCATGTTTCATAACATGTAGAGTTGTTGTATGTTTGATATAAAGTTATTCTACAGTTCTTTTGCTTGCATCTTCTACATATTTATTGAGTTTGTTTCTAGCATGATTTTCTATCTTTATTTGTGCTCAAGGCATGATCTAGAATAGCTACCTAGTGACCGATATTAGATTGGTACCGATTCCAAAAGCTTTTGTACCATTCAGATCTAATATTTGATAGGCTAGGCGTCTTAACAATTCGAAAGGTTAGTTAAGGAGTCTAGTGAGCAATCGAATCTAATTATTACAGCGTGATTCCACCCTACAATAACCATGTGAAAGCTGAGTCTATTAGGGTAGGAATCATAGGTTTCGGAGCCTCGAAAGGGGAATGATTCTACCATAGTGATTTGAGCTCTATAACACTAGTTGCATCTCTTTAAAAACTGTGTAGTTCATATTGCATTAGTTCCTTTCAATTCCTTTTTATCTTGCGTGTTTTGATTTATCTATCCCTTTATTTTATTGCATATTTATTTTATCATAAACCCCAAAACCCCAAAATATATTTTCTCTTAGCTTATTTTGCATCATATAGATTTATAGCATAACAACATAGTCTCCTGTGGATCGACCCCTATTTAAAACTCTTTTGCATCCGCCCATTTCGGGCCGCATCAATGATCATCAATGGAGCATGTGTTTTAATGGCAAAACATTTGTAAACCAAAGAGTTCATCTTAAAACCCAACACATGTTGGTCACTACGTGTTCATTGTAGGAGCGTATTTGTTACGAGGATAACATTTGCGTAATCCCGAATGATCATCAGAAAACCCAAGTAGCATAACATTGGTGTCAACTAAACCCAACAAACATAAACGTTGGTTAGAACGTGGTCATCTCGGGAGCGAGAATGTTAATGGAAACATATTCGTAAACCTTAGTGATCATCAGAAAACCCAACATGCACTTCGTTGGTAAAAGCAACACAATGTTTCGGAGTACATGAGCGTAACGTAAGCATTATAGAAAATGTTTTCGTAAACCAAATTACTTGAAAAAACGTCGACCAAGACAAATGCATATCAAGAGCCTTCTCTAAATCAACACCTCGCCAAGATTCGCCGTCTTCTGTTAAGACAGACTTTGTCGCCTTTTTCTCAATCTCACTTTAATGTTACCTCGTGGTTTTACAAACTCAACCTTTTGAGTTAGCTTCGGCGACACCTCATGGTGAGGTACCAATCAGATTAACCTCGCCGTCAACTATCCACTTTGTGACTTTATTGGATTATCAAGACCATTAATCGACTTTGTTTTCAATTTTAAACACATTGTGGCGACGTCACTGTGCCACTCAAATCAACCACTTATACAAGGAAAAAATATCACATCGCTACGCCGAAACTCTTCTCCCACTCAAGCGCTTGCCTCTGACCTCGTTACAAGTTTCGTTTCCCATCGCGGTAACTGAGCAAAGCCAAATCAACTTTGACTTAGTCACAATTGGTTCAAATCAAAATACGTCTCAAGCAAAACAAGGTTCACGTCAAGGCACCTCGCCATGGTTCGAGTTTTACTTCGCCACTACTTTAACTTAACCTTAGCGCACATCAATATTATAAGTAAAATCGACAAGTGATAACCACATCGCTTACAAACTTACTTCATCAAATCCAACCTCATCAGTCACAAAAATCACTAAGGTGTTGAGTACCTCTCCTCACATCGTCGCCGAGTCAAGATTGTGTAACTCATCGAAACCAAGTTTACCAGATTAGGCTGAATCTTAACTACAGTGTTCACGATGGATGTTGAGTCTTCTGAATCGGCTAAATCAATATTACAAATACATGGTGCGGGCCTATCTAACCAAGATTAAAACTTTGACTCAGAATCATCAACCTCTGGTCACTACCAGATAAAGCTACTACACTACAAAAATAAAGACAACCTATAAGATAACAAGTCAAGACAAGCACGTGGGTTCATTTAAAAAAAAAAGAAGAGAAACACAGAGTGAATTGAGTTTTAAAAGAAGCTTACAGACAAGGAGTGATGCAAGTTGTTGAAAGGACCTCGAGGAGCTGAACGATCCACCTCGACGTCACCTCGTGACCACGGTGTCACCACTTTTCACTATCACCTCGTGAACCACTCCTCAAAATTAACTCGTTCACCCCGTGAACCTTATGTCACTGCTACACCTCTTTGATCCCTCAAGGTTAATAAGTTGGGATTTTTAACGAAAATAATAGCCGGAGTCAAGAAACCACGTCACCTTGTCTACAACAAATCAATTCGACTCGTTATCCACTCAACCACGTCAACCACTGAGCGAGAGAAGACGTGACCAAAAGAAATCAAAGTGCAGATAGGCCTTGGCCCAAAGTCAACTTATCATTACAAGTTCCACCACGTGAAGCACCACTCCTCCTTTTCCTTTAGATTACCTTGTGCACCGCTTTGACCACGTACACTGTACTTCCACTTCATTACCTCGCGCACCAAGAAGAAAGGAAGAAGTTTGTGTGGTGTTATAAAATGGGCTCTACTAATGAAACTTATGGGCCCAAATTAACTTGTTAGCATCATTCCACCTCGCTAACCTCACGTCTCCTCTTTCTTCTCGGAGATAACCCGTGACATCACCTCGTCGCTGTGAAAAATCGACTTTGGCGTTACCCTGGTATCAATCGCTTCGAACCACCTCGTGGCCTCTCTTAGTAAACCAACACCGCGGTCACTTAGTGGTCAAATCCATCAACCTCGCGTCCGCTCTTACTCGCCGAAATCAAGACCACAACGTCTAGCTTCGTCACCGCCAATCCATTGAATCGTTTTCAAATCACCTCGGTGACCTCGCTGTTCTAACTGGATTCACGAAACACTACCAATTCCGAGACTCATAAAGTTTTGTTGCCACAACATGAACATCTCGCCGGACCTTGTAAGTTTGTTGTGTCACCTCGCGGTCTCGCTTATCTTAGCAAGCTTGAGTATGTAAGATCAATCCACTTCTCCAAGTATGACTCAACAAACTAAAGACCTAAGCTCAACGGATCAATATCTTGGTGTTGCGAGCTCGTCATCATGAAAACTAACTCGCGAGCTCCTCCGCTTTAAACCAACCTCGCCACCTCGTGACAACACCAACTCGGCTCGCAGCCACCTCTGCAACACGTAATCACCTCTGCAGCTCGCACCTTGCTGATTGAGCTCTTAAAATCATCATAACCACACTGCCTCCTTTCTCAAGACCGACGTCGACGTCCTTTTCTCAATCCAACCTCGGCGTCTTCGTGATAAATTGGCCTTGGAGTCACTTTGTCACTCCACCATGCTACTCTGATTTGATTTAATCATGACCTCGCAGACCTCGCTGGAAGCTCAAACGACAACAATCAACCTCGTCACTTCCACTAAGACCACCTATTTTCACCACGTCAGATATGCTACTCATTAAAATCATCTAGTTGACACAAAACCTCAACCGATTCGAGAAATATCAGATCAACCTCGGCGAGGTCCATATTGTGACCCAGTTTTTATTCACGATTGGCTTATTTTATGACCTTGCGGTCAAAGCTCCGAATTCACTTCACTCAGTTAAACGCTAACACTTGAGCTCGGTTTAACGTAATACTAGATCTCAGTTAAATGCAAACACTTGAGTTTTATCACTTAGCTTGTCACGCCTAGATGAACATTGATCTTAGTCTTGAGACTTCTACCTCGGCATCGTCACACCTAATACTGCCGAGCTGGGGGGCTAACTGTTGGGGTCAGGTTTCACCCAACAAGATCAATGTCAAAAAATGGCTAATTATGAAAACGACCGCAAGGTCAACATGTTAAATGAAGTCAATCCAGTTAACAGAAGTGTGCACAAGGTCAAAATGGAATATGGCAACGACGTCAGAGAGCTTAAGTTTTGGCGCGGTGACGAGGTCGACAAAGCAAAGTCTTAACTGAAAAGGGTGCTCAGCGAGTTCAAGAATACAAAAAGCTCACCGACGTCAAGCCCAGAAGTATTGGCGAGGTGGGCTAAATCCAAAAAGCCTTCAAGGTACTTGATCGAACTTGCCAGCGAGGCCCACGACGTGAGATGGACCTAGTCGCCACACAAATAAGGGAAAAATTCCAAGAGATTGGGAAGTTTTCCTTATCTCTTTAGAGGCTGACCTAGCCGACCTAGTCGACCTTGCATACTATATATACTTGTACAAAAACCCTTGAAAGGGGATCCGCAACTTGTTACACAAAACATCAATAAAAGCTTTCTTTACAGCAATTGCAACCTACGTTCTTAGCTTTAACCTAGAGATCTTTTCTCCTTCATCAATCCTTGACAAATATAATTGTGTTAGTTTCGACTCCTACATATATATATAAAAGGTGGCATGTTTGCTATAAAATGTGGCATATTTGAAAAAAATATTTTCAAAGCTGGCATATTTGTAATTCTCCCTAACTATAAAGCACTAGTTTTGTGTTTAACTCAAAAATGTATTTGTTATCCATTTAGTTACTTTAAATGAAAAAAAAACTTTACTGTGAAATCGTGTAACACGTACATTCTACACATAGTATTTATTTGAGATAGCCGTCAAGCATTTCGTGTGTATAAACAATATGATGAAATTATTTGCAAAAACACACACAAGTAGTCTACACAAATCGAGAAATACAAATTTATATTGTGAAAACAAAATATTTTTGTTTTGTTTGGATCAAAAGTTTGATAAAGATTTAAACATGACGTTGATTATTGGATCTGTTTGTCGGTATTAATAGGAATTTAAGAGACTTTGAGTAAGCGCATATCAAAAGATTAAAGTGGGTATTTATAAAAAAAAAACGAGATTAAAGTGAATCTTTAACACGTGGGTGCGTTAAGAAAAAGGTGTTACAAATGGAGAGTTTTGGCGATACGAGGGTTTCTCTCGACCAAGATGCGATATGACGGATTTTACTCATATCAGCCACCACTACGGCAAAGGAGTGGCTCAATGCGCAATCCCTCTCACCGCAACCAACCCGACCATAGCTCCAACAACCCCGAAACAACACAAGTGAAGTAATGACATGCCAATCAGATGCTGCATGGATATCAAACACAAAATCAGCTGGGTTGGGATGGATTATAATATCCCAGGGCTCCCTAATCACAGAACAAGTCAAACTCACACCGTATGTGTGTTCCCCCATCATGGCCGAGGCTTTAGCTCTGCGAGAAGCTGTCAATTTTGCCGTGGAAAAGGGTTTCACTAAAATGAGATTCGAGTTGGACTCATCTCAACTTATCAACGCCATCAATTCAAGGACATCTCTCTTGAACCTATATGGCATCAAAAGTAAGGGGCACGAGATTGGGAGGCAGGATGATACCGGAGGAGATCTTGGATGAAGAGTTTATTGCAGCGAGGTTAAGTGTGGATTTCCTAAATGGGGAGGATGGTGAGCCGGAAATTACGATTGGAAAGCATTTGAGAGTTACCTTATGGTGCAAGCGTGGACACCGGAATTTGATCCGACAAGAGATGCCATTATCACAACTCCTGTTTGGGTCCTATTATCGAATCTTCCAGTTTACTTCTATCACAAATCTATATTGATGGGATAGCGAAGGGATTGGGAAAACCATTGAGAGTAGATGCTACAACTCTAAGTCTTGAGAGAGCTCGGTTTGCAAGGGTGTGTGTGTTGAGGTTGATTTGCGGAAACCACTTAAAGGATCGGTGGTGATAAACAAGGAGAGGTACTTTGTTTCATACGAAGGACTTCCAAATATCTGCTCAGGGTGTGGGATTTATGGTCACATGATTCATAAATGTCCACGTGTGACTCCGGTGCAAAGGGATAGTGCACCATCGGAAAATGCAGTGGTGGTGGGCCGTGAGACTGTGCAAAAAGAAACTGGATTTACTACTGTGAGGAGACCGAATCAGAAGTTGGCGTCACCGGCGGATAATATGGTGTCGACGGCCAGAGGAGTGAGAAAGAGGAGCAAAATATGGAAGGTACGGTGATAACGGAGGAAAATATGGAAGTTGCAGTGATAACGGAGGATAAGAAGAATCAAGGAGGAAATGGAAAGTGTATTGGGGAGTAATGAAGGATTATTTGGACGAGATTTGGTGAGGAATACGAGTGGTGGAAAAGGGATCTTTAAGGCTAAAGGAGTTGGACCGAGTAAACCAATAAACATTAATGGGCCAAGAGCTAAGGCAAAACAAATCCGGCCCATGATGATCTCGAGTTTTAACCCAAAATAATGCTGCAAGTGCACAGGCAAAAGCAGTAGTATATAAGGTATCGAATCCACAGAGACCAAGGTTACACTATGAATTTATAGATTTCAAATAAAGCTAAGATAAATTAAATGAGTTGTAAACTGATGTGAGCAGGTGCTTGGATTAAAAGTCGGTAATAAAATCAGATGATGAAAGCACTAGGCCGAGATGATTCCTTGGTGATTTCGGATACTAAGGTTGAGCATCTATTCAGGGTTTAATTGAGCACCGTCTAGAACTCAAACATAAATATAATATTGCCCCGCTTTCGGCGATGTATCAATATCTTTGTCTACAACCTAAATACCTACACTTCCGAGTGGATTTAGTAATGAAGTAAACAAGCTTTAATGCATTGGTTCGATATGTTCACATTCAATGGCAACGATCAATGGCGTTTTGGTTACCACCGAATGCTCATCAAAGGTAGTTCTAGCAACCTATATCATTTTCGGTGAATAGATTAAACCTAGAGATCATAGACTAAGTGATCAATTTAGCCTAAGCATTGAGATTTCCTAGAGATGAAGACATATAAATACCCTATTTGGCTCAACCATCTAAAACCCTAAATCACCATTAAAACCACCTCGACCTAGCTAGTAAACTACTCGGACATATTTGATTCAAATGCAACAATCATTAGATGAGAATTCATAATAGATAATGGAAAGTAAAGAGGGGGTTTAGAATTCTTCTCTAGATGATGAGATGATGAATCGGAAATGGACAAGAGTTTCCAACGGTGGAGGTGATGATTCGGATGATGAAGAACAAGATGATGAACAGATATTCTTTTTTTAAAAACGTGAAAAGGGAACCAAAAGTCTTCTGAAATTTTTGAACGTAACAAGTCCTCCCTTCCAGGAAGGAATAATCCTCCTTTTAATACAAAGGAAAAGCATTAAAACAAAATATCAAATCCATCTAAAATAGGAAATAAGTAAGATTTTCATAATAAATTAAAGGAGTGATCTCCTCCCTAATGAATAGGAGGTGATCTTTGACTCATTTATTCAGCAAATCTTGTGGGCCAGCAATTTGGATTCGGCGGCCACAGCTTTTAGTTTTAGGTCTGGTGCTTCCCTGCGAGCAGGTGCTCGCATGTACCGAGCAGGTGCTCGGGAGAGTGAAAAGTCTCCTTTTTGCTCCAATTATTCTCCTTTTCTTCATAGAGCTCCAGCAGCTCCAAATGGTGCTCCAAAGCATTTTAGAACCTGAAAAGACATCAAAAGGAAACAAAAAGACAAGAAAAGCAACACAAAACCATGGGTAAATTAGGCTAAAATCCTAACATATCAACTCCCCCGGACTTGCCTTTTGCTTGTCCGCAAGCAAACAAGAAGAGAGGAATCCGGAGAAGTGTTTGAAGGTGGGAGCTCAAATGCAAAAGAAACATCGAAAGATTCAACAACATGTCCTAAAGAGAACTAATGCGATGCATAACAAATCTTACTCAAGAAGCTTTCGCCATACTCATCTCTTATCAAAATAATTACTCCAAATCCTTAGACTCAAAAGAAAGCGTGCAATCAACTAAACTCAACTCTTTAACATTCATTAATGCGTTTGGTGCGGTCTCACAATTGGAAATTGAATCAATGCCATTTGGCTAGGTAGGAGAAGGCTTTTTAGTGATGTAAAGAGGCTGTCCGAATTCTTTTTGGTGGCTAACTCTCAAATGCAAGTGTTACATTTAGCAAAAGCAAGAAAGAAAAGAGACAATTGATGCATACAAGGCTAAGAATCCAAAGTTCTACCCAAATCCCATTGTTGCAATCTTTCATCTCTCTTTTCTCACTACCCATTCGTTTAAACACTAGCCATTTTCGGCTAAACCTCTCAAACTTCCTCTTTTCTTCTTTAAATTTTCCGAATCCTAGGGAATTTCTTCTCTTAACTTTAGCTCTTTCTATCCTAGCATTCTCTAACATATTTTTCTTCTTTTGATTTATTCTAAGAGAATGCTAAGCCATCATTTTTCTTTTAAACACTTAGAGCTATATACTTTTCTTTTCAAACTTACTCCCTAGAACTCATCCTTTCTTCTTTCTTTCTTTTCACACTTAACCACAAACCCAAAGATAATCAAGTAAACGCTTAACCAAATCGGTTTCATACCCCACCTAAGACTAGTCTTAAACTCAAGAAACTAGCCTAATGGAAACTTTGCCTTGTCGTCTCTAATGCTTGCAAGATTTTACCAATGCAACACAAAGAAAAAGGCCTCACTCGGAGAACATATGCAAGGGTTTGAACGAAATGGTTGGGTTAAAAAGGTGTGGTACTATCCTCATCTAAAAGATGAACTTAGATCGGGATAGCCATTCAAATCAAGATAAGAGTGGTAAAAATTAGGCAAACATGATTTGAATGTAAGGTGTTTATCCATAGTTATGATTCAAAGTCCAAAAGTGAGAAGAATTAATCAAGTTTAAGTTCAAGTTGACAGAGTTGAATCTAGATCATGCAAGTTTCAATTGAGTTGGGATTTTCAAAGAAATAAGATTCAAGTATGGATGAGCCTCTAATTCATGATAGTTAATGCATCGAAAAAGTTCTAATGAGGGCATATCATGGAATCCTAAAATGAATCTTTACAAGGAAATTTCATCACTGCTCCCTATGCAAATGCAATCCTAAAATGCTCTAGACTCGATCCTAGCATGAAAAAGATAATAAAAATGTTTATGCCATGAGAAACTATATGCATTTTTTTTTTTTTTTTTTTTTTTTTTTTTTTTTTTTTTTTTTTTAAACAAAAACAATTAAAACGTTAATCCACTCCCCCGGACTTAACTTTCACCGTCTCGGTGAAAGAAAAGTACCGAAAGAGTAGACTAAAAACACGTTCAAATAAAAAACAAAATAAAAACAAAATAGAAACAAATGTGATATAAACAATGGAAATAGTAGGGTGAAAGTGGATATCACCCGGATGTAGCATCGTCGGAGACATGATCAGACCTCTTCCTCCTTCTCCTTGCTGGCTGGTCCGAGCAGGTGCTCGAATGCGTGCGAGCAGGTGCTCGTTCACGCTGAGCAGGTGCTCGCGGAGTTTGCACATCCGGAGCATGGCAGCAGCCTCTGGACATCGCCTGCATGAGCCTCTGCAGTAGGCTGTTGTTCTTCCTAGTGGATTGGATCATCCACCTCCTATACTCAACATCATTAGCATTATCATCAATAGGGGGAAGATCAAACTCACCTTGAGAAGGAGTGTCGTGGTACGTGATAGCAAGGCGCGGAACCGAAGGACCAGCATCCTCGGTGTCAAAGCGTGGCTGCCTTGATGTGCTCCGGCGTGAAGCGCTTGGACGGGAAGCGGAGGAGCTACGGCTTGGGTTTGGGACCAAGTAATGCGGAGGAGGATCAAAGGCAAGATCATCAAGTGTGGACAGCCGTGTAAGTGCCAAGTTAGGCAGCTCGATGTAGCTCGACTCACCGTTTCCGTTGAGGAATTGGTAAGTTTGTGGCTTGATGATGATCTTTGAAAGGAGCAGGTGCTCCATATTGATGCGCCTCATCTCCGGGACGTAGGAAGATTCCGAGAGATCCACTCTTAAGTGGCGGAATAGGGAGGTGAGCAAGCTTCCGATATGCTCCGTTCTTGGTCCCTTGTTTGTCGCGGTTGTGTTATCTTTGACCGCGCAAATCATTTCCGCAAAACGTATGCCCAAGTTTGACCGATATTTCTCATATTGTGCCGAGTCTCCTTCACCTACAATGGGACCACAACCAAGCAATAACAACAATAACTCATCTTGATGAACCTTGTTACCTACGGCTCTTCCGAAGAGCATGTTGCTCAAGATCCTTGCCACGATGCGTAGAGCGGGATGGCGTAGGCGGTTTTGGCTCGCGGAATTGGATGAGTAATCTCCCGAAGCAATCAAACTCCAAAAACTCTTGGCCTCTTGAAACCTCTTTGGACCCGACAGCCTTGTGTCCGTCTCGTCGAAACCGTATGCTACACAAAAATCAAACATGGTCAAAGCATACCTCTTTCCTCCAGCAAAGAAAGAGAAGGTAGCATCCTCAAAACAAGGGCTGTCCGGATTAGCATAGGAGAGAGTCGCGGTTGCTAGGCATTGCCTAGTGAGGTCCGGGTAAAACACATCTTCCTCCAAGGCGAAGGCCATGCAACGAGCATTGTAAAGTATGCTCCTTACTTGATCTTGAAGACCAAGCGCAATCAATGTATCGTCACACATGAACCGAGTCGGTTCTAGATGGACTTGGAGGAGTTGATTGTAGTAGTAGGCGTTTATCTCGTCCCATGAGTCCGGTGACGAGTGTGGGAGGTTGGCTCGGTCAATGTCAAAGGGCTCACCTTCCGGCCTAGGCCAAGGAAAGGTGAGAGGACAAGCGGATGCGGAAGTACCGGCTTTGCCTTTGCCCTTTTCTTTGTTGGAGAACTTTGTCTTTGGAGCCATGAGGAGAGAGGCGTGGAGATTTGGTTTTCCGGCGTGAAATCGGGGTGGTTATGGGTGAAGTTTGGTCTGGGAAAAGAAGAGATGAAGTGTGGCGGTGGTGGTGGTTTTTGCCGAGTGAGCAGGTGCTCGGGATTTAGAGAGTTTGAGCGGCGGCGAGAGAGAGAGAGAGAGAGAGCAGTTGAGAGTTTGGGAGCTTTAGGGATTTGGTGAGAGAGGGAGTAATGAGATGCGTGGTTTATGAGGAGTGGTAGAGATGGGACTTTAATGGAGCGGAGTAATGTTGAGTGGCGGTTTTCAAGGGAGATGGGAGAGGCTCGGCAGTTTTGGGGAAGAGGGGGAGACCAAAAAGTTTGGCTTTATCTGCAAAAAGGAAGAAGGATGAGTGGTTAGGGTTTTTGGCAAAAAATTGAAAAGGAAATAAAGAGGAAAATAAAAGGAAAAATAAAAAGGAAATAAGGAATAAATCAAATCTTTTTCTGTTTTCTTTTTCTTTTATATTTTTTTTTATTATTTTTTTTTTGTGTTCTGGGAAAAACGGAAAAGCTGATTGTTGGTCCCGAGCAGGTGCTTGCTTCTTTCCGAGCAGGTGCTCGGTGCAACTTTGCACTTTTTCGCAGAACGCAGTTACTGAAAACACAAGTGAAATGTCAGTAATAAAAGGAATTAAAATTCAAAATTTATACAAAAATCCTTACCGGTGGGTTGCCTCCCACCAAGCTCTTGTTTTAAGTCGTTAGCTCGACTTTGGAAATCTTTTAGGCTCGAGGAGGGTCACTGAAAGTGACTGATTCGACTTCTCCCACGTATGTATCTGCAAGATATGGCTTGAGACGTTGACCATTGACAACAAAATCACCTCCTTTAGTGTTCCACAACACTATGGCTCCGTGTGGTTTCACTTCTTTTATAGTGAACGGACCACTCCATCTCGACTTTAGCTTTCCTGGAAATAACTTAAAACGAGAGTTAAACAATAAGACTTGATCGTTAGGAGCAAAGTTTCGAGGGATAATCTTCTTGTCGTGGTAAGCTTTGGTCCGTTCCTTGTAGATTCGGGAATTGTCATAGGCGAGATGCCTAATCTCTTCCAACTCATGCAGCTGCATGGATCTCCTCTCGGACGCACTAAGGATGTCGAAGTTAAGCCGCTTGACAGCCCATGCCGCTTTGTATTCCAACTCGACCGGTAAGTGACATGCCTTCCCATACACCAAATGAAAAGGCGTTGTCCCCAACGGAGTCTTATATGCTGTCCTATATGCCCACAAAGCGTCATCTAGCTTATTCGCCCAATCCTTACGCGTTGTACCAACTGTTTTTTGCAAAATACTCTTTATCTGTCTATTGGAGACCTCCACTTGTCCACTTGTTTGAGGGTGATAAGGAGAAGCTACCTTATGCGTGACTCCATTCTTCCTTAACAAGTTCTCAAAAACCTTGTTAATGAAGTGTGAACCTCCATCACTTATCACAACTCTCGGAATTCCAAACCTAGGGAAAATTACCGTCTTGAGCAACTTGGTAACAATCGCAGCATCACAAGTCGGGCTAGCTTGTGCTTCGACCCACTTAGAAACATAGTCAACGGCCACAAGTATGTACTTGTTCTTATAGGAGGAAGGGAACGGTCCCATGAAGTCTATACCCCAAACATCGAAAACCTCTACTTCCAAGATGAAATTTTGAGGCATCTCATTGCGCTTGCTGATGTTTCCTTGCCTTTGACACGCGTTACATCCAGCAACAAACCTATTCGCATCCTTGAACATCGTTGGCCACCAAAGACCCGCTTGTAGCACTTTTGTAACCGTCTTGAATGTGGCAAAGTGTCCGGCATAAGGTGAACCGTGACAATGGTGCAAGATCCCAGGGATCTCCTCCTCCGAAACACATCTTCTATACAGCCCATCCGAGCATTGCTTGTACAAGTACGGCTCGTCCCAATAGTATCGTCTAACATCTCGGAAAAACTTCTTCTTTTGGCTTCCCGTTAGATTTTCCGGAACCTTATCAGCTGCCAAGTAGTTAGCAAAGTCACCGAACCAAGGGAAACTCGAAGGTTGGGCATTCTGGATAATTCCACAAAAAATCTTCCGAGCAGGTGCTCGGTCAGTCCGAGCAGGTGCTCGCTCAGCTTCTGGAAATTTTTCGCAGATCGAATAAATTTGCTCATCTGGCAGGCTGTCTTCCATAGGTGTCTCATCTTCAACTTTCAGCCTACTCAAATGATCAGCAACTCCATTCTCGGACCCTTTCTTGTCCTTGATCTCTAAATCAAACTCTTGAAGCAAAAGTATCCATCTCAATAGCCTAGGCTTGGCATCTGTCTTGGTCAGCAAGTACTTCAACGCAGCATGGTCGGTGTGAACAATTACCTTAGAACCGACGAGGTATGATCTAAACTTCTCAAAAGCGAAAACAATCGCCAATAACTCCTTTTCGGTGGTTGCATACCGACATTGAGCATCATCCATCGTCCGGCTAGCATAATATATCACATGGAGCTTCTTGTCCTTCCTTTGACCAAGAACAGCCCCCACAGCAAAATCACTCGCATCCGTCATAATCTCAAACGGTAAGTCCCAATCCGGTGGTTGGACTATTGGTGCACTAACCAAGGCACCCTTGATAGTATGAAACGCAGCCAAACACTCTCTATCAAAGTCGAACTTGACTTCCTTACACAGCAATCTAGTGAGAGGCCTAGCAATGTTGGAGAAGTCTTTGATGAAACGACGGTAGAACCCGGCATGGCCTAGAAAGCTTCGGATTCCTTTGACCGTAGTAGGCGGTTGTAAACTCATCATGACCTCTATCTTAGCCTTGTCAACCTCTATCCCTTTCTCTGAAATCCGGTGCCCAAGTACTATCCCATTTCTGACCATAAAATGGCACTTCTCCCAATTCAGCACTAGATGCTTCTCCTCGCATCTTTGTAATACTCTGCACAAATTAGACAAACAAACAGAAAAAGAACTCCCATACACAGAGAAGTCATCCATAAATACTTCCATAATATCTTCAATTAAATCAGTAAAAATGGACATCATACAACGTTGGAAAGTCGCTGGGGCGTTGCACAAACCAAATGGCATCCGGCGGTATGCGAATGTGCCGTATGGACATGTGAACGTTGTCTTTTCCTGATCATCGGGATGGATGGGTATCTGAAAAAATCCTGAGTAACCATCTAGAAAACAGTAGTAAGGGTGATTAGCAAGACGTTCAAGCATTTGATCAATAAAAGGCAAAGGAAAATGATCTTTGCGAGTAGCAGCATTCAATTTCCTATAGTCTATGCACACTCTATGACCCGTTACCGTTCTAGTTGGAATCAATTCGTTTTTCTCATTCCTAATTACCGTGATACCTCCCTTCTTAGGTACAACATGCACCGGACTTACCCATTTGCTATCAGATATAGCATAGATCACACCAGCGTCTAGAAGTTTCATTATCTCTTTCTTTACAACATCCTTTAGATTCGGGTTTAACCGTCTCTGATGTTCTATAGAAGTCATCGATTCATCCTCTAGATTAATTCGGTGCATGCACAAGTCGGGAGATATACCGGTTATATCATCTAACGAATATCCCAAGGCCTTTCTATATTTCCTCAACTCACACAAAAGCAAAGTGATCTCAACATTATTCAATTCCGCATTCACTATAACAGGATATGTAGAGTTGGGACCTAGAAATGCATACCTGAGCCCCGCTGGGAGGGTTTTTAGTTCTACCTTTGGAGCTTTCAGCTCGCTCCAAGATCCGGTGATGTTCTGGTTTTCGGTCCGAGCAGGTGCTCGGTCGGAGCGAGCAGGTGCTCGCTGGGAATCTGGCAGAACATCGTTTTTTGTGCCCTCGGTCAGACTCTGGAACTCATCTTCTTTCTCTATTCTGGTGTTGGAATCCAGAAACTGAGCAAATCCTTGGGCGTCTTCACTCATGAAACCGTGTTCACCTTCGGCTTTAGTCAACGCAACTTCGAGAGAGTCTTTTGCTACGATCTCTTCAACTACATCCTCCGACATCTCGGAGTCATCATGGATCACGAATGTTTGCCCATCTATCATCGGCCTCTTGAGCATCTTACTCATCTCAAACCGGACCACCATGTCTCCGAGACGGAGGTCTACTATACCTTGTTCAACATCGATGATTGCACGCGCCGTGTTTAGGAATGATCTCCCCAAAATCAGTGGGTCCTTTGGTTCTTCATCGAGCTCTAGAACCACGAAATCGGTTGGGATTAGAGTGTCCCCTATGCGGACGTGTAAATCCTCGATGATACCTACAGGAAGTTTAGTGGATCTATCTGCAAAAATCAAGGAGATCTTAGTTGGTTTGAAATCGGTAAAACCTAAACGTTTAGCAACGGAATAAGGCATTAAATTAACACTTGAACCCAAGTCAACCAATGAGCATGCAAACGTGCATGGCCCAATTTTTACCGATATAACAAACCTCCCGGGATCGCCTTTCTTAGTCAACACCTTACTCTGAAGTATGGCACTACATTCTTTGGAAACCATCATTACACTCTCCTTTTCCACAACTTTTCCAGAAATTAGCTCCTTCATGTACCGTTTGAGAGAAGGTACCATTTGAACCGCATCGGTTAAAGGAAGCTTTACCTCCAAGCCTTTAATCATTTCCTTACACTTAGCATCCTCCAAATCCTTCTTAGATTTCTTGGGAGGCACTGGGTAGGGTATCTTAGGCACATAGACTCTCTCGGTCTGAGCTTCTGGAAATTTCGCGGGAACATTCTTATCGAGCAGGTGCTCGGTCGGCTGAGCAGGTGCTCGCTGGGGTGTTTTCTCCAGATTGATCGGAACAGTAGCTGGTGTGGTTTCTGAGCTAGAACCAACCTCCTCATGCATCACATCCTCAGCCAAATCATTCTCTTGTGCCGGTTGCTCAACAACTTTCTCCTTGGCCTTAACTTGAGAGGTTGTGGCCGTAGGTTGTGCCAACGCTCTTCCGCTTCTTAACTCAACAGCATTGCATGGCGAATACTCCTTCCTAGGGTTCACTTCACCACGGCCAGGAAGAGCACCAACCGGTCTTTGAATAGCTTCGGCGGTTTGAGCTACTTGTGTATCCAACTTCTTTGCATGTGCGGTCACGGCCTCATACTTTGCATGGAGATCCTTGTACATGTTGTCCATCTTACTGCCCAGCTCGGATGATGTCTGCTGTTGGTTGGCCAAGACTTGATGGATGAGACCTTTCAAATCATCTTGTTGAGGTTGAGGCGCGGAAACGGTTTGTTGTTGGTTTGTTGCTTGAAACCGGTTCTGATTTTGGTTGGGAATGAATTGCTTCCCTTGAGTGTTGTTGGAGTAGAACTTCTGATTTGAACTCCCTTGTTGCGGATAGACTTGGTCTTGGGGGTTCTCCACATTGGTGTTGCGGTAGGAGAGGTTTGGATGGCTTCGGTAGTTGGGGTTAAACCCTCGGTTTTGGTACCCTTGGCCATTCACATAGTTGACCTCTTCTAAACCATCTTCTTGATCTTCCACAAACTCTTGAGCATTAGGGGCAGCCCCATCTTCTTCCATGAACTTAACCGGTCTTTGAGTCTCCCTTAAAAGCAAGTTTACTTTCGCGGTTAATTCATCGATCTTTTGAGAGTCCACACTATTGACCTTCTTGGTTCTATCGTACTCGGGAGCCTTGTTGTTGGAGCTTGAGGCAAGGTTTTCGATGAGCTCAAATGCACCTTCCTTAGTCTTGGTCATGAAGTCTCCATTACTTGCGGCATTCAAAGCATTACGGTAATCCCAATCGACTCCATCGTAGAATATGTTCAAGATTTGCTCATCCTTGAAACCGTGATGAGGACACTCCCTCTTATACTCCTTGAGTCTTTCCCAAGCTTCACCAAAAGCTTCTCCGGAGTGTTGTTGAAAGGATGCAATCTTGTTCCTCAAAGCGGCCGTTTTGGACTTCGTATAGAAATGATCCAAGAACGCGGATCTAGCCTCATCCCAAGTCCTCAATGAACCAGCCGGCAGTGACTTTAACCATCTTTGTGCCTTGTCCGCGAGAGAGAATGGGAACAACTTACATTTCAGAAAATCGGTTGGAACACCATTAGAACCCGTAGTACTACAGATTTCCTCGAAGTTCTCTATGTGGTCCATTGGTATTTCAGCGGGTAGACCATGGAATAGATGCTGCTTTACCAATGAAATTAACTGAGCCTTGACCTCGTAATCTTGTCTCTGAATGGTCGGAATGACAATGGCCGAACGGTTTTGATAAAACGCATGGGGATTATCCGAATCCCCTATGGTTGGCTGACCCCGCGGCTGTTGCCTTTGCAACTGGGTGATTTGATCTCTCAAAATCAGCCGCAAGCTCAGCCAGGAATAGGGGATTCGGATAATCCCCATGCTTTCTATCAGAACCGTTCGGCTATTGTCATTCCGACTATTCAGAGGCAAGATTATGAGATCAAGCCTCAGATGATCTCGTTGGTGAAACAGCATCTCTTCCACGGATTACCAGCTGAGATACCAATGGACCACATCGAGAACTTCGAGGAAATCTGCAGTACTACGGGTTCTAATGGGGTGCCGAGTGAATTTCTGAAGTGCAAGTTGTTCCCTTTCTCTCTTGCGGCTGATGTTGTTGTAACTGGGTAATCTGATCTTTCAACAACTGTAGTTGAACATTCATCTCCTGATCTGCCATAATTTCTGTGCGAGCAGGTGCTCGATCAGTTTGAGCAGGTGCTCGGCGGCGATTCTGACGTTCGAGGCGAGCTAACTCTTCGTTCGTATGACTGACTAAATCTTCAGTAAGATTTCTTCTCGTTCTTCTACTGGTCATACACCTGAAACATAGCAAAAACAAAAACAAAAAACAAAATTAGCAAAAAAAAATTCTTAGACTATGAATAAAACCAAAATTCAAAGGTAACGCTATTGGTCCCCGGCAACGGCGCCAAAAACTTGATGATCTCGAGTTTTAACCCAAAATAATGCTGCAAGTGCACAGGCAAAAGCAGTAGTATATAAGGTATCGAATCCACAGAGACCAAGGTTACACTATGAATTTATAGATTTCAAATAAAGCTAAGATAAATTAAATGAGTTGTAAACTGATGTGAGCAGGTGCTTGGATTAAAAGTCGGTAATAAAATCAGATGATGAAAGCACTAGGCCGAGATGATTCCTTGGTGATTTCGGATACTAAGGTTGAGCATCTATTCAGGGTTTAATTGAGCACCGTCTAGAACTCAAACATAAATATAATATTGCCCCGCTTTCGGCGATGTATCAATATCTTTGTCTACAACCTAAATACCTACACTTCCGAGTGGATTTAGTAATGAAGTAAACAAGCTTTAATGCATTGGTTCGATATGTTCACATTCAATGGCAACGATCAATGGCGTTTTGGTTACCACCGAATGCTCATCAAAGGTAGTTCTAGCAACCTATATCATTTTCGGTGAATAGATTAAACCTAGAGATCATAGACTAAGTGATCAATTTAGCCTAAGCATTGAGATTTCCTAGAGATGAAGACATATAAATACCCTATTTGGCTCAACCATCTAAAACCCTAAATCACCATTAAAACCACCTCGACCTAGCTAGTAAACTACTCGGACATATTTGATTCAAATGCAACAATCATTAGATGAGAATTCATAATAGATAATGGAAAGTAAAGAGGGGGTTTAGAATTCTTCTCTAGATGATGAGATGATGAATCGGAAATGGACAAGAGTTTCCAACGGTGGAGGTGATGATTCGGATGATGAAGAACAAGATGATGAACAGATATTCTTTTTTTAAAAACGTGAAAAGGGAACCAAAAGTCTTCTGAAATTTTTGAACGTAACAAGTCCTCCCTTCCAGGAAGGAATAATCCTCCTTTTAATACAAAGGAAAAGCATTAAAACAAAATATCAAATCCCTCTAAAATAGGAAATAAGTAAGATTTTCATAATAAATTAAAGGAGTGATCTCCTCCCTAATGAATAGGAGGTGATCTTTGACTCATTTATTCAGCAAATCTTGTGGGCCAGCAATTTGGATTCGGCGGCCACAGCTTTTAGTTTTAGGTCTGGTGCTTCCCTGCGAGCAGGTGCTCGCATGTACCGAGCAGGTGCTCGGGAGAGTGAAAAGTCTCCTTTTTGCTCCAATTATTCTCCTTTTCTTCATAGAGCTCCAGCAGCTCCAAATGGTGCTCCAAAGCATTTTAGAACCTGAAAAGACATCAAAAGGAAACAAAAAGACAAGAAAAGCAACACAAAACCATGGGTAAATTAGGCTAAAATCCTAACATATCAGCCCACAAGAGGCCTTGTCTTTGGTCCAGCTAAAAATAATGTCGAGCTATCTGTTTCTGGTAAACGTTTACGAGTAGAACATAATAGTGTTGGTCGACCGGGGGGAGTGTTTGGCCAGAGGGATGATGGGAAAGAGCTGAGGCCTGGTAAATTATATTTTTGTGCATTCTCATGCTTTGCATTAGTAGTCTTTTATATAATATTCATGTCTTTTCATTCACTTTATGTCTCATTTTCTTTGCTTTAGGATCATCTTGGAGTTTAGGTTGTGTTTTGTTGCATTTTGCATATTTTGTGTCTTTTAGGTCTCTTTAAAAGATTTAAGAAGGAATTGAATGCAAGGAAGGCTTAAAACTCTTTTAGACTCAAAGACGGTAGCAAGACTAGATGAATGTAGCCTATATAGAGAGTCTAGAGCAAGGAAAGAAGTTTTTGGAAAATAGCATATACCGAGCTTAATTACCAGGCATATTAGGCTCGGCGGTGGAATTAAAGAAATGATAAAAACTACCAGAGCATTTCCCGGGCTTAATTACCAGGCATATTATGCTCGGCTCAATTCAAGGATTATTGACCCGACCCGGTTTATCTCGGGTTGACCCGTCCGATTTCTTGTGCTATATAAACATTTTAGACCTAGTCTATTTGCCAAGTTTGATTAGACCTTGCCACTTTTCATGCTTCAAACTCTTTTCTTATGATTTGTGATTGGATCTTTGCTATTTATCATATTTAGTGAAACTTTTCTTAATCTCTTATCATTTTTTTTATGATTATGTGTTTCTCTATGATTATGCTTGTGTTTTGCATCATGATTAGTGAGTAGTCTTTCAATGGGTTTTTGGGTTTAGTAGATTAGGGATGTTTGATGGATGATTAGTGATGTCTAGTCTTTCTTATGATTTCTAAAGATTAGGATTTGTTTAATGCTAGATTAGACTTAGCTAATCATAATCTAGATCATGTATATTTTATGCCCGGAAGGTGTTCGATAAAATGTCTAGGAGAATCCTAATCTTGCTTTTCATTCTTAACCAATGGGAATTGATGCTTAAAGTGTTTAGTTGGCTCTATGAACTTGTTCTTAATGATTTTTGCTCATTTAATTGCAACTGAAAAATTAGCTTAATTAAATGGTTAGTAAATGGATTATTGTCATGAAAATGGATTAGTCTATTTTGTGTGATTCATGTCATAGAATTGAGTTTGAATCGTTAGTTCGAGCATCATTAGTTAGTCATTGATCATCCCAAGTCAATTGCTTTGGCCAAAGCCCAAGTTTTCTCATATTTGATCAAAGTTTTAATTTACGGTTGACTTTTAGTTGACTTTTGCATTTGAACTTGTTTAAGCTTAATTTTCTTTCTAGTAGTCTTATTTATATTTATTCAATCAAAAAAAAATCTTGAATTGCTTAGCTTAGTTAATTACTTGCATTCCTAGTGTAGGTTATTCTAATCTCCCTTGGTTCGACCCTATGCTATGCTACAACAACTAGAGTGTGTTGAAAGTTAAGTTTAGGTACAAATACAATTTGACACGCATCAAGGCCAAGCTTGATACAGACCCGTGGAGAAGAGTCGAGTAACACGAATTCAAATTCTATGGGGTCAGAAAGGAATAATATGTGTGAGATGCAGAGCAAGGATTTGTCCTCATCGTAGGGAGGAATGGAGTTGGTGGTGACGTGACAAGTTGCCCCGGTAGTTCAGTTGTGGTTATACAATATTTTGATGATGAATCTTCTCTTATGGAATTGCCGGAGAGCAAATAAAACTAATTTCAGAAGGTCAATCCAATGTATGTTAAAGGAATTTACGACGAATGTGCTAGCTTTGTTCGAAACTCATTCTTGTGGAGATAGAGTTGTAAGAATTTGTCAAAGCTTGGGCTTTGATAACTCGTTTCGAGTAGATGCGGTAGGGCAGAGCGGTGGTATATGGCTTTTGTGGAGAACCAATATTAGAGTGGTTACAATTGTGGAATCGTCGAATCAATTCATATATGCGACTTTGGGTGAAGGTATGGATATGATTCATCTTGTGGTGGTTTATGTTGCACCATCAGTTGTTCGTAGAACCGGTTTATGGGAGAAATTGGGACAGGTTATTCATGGGATTGATGGACCGTTATTAGTAGGAGGAGATTTCAACACAATTATCCGCCTAGATGAACGAACTGGCGGTAATAGAAGATTGTCGCAAGATTCAATGGCTTTTGGTGAGTGGGTTAATGACTCTTCTCTTATAGACATGGGATTTAAGGGATCCAAATTCACATGGCGTAGAGGAAGGGTGGCTGAAACTTACATCGCAAAACGTTTGGATAGAGTGTTTTGTAATGCAATTGCAAGATTAAAGTAGCAGGAGGCTTTGGTTACACAGTTACCATTTCTTACTTCGGATCATACTCCCTTGTTTATCTAGCTCTGTCTGGTACATAATAGGGATCCAAAAAGGCGACCATTTTGGTTTGAAGCAGCATGGTTACATCATGAGAGTTTCAAGGAGATGTTGAAGAATTTTTAGGATAAGAAATGTCCACACCGCAAGCATTGCAGGGGCTGCGAGAGAAGTTAAAAATATGGAATCAAGACGTTTTTTGACATGTAAAAAAATGTAAAGAGAAGTTACTGGCTGAGATCAAGTATGTTCAGGATTTGTTGAATAAAGAAGAAGTGTTAATCAAGGAACTAGAGATAGTCATGGAGCAAGAGGAAGTGATATGGCTTTAGAAATCAAGGGAAAAATATATAGCGTTGGGTGATCGTAACACTACTTGTTTTCACACTTTGACTATCATTAGAAGAAGATGGAACCGAGTTGAGTTACTGCAAAGTGATGATGGTAGATGGATTTCGAACCAGAGGGAACTTGAGAGCTGAGCTATAGGATATTATAGGAAGCTCTATTCGATGGATGATGTAGATCCCATTGTCGAAAGACTACCACATGATGGCTTTACTATGTTATCTCAGGAAGAAGTGAACGTGATGTGTCAACCTTTTTATACTCATGAGGTGGAGAAGGCGATAAGAAGCATGGGTAAGTTTAAAGCACGGGGACCGGATGGATATCAACCGATTTTTTAACATCATTGTTGGGACATTGTTGGAGATTCAGTTCAAAAATTTGTGCTCAGTTTTTTTGAAACCGGCCAGCTACCGGATGGGATTAATGATGCGATGGTGGTACTGATCCCAAAAATTGGGAAACCGGAGAAGATGACCCAATTTAGACCGATTAGTTTATGCAATATTGTTCAAGACCATAACCAAAGTGATGGGGCTGAGAATGAAGGGTTTAATGCTGAAACTTATTGGTCCAACACAATCAAGCTTTATCCTGGGACGGTTGAGTGTAGATAACATAGTAATGGTATAGGAAGCGGTACACTCTATGAGGCGAAAAAAGGTCGAAAGGGATGGATATTGTTAAAATTGGATTTGGAGAAGGCTTATGATTGAATAAGATGAGATTTTTTGGAGGATATGCTTAAAGCGGCGAGATTTTTGGAGGCTTGGATTCATTGGATCATGGAATGTGTAATAGGTTCGTCGATGCACTTACTGTGGAATGAGGAGAAGGCTGATTCGTTTAAATCACAACGAGGATTAAGACAAGGGGATCCTTTGTCTCCGTATTTATTTATGATATGCTTGGAGAGGCTTTGTCATTTAATTGATAATTCGGTTACGACTGGAGACTAGAAACCAATTTGTTTATCTCATGGTGGTCCGAAATTGTCCCATATTAGTTTTGCCGATGATCTTATCTTGTTTGCTGAGGCATCGGTGGCACATATTAGGATAATTAGATGAGTTTTAGAGAGATTTTGTGGTGCTTCTGGACATAAAGTGAGTTTTGAATAAATAAAAAATCTTCTTCTGAAACAATGTTAGTAGGGATATGGAGAAGTTGATAAGTGATGAAAGTGGTATAAAGTCGACTAAGGACTTGGGAAAATATCTGGGCATGCGGTGTTGCAAAAGCGAATCAACAAAGATATGTTTGGTAAGATTCTTGAGCAGGCTTCGTCGCGATTGGCTGGTTGGAAGGGGAGATGTTTGAGTATGGCGAGTCGGTTAACTCTTACAAAGGCGGTTCTTTCCTCGCTTCCAGTTCATGCCATGAGTACGATCTCTTTACTGTAATCGATTCTTGGGGTGCTTGATAAGATTTCGTGCTCTTTTGTATGGGGGAGTAGCACAGGACAAAGGAAACAACATTTATTGAATTGGGCAAGGATTTGTAGACAAAAGAGTGACAGTGGTCTAGGGATACGTTCGACGCCAGAGATGAATAGAGCTTTGTTAGCTAAAGCGGGTTGGTGTTTACTTCATGATCGTGAAAGTTTATGGGGCTGAGTATTACGTAGTAAGTACAAGATTAAGGATGCTCAGGATCAAACATGGTTGGCTGCGAAAAGTAATTGGTCCTCAACAATGAGAAGTGTGGGACTAGTCTGCGAGAGGTGGTGGTTCCAGGACTACGGTGGGTTATTGGGGATGGTCATTCAATCCGGTTTTGGAGTGACAGTTGGTTGTTGAAGAGACCTTTAAGTGAGGTGGTTACAGGAAATTTACAAGATAGTGAGCTCAATATTCGGGTATGTGAGCTTTGGCAAGATGGTACATGATGGTTATTTGATCAAATTGTTCATCTGTTACCTGAGGATTATGTGCTACAATTACGTTCACTGGTGGTGGATCATGTTACTGGAGCCCGAGATAGATTATGTTGGGGAGAGAGTTCAGATGGCAGTTTTACTTACTCGTCATTAACCAGAGACGAGACCCCAAGACAGGATTTGAGTCAACTTTTTAAATGTGTGTGGTAGGTAATTGCGCCAGAGAGAGTCTGGGTTTTCCTCTGGTTAGGCGTTAACCAAGTCCTGATGACGAATATGGAGAGACATTGAAGGCATTTATGTGCTTCTGGAGTTTGTACGGTTTGTAAAGGGGGAGAGGAAACCATTATTCATATCCTTCGAGACTGCCCAACGATGAAAGAGATTTGGGATCAATTGGTGCCTCAAGGGAGAAGGAGAGACTTCTTTACAAAATTGCTAATTGAATGGCTATATGGGAATCCTGGGGATCATTGGGTTATTGGCGATACGATTTGGTCCACTTTGTTTGCGATGACAGTTTGGTGGGGATGGAAGTGGCGGTGTGGAAATGTTTTTGGGGTAAATGGGAAGTGCCGTGACAGGGTACAATTTCCTAAAGATATATCAAAGGAGGTTTCATTAGCTCATGCTCAAGTGGGAGAGAATTGCAGGGAGCCGAGAGTAAGGAGTGAACGGTTAATAGCTTGGATAAAACTGAGGGATGGTTGGCTTAAGCTTTACATGGATGGAGCATCGAGAGGGAACCCGGGATTGGCAACGGCAGGTGTTGGGGTCGGTTTTCACCCCCTCAGCATTAACGTCTAAAGGCAAATCAATCAAAGAGATGACCCTCCAGACCCTGAGCAAAGGAGGCCTAGCGGAACCCAAATCTTCCTGCGGAGCGGAGCATGTGGAAATGGAACTTAAGCGAAGCAGGGAAGGATCGGGTCTAGGCGAGGCCGACCGAGCACTCGGGACCGACCGAGCACTCGGGACCGACCGAGCACTCGGGACCGACCGAGCACTCAGGACCGACTGAGCACTCGGAACCGACCGGGCACTCGAGGCCGACCGAGCGCTCGGTCGCGACCCGACTGTCGGCTCGCCCTGGGCCGATCGCTCACTCCACTTCTCAATTGCAGTGTCTGTCCAAAAGCCTTCAAGCCCAGTAACGTGACGATAGCCCTGTCCGGACGCGAAGCCCATGACAATGTGACCGACTCCGCAGAAGATGGGAAGATGCAGCCGCCTTAGGAATAGCTATATATATCTCTCT
Organism: Draba incana; assembly: GCA_963576765.1. Classification (NCBI taxonomy): domain Eukaryota; kingdom Viridiplantae; phylum Streptophyta; class Magnoliopsida; order Brassicales; family Brassicaceae; genus Draba; species Draba incana. Next base: position 8,800,169 of record OY755210.1, on the reverse strand, counting down.
TGTACAACCCTAAAGGAGATCCGAATTCTTTTACACAAAAAAACTTGTACTCAACTTTTCAAGGCAATAAACAACATCTCTTTCTCAAATCCTTTGCAACCCTAGCTTACCATAGAAATCTCTGAATTCCCTCACGAACTCTTACAAACTCTAATTGTGTTGGTTTCGACCCCCACAATTTGGCGCCGACTAAGGGGAACTCGAGAATTTCTGACACAGAAGAGCTAGGGTTTCATAACACCATCGCCATGTCAGGAAGCAACAGCAGAAGCAGCAAAGGACCTTCATCTCACAGAAACAGCGAAGCAAAGGAGGACTCCACAAAGAGCACCGCTCCTTACGCCGCCAACAGCCCAGCGGATATCACGAAGATCAAGCAGATGCTTGAGACGCTCATGAAGAAAGCAGAGGATCAGGAAAAGCATCTCAAGACTACGACGAACGAGCTACATGCGCTCAAGAAACAGAAGCGCAAGAGGTCCCGAGTTCGCCTAACACGCCTCAGCTTTACCACACCTCAAGCTTATCGAAGGAATCGGCACGGGGAGCTGCCACCCCAGACTGATCGCACAGGAGCGGGGGACTTGCCTCCACCACCGCCTCTTCGGGAATCTGACGAAACTCCCGAGCGTGTGGTAGAAGAATCGGATGAAGATCAACCTTCTCGAAGACAATCCCGAATTGACATAGCCGCTGACAACGCTAGGGCTCACGGAGATCAACCACTTCCTCAGAAACGTGTCCAAACGGACGCTGCTGACAACGCTATGGCTGATGGAGAAGGAACTCCAACCATAGCGGAGCTTTACAGGAGGGAGCAGGAGCGCAGGGCTCCACAAAGCTCCCAAAACTAAAAGGTCGCCGGGCTGAAGGCCCAGCTAGACCAGGTCGTCTTCGATCTGCGGACTACCAAGCTGCCCTCACGACCTCAGCAGTCCTCGCGCCCTAGCGCTCTTGCGCCCTCATGCCCTCGCGCCCTCGCATCCTCGCCGCACAAGGCCATGCCCGTGCTCGCGGCGCTCACCCGAACCGAGCCCGTGCTCGCACGTCCTCATCTATGCGAGCATGCGCTCGCGTGTCCTCATCCATCCAAGCATGCGCTCGCATCGCTCGATCCATCTGAACCCGTGCTCACGTCCTCCGATCGATCCGAGCCCGCGCTCGAGTCATCCGACCGGACCGAAGCCGCACTCGCTTCGCTCGTCCGACCCAAAGCTAGCCTCACGTCGCCAGCTCGGAGCGAGCCCGCGCTCACGTCACCTGATCGGGCTAAGCCCATGCTCATGCCTCCTCATCGGACCGAAGCCACACTCGCGTCGCCTGAACGGATCAAGACCTTACTCTCACCACCACAACAAATCAAACCTGCGGGCTAACCGAATTCACCTTGCGAGCTTGTCGCTACTTGACTGGATCTCGGCGTCAATTTCAATACTGAGCTGGTGCCAAAGCACAACCATCTCCACTTCTTCACCTCGTGGGCTCATCAACACTCAAGTCCACCATGCAGACTCATCGATATGCCTATCTCACCTCATGGATGCAAAACGTATCTGCAGCGACTACGGCACCAGCACGACAAAGACTCAAAGCAAACGAAACACCCACCCAGACTGCGACACCACCACCTTTTTCGACGCCTCATCTCCGGATGAGCTCCGTACGAGCTCACTTGATCTCCTCCGCCTTCGGGGGGGAGTGAGTGTTTTCACAGTCTCTAGACGACTTCAGTTACCCTCTTTCGTCTAAAAAGGGGGGGGAGTGGGGTACCCGTATGCCACTCCTTAACAAAATTATTGACTACTCTATCGTCAATCGCTAACACTCGCTACAGCACTCATCATGAGAACAGCTAGTTCCTTTTGAGGAAACTTGTCCTTTTTGGACCGATCACAGCTTTATTCGAGTAGAGTCGTTCTGTATCTGTTGTTGCTGGCCACATCAACAGTGCAGAGATACGAACACTATGACATCCACAACGGATACAGCGCGCTATATAAATTCAAATGACCTCCGTTCAGATTATACTTGAACGTGTCAAGTGACCTCCGTTCAGATTATACTTGAACGTGTCACTCCGAAACCCAGGACAAGCGCTGGTCTAAGTCAATGACATCCCTTTAGATTATACTTGAACATGTCAAGTGACCTCCGTTCAGATTATACTTGAACGTGTCACTCTGAAACCCAGGACAAGCGCTGGTCAAGGTGAAGTTGCTCTCGGACAGACGTGTCTAGAAGAGCAGCACCATTTAGCAAAGCCCAACAGCAACGTTGGCAGATAATGCTAATATCTAACACATCTTCAAACTCGGCATTGTTAACTCTAACGCTACCGAGCTGGGGGGCTAACTGTTGGGGTCGGTTTTCACCCCCTCAGCATTAACGTCTAAAGGCAAATCAATCAAAGAGATGGCCCTCCAGACCCTGAGCAAAGGAGGCCTAGCGGAACCCAAATCTTCCTGCGGAGCGGAGCATGTGGAAATGGAACTTAAGCGAAGCAGGGAAGGATCGGGTCTAGGCGAGGCCGACCGAGCACTCGGGACCGACCGAGCACTCGGGACCGACCGAGCACTCGGGACCGACCGAGCACTCAGGACCGACCGAGCACTCGGAACCGACCGGGCACTCGAGGCCGACCGAGCGCTCGGTCGCGACCCGACTGTCGGCTTGCCCTGGGCCGATCGCTCCCTCCACTTCTCAATTGCAGTGTCTGTCCAAAAGCCTTCAAGCCCAGTAACGTGACGATAGCCCGGTCCGGACGCGAAGCCCATGACAATGTGACCGACTCCGCAGAAGATGGGAAGATGCAGCCGCCTTAGGAATAGCTATATATATCTCTCTTGTACAACCCTAAAGGAGATCCGAATTCTTTTACACAAAAAAACTTGTACTCAACTTTTCAAGGCAATAAACAACATCTCTTTCTCAAATCCTTTGCAACCCTAGCTTACCATAGAAATCTCTGAATTCCCTCACGAACTCTTACAAATTCTAATTGTGTTGGTTTCGACCCCCACAGCAGGTGGCGTTATCTGTGATGGAGGAGGTATGTGGTACTCGGGTTTTGCCTTGAATACATGGATATGTTCAGCCGCCCTCGCTGAATTATGGGGTGTGTACTATGGTTTGTGCATTGCTTGGGAACGTCAAATTCCGAGAGTAGAGATAGAGGTGGACTCAGAGATGGTTGTTGATTTTCTAAGGACAGGGATAAGTGCATTGAATCCGCTGTTATTCCTGGTACGGTTGTACCATGGCTTCATATCAAGGGACTGGAATGTCCGTATTTCTCATGTGTATAGGGAAGCTAATTGTCTTGCAGATGTGTTAGCTAACTATGCGATTTCTCTTTCGTTAGGTTTTCATTTGTTTGATTATGTACCGTACTTTGTTCGTCTGATTTTATTAGATGATTCTAGTGGAGTTTTACTCCCACGCCAAATACGTTTGCAATTTTATTTAATTGAATAAAAACGGGGGACTTGTCCCCCTCCTTCGACCAAAAAAAAACACGTGGTTGCGTTTTTTTACCAACCATTACTCTTTCACTTACAAACCATGAAAACGAGGTCATTCAGTCATAATCAATTTGGACTAATAAAAACTTCGACACCACATATTTCTTAAGTAATGAATACTCCTAGATTCAATACAATTAGAGCAATTCTCCATTAATTTCATCTGATACGCACTTGCCCAAGTGTGTGCCTTTTTTTTGTTTTTTTTGTTGTTTTGTTGGAGTAATGTGTGCCTTTCACACACACCAACCTCCTACTAGATATTCAAGAATCGTCTAATTTTTTTTGAGAAAAAATCCACTTAATTATATAGTTGATACATTTTCCAATTCCCTAATATATTTTAGTTGGACTGGAGACTAAACGGTAATTAGATTACCATAACGTATGAGATGAAACATATATATACAGAGACAAACTAATAATGTATGACTAAAACGTTAGATTATAAATTTTTAAGTCCTTGTTTAAATAAACGACAAGCAGTGGTCTCACTAACATAAGAATTAACATTTTAAGAGTAATCATTATGGATGGTCGGCTATATAAAATAACAAATATACAATGAAATAATTTGTTTATAGTCCGCCAATAAAATTACTTTATTCAGTGGTTCTGACGACGTCAAAGAGCAACATGTATTATTTAATTACTTTTTCCTTAAGCGAAATATATATATATTAATTTTTTTTTATCAACACTACTTTTTCTCATTAATTAAACATTAAAAAGATTGTTTAGTACCTGTTTGGCTAACTCATCAGCTCTGGCGTTATCCTTCCCCGGGATAGCCATAAACCGGATAAAATTAAAACAAGGAATACAGATTGATATGTCGATCAGATAGAATTCCAAGATATACATGCGAGTTATCAATCATAATCAAATATTTTGATCAAAAAAATTAACATATACTCCATTTCTTATATTTTCACCAAATTTATTTTTATTACATGAATCGATCATCCACAAGACAATTTTTACTTATCATATAAAAATAGTTATTATTACTAAATGGTGTATATTAGAACCTCTATAAATTAATACTCGATAAATTAATATCTCGTGAAATTAATAGAAATTTTAGTTATAAATTAAGTTTCGACCCAATCAGTCTCTCGATAAATTAATATGTCGCTAAATCAATAAAATATCGTGGTCCCAACGTTATTAATTTATAGATGTTTTACTGTAATTATGATTATTACCACCTCCACTTTTCCTCTCTTCCATAACCTCCCGTCAGCTTCTTCATCACTTTGTTGAACCTTCTTCTGATCATCCTTAGGCTTTAAAGTATGTAACTTCCAGTTATTTTAATACGCAACACCTACAAGCCCGTAACTACATAGATTAAGCGGAGTAACCGTATCTTTAATCACAGACCAAGAGAAGGCAATTCAAGAGCCAATCCTTAACCACACTAGCAACATTCATTGTCTACGCCGAGGTTTTCCCAACGAGAAGAAACACAACAAGATTCAAAGCAAATCCATGTAGCAATTTTTTCCTGAAAACAACAAAATCGAAGTGAAAAATCTGATGTTTCCCTGAGAATCGGCAACTCCACGAAGATTCAAGAGAAAAACAAGAACACCAAACAACAAGGAGCTAGCAACATAATACGAAGAAGTAGAGGGTTTGAGTTTGGCATGAATGTGTTACGATGCCAAAAATGTACTTTTTCAATGACTATTGGGCTTATGGGACCACTACATATTTGTTTTTGTTTTTTTTTGTGTACTACCATAATATTTTTACGTTAAATTAAAATTTAATGAATTATGTTTACAGTAAGACTTTATGAATGTTTACTCTATTTTGGTTGTGAAGACTGATAAATTTCTTGTAATTCTCCTATCATTTTTTTAATTCTATACTTTTCATATTTGATCTAATTTTCCTGATAAAAAGAGTTTTGGTGGATTATTATTTCATGTTTCTTTCTAATAAATTCTTTATGAATCACAACATTTTACCCTAAGTATGATTATGATAAGTTAAGAACATTGTACTCAAGGTCACATATCACACATGATAAGATGAGTACAAAAATTAATCAAAGCATCAAATCCTGAGGGTTAACAAACTTCTTTTGTAAATTAGTAGTGACATAACTCGTCACAACATTGATATAGGAAATATAGTAAATAGAGCTCAAATTAATATAGAAACGGAAAGAACAATGGAGGTTGAGCAAGCGGGGCTGGAGGCTGAGAAAATGGTGTCGACGGTTTGGCATACGGTGCAGGAGGTTGGAAAGACAGTGATGGAGGTTCAAAATCTGCATGAGAATTACACATGATGGCAATGGAGACAAAGCGACTAATTACTTTTGCAAATCGGCAATAGGCGGTGAGATGCTTTCGTGGAGACGAAGAAGCGATATTGATGTGTTCCATTACAATGTGATCACAACCTACTTTGTCACAATCTAGGTTTATTGCAACATCACCTGCAACAGTCCCTCTGAATCTGCTAAATGTCACGTCTCTCACTTTCACAGCGTTAGCCTACAAGATTTCCCAACATAAATATTTTTATACATGTTAATAATGACATGACCATCTTAGTAAAAATGTTTCAAATTATAGTTTATACATGTTTTCTTTACATCAATTTGATTTACGAGACCATATTTGTTTTATTAGCTGAAAGTTAGAAAGAGAAGTACTACTTTCAGTTTAGTTAGTTTTTTAAAATGAATTAATAAATTTTTAATTCTTATATATATATTGAATTAGGTTTTTGTTTTCTGTGAATATCAGTTTTTTTAAGGCCATATCACTTCATACTTCGTATATTAATTTTTTTTTTTGTAGAGTTAAAAGGTTTACCTCTGATTTATGCCAGGTATATCGTTGTTCAATGTTGATGGGTAAAAAAGCATCTATCAGTGTAATATCTTCATATAAAATATTTTTGGCAAACCCTCTTCCTCCCTAAAAAATTAGATAACATCAAGTATTTAGAAAATATTGTGTTTTTGTCTTGTATATTGTATAAATTATGTATAATCCTTCAAAAAAAAAAAAAAAAGAACTTACAACCCAAGTTTTGATTCTTGCACCATTCTGAGTTCCTTTAAAGGTGCAATGTCTTACATTCACGTTATGCACCGTGTCAGTTACTCCTCCTTTCCCCAAACTTCCTATACTATATTTTTAAAAGACAAAACACAAGACTTATATATAATTTGATTTTCTTATTTGATATTTTTTGTCTTCTAAAAATAACATGCTTATTCAAGATGATTAAAAGAGAATATGCCGCTTTAAGAAATACAAAGCAATTGACAATTCAGATACAAATTCAAGCGGACCCAAACACAACAAACTTAGTATGAATAATGCTTCTTTTGAACTAATCGTAATCCAAACGAATAGTAAGATAATATAGTATTAAAAATGTTAAACAAATTAAATAGATGATTAATATGTATGTGTGTGAACCTTATTCCATGACCCGGACCACATGTCACGCTTGTTATGTTGATATCGTGTGAGCCTCCATTAAGTGCAACACAATCATCACCTAATAGATAGAAAACCATATACATATATCTAACCAAAAAAAAAGAATTCTTCTAATTATTGTTTAATAAAAAAAAAAGTGTTACCGGTTTCGATTGTCGAGCTTAAAATACGGATATAATGAGAAGAAGAGATTAGATGAAGATTTGATAAAATTACGATGGCACACCTAGTAATCGAAATGTGATTACTTGGACTATTCCTTTGAGTTAATCCTCTATATGTAAGGTATTTGCAACCATTAAACATCACTGCCTGCATATATTAACAAGTATAACCCACAAACTATAAATAAGTGTTCTTAAAACACTCAATCGAAACAAATGTTTACATGATGCATATAGTAATATAAATATAGTTTCGACTTTCGACATACATGTGGTCGTGAGTAGAGTTCAACAGAAGGCCACCAATTTTCTCCATGAGCATTGAGGAGACCAGAACCGTCGAGAACGAGGCCCGTCACGCTGTTGAAATATAACCAAGACTCAACCTTTTTGATTCCCCATCCCTTTATTGTTGTTGGCGCTTCAATTGTTCCATCAATCTTCTCCAAACAAGTTATAATATATACATTAATCATATATAACAAGTTTTAAAAAATGAAATATCTGTAAACTTTTGAGCATATGATGATTTCTCGAAAACATTTTAACATATGAGGAACTTAGAATGGCAATATATAATATGATGATAAAATGATTGTTTGTGGGTTTTTTTGTTTGTTTTTCGTTGTAGAGTTTAAACAATTTGGAAAATGAGTTTAAACTAGCACTAAAGTTAATTATTGGTTCTCATCATTAAAGCCAAATCGATCTGGAATCAAACCGAAACCGAGCAGACATTGTTTCGGTATTTATATGGATCCTAAACTCTTCTACCCAAAGCATCCAGAACCAAACTGAACATCCTAATGCCCATGCTTAGAATTGTGTTTGGATTTATATAAAATAATTAATTAATTTCAATTAAATGATGTAAGTATATAAGATGCAATATGTATATATTAATTAAAATATATATTAGTGACTAGTTTATTTGGTTTGTTTGCACGAAGTTAAATTGTTTGGGGTTGATCAGTTTTATAAAATTAATTAGTCTTGATAAATTCTAGTTTGTTCGGTTCAATTTGCTTGATGAATTTTGGTTGGGGTTTTATGCCTTTATTTATGTATGGGACAGGAAATTATATAGCACCTCATACTTTATTTCTATCAACCGTTTAATTTGGTTTGGTGTAGTGATCAATTTAATCATGATTCATGAATGTGAACATATTTATAGGTAAAGAGTTTACCGCAAGTTGAATTACATATAATTAACTAGACCCACAACATATTTTCTAGTAAATACCTGAATATGAGGACGACGAGATGCACAAGGACCTTGAAATAATTGTGGACTTGTGGTATACATTTCGCTGGCATGAATTACTAGAGATTTAGATATGTTTGATCTGCATAATGCTTTCCATGCGTCTTGAAATGCCTGTTTGAAAATATTATTAGGCGATAATTCAAATTTTAATGATTTTGGTTTTTAATTTTTATCAACGATACTTTTGGAAAGAAATTAATATGTGTAAAGAATTATATTACCTGAGTATGATCAGCATTCGTGTCGTTAGAACTAGGTAGAAAATCTTTAATGCTTAGAGTCATTCGGCTATCTCCGTATTGCAAATGGTATGATGCAATTAGAAGAACTGAGACAAGTATCTCAAATCCCTAATAACAAGAAAAAAATTGTTATGTATGTTTAACCAAAATCGAAGGAATGAAATAAAGAAATGGACTTTAAAAGTGAATCTTATTGTCTCACCATCTTTTATCTTACTCACACGAAAGCAGTTATATTATGTATAATGCTAAGATTATGTGTCATTAGTTGTATATATACAAAATAACATTTGACTAATTCGTTACATTTAATGACTTGCCAATATTTCAAAATTTGTGTTAAAGAAGTAAATAAGTTTAATAAAATATATATAGTAATATGTTTATTAAGGGTGAAAGGTTGACTGACAATAATTAAATTTACCAGAACGACCTTCTTGAATTTTTGTTGTAAAGAGTGGCATTGTTACATGTTTGTTGTAGTGTTCGAAGAATTAGAGATTTCAACTTCGTGGTTATCCAAAAACACAAAAAGTTAGAGATTTCTTTCACAACAATTTTTGTGGTAACTTTTGTTTGAAAATTTTCATAATATATGTGACCAAGTTTTTTTTTTTTTTTTAATTAACTCGGATTATTATTCACATAAATAATAATCTTCAAAGTCAAAACATATTTTAATCAACTAGCGGAAATTACACATAAATAATTAAACAAGCAATTAAATTCTTTAAATCATAAACCATTTAAACCAATAAACCAATTATTCCAGAATATCAATTTCAAAGCAATCTAGCAACTTACACACCAGGTTCTAAATTTCAACGCATAAACAAATAATCTAGAGTTCCTAATCATTCTCTTGTCCCAACCATAATTCCACGATCACACCTTATCTTTACCTGCAACACATAGAAAAAAGAGTTGCGTAAGTATTATCATAAATATTTAATGAGTCGGTCATACCACCTACGCTGTATTACTCAGGCTCTGATAGACGATTAAATACCAATTCAAGCAATCACACATCACAACGATGCAAAACATACAAGTTTCGGATCAACAGAGATGCGTGTCGAGCGACACCAGCAAGATGTCGATCGACATGACAACTGCACTTGTGTCGCGCGATACGCCTCACAGTGAGCACCTAATCGAGTCTCTCCTCTCTCGACTCGATTCCAAGCCACTCCAGTCGCAAACCTGCACGAAAGCACAACATATATGAACCATAATACCCACATCAACCACCAATACAAAATTCACACAAAAACAATCACGAAACGCATCAAATCATTCCATCATCGTCTAGAAACCATGGTCGCGGACTCACCTTAGCCTAAAACGACTGATTTCGGGAATGAAACACAAAAAAATACACGAACGCAGCTTCTACAAGGCCTCACACGATCTGATTCGAGTTCTAACCACGAAGAATGAACAATTTTACACCTCTAGAACACCTCAATACCCTTCTTATGAATCCTTAATGACAAAACTCTCAAGAACAACAATCTCTTCTCTTTCTCTCTCGAATTCTCCTTTTTCTGCCTCTAACTTGCGACCAAGGGAAAACTCACGCTTAAATATGTTAACATTTCTAAACCAAGCTCAAAAACAGAGATTTAACACTTAATCCGGTTCAGATTACAATTGCTCGTGTCGAGCGACACCATCAAGGTGTCGATCGACACCCACAACTAGTTGTGTCTATTGACACAAGCCCTGTGTCGCTCGACACGTACACCAAAATCACAATTTTTGGTTCGTGGATGTTACAATGTCACTTTTAGCATGTCACTTATTGATTGAAATTTTTTGCAAAAATGCTTTTTTAACTTAACTTTTATAATTTTTGGGTTTGAGTTAACTATTTTATATTTAAAGTATAATTTTTGGGGTTAGAGTTTAGAGTGGGTTCTGAGAGAGAAAAATAAAATAATGATTTTGTCTATAAAAATTTTCATATTTGCAATAAATTTTCAGAAATGACAAATTTGAAAAAATATTTTCAAAGATGGCATATTTGTAATTCCCTTCTTTTGTTTTGAGTTAAATCTTTCTTCCACTAAAAGTGTCGTGGTAATTCCAAAAAAAAACAAAGAAACCAAAATTAAGACATGTATCAATTATGAAGTTATACAAAAGGACCAACAGTCCAAAAGAAAATAATGTTTTAAACTGGAAATTAAAGAAAACAAGAATAGAAATTGGAAAGGACAACAATTATGAAATGAAAACAAAATATCGAGACCAACCACTGAGTTTTTTTCTTGAGCAAACCGATTGATATATAAAACTTAACCTCTAACCATTGAGTTAGTGTTCAAAGATACAAGATCGGACTTAGCTAGAGTATCTGCTATAACATTCACCGTTCTAGGAATAAAGCCAAAAGAAATAGAATCGAAATCTATGCTAAGACAACAAATTTCATGCATAAAAGATTTTAGCTCATTGTGCATACTATCCGAAATAAGTTGGATATCATGAGACAAGCTTACTTTACCAACTACCGAGTTATTAATAGTTGGTTCAGTAGAAAGAAAAACTGGAGACAAGAAAGTGAAATTCATGCACTGTTTCTCGAGACGGTTCCACGAACGATTGAAAGCATAAGTCAAATTAGCGCTGGCGTTAGTATTTTAAAAAACCGTCAAATACATTTTAAAGTTAAAAACCGAAATTAAAAAACAACTATTTGGATTGTTTCTACAAATCTCGGTTGAATGGTTTTTAGATAACAAAACTCAGAACCACAATCAAAAAAATTCAGTTTCAAGATTACATCATGATCAATTCGGATTTGAGTTCATAAAATCAATTTCGACTCGTAATTAAGACTGAGTAGCCTAAAAACCAGTTCACAATCACACTAGATATTTTGCTATCGAATTCATCTTATATAAAAAAAGACAATTGCAAAAATGACACTTGTGAATTATCTTTTACAAACATATCACTCTTAAATTATTTTCTTACCAACATGTCATTTATAATTACGTTTAGAAAATTTATATCTCAAAATTTTCAATCTTAAAAAAAGTTTGATCTTTAACTAACCTTAAACCAAAAAAACTAAACCCTAATATAATATAGTTAACCCAAACATAAATGATTTTAAAATTTGAAAAAAATGATACCGACATTTTTTAAAATGCCATGTCTTTTTGAAAATTCTCTATAAAAAATATGTATACATACAGTATATAAGATAAATTCAGTTTGGTTCCAAAAATAAATCGGCATTAATCATGTTGACCAGAGATAAAATCGGAACTGAAATGAAATCGACATAAAACACGTTCACAGAAATAATTTTCTTTGTAGTTCTATTATCATTTTTTTTTTTTATTCTTTTTTTTTTGTTCAACACATTGGATCAATATCAAGCTAAACGGTTACACTCCAATGATGAGAAATTGTTCGATTCCGCAACGGAATACATCGAGATTACATCAACCACAATGAAACTACATAAAAGATTTAAAAACATTAAAAGCATGATAGAATCAAAGGAGCTACAACACATGATTGCAAACTCCTCCAAGATAGATAGGGAGCCAAAGTCGAAGTCCGAAATTGTGTTCGAAACATTGAAAACTTTGCCCGAAGCTTTAACCAATACCCATCCGACCACCGAAAACTCAACAAACAAATCTCCGTCCACGGGACATCGAATTGATGAATTTTGGAGAGAGACACTCTTGGTATCAACTTTCTTTAAACCCACGACCATCAAATGGTCAATCTTAGCTCGCAAGACTACAACTAAAATCATAGAGACTTGAGCTATAATCTTTTGTACTGAGCTTAAAAGTACTCGCTCCCTAAAGGAGAAGAGATTCCTCGGTTGTAAGACCGGAAGCCAATCACCTCTACTAAGGAGGATAATAGGACATATGATTCTAACCTCAATAAAGGACAGTGATACACACGATTTTGTCAAGCGGAATTGAGGCCGTTGATCACAAATCCATACTAACCTAGATGTATTAACTCTAGCCATGAGTCCTAAAACATTTCTAAGAGCTAGACATCTAGTGACTATGAATAAAGAAATGGCATAAAGATTTAGAGCATCTGACCTTCGCCATGTAGAAGATTTTACAAGGTTTTTAAAGAACCCAGAAAACTTGATGCTTCTCACGGTGGAGAAAGAATTGCTCTCGGGAGCAGATAACATACATTCAGCTTTGTAATATGGGCCATTATCAAATAAAGATGGACTAAAAGCCTTTTGATTTACACTGGGCCAGGCCCAACAACACATACAAACCTTCTCCTTCACCATCGTGGAAAAGAGACGATTGTGGTGTTCGACGGTGAGACTGTTGCAGCCGGTGAAGGATCCAATGAGCAGACCAACGTCGGGGTGAGCTTCTCCACCAATGGTAAGAGTGCCTTGTTAAGAACCTGCTTCTGGACTAAGCGAGATGCAGGAGAAGGGTTTCAAGTCCAGTCTTTGAGGTGGATTTGAACGAGGACGGCCAGGAATTCTTGAGGAGGAGGATACGGTTGGGGATTGATGGGATGAACTAGGTTCTGCGTCTGGTGGATCTGGAGGATCTAAATCGACGGTTGGTTGGACCGTAGTGTTCACGGCGGAGACGAAGAGCTCGCCGGAGGAAGCTTCTTGCGGCGGAGACTCGCATCGAAGATAAAAGCAAACCGACAGGGGTAGATCTACATAAACATGTAGCCAAGGTAGATCCGGTACGCCGGAAGAATCAAAGAGGTCAGGAGGATCGGGAGGTTCGGGAGGAGCCCCCACGTTCATCAGATCTAGGTGAACCATCACCGGAGGCGGCTTTGGAGGAGGAGGAAGGAGGACCGGAGCAAACACCGACCTAGCCATAAGAAAAGGAAAAGGAGGGAGAAAGAGGAAGTTCTCGCCGGAGGGCGAGAGGCCGCTCTGTCGGAGGCGACAAAACCAATAGAAAACCTTAATCGCTTAAAAAGTCGCCCTGTTTTTTCATAAAGAGTTTATTTTTATTTTTATTCAAGTTCTATTATCATTTATTAATTTTATATTTTTGATATATATAAACTAATTTTCCAGATAAAATAATAGTTTTGGTGGATTCTTCTTTCGTGAATTCTTTATGAATCACAACATTTTACCATAATTATGATTATGATCTGGTTAACAACATTGTACTCAAGCTCACATAGTCACATAGCACATATATGATAAAATGAGTATTGTCATGACTCATGAATCAAAGCTTCGAATCCTGAATGTTAAAAACTTCTTTGGTAAGTAGTGACATAACTTCGTCACAACATTAATATAGGAATTATTGTAAATAGAATCCAATTAACAAGAATATCTTTAAGTATGTTATAAAAGGGAAAGAACATTGGAGGTTAAGCAAGCGGTGCTGGAGCCTGAGCAAACGGTATCGGCGGTTAGACATACGCTTTAGGAGGTTGGAGAGACGGTGAAGGAGCTTAAGTATCTTCATAAGAATGACACCTAATAGCAATGGAGACAAAGCGACTAACTACTTTCGCAAAACGGCAAAAGGCGGTGAGAGGCATTCTCGGAGATGAAGAAACGATATTGATGTGATCCATTACAATGTTATCACAACTTACTATGTCACAATCTATGTTTACTGCAACAGCACCGGCAACTGTCCCTCTAAAAGATCTAAATGTCACGTCGCTCACTTTCACGGCGTTAACCTAATAAAGTTCACTACATATTCCACATAAATATATTTATGCATGTTAGTTACCACATGATCATCTTAGTAAAAAATATTTCAACTTAAGGTATACATGGTTCCTTAACATCAGTTTGATTTCCGAGACCTGATTTGTTTTATTAGTTATTCTGAAAGTTTTAACAAAAGAAGGAGCACTCAAACTTAGTTAATTATTGACAATGAATACATAGATCTATTATTAGCTTCTTTCTATGATGGTCAAGACTATATTACTCCATATTCCGTATATTAAAACAAGATTGTAGAACTTAAAAGTTTACCCCTCTTTGACGACCTATGTATCGTTGTTCGATGTTGATGGGAAATTGAGCATTTATCAGCGTAATATCCTCATATAAAATATTTTTGGCAAACCCTCGTCCTCCCTAAAACAATTTAGGTAACATCCAATAAAATATAGAGATTATGTTTTGTCTTCTATATTGTATTAATTATGTTAATGCTTCAAAATAAAAATTAAATATAGAACTTACAACCCAAGTTTTGATTCTTGCACCATTCTGAGTTCCTCTTACATTCACGTTATGTACCACGTCAATTCTTCCTTCTTTCCCCAAACTTCCTATACTGTTTTTTTTTAGACAAAAGACAAAATAATATATTTTATCAAAATAATATATATCAAAAATAATATATTTGATTTTTATTTAGAAAAATTAACATGCTTATTCAAGATGCCGCTATAAGAAATACGAAATAATGGACAGTGTAAACAATTCTAATACAAACGTCAGGCGATGCGAAGCAAAATCAAGCGGATCTAATTAAACACAACAAAACAAGATGGATAATGCTTCGATTAAACTAAATGTATTGCAAACAAATAGTAAGATGATATTATACTAAAAATAGTTAAACATATGATTTATAATGTATATGTGCGACCTTATTCCATGACCTGGACCACATGTCCCGCTTGTTATGTTGATATCATGCGAACCACCATTAAGCGCAACACAATTATCACCTAGTAGATAGAAAACCATATTCACTTATCTAACAACAACAACAAAAATCTCTAATCATTGTTTAATCAAGCGAAAATAATAATACCAGTTTCGATTGACGAGCTTAAAATATGGATATTGTGTGAAGAAGAGATATCAATGCCGTCGGTATTTGGACTGTTTGTAGGTGCGATTAGATGAAGATTTGATAAAGTTAGGCCGGCGGAACTACTAATTGAAATGTGATTACTTGGACTATTCGTTTGAGTTATTCCTTTATATGTAAGGTATTTGCAACCATTAAACATCAGTGCCTGCGTAAATTAAAAAATATAATCCGCAAATTATAAATAAATGTTCTTAAAACTCTCAATGGAAACAAATGTTTTGAAGATGCTACTAGTAAAATAAACAGAATTTCGAATTTCGACATACATGTGGTCGTGATTGGAATCCTACAGAAGACCACCAATTTTCTCCATGGACGTTGAGAAAACCAGAGCCATCGAGGATGAGACCCGTAACGCTATCGAATTTTAACCAAGACTCAACTTTATTGATTCCCCACTCTTTTATCGTTCTTGGCGCTTCAATTGTTCCATCAATCTTGCCCAAGAAAAATTATAATATTTATGAATTGTGTACATATATATATATATATAATTATATGTTATAAAAAATGAAATATATTTAATATATATATATATATATGTTATAAACAATGAAATATCTTTAAAATTTTGATCATATGTGTTAGAATATAGGTTTCCAACTTAAAACAAATTGACAATAAGTGGATTGGCTCATATTCTTTAATTTTATTTAGAATTCATTCTATTTTTCGATGTGGGACTTTGTCCCTGATACGTCTCCCCGAGATGATGGTCTTTGGTCGTTAATCTCGGAATATTATGGCAAGGATCGATGAACCAATTTTGAGTCGAATCGATTATTAATCGGGTTGAACTATGTAGATCGTGGACTCTGATACCCTATTAGAATATGTACTTCTAACTCAAAATCAATTGGCAATGAGTGGATTGACTAATATTCATTATATATTACTCCCTCTGTATTTTATTATTTGATGTTTTAGGATGTTACACACAAATTAAAAAACTTTAATATTATAAATTTTTGTGAAGTTTCACACAAAACAATAATTTTTTTTTTAAAAAAGTAATCCAACCAATCACAAAGAATACAGCATAATTTAATGGTCACAAAAGACTATAAGTATTAAATTTTTACACTGAAAAGTGAAAATATCAACTTATTTGAAGCAAAATTATTTTTCTAAAACATCATCTAATGTGATACGGAGGGAGTACTTAGAATTCAATCAAACTTTTGATGTGGGACTTTTGCCTCCAATAATATGATTATTTCTAGATGACATTTTAACTAACAAGCTGAGGAATTTTTTTTGGGGTCAATATACAAATTGCATTAAACCGAAATTAAATCGGGATTTGGGGATACAAGGTAGAGAACCGATTTTGCCATTGAATCGGCCTCAACATTTACCGATCGTTGAACATACTCAAACGTCGGATTTCCTAGATCTATAGAGAGAACTCTAATGTCTTCTAAGATCCCGTAAATTTTCAAATGTAAAATCTTGTAATTGATCAGATTTTAGCATTAGATGCTATTCTGAAATCTCTTTGATTCATCTCATTTGCGTGAATCATTGCTTAGCGAATCGCAAGTGCTTCGGCTATGAGAGGAGACGATACAAGCTGAGAAATTTAGAATGCCGATATATAATATGGTGATAAAATGGTTTGCTTTTATTTTTGAATCGTTTTTTTTTTTCGTTTTAGAATTTAAAAGCATTTAAACAACGAGTTCAACTAGTAGTCTAGAACTAAATTTTGTTTATATAAATAGAAAATAAAATAATTAGTTAATTATAATTGATACTATATAAAATATTGGTTTTTATACCTTTAGTTATGTATGGGACACGAAATGCATATCACCTCACTTTTATTTATTTATATCAATCGTTTAGTTGTGTTTGGAGTAGTGATCAATTTGATCATATAATTCACGAATGTGATTATGTGAACATATTTCTAGGTAAAGAAGTTACCATACAGATAATTAACTAGATTATATTAAATACCTGAATATGAGGACTACGAGATGCACAAGGACCCTGAAATAATTGTGGTCTTGTGGTATAAATTTCGGTGGCACGAATTACTAAAGATTTAGATTTTTTTGATCTGCATAATGCTTTCCATGCATTTTGAAACGCCTATTTTGAAAAGAAAAAAATTATAGCGATAAATCATATTTGAATGGAAAATATTAAATTTAAATTAACAATACTTTTGGAAATAAATTACTCTGTGAAAAAAATATTACCTGAGTATGATCAACATTCGTATCGTTAGAATCATGTCACAACAAGAAAATAACCACTTTTCCGACGGACGGAATATCCCTCGGAAATTTCCGACGGACTTCCGACGGAAATCCGACTTCCGACGGAAGTCCGACTTCTATCAATCCGTCGGAAATCCGTCACCATTTACCGACGGATTTCCGACGGCCACGTAAACTGGCGGAACTACGTCGGTACTCCGTCACCTTGTACCGACGAATTACCGACGGAACTAAGTCGTCGTAATTTTGTAACATAATTCTGACGGATTTCCGACGAATTCCGATGTCGGCAAAGTTTGATTGGTCACTTTGTACCGTCGGAGTGCCGACTGAATTCCGACGGACTCCAGTATTATATATATGGGTGGAAATTTCTGCATTTCATCAGAAAACAAAAATACATTCAATAAAATAAGCAACAGGTTTTTTTACCATGTCGGAAGATCCCGCATTTAGCGACCATCCTTGGATTTCTGCAGTTGAACACCTACGTGACACAGGTACAATATTAGGTTTGTTGAATAGCATGAAACGAATGCAGTCTGATTTTGGTAGGGCCTTTTTACAAAAATGTTTATATATACTTTTCCAGCGAGGTTAATGGAGACTCCCAGGGATTGGGTATTGTCCGTTGAATTGGACATTATTCTTAACTGTTTAAATCATTTGGACATTGTTCGGAAGGTGAGATTGAGTTATATTGGAAAAGAGATTTTATATGAAAGTTATATGTATAATCGGTTCTGTTAAATTAAGTAGGTAATTGCAATTATTGATGAGGGAGACGCTATGGTTGTCTTAAAGGTAATTGGTAATTATAATTGAGAATATGATTCAATTGATATATTTTGTTACTTGAAACGTTAAATTAATATGTACTGATGTAGGATCCATGTGAGAGAATTGGCGGATATATTCAAAAAGAAGCGTGTACACGCTTCTTTTGGCCCTGATATACGAGTTGGCTCAGTCGTTGTATTGAGTAATGTAAGTTTAAAATATGTTTATTTAAGTAAATGAAGTATATATTATATTATATTTGCCTATTCTTTAGGTTCAAGTTGTAGTCGGAACTGGGTACACTTACCTCAACATCAAGCTTGAAAACATAGATGCTATTTGGACGAAAGAAAATTATATTCCGCCACAGAACAGCGATGAAGATATTGGTAATATTAACGGAGACTCGTATGTCGAGGATACTTACTCTGACAAGAGTTATACTGCAGACGGTAGTGTAAAGGATACACCATCGGGAAGTGGGACGAGAAGTAGTAGTTTTGAAATCTTTATGAAGAAAAAATAAATCCATGTATTTTGGTGTTTTATAAATTATTAATATAAACAGTCTTTTGATTCTGTAATATGAACGGTAAATGTTTTATTTCTCGAGCACGTTGCGCGATATGGTTGGTTTATATACAATATTCCTACCGGAATAAAGAAAAATATTATAATAACACAATCCGTCGGAAATCCTCGGTAAATTTCCAACGGATTTCCGACGGATTGTGTTATTATAATATTTTATAATATTTGAAGCAAATAATATATATAATTTCCTACGGATTTCCGACGGATTGTAAGACTGTCGGGAATCCGTCGGTACACCGTCGGAAACCGATGTCGGCAAAGTTTGAGTGGTTACCCTATCGTCGGTGGTGGCTGACGGGACTGGTGGGGTGATATGTCGGAGGTTTGTGACGGATTTCCAACAAAAATCCGACGGAATCCGTTCTATATAAGCTGCGACATTTCTTTGTTTCATCATAACGCAATTCACATTATCAAAAAATTTATCAGAGATGAGTTCATATTTTCGGTCTTGGAAATCCCTAAATTTTGTAATTTAGACAATTCGCTGTTTTATTACATTTATATTTTATTTACTAATTCTTTTAAGGTTTTTTATTTCCAGCAAGAATTTAATTGGGACAGGCAGCTGACTGGTCGGGTTCGACGGGAATTCGATGCCAAGGCTGGTAGGATGTACTCGCGGAAGATGAACGAGTACAAGGACCTGTGGAGACATCGTAAGATCCCTCAGGATATGAAAAACAATCCCGAGTTATGAGCTCAACTAATTGCGCATTGGGAAAAGGAGGAAACTCAGTCGAGCTCTGCAACCCACTCTACGAACCAAAAGAGTGACCGGAAGGGGAAGGGACCAGCGACCCATAACCTCGGAGCGACGAGCAAGGCGACTCGTGCAGAACAACTGGTAAGTTTCTTTATTTTGAAACATTTTTATAATCGTTAACTTATTTGCTTACTTTTCAATGCTTACAGTATCAAAAGCAAGGTACGCGTCCGTCACATCTTGATTTGATCAAAGATGCGCACACCAACAAAAAGACTGGTGAAATTCAAGATGCACTTGCTCGTGAAATCGTGGAAAACATGGATAGACTCGGTGAGGAGTTCATCCAATCTCAACCGATCGTCGAAGGAACTCCACCGCTCACCGAAGTTCCATTCGGGAAGATCAACGAGTTTACGTATGAGGTTAGTCACGTTTGCAATTATTAACGAATTTAAATACTTATACGTTATAACATTTATAGTTTTATTGTATATGGTAGGTTACTTCGAAGAACAAATGTCGTATCTTCGGTCTTCCGGAAGAAAGTTCCACCTCTTCCGTGTCTTCATTCCGATTTCACGGTGATAGTGGTTTGCAGGCACAAAACACAGAGCTTCTCGAGCGGTTAAACGCAATGGAGGCACAGCGTGCAGCAGATGCAGCCTGGTTGGAGGCAATTGAGGTAGAACGCGCAGCAGATGCAGAGCGCATTCGTGGGATGGAAGAGAAGATGAACGATTTCTTCTGTAATTTTCGTCCACAATAGACTTTTAAATTTTATGTAAAACTTTATGTTTTAAATAACTTTTCATACTATTTTAATTTATTTGCATATTTAAATTTAATTTAATTAAAATTTTTTTATTAATTTTTCTTAATTTAATATAATTAATTATAATTAGTTTTTAAAAATAAAAATTCCAAATGCCGTCGGAATTCCGTCGGTAACAGCCGCCGTCGGAAATCCGTCGGTTACAGCAACCGTCGGAAATCCGTCGGTTTCAACAGCCATCGGAAATTCGTCGGTTGCAGCACCCGTCGGAAATCCGTCGGTTTACCACCCGTCGGACAGCTGTCGACATTGTTTACCGACGGAAATCCGTCGGCAGTTGAATTTCCGACGGCTTTCCGACTCATTTCCGTTTTACCGATTGCCGTCGGAAATCCGTTAATATATTCCGACGGGTTCCGACGGATCTTTAATTTCCGACAAGATAGAACCAACGGTGGAAATCCGTCGGAAACACCTCGTCGGAAAAGTCCCTGTTTTCTTGTAGTGTGTAGAAAATCTTTAATGCTTAGAGTTATGCGGCTATTTTCGGATTGCAAATGGTACGATGCAATTAGAAGCACTGAGAGAAATATTACAAATCCCTGATAACAATAAAATAGTAAAATAGTTGTTATGTATGTTTAACCAAAAGCCAAGCAATGAACTAAATAAATGGACTTTAAAATTAAAGTGAATGGTATGTCTCACCATCTTTTATCTTAACTAAGAAGAAAACAGACAGAATGCTAAGATTGTATGTTGTAAATTGTATATATACGTACACTTAAGAGTTCAAAGTCATATAGTTTACAATATTACATTTGATTTGCTAATATTTTTAAAATGACATTATGATATCTGTTTGTTAAAGAAGTAATTTTAATAAAAGAAAATTACTCAGATATACCCATTCAAAAGCATTTAGTAAAAGCATGTAAAAAGACCGTTAACCCATCAAACTTTATTTTAATAATACTAATACCATTTTATTATTTAGAACCTAATAAAGACATTTGTGACAAACTAATTAAGTCTATTAAAATTAAGAAAATTTGTAGCTGAATGAAAAAAAATATATGACAAACTAATTAAATATGTGACCTAATGGTAACAAATCTATTGAAAACTAATTAAGTATGTCACAATTAAGTAAATTGGTGGCAAAATTTTTTTTTATTACAAGTTAATTCAAATATAAAAATTAAGTAAATCTATGGGCAAAAACAAAAAATATGGTGGGACAATTATCAGTCTGTCAATATTAAATAATTTGTGGCTAAAAAAATAAGTATGTGATGTCAATATACTAAATCTGTCATATGGTAAAACAATATTTATATATATATATATTCTTATTTTCTTCCAAATTTTTGGTAATGGCATTTTTGTAAATAAGATATTTACTTACAAAGAATTTAAGAGTAAAATAAGCATGAAAAAATTGTTAGTAATAAAAATACTGTAAGAGCTAATCTAATAATAAAATAATAAATTAGTGCAAAACTAATTTTTCCCCTTTTAATAAAACAAATAAAGTTACTATGTTGACCAAATCTGTAACGCCCCGACCGCCTTTCCCATGAATCCCCGTCCACTCACAGGCCCGTAGGTCCATCATGTCCGACGGTCGGTGCGTTAGTCCGGGAGGCTTGAAAGTCATGTTTACTGATCTTGCAAATCACCACGTGATCTTTCCCGTGTTTTGACCTCACCCACACGGTACTGAAAATGACTTCCCAGTATGTTACCCATCTTGAAACTACTCCAGCTCAAGCACGCTTAACTCGGGAGTTCTCTCAAGACCTGTGACCAAAAAGATAAGTGCACTTTTGTGATATAGGTAGTCAAATCAATTCTTTTAAGCTTCTCTGCATATACCACAAATGCCCTGAAACCGGGTATCACAAAATCTATATATAATAGCAAACCCAAACAAATCAATATTTTTTTTGTTGGTTCTTTCGATTTATATAGTGGTTGTTTGCAAAAGTTGTGTCTATTCATTAGGGTTGCAAAATCCGTTTCGTAGTTATTTTTCATAAATTGTGTCTTTTAATTATGACTATCTCATCAAGAGTTGCGAATAGATAATCGTTTTATGGTTATTCTTGGAATGTGACTTTAAAAACAGTTCCTTTTTAATTATAATATATTTTAGGACTGCGTCTTCTAATATATATTGTACTATATTGTTTTATTACAATATAGAGTCGCATCTTTTACAAAAAAAAAACCCCCACTTTTTGGGTTATTTTGAAGGGTTATATCATTTTGAATTCATAGGATCGCGCCTTTTCAAAAATAAATTTTTTAGAGCATGATTATTGATAGGTGTTATATTTGGGGTGTTAAGTAATTAGAACCCCAAAATAATTGATGTTGTTTTTGGTCGATTATTGGTAGTTGCTAAGGATGAGTTCTTAAAAAAAAAATTTCAAATTGATAAGAATTTTTTTAAAAAATTGATAAAAATTTAAGAATGTGTAAGATTTTCTTTTGTAAAGTAAAATTTATTTAAATTGATAAGTTTTTTTTTAAAAAAAAACAACAACAACAAATGAACAGTTGCAACGTGGTTGTAGCACCCGGTGCTACAAGTGGTAAAATTAGAACATGTTTAACTTTTGTAGAACCTCATCTCATTTTAAAATTTTGTTTCGCCAATAAGAAATCCACTAAATACTAGCAATAATCATGCTCTTATGGTTGTTTTGAAGGGTTGTGTCCTTTCGAATTCATATCATCGCGTCTTTTCAGAAATATTTTGTAGAGTCATGTTTTTCCGAAAACCCGCTTTATGGTTACTTTGAAGGATATGTCTTTTCTATTTGTAGGGTTGCATCTTTTCAAAAATAACCGCATTATGGTTATTTTGAAGGGTTGTGTCCATTCAGAGAGTCACGTCTTTCCAAAAATAACCATTTTAGAGTTATTTTGTAGGGTTGTGTCTTTTCGATTATGTCTTTCCGGGTCGTGTCTTTTGAGTCGTATTTTTTTTTTTTTAAATTGTTTATGTATATTTTATTAGTTCATTTATGGATACTAATTTTAAAATTCCTTAAAAGCATGATAATGATAAATGCGTTGTATCATGATAAGGATCTTTTTACTATTTCATAATTTCCTAAACTTTACAACACTAATTGCATGAATATAATAACTAAATATTCAATATATGATAGTATTTCTAAGAAAATAAATATTTTTGGCTAGTGTCTTTTCATAAAATAAACCGTTTAATGATTATTTCTAAAAGTTGAATATGTTTGATATAACCTTTTTGTCAAGGGTTGTGTCTTTCCAATATAACTATTTTCTCAAGAATTGCGTCTTTTCGGAATAACTGTTTTGTGGTTATTTTCAAAGGGTTTGCATCTTGTTTGAAAGTTTTGCCTATATATTTGTGTTCTTTACTCTTTTTTCATGCTGAACATTTTGTTAATCATGGCTATTAATTTTTAAATTCACTGAAAAC
Organism: Draba incana; assembly: GCA_963576765.1. Taxonomy (NCBI): domain Eukaryota; kingdom Viridiplantae; phylum Streptophyta; class Magnoliopsida; order Brassicales; family Brassicaceae; genus Draba; species Draba incana. The sequence goes on along the minus strand of OY755210.1, from coordinate 8,776,087 downwards.
ATAAGAAATATTAAAAACGTCATTCTATTATTTTGAAATAATTCAGAAGTATTGGTGTTTTTACTATCGTAGAAGTTCAAAAAATTCTTGATATATGTAAAAAAAATTAGATTGCTTTTGACAATGCAGATTTTGTGGCAAATTTCTAATAGAAAAATTTAATGAAATTTCTAACTCTACTTTTCTCGGAAATGAATGATGCATGTAGTGAGTTTTTTAGCACGATCACAGAGTCTACTTCACATTGTTAGATCCCCGGGGTTATGAGTAAGTTATTTTTTTGGTGTTAATGCATCACAAGATTGCATTTTTATAGGGGAATTTTTTTTTTGATAATGTATTATAGGATTGCGTTTTTCTTTGGAAAAAATTAGTTTCTCTCCCCTCTCTCTAGCCACAAAAGAAGAAAACTTTGTTTCTTCCGTCCGGCGTCGGATTAGCCGGCGTTGTGATGTGTAAATATTGTTTTATCCTTTCGTTTTAGTTTTCTTTGTTCTCCGTTCTATTTAGAGTTAGGTTCGGCTTTGACCGATTTTGTTTCCGATGTTATTCGGATTTGGTCTTCCGACGTTGATCGGTTTTGTGTTCCTTTTCCTTTTTAGGATTAGGATCTAGCATCCTCGGCTATGTTGCAGTGGCTTTGAAGATCTGGCTTATGGTGTCTCAGAAATAATTTCCCCTATTTTCGGTACTAATTCTCCTTGGCTGGGAGATTGGTTCTCCCCTGAAATCCCAGAAAGTGCCTTAAATCGAAGGCGGTAGTGATAAGGTCAGGGTTAGTGATGGTCGGCGATAAATTTTATGGTGGTGAGTATTTTCTGCTTCATCTATATCTGCTATTTCCGAAGATTTTCATTAAGGATGTTGAAGATGCAAATGTCGACCCTGCGGTGGCGTGTAGTTGGCCAGTGACTATGGTTGTGATGCTGTGGTGAAAAGGGATGTTGACAGATCCGTTCACATTCAGCCTTAGATTTACACGTGCTTAACACGTGTTGAGTTCTTAATAATCGTTATCTGATGATAACTTATGTTAATGGGCTGTAATTGTAATGGGCTCTTCAAAATTTCTTAATGAAATGTTATGTTTGACGTCAAAAAAAAAATCAGTTTCTTGAAAAAAATATTTTGTGGTTACTAACGCATTCTAGGACAAGATGTCTTTTCTTATTCTTCCTTCTTTTTCAAAGTTTTTTAATGTTTTTCTTTAAATATGTTATTAATTTCGATTGGTTTCTTTCTATCCAACTTCATATATTAATTTTGATTAAGTTAACTTTCTTATTATATAATTTCATAAATCTGATTTGGATTAATTCGACATCAAACTGAATATTTATGTTTTAAAATCTATTACAATGATTATGGATTTATGTTTGCATGTGTTTTGAAAATATATTATATTTTTGATTGTGTTGGCAAAAAATTTATGGAAAAATGTGGAGCCGAAAATTGTTTTGCCCGCGCGATTTAAGTGATTTAAGTGAGAGGGTGCCTTGGACAAACAATTGCAAATGTTGGTAATTTTATAGTGAACGGTTGTGTTGGGATGATATACTCCATTTTTGGCGTATTCTAACCATTGTTTTGTAAGGTTTTATCGAGTCTTTCTCCTTTGTATCGAGTCTTTTAGGTCTAAAGGTGGCTGGAATGAAGGATTGGAGTTTGCTAGGAGGTTTGGTGAAAAAAGAAGGAAAACACGATCTTTGGAGGTTTTTGGAGCAGAAAAGGGAGCACCCGCTCCCCTAGTGGATTTGCCTGCTCCCCAGAAGATTTACCTTGAAGAATCCCAGATAAAGTGAATATTCACCCAGAAGGTTTACAAAAGGAAATATTCACTAAATCAAATATTCACCCCGAAGATTTACAAAAGGGGATATTCACCAAATCAAATATCTACCTAGAAGATTCGCCCTAGATTTACTCCCTTATTCGAGCCACCGCAGCCTTTAAAAGAAGAGAAGACCTTGGAGAATAAAGGGACAGTTTTCAACACGCTTAATTACTTCTCAAAAGATTACTTGTTTTTCACATTTTGGCCGAGAACCTTAGAGAGATTTTCGCTTGCACTTTGCTTTGGATTTCGAGAGTTGTTCATCCACTTGTTATTGAGTTTTCTCTTGAACCTTTCTCTTTAATTAATTCTATGAATTCTTTCATCTCTCTTTGTATTTTTCGTTCTATTATGTGCGAGTAGTCATCTTTGTTAGATTAGGGTTTTCAAAGGGAACTTAGAGATTCATGAACTAAGCATAAATAGGACATCATATATATATTTTGATATCTTCATCTAATGTTGAATTTAATGCCTAGACTAGCTTGATCACCTAGCCTTTGATTTTAGGTTTAATTTACTCATCCAAAGTGTAGTGAATTGCTTGAATAAACTTAGATGGGCGATTTGACCCTTAGCCAACGACAGTTGAAGTTAAGGCAAATCGTGAACTTATCAATCTTAATCGCTAATGCTTGTTAATTTCTTTAGGCTCAAACGACAGTTTACGGTGCTAGATTGATTGATAATGTTGTTGATGCCACGACAGTGGATCCTCATAAAACAGTGATTGTGTTCTAGATTGGTGCTTGAATTAATATCCTGAATAATTGCTTGGTTTTTGATGATCTATTCCCTGAGATAATTTCCCTAGTCTAACGTTTTTATCATATTTGTTTACAACCGATTTTTACTTTGTTTTGCTATTTAATTTGTGACACTTAAACCAAACCACTTGAATCGCTTAGCTAGAATTGTGTTTAAAGGAATTAAAGAGTATTGCCGGTCCCTGAACGAACCTAAATCTATATCTACATCGGATTAGTAATTTAGGACTTGAGTTCTTAATCGGGGTAAAAACTTGTTGTCAAATTGGCGCCGTTGCCAGGGACCTACTTCGATACCTTTAATTTTAAAATACGTTTCTAGACTAAGTACTAATTCGTTCTTTTTGTTTCTCTTGCTTGTGTTTCAGGTGCATGAAACTAAAGTCTACCCGAAAGAGTCGACAAACACCTCTCGTGTGCCTGAGCAACTGGGAACTTGCAAGACTAGAACGAACCAACCGAAAGACAAGATCTGATACGGTCGACATGGGTGACCAAGCAGAAATCGACATGGTAGCCGAGATGAAGAGGCTACAAGATCAGATGGCTCAGCTGCAACAACAGAACCAAAATCAGCAGCAAGAACGTGCTTCGGGGATATGGACAATCCCCACGCCTTCTATAGGAACCGAGCTGCAATCGTTCCTCCTGGTGTTCTAAGGGCCGATTATGAGATCAAACCGCAGATGATCACGCTGGTCAAGCAGCACCTATTCCACGGATTGCCTGCTAAAATTCTGATGGACCATATAGAGAATTTCAAGGAGATTTGCTCCACAACGAGTTCTAATGGGATGAACCCGGATTTCTTAAAGTGCATGCTTTTCCCCTTCTCGCTCGCGGATAAGGCTTCACGGTGGCTCAAGTCCTTACCGGCTGGATTAATCACGACTTGGCCACAGTGTAGGGCAACGTTTCTGGATCACTTCTACACCAAGACCAAGACTGCGGGTTTGAGAAACAAGATCTCCACGTTTCAGCAACATACTGGAGAATCTTTCTATGAGGCATGGGAGCGTTTTAAGGAGTATAAGAGGGAGTGTCCACATCACGGATTCACGGATGAGAACTTGCTGGGTATTTTCTACGACGGTGTTTATTGGGACTACCATAACATGTTGAATGCTGCTAGTGATGGAAACTTCATGACTAATACAAAGGATAGTGCTTACAAGCTCATCGAGAACCTAGCCGCAAGCTCAAGCAACAAGTCTCAGGAATATGATCGGACTACGAAATCCAATGGAACGGATTCTCGTAAGATTGACGACCTAACGGCTAAGATCAACTTGCTGCTCAAAGGGAACCAAAGGATGGTTCACTTTGCCGATGAGAATGGAGAAGTACTAGCTGAGGATATGACCGATGAAGGAGATTGTGATCAGGAGGAGGTGAATTACGTGAATGGGCAGGGGTATGTCCAAAACCAAGGGTTCAACTCAAACTACAGGAACCATCCGAATTTCTCTTACAGGAGTACGAATGTAGAGAACCCACAGTATTAGGTGTACCCGCAACAAACCGGTTATCAGAACCAAAAACCTCAGGATCAAGGATTCCAGAAGTCGGTACCTCAGGGTTTTTAGGGTTTTCAGGGTAAGACGTTCGTTCCGCTTCAAAGTCAAAAGCCCAGGTTCAACAACTTTCAAGCTCTTGCGAGCTCCAGTGGTACTTCTCAGGATGAACTTAAGAGCATGATGCAACAATTGATGGAAAATCAGAAGAAGACAGCCGCTGAGATGAACACTAAGGTAGACTCCATGTACTCGGACCTCAACAATAGACTTGAAGTAGTGACTAACCATGTTAAGAAGCTTGATATGCAAGTAGCTCAAACCGCCGAGGCCATCAAAAGCCCACAGGGAGTTCTGCCAGGTAAACCGATTGCAAACCCCAGAGAGTTTGTGAATGCAATCACGCTGCGAAGTGGAAGAACTCTTCCACCAGTTGTAGGGGCAGCAGCTGAGAGCTACCCAGAAGCGTCTGAGGAGCAACCGCTCCAACAAGGAGCACCTGCTCTAGCTGAGACACGGGAAGAAGCAGTTGCTAGACCGCCTTCTCGTGTGCTTAGACCGAATGAGCTGGTTGATCAGGTTCGGTCTCGTATCTACAAACCCCCAATCCCTTACCCAGTACCTCCAAAGAAATCGCAGAAGGATTTAGAGGAGGCGAAGTGTAGGGAGATGTTAGATCAACTCACGGTAAAGCTCACATTGACCAATGCTATCCAGATGATGCCGGCTATGAAGAAGTATGTTAAGGATTTGATTACCGGTAAGGGTTCATCAGAGCAAGGTGCCACGTTGGTGTCTAAGGATTGTAGTGCTGTGCTACAAAACAAGATGCCTAAGAAGCTAGATGACCCCGAGAAATTTGTGTTAGCCGTGCAGATTGGTTCTATGTGTTTTAAGTATTCCTTATGTGATTTGGGTTCAAGCGTGAACCTCATGCCCTATTCGGTTGCAAGGAAACTTGGTTATACTAACTTTAAACCAACTCGTATTTCTTTGGTTTTTGCTGACAGGTCGGTGAAGCTACCCGTTGGGATTCTAAAGGACTTACATGTCAGGATTGGCAACACGCTGATCCTAGCCGACTTTGCGGTGCTGGAACTCGATGAAGAACCGAAGGATCCCTTGATTTTGGGACGTTATTTCCTGCGCACATCTGGTGCGATTATAGACGTGAGGAATGGTATAATTGGTCTCCAATTGGGAGACATTACCATGGAATTTGAGATGGATAGGTTGCTCAAAAAGCCAACCATTGATGGGCAAACCTTTGCCATTGAGGGCAACCTCGAGATTTCGGAGGAAGAGTTTGAAGAAATCCTAACTGATGATCCGCTTGATGTGGTGCTGTCCAAAGCCGAAAGTGAACATGGTTATTTGAGTGAGGATGCAGTCGGGTTAGTCAGGATGTTAGACTCGGGTCAGTTGGAAAAATCTACCGGTTTCTTAAATCTCAAATCGGATGATGCTGAAGGAGCACCTGCTCCAAAGGATGAGACCCCAGCTCCTGGAAACACTGTTGACAGCCCTTGGAGCGAGCTTAAAGCTCCGAAACTCGAGCTCAAAACCCTTCCTGCCGGGCTAAGGTACGCGTTCCTAGGCCCTAACTCTACTTATCCTGTGATCATTAATGCCGAGTTGAATAATGTGGAAACCGCCCTGCTTTTGTGCGAACTTAGGAAGTATAGAAAGGCTTTGGGTTATTCGCTAGATGATATTCATGGAATTTCACCTGAACTTTGCATGCATAGGATACACCTAGAAGATGAGTCAAAGAATTCTATTGAGCATCAGAGGAGGTTAAACCTGAATCTGAAGGACGTAGTTAAAAAGGAAATCATGAAACTTCTATAAGCAGGTGTAATCTACGCAATCTCGGATAGTAAGTGGGTTAGCCTAGTTCACGTAGTACCTAAGAAAGGCGAAATAACTGTGATTACTAATGAGAAAAATGAATTGATACCTACTAGGACAGTCACTGGCCATAGAATGTGTATTGATTATAGGAAGTTGAATGCCGCCACTAGAAAGGATCATTTTCCCCTGCCGTTTATTGACCAAATACTTGAGAGATTGGCTAACCATCCATATTACTGCTTTTTAGATGGTTATTCAGGTTTTTTTTTCAGATTCTTATCCACCCGGATGATCAGGAGAAAACGACATTCACATGTCCATACGGCACATTTGCTTATCGCAGAATGCCGTTTGGTTTGTGCAATGCCCCTGCGGCTTTTCAAAGGTGCATGATGTCAATTTTTACTGATTTGATTGAGGACATAATAGAAGTTTTCATGGACGATTTCTCCGTCTATGGAAGCTCATTTTCCGTGTGTTTGTCAAATTTGTGCAGGGTGTTACAGCGATGTGAGGAGAAACATCTCGTGCTTAATTGGGAAAAATGCCATTTCATGGTTCGAGATGGTATTGTGTTGGGTCATCGGATTTCTGAAAAGGGTATAGAGGTCGACCGAGCTAAGGTTGAGGTTATGATGAGTTTCCAACCGCCGGATTCAGTCAAGGGAATAATGAGTTTCTTAGGTCATGCTGGATTTTACCGCCGGTTCATCAAGGATTTTTCGAAGATAGCAAGTCCACTCACTCAACTCTTGTGTAAGGAGACCAAATTTGAGTTCGATGCAGCATGCCTTGAAGCTTTTCACACGATAAAGGGAGTTCTGGTAAGTGCACCCATTGTCCAACCCCCGGACTGGGATCTCTCTTTTGAAGTGATGACGGATGCGAGTGATTACGCTGTGGGGGCTGTCTTGGGTCAGAGAAAAGATAAGAAGCTCCACGTGATATACTATGCAAGCCGAACTTTAGATGAAGCTCAGTGTCGGTACGCTACCACCGAGAAGGAACTTCTAGCAGTTGTGTTTGCTTTTGAGAAGTTCAGGACTTATCTTGTCGGTTCCAAGGTGATTGTGCAAACCGACCACGCAACCTTGAAGTATTTGCTCACCAAAAAGGACGCTAAGCCGAGACTCTTGAGGTGGATTCTTTTTCTCCACGAATTCGATCTTCAGATTGTTGATAGGAAAGGGACAGAGAATGGAGTTGATGGTCATTTGTCACGCATGGGGGTTGATGACAAGGTACCTCTTGATGATGCATTACCAGATGAACACGTTTATGCGGTGGAAGTCTGTTTGCAGAAACAGTCGGTCCAGACAGGAGCACATGCTCTGGGAGCCTTTTGCGAGGCTATATCTAGGGAAGTTGTTCCGAGTTTTCCTTGGTTTGGGGAGATAGCAAATTGCCTGGCTGCTGATCAGGAACCAGTTGATTTTGTGGGAGATAAGAAGAGGAAGTTTCTCCGTGATATACGAAGATATTTTTGGGACGAGCCCTTTCTCTACAAGCAGTGTTCGGATGGTATTTTTAGAAGGTGTGTACCGGATGAGGAGATTCCTAGAATTCTCTTTCATTGCCATAGTTCGAATTACGCCGGTCACTTCGCCACCTTCAAGACGGTCTCTAAGGTACTACAAGCTGGGTATTGGTGGCCGACTATGTTCAAGGATGCACAGGTTTTCATATCACGGTGTGATACATACCAACGTCAAGGCAATATCTCTAGAAGAAACGAGATGCCTCAACACTTTATTCTGGAAGTTGAAGTGTTTGACGTATGGGGAATAGACTTTATGGGACCTTTTCCATCCTCCTACGGAAACAAGTATATCTTGGTGGCAGTTGATTACGTTTCCAAGTGGGTGGAGGCTATTGCGTCCCCAACAAATGACTCCCGCGTTATGGTGAAGATGTTTAAGACTAATATATTCCCTAGGTTTGGAGTGCCGCGTGTGGTCATAACTGATGGAGGCTCACACTTCATCAACAAGGTCTTTGAAGGGTTGTTGAAAAAGAATGGTGTAACGCACAAGGTAGCAACGCCATATCATCCACAAACTAGCGGTCAGGTTGAGGTTTCCAACAGGGAAATCAAGAGTATCTTGCAAAAGACCGTGGGAATGTCTAGGAAGGATTGGTCCTACAAGTTGGATGATGCGCTGTGGGCTTACCGAACTGCATATAAAACTCCATTAGGGACGACCCCTTTTCACTTAGTCTATGAGAAGAGTTGTCATCTCCCGGTTGAACTCGTGTACAAGGCAGCATGGGCGGTTAAGTTAATGAAATATGACGTCAAACCGGCGTTTGAAAGAAGGTCCATGCAACTTCATGAGTTAGATGAGATTCGACACCTGGCCTATGAGAGTTCTAAGATCTACAAAGAGAGAACCAAGAGGTATCATGACAAGAGAATCCTCAACCGAGCTTTCCAACCAAACGACATGGTACTTCTCTTTAACTCTCGTCTTAAGCTTTTCCCTGGAAAATTGAGATCTCGGTGGTCCGGACCCTTTGTCATCAAGGAGGTCCGTTCTTATGGAGTTGTGGTGTTGCTGGACACCAATGGAGCCGAATTCGTGGTTAATGGCCAGTGGCTTAAGCCATATCTTGGCAAGACTAACCATGCCGAAGGTGGATACGTCCCCTTAGGCGATGCACCAAAAGCCTAGAAGGCTAACCGAGTCATGCTAGTGACTTTAACCAAGCGCTGCATGGGAGGCAACCCACCGGTACGTTTTCTAACTTTGTCAATTTAATTTCTTTTTCTACTAATTTTGTCTCTAGTTTTGAGTTTTTCAGATAAAAAATATATATAAAAAAAACAAAAAAAAAAGGGAGAAAGGGACAGATGAAGCAATGTCGATCGTCATGGAAAGGTGTCGATCGACACGGATGGCTCTGGATGCTGGAAAAGGGCAGAGACCCAGATGACGATCGACAGAGGAAGTTGTCGATCGACATAGGAGCTTATGCCAAAACTGAGGATGCTGGAAACGGGCAGAGACCCAGATGACGATCGACAGAGGAAGTTGTCGATCGACACAAGAGCTACTGCCAAAACTGAGCTAGAGCACCTGCTCCCTCATACGAGCCACCTGCTCTCCTGGGTATATTTTGAATTTCGAATTTTCGGATTCAAAATTAAGGCCCACCAAGAGGTAAATCAAAGAGAGAATATTTAATGGGCCCGAGTATCTAGCCACAAAAGGGAATACACTTTATATCAGAATATTTACCTATTTTCTAGGCAAATAAACTAATTTTGTGGGATCCACTTCATACCCCTTTCCTATTTACTCGTGCCCGCCTCTCTCTTTCTTCCCCACGATTTCTTTTTCTCCATTAAAACACTTGAAGCTTTCTTACAAACACAAATTTGTGAAATCTTCACGGATCTGTGCGATTTTTAGCTTGATTCCACTCGATTTTCGCCCTCTTCCCGAATATCAACTTCGTTTTTGAAGACTCGATAGGTATAAACTCGAAAATTCCCTTTTTCAGTCCGATTTTCCGAAGAACAAAGGTGAAATCGATAGTTACTTCTCGTTTAAATCTTCATGGGTTTGCTTTGAACTTGTCTTTTTGCTAATTTCGTTGCCCTAGGTTGTGAATTTGGCTAGAAATTGTTCATAAAAGTAAACCCTAGTTTTGGAAGAAAAGGTTAAATTTTTTAGAATGAAGCATGTGATTTACCATGGGATTTAACGTTGTGCACTGTGGGAATTGTTGGTATTGGTTGTTCTCGCACTGAATTTTCGATTTCTCTAGGCCGCAACTTATAACTATTTTTATGCGATTTCGATTTATTTTGTGCTTATGTGTGTGCTGGGATTTATGCATGTTTTGTTTGGTTTGTTGGTGATGTTTGCAGGATGTCATGACCAAGGAAGAATTGTCTCTTGTACAACTCGGTAGCCATTTGCGTATAGAGGAATCTTTAAGGGCGCAAGAGGGTGGGAACCCCAAAGATAAAGAGGCTAGAACTTCTTGGATCAATATGATGGAGGAAAGTGGAAATTTTAAGATGAAGAATAAAGGGAAGAAACGTCCCTTTAATAACAACACTAACGATGGATCTAACAAAAGGCTTAAGAGCATTTGTTGGATTTGTAACAAGCCAGGTCACTTCAAACGTGATAGTCGGGCGGCGAAGGATAATAATAAAATGGGACAAAAATGTTTAGGGCAAGGGTCTAAGGATCAAGGCCCATCCTCTCATCAAGGTCAGAATTCTGTTGTTTTTGATTCATACTCAAAAGTAAATTATGTAAAAATCTGAGGCATTTTATGTGCAGGATGATGATGTAACGTGGTGGATTGACTCGGCTGCAACAACACATGTTTTCTAGACATATGAACCGGTTCAAGATGGATTTGTACTTCATATGGGCAACGAGTCGACCGCTCCTATCCTAGGTCGTGGAAAAGTAGTGATAGAATTTAGTTCCGAGAAAAGTTTTAATCTTAATGATGTACTTCTTGTACCCGAAATAAGAAAAAATTTGGTTTCTGGTAGTGTTTTAAATAAGTGTGGATACAAACAAGTGTATGAGTCGGATAAGTATGTCTTATTTAAGTGTGGTGTCTTTGTTGGATTTGGATATTTTTGTAATGGTATGTTTATACTTAATATTAATAAAGTTGTCAATTCTATCTATATGACATGCTCTAGCAAAAGTGATACTTCTCTATGGCATGCTAGATTAGGTCATGTACATTATAAACGTATGATTGAAATGTCTAAAGAAGGATTAATTCCTACTTTCGACGTGAATATAGATAAGTGTGGAACATGTATGCTGAATAAGATAGTTAGACAACCGTTTAAGAGTATAGAAAGGAACGCTAGGGTGCTTGGACTTGTACATAGTGATTTATGTGATTTGCATGCTACGCCATCTTAAGGGAATAAAAAATATTTCATCACATTCATAGATGATTATTCTCGTTATTGTTATGTGTATTTATTACATGCTAAAGATGAGGCTCTTGATAAGTTCAAGGTTTATAAAACCGAAGTTGAACTAGAACATAATGACTTGGTTAAGAGTGAAACAATCAGGGTTTTTTTTTTTTTAAACCTAATAATTTCTACTGCAGAAAACAATAACTCAATCATCCAAATAAAATAATCCAATCACTCCATAAAATATATAATCAATATTCCAAAATAATTCAAATATCAAGTTCGGGAATGAATAAATAACAATCTAGCAACCTATGACCACATGTTCACTAGACCAACCACAACAAAACATAACATCCTATCATCCTCTCGTCCCAGTCATGATTCCACGATCTCAAACTTTACTTTACCTGCAACACATAAAAATAAGAGTTGCGTAAGTATTTCATAAATACTTAGTGAGTTGCTCATCCTGCCTATTGGCATAACAAGCAAGCTCAGAGAATATTGCAATAATCAATAAAAACCATCACAACACAGAACAATAATTAACAATACGAGAACCACACATTTCGGGTAAACTGAACCTCGTGTCGAGCGACTCCACGGAGGGGTCAATCGACACACATAAAACCTTCGTGTCGAGCGACACCCTCCTGGTGTCGATCGACACACCTCTGTAATTGCACCAAAATCGAGTTCCTCCTCTACCGACTCGATTCTGGTGATTATGAATCGCAAACCTGCATGGAGACATCACGATACCATAATTGCAAACCACAGAACACATAATCATCATCAAATCCCGATTTCGTACACAAATCAACACCAAAAACGCAACAATCATCGTCATAGCCTAGAAACCGCGGTCACAACTCACCTTAGCAAAAAAAAGAACGAAAAAGGGAACGAATAAGACGAGGAACTGTACGACCAGACTTCTAGGACTCACGAATCACCACGACACAGCAAGGAAAGGCTATAGAACTCGAATGACAAGGTTTCGAGAGAATTTCTTTGCAACAATTCTCTCAAAACACTAATCACTCTCTCAATTCTCTAAAAATCAAAACTTTTTCTCCCTTTTCCCTCGCGACCACCAATAACACGAGTTAATAAACGCAAACCTAGGGCTTAACTCCCTTAAACCAAACAAAAAACTGTAATTAAAAAGTTAATTACCCGGTTCAGGAAATGCAAGTGTCGAGCAACACCAAGGCCATGTTGATCAACACCAACAAAAACTTTCGTGTCGATCAACACACTCCTCGTGTCGCTCGACACGACCACCAAAATCCACATTTCTGGTTCGCGGATGTTACAATTCTCCCCCACTAAAACTGGATTCGTCCTCGATTCTCGACAAACTGTCTAACCAAGGCCCAAACCTGACCCAAAACCGGTCAATACCACCCGAGATCTTAACATCCGATCTCCGAGGCCCTTGTTTAATCTCATGTTTATATGCCCGTTTTCAGACATTTATCACTCTTAACTCATTCGATACCCTTTCCACTCACAGGATGCATCCCTTGAGCTATCGATGTCACATGCCCCATCCACTCTCAGGACGCATTCCTTAAGCTCCGGGTACACAGGGGAACTAATCATCAATTCGAGAGAACTAATCATCCCTCGATACTCATAATGGAAACTAATCATCCCAAAGAGTATACAGGAGAACTAATCATCTCCTCTGAGGAAATAATCATCATCACTGAAGAACTAATCATCTCCAGACAAAATAAATGAGTTATTCGGAGCCGCAGCCCCTAGAATAATAAATTCTAAAACGTCTATAAACATCTATCGACTAGAACTACCTCCCATGGTCAAACTCGATACTCCCCAACCTGGAATATCTCAACAACATAACCAAACACCAGCCCGAAGAACATGAAACATATAAATATAAGAACCACTCATCTTATATACACAAATAAATAAGAAACTCCACCTTATAAATATCCAAAAAGTATAATCGTTACAACAAAAAAGAAAATACAACAAAGCACACATGCTAAAAATGAAACTGGGACCACAAAGAGAAATAAAGCTCAAACGGCAACCTACTTGTCAAACCACTTCCTGAACTTTAATTTCATCTTCACCTCGGGCTCCTAAGTCTCATCCTCGCAACCAGCGCCATCCCACAAAACTTGCAAAAAAGGAAACTTCTTCTTACGCAACTCCTTGACTCCCTTCACGAGAATCCTCACATGAACTGCCGGAACCATCAAATCAGGCTGTAGATCCTCAGGAATCTTAGCCACTAACTCCTCCGATTCATGAAGACACTTCCACAACATGGAACACCTTATGAAACGCCTTCATAATCGAAGGTAACTCTAGCCGATAGGCAACCAGTCCAACCCGCTTCAGTACCGAAATCGGACCCATAAACCGCGGACTCAGCTTATTCTCTGCTATGAATCTGTTAGGACCCCTCAACATAGCGATCTTGAGATACACACGATCTCCTAATGTAAACTCAAGCTCTCGTCTCCGCTTATCTGCATAACGTTTTTGTCTCCTGAGCTTCCTTCATATTCAGTCTCAGAATTTGAACCTTCTCTGTTTTTTCCTAAACATAAGTAGCCCCATGAATACTCCGCTCCCCCATACAAAGCCTCAAAAGGAGCCATCACGATATTCACATGTAAGTAGTTAATATAAGCAAACTCTGCTAAGCTCAAATGACCAACCCAATGACCACCCCAATCCAGTACGCACATCCGCAGTAAATCCTCTAAAGTCTGAATCGCCATCTCTGAATGTCCATCAGTCTGCGGATGGTAAGCGGTACTCATATGCATCTTAGTGCCATCTCTGCCTGAAATGCTCCCCAAAATGCTGCAGCAAATCTCGGATCCCGGTCTGACACAATACTGGCTGACACTCCATGCAGCCTCACAATCTCCTTCACAAATTTCGTAGCCAAAACAACCGTTCCGTCTGTCTTTTTGATGGCCAGAAAATGTGCTGACTTAGTCAACCGATCCACGATCACCCAGATAGCATCGAAGGTCCGCGAGTTAGGTGATCTTACCACGAAATCCGTCATGATCATATCCCACATCCACTCTGGAATAATTAAACTCTACAATAAACTACTCCAAACCTTATGCTCAGCCTTAACCAATGAACACGTGTTGCACTTCGCAATCCAATCAGCCATATCTCTCTTTATCCCGACCCAATGATAGTACCGTTTGAGATCACGATACATCTTAGTCGCTCCAGGATGAATCAAGAACTTCCTCGCATAAGCCTCTCGCAGAAACTCTGCCTCAACTCCTCTACCTTGGGTACACAAACCCGACTGTGAACAAGAATTGTCTCATGTAAAGAAACCTGATACTCAGAACCCTCTACAATCAATGCAGTAACCAAACTCTGATCACTTGCCTGAGCCACTCGAATCCTACTCAAAAGTTCTGCCTGATCAGTCGCCACCAAATCTAACGGCTCTTGCGAAATAGCATACAACCGCAAAGTGCCACTCTCGCTCACAAGTGACTCGATATCCTGCTCTCGACGCGAATCTACTCGACAACGACTTAAAACATTTGCCACCTGTTTTGCCTTACAAGGATGGTAAATGATATCCAATTGAGAACTACTGGTATCATAAACCAAAGTCTCAAATATCTATACTATATAAAAGTTGATGCTATAGCACATCTAGGACGTCCACATAGGATTTAAAACCACCAATCGTGGTTAGACACGTCATTAATTTGCTTTTTTAGAATTCATATTCAATTGTTTATTTAGTTTATTATCTTTCTTTTTTTACAAAAAAACTTAATAATAACAAATATAAACAAAAAAAACTTTACGATTAACAACAAAAAAGTAAATTCCTGTTATTACTTTTTAATATAGGAAACTATTGCAATACTATTGCAAAAAGGAAATTAATCATTGATACTATATAAACTCTTCATCATCGTATCTGTAATTATTTATAATAATATGTAAGTTTTAGGGTTTATTCACAGTGCTCTGTTTTTTCTTCCTTCGTCCTCCTGGAAGTTCATAATGATGGTTTTCTTGCAGCATGTTCATCATTATTGATAGGTATAGGTTATCCTTTCTTTCTCTTAAGCTCTAAATTGATTATCTGAAAATATTCACTTTCTCTTACTTTGTTGCTTTGTTTTGTTTTGGTGGGGTAATCTCAAGGGTTTTGGTTCATAGATTAGGTTTGATTTTAATACTTTTTTTCCCCTGCTTCGTGTTAACGTTTGTCTTCTCTTTTATATAATTTTTTTTGTTATTTTGTTTGGTCTAATATTCTCCACTAAATCATACTGATCCTAACAATTCTTTTTACATCTTTTATTGAAATTAGTACTGATCTTACGTTTTGCTTTTCTTTTCACGTAAGAAAACAAGCTATATGAAAACACATATGTGATTGTACAAGTAATTAACCTCATCCCTTTCGAATTGAAATTAGTATTGATTCGTAGTAAGTAATTAAACACATATGTTCTATCAGTATGTTCTTATAATTGTTTTTTTAGGCTTAATATGTTTGCATTTTTTTTGTTTATATGTTGTTTTTCCTGTTTTGTAGGTTGTGCGTTTTGTGGTTTCAATCGTTAAGGTATGTTTTTGTTAGTAAAACACTTTTTGTTTATATGTGTCGTTTGAATTCTAAATTTTGATGATATTCCTGTTTTGTTCCTGTTTTGGTCCGATTGTTGATATTCTTATCTTTTGTATTTTTTCTAAGGATTTTTTTGTAGGTTTTGATGTTTGCATGGACGTATTTGTTTATGACTTAATTTTTTTATATTTATTATAAATTACATTACGTTCTTCACCTTATTACTTGGTTTAACTTTTATTATCCGTGCATCTTTTTTTGAGAATATAGATCCATCCACAGTAGCTATTATGGTCGACAGCCATCATCGTTAGATGACGATAAGGAATGTATAGTAGTGATCAAGTAAGCAAATTTATGGCTTAGTGCATGCGAGTTATATAGACGAATTGTTTATTACTATGTTATTAAATCGGTGTCTTTTAATATTGTCTTTAGATAATTGTTTTAACGGGTAATGGTCTATAGTATAATTTGGTTTCATTTTTTGATATTGTTGATAACTATTATTAATATCGAGTTTAGATGATAGTCAACCTACTTCCGTTGTTATATATCCCTCTATTTGTTTCTTATATATAACTTCTTTAAGTATATATTCCAAACAAGTTTATATCAAAATTTGTTACCATTCTTTGTTTTTGAACAATCTTTTATTTTGTTTTCGAGTTTAGATCTATTTGTTTGTTCTTAATATTTTTACGATGTTCGTGTGTTAAAACATTGTTTATTTGATGTTTTGCAGGCTTTGGTTCATAGTACTTTTTTTTCTTTTTTTGAAACTTAGTTAATAGTACTTCGATCGGTAAGACATGGTTTTCCTCATTCGTTGTGTATAAAATATCTTCTAATTAAATTGGTTTGTTTTATACGATAATCGCTTAGATCTCTTCTAATTATCTATGTTCTTTTTACAAGAACAAGCAAATTAATGGTTTCTACATCAATGACCAAAAGAATCATGTATATATATATAGTATATATACAAGCTGATCATTATGATAAAAATAATGGTTAATTACTAGCGATGTATTTACAAATAGCAGATTGATGAAGACAAAAAGTGTTCATTATGGACATGAAGCATGAAGTAACTTCTGAATAGAGTGATCAATATTATTTCTTTTATTTCTTTTGTTGTTCATGAAAAGCTTCCATCTTTTTCTTAAGTTCAATTTGTTATATTTTCTTAAGTAACTTTTCTTTTTTGTAAGAAAATTTCTATAATAGTATTTAGTCTAAGATAATTTTAGTAATTTAATCATATTCTCAATATCTTTAAAAAAAAAAAAACATACGAAGCTCATTCAAAGCTTAAAAAAAAAATCATAGAATAATGAGAAATTTCAAGATATGCCACTTTTGACATGCCACTTTTCAAAAATGCCACTATCACTTTTTCCAAATTTTAAAATCAATTATGTTTGGGTTAACTATGTTATTTTAGGGTTCAGTTTTTTGGGTTTAAGGTTTGTGAGGAATCAAAAATATTTTTTAAAATTGAAAATTGTGAGATATAAGGTTTTTAAACGGATTTATAAGTGGCATGTCAAAAGTGGCATTTTTGTAAATGTTCCTAGAATAATTAATAGAAAAAGCGATCATGCCATGTGCTAGAGAGATTTTGTGTGTTGTTGGATTGTCAAAATGTATATGAACCACTAATAATCATTAGAAGCTTCTTATGTTTAAATGTCTTATATGGTGGAAGGTGCAATTTTTAAAAGAAAGTAAATCTTAGTAAGATAGTAAAATCCAGATATTAGTCTAGATAAAAACTTCACAAATATGAAATAACAAAATTCTGTTTTCGAAATTTTTAAAAAAATTAAGACAACTGGAAGGGTTTTTAAAATATATTTGAAAACTTAAAAGAACTACAACATAAATTAAATGTCGAAAATTATAGATTCTAATCAAGAGGCGGTTACTCAATTTATATATTTGTTTCAATTATTCCAGTTCAATTTAGATAGAACAAAAAAAATATTGTGAGAACTTTTATAGCCTATTAAATAAATACAATCATCTAAACATTACTTATATATAATTTTCTACAGATGTAAAAAAGTACAGATATACTAGATTAATTATTTAGTTTTCTATGATTGCTTCACTTTCTTACATTTATATTTTTGCATTCGGATATGTTATGTAGCTAATATAACATAATCAAATCTAAAGTACATATTAAATTCATCGATAAAATAAACCCACGTACGCGTAACTACGACAGAAACTTAAGAAAACCCATATCCGGAGAATTTACATAAAACATAAATCTAAGTACTAGGTCTTTAACAAAAAAAATTATGTTAGAGAGTGAGATTTCTACGGGAAGCCATGAAATCTAAGAAAAAGAAATGCAGCGTGCAAAAAACCGATTTCCGGTAAACACAACTATCTGAATCAAATCAATAACGGAATTGTTGCATTCGAGGAGAGGATAGTGAATTTGTCGCCGTAGAGAAACAATTCAAGAAGTAGAATGATCAAAGCATAGAGTGAAAATGAGATGCGGTCAACGTGCACTGTGAAACTCCGAAAGAAAGAGTTCAATAAGTATATCATGATGGGGTTAGGCCACCGAACACCACGATGGTTGAAGAAATAACCAAGAATTTTTCAAAGAAAACTCGATCTCAAACTTTTGTGATATATCCCAAACTGTTTTTTCCTTGACCTACTCTCTTTATATGTATAAGATTATATGATTCTCTCCTCCATATATTGGAGAAGTAATTGGTCAAAATTTTGGCATGGAAACACACTAATTGGTAAGAGCATGGAAAATCAGACAATAAACTTACTATGATCTATGTTGTGGTATGTGTTTTTTTTTTGTTATACATATATTTTTTAGCATAATATTTTTGTGTTATTCAATGACTTCAACTTTGAATGTTATACAATTTTGTGACCATGTTTGAGAATAAAATTTTAAAAATACTAATAGTGTTAGAAAACTTTACAAAGTAGTAGTGAATTTTAATGAAATTTTTAGTTTTACAAAATAAAAATTTTCATATTTTTTTATTATAGCAATGGTATCCAATTTTTAAAATTATGGAACCAACATTGTAACTCTTTAACCATCAGCATTCCCCATACCACTTCTGCAACCAAACATAAACGATGTGTAGAACATTATAAAAATAAATGTTTACGATAATATTTATGATAAATTAATTATTAATTATCTACGATTTTTTATTAGAATTTATATACGTCAAATTTTAGCTAATTTAAAAATAAGCGAGCCAAAGTCTATATTAAATTTATTAATAAAAAACCCCACGCGTAGCGTGGGTGTAAAATCTAGTCCTTCCTAAAATCTGATGACCTCCTTCGGAAACCATCACCTCACATAACCCACCAATTGACACTTATCACACCCTGCGATCCTCTGGTCGGTCTTACACGGAATCATACACTCGAACTCTGAGATCCATATTTTGTCTTGTACCTATGCCATGATCAGACATTGATTACTCGTATATATATTGTCATTATCACACTATCAAGACGTCTCTTTTGAGGTAAAGATGTCGATGCCACTCCACTCTCGGAATGTCTCCCTCAAGCTCTGGATCTATATAGGAAAAATGTTTCCTTTAGAGTAATCAACTCATACGCGTACAAGCACCTGAAACTAGGATTAGTTCCCGTGATATTAACCACCATTACTTACTACAACATAACGTCTCTACTCCAATGAACCCTTGGCTAACACAACTGATCTTCCTCAAGATCCATACTTAACCTTCGAATCGCAATGCCAATCCTACGATTATTAGCACGATACAGATACCTAATGCTCTTAACTCTTTCCACTGTCTGACACCACATGACGCATCATATGGTCCATTAGGATAGATACCGCTCGCACTCTTGGAACGCATCCTTCGAGTCCACGGTAACTGGGGAACTCACATTTTCGCGAAAGAACTCACATCAATCGCAACATCTAGGGGACTCACACCCTCGCGAAAGAACTCACATCAATCGCCATAACAGGAGAGCTCACATCTCCAAAATAGAAGAGTTATACGGGACCGCAGTCCCTAGAACAATAAATACCATACGCCTATAACCCCGGAACTAGTACTGGAACTAGTACTGATTTAGGGGGTCTGAAATTAAACCCTGAAATCATCGTCTACACCGCATAAGGCTTATCCAGCTCGGCCACGCCAACATAGGTGTACTTACAATCTGATCTTTAGTCACACAAAATATCCCAAACAATAATGCAGGGAAAAACTTCTCCCTGGGCGAAGTACTGGGTAAATACTCATACCCCAAATACGATGCAATACAGAACACTACCCAACCAGATTCGCCCAAAACTTCCCCAGTCCAACGTTTCTTAATCCGAACTAGGTTAGCCGAATTAATTGCACAACAATCAAACAAGAACAAGCACATCCAACCGTAGACCCAGAATTAGATCAATCGATCATGCAATAACCAAACAAGTACATGCACGACCATAAGACGCTACATCCGTTACCAGGGTCGTCTGAACCGAGTTTCCAACGTAGGATCAACTCTAGGCTTGACACCTACCAACATGTCTAACTAAGACCAACACATAACCACAACCTGGTCCACTATACTCGGGATCCCACTCGATTCTCTGAAACTGTCACGTCGTGAACCAAAAATCCTGACACTACTCAAACCACATCACCCGAGATTACCACTCGAGTCCAAAAAAAAACCCGTCTTTCAAAAGACTAACCTTCTGGCCCCACTTAGCCAATACCACAAGAGATCCTCACCTGATCCCAGAGGCTCACGTCTAATCCTATCTAGAGAACATACCGCTCGCACTCTCAGGACGCATATCTCGAGCTAGCGTATACATGAGAACTCACATCTCTTCTTATTAGACCGCTTCACGTGGTACAATCCGATATTTCCCGCCTAAAATATCCTCATAAAAATGACTAACATTGGTCAACACAAATAAACACATAAGTGCCACACGTCTTATAAATCATAAGAAAATAAATAAGGAACACCATCTTATAAATTTCCATACAGAAAAATGTTTTCAACACCAATGAAAATACCAAAAACCAAAAATAACAACTCCAAAGCTACAACTCTGAAACTGAAAACAAAACCAAAAGAAAGAACAACCGTTCAATCCTAGACCTGCTATCCCAGATCCTCGATTGCTGCAAGCACCTCCACTAACTCCGCCCTCGAGGTGTACTTGGAAGCTCTGCCGGGCTTCTTCAGCCCCATCCGAAGTCCTGCTATGAACTTGCCCATCTGGGCCCGCTCCTCAATAATGCCACTACTCGCATAGACCACTAGCTTGCTGAACTCAGCATCATACGCACGAACGAACCGATTGCCCTGAACCAGACTCCTGAACTGCAACTCTAACTGCTCCACCACCTCTTGAGGGAAATACCTAGCATTAAACTCACCCAAGAATTCACCCCAAGTCCACACTGTCCGCCTCCTCCTGGCTTGAACTTCTGTCCACCAGAGATAGGCATCACCATCCAAGAACCCTACCGCCAGATCCACGCGGTACTCCTCAGGACATTTGATATAACGAAGCCTACGCTCTACCTTCAAACTTCACTCATTGGCTGCCTCTGGCCCCCTTCCACCCGAGAAGGACAAAGGACCCATGCCCCGCATCTCATCGAACATCACTAGATACTGCTCCCTTGGGTTCATTACTAGAGCCTGCACTGGTACCGCAACGGGTAACCACTCCAAAATCAGAGCTAGCGTCTTCGCCAAACGATCATACGGATCCTGAGCTCCGCCTGTAGCATAACCCGAACATGGGCCTCTGACTGCACCAGCAACTCTGGTACTGCCTGTGGCACCGGCAGTCCTAACCGCTACACGGACACTGCTCACTGAATCCTCCTTATATGTCGGCGAAACAACCTCCTGCTCTGACGCCTCACTCTGAGTCACCCACTCGAATGACGTAGTCACACGACCCCACGACTTCAGCCTTCGCGGCCACCAACTCTGCCACGATGACCTCTCGGAACTCTAGCCATCGCACACTGTACTTACCAAAATCACATTCTAAGATACAAGAATTCACAGAAAAAGGTCAATCAATCACATACCATTGAATGTCTTTGAAGGCTCGGAGAGGATGATCTAAGACTCAACAATTCACAGAATTTACTAACTACTCATAGCCAATTCATGCCACAGTCTCAAATCAACCAATTACTAACAACCCTAGAACCGTAAGAGCTCTGATACCAAAATGAAACAACCAAGCTTTTTTTTTTTTTTAACCTAATAATTTCTACTGCGGAAAACAATAACTCAATCATCCAAATAAAATAATCCAATCACTCTATAAAATAAATAATCAATATTCCAAAATAATTCAAAATACCAAGTTCGGGAATGAATAAATAACAATCTAGCAACCTCTGACCACAGGTTCACTAGACCAACCACAACAAAACATAACATTCTACCATCCTCTCGTCCCAACCATGATTCCATGATCTCAAACTTTACTTTACCTGCAACACATGGAAATAAGGGTTGCGTAAGTATTTCATAAATACTTAGTGAGTTGCTTATCTCGCCTACAAGCGTAACAAGCAGGCTCAGATAATATTGTAATAATCAATAAAAACCATCACAACACAGAACAATATTTAACAATACGAGAACCACACATTTTGGGTAAACTGTTTCGCGGATGTTACAAATAAGTTACACATGAAAATATATATTATGATCCTATATATTTTCAGTCCGTAGGCATTATACATGAAACTATGACTCCGTATACACCACAACAAAATGGTGTGTCCGAGAGGAAAAATCGAGTCCTAAAAGAAATGGTTAATTCCATGTTGTCATACTCGCGATTGAGTGACGGATTTTGGGGTGAAGCCATGTTAATGGCTTGTTATTTATTAAATAGAGTTCCTAACAAAAGAAACAAGATTTCTCCTTATGAACTTTGGTACAAAAAGAAACCAAGCATGAACTATCTTCGTGTTTGGGGATGTCGAGCGGTCGTTAGACTACCCCAACCAAAGACAAAAACTTTGGGGGAAAGAGTTATTGATTGTATCTTTATTAGATATGCCGAGCATTCCAAAGCTTATAGGTTTTATGTCATAGAACCTAAATAATTATGTATCGGTTAACACCGTAATAGAATCGAGAGATGCAATTTTTGATGAAAATCATTTTTCGCCAATACTTAGAAAAAAGGATTTGATTCCTAGTTCAAATGGAACTAAAGAACAAGACGACACAATCGTGCCACTGATGCTTCGTAGAAGCAAGCGAGGGAGGATTGAAAAATCATTTGGTTCCGATTTTCAAATTTATTTGGTTGAAAGATCAAGAGATGAGATTAAGTTCCAATGCCCATATTGTTATCATATTGATGGTGAACCTAGGACTTTTGGTGAGGCTATGAAGTCTCATGACGTTGCTTTTTGGAAAAAAGCAGTGAATGATGAAATGGATTCCATCATAGGAAATAATACGTGGGTCTTGACGGATCTCCCACCAAGTTGCAAGCCTTTGGGTTCTAAATGGATCTTCAAAAAGAAGATGAAAGTTGATGAAACGATCGACAAGTTTAAGGCCCGCTTGGTCATCCAAGGTTTTAGACAAAGGGAAGGTATCGATTATTTCGATACTTATGGTCTCGTTGTTAGAATCTCTTCTATAAGATTATTGATCGGTTTGGCAGCCATTCATAATGTTGTGATTCACCAAATGGATGTTAAAATGGCATTCTTGAATGGTGTCTTAGAAGAAGAGGTTTATATGAAACAACCCGAAGGATTTGTTATGCCCGGTAATGAGCATAAGGTGTGTAAGTTAATAAAGGTATTGTATGGGCTAAAGCAAGCACCAAAGCAATGGCATCAAAGGTTTGATGAGGCAATCTTACCAAGTGGATTTAAGTTAAATCAGGCGGATAAGTGCTTATATAGCAAATTTGATGAGTCCAAAAATGGTGTAATCATTTGCTTATATGTTGATGATATGTTGATCTTTGGTACTGACCTTAGACAAGATGAACTCACAAAAGAGTTTTTGTCATCAAATTTTGCCATGAAAGACATGTGGGAGGCAGACGTGATTCTAGGAATTCGAATAAAACGTAATGGTAACGAACTATCTTTAACACAATCTCATTACATTGAGAAATTGCTTAAAAGTTCAATTGTGAGAATTGTTCTCCAATGAGCACTCCCATGGATGCGAGTGTGAAGCTTATGCCCAATACGAGACAAGCGGTATCACAACTCGAGTATTCTTAAGTAATTGGTTGCTTAATGTATGCCATGATGATCACTAGGCCATATATAGCTTATGCGGTAGGAAGGTTAAGTAGATATACTAGTAGCCCGAGTACCCACTATTGGCAAGCTTTAAGGCGGGTGCTCAAGTACTTGAAAGGAACCATAAATTATGGTTTATCTTATGGTGGATTTCCCTCGGTCCTAGAAAGATATTCATATGCGAGTTGGATCACCAACATAGAAGATCATTCTTCCACAAGTGGTTGGGTGTTCTTACTTGGGGGAGGTGCCATTTCATGGGCTTCCAAGAAGCAAACTTGTATTACAAGTTCGACTATGGAATCTAAATTTGTAGCGTTAGCAGCTGCAGGAAGAGAGGCAGAGTGGCTTAGAAATTTAGTCTCTGAGATTCCATTGTGGCCGAAATAATCGGTGTCACCTATTTCTATTCGTTATGATAGTCAAGCTACTTTGGCTAAGGCTTATAGCCAAATATATAATGGTAAGTTGCGACACCTGGGCGTTAGACATAGTGCAGTACGTGAGTTGATCACTCATGGGGTGATTACCTTAGAGTTTGTTCGGTCTCAACCAAATTTTGTAGATCATTTGATAAAAGGATTAGCTAGAGACTTGGTAACAAAGTCAGCTAAAGAGATGAGATTAAAGTCCATCTAAATTTTTAATTATTTGAAACCCAATTCCCCTCTAATATGACATTAGAGGCTGAATTCAATGTGGAAAGCCTATAATTAGAGGTTGAAGCACTAATTTCATAATATCCCAAGGTTAGACCTACAAGTGAAAGTTAGGTTGAAGTTTTCTTCTTAATATATTTTTGAAAAAGTGCATGTTGCAGGTGCATGACTAAAGAACTACCTATACGAGTGTGAAGTGTAGCCGCTTCAAGAAGTTTGGACTTTGCTTCGTATAATCTCATGAACGGATAAGGACACATGGCTTATAATAGTGTCAAGTATAAACACTTAGACTAGTGTAGAAACTTTTGTGTGTATTATCCTTATGTGCCCAAAATGAGTTGAAAAGATTCAATCCACAAGACATCTCGATTCTCGGGCGTTTAGAATGTGTAATAACACTAAAATGAAAATTCAATCGTTACGACATTTTCATTTATGCATGAGTTTGGTTTTTTGTGTTTTTGATTTTGTGAATCAAAGATTACACTTAAATGGGGGAGGAATGTTGGAGATTTAAGTGAAAGGGTGCCTTTGACAAACAATTGCAGATGTTGATAATTTTATAGTGAACAGTTGCAAACGTTCATTACAAATTTTCAACCAATATAAATAATTGTTTCTCTGCATAAAAAGCATAAGGAGAATAGAGAGGAAAGTGAGATTCACCCTAGACCAAAATATTTCTTTCTTTGGTCAAAACACAAAAACAAAACACAAAACTCTTTTTGTATCTCTTGTGTCTTAGCCTAGAAGAAGAGGAAATTTTGGTTGTCTTATTCTACAAGGGATTTCGTGTAACCCAAGACATTGATAAGGGTCGAAATACTCTTTAAGAAAAGTGTTTTCGAGTACGATTCAACACTATCCAAGATCACCCTTACATTACGATCCGGAGTTATATCAACCAGTGAACTTTCGGAGCAATTTTCCGTCAGTTATACCAGGACCCAGAATACGATCAACATATCGTTGGAAAGCTCCGACTCTCAGCTTTCCATTGATATTAAATTCGTATCCATCGGAGTTCCGTGTAAAAAGCTATTGTTGCTTCTGTAAACCGCGATTTACAACAATAGTCAAAATGTCATCACAACTAGTTTCGTTTTTCCGTTTTTTCATTTTTCAGTACAATCTATTTCGATTTGGTTCAGTTTGAATACTATCGATTTCTGATTTTTTTCTTCTTTCGATTGTTTTAGGTTTGGACCCGAATAAACCATAACTAAATAGGGTTTATGGCCTTATGGGTGAAAAATACACAAACAACATGGCTCTTCTAACAATTTACTTGAATTATGGTGGTGACACGGATGAATCTCTTACAGTTCTTACAATTTGTATATAAACTAATAATATTTTACGAATAACTGTATACAATTTATATCGCTACAAATTAATATATATATATAAAATGATAAATGACCTACTTTGATTTGGTTTCCAAGTGATGGGTTTGAGTTTGTGATATGGATTTTGGGCTTTAAAGAGATTCTGGAAATGAAATTGACTGAGTTTTTATGCATAGTCCAATTGATTCATGGATGGTTTTCCCAAACTTATATTTTGTGTAGTGTAGACCGTAGATATGTTTCCTAGTTTCAAGTTTATTTACTTGATAATGCCATTCGTTTGGTGAACTGTAACTCTTCATTATCTCCGCTTTTCAAGAACTTGTTTGTTTTTTTTTTTTTGAAACTGTTTTCAAGAACTTGTTGTGATGACTTCTTGACTAGTTATTGTATTAGTGATTGAAAAGTGAGCACTTCAGGCTTCTCATGTGTTTCATTATATGATTTCAGTGCGCATGGTTTTCTTATCCCTTTTTGGATTTGTTTCCGTTGTTATCATTGGTGTGATAGTGACTATAGCAATATATGCACTAGTATCTTTTCACTTCTGGCTGAAACTATATCACATTTATGTGCAAATAAGCTTTTCTTTGACGGTAATTTAGTATTATATATATTACTCAGATCGACTAGCTTATATTTGTTCGAGAAAAGCATTTTGAGATCAGAACGTGTCCCATGACACAGATTTTTTACAGGTTCAAGAGTTCAGTTTTTCATATACTTATTGATCTATAGTGACTTGTCTTTAGCCTCTACCAACAGTTTATGGTGGTGAAACTTTTCTAAAAAAATGGAGAAAAAAATATTGGAAGTAAGTATGTGTAATAGATTTAATCCAAAATATAGTATAATTCAAAGTTTTATTGATGTTTAGTAGGTTAAAGAAGAAAATGTATTCTAGTGAAAGAGTTCGTAATCGTACAACACAAACGTAACCTTTAAAGTTACTATATGTCTGCTCCTACCAAGATCTTAAAAACGGTTTGAAAAGTTCAGGCGTCTTTATATTATGTATTTTGGCAATACTTTATAAAGTAGTTTATCATAATCTATAAAACTCATCTATTTAGAATCTAAGTTAGTGATAACTTTTTCTATCATTCCCACTATGAGCGAGAGAGGTTACTCCTCAGGATCCACTATCACTAGTGATAAGCATATTCATAGATTTGTATAAATTTAGTTAATGGAACGAACCTAGTGAGATTATAGAATTTTTAATGATAATCCATTGTAGGCTTATCTTAGTCTATGTATGCTTAGATGCTCTTTTCCACACTAGATATTATCTTGGAAATGATATGAGAAGTTTTAGCTAATCTGATATATGCTCTAATGATTTATGTTTAGTGAATAAAAGGCCAAGTTGTTCATAAACAAACGTGATAAAAAACAAAAAGCTGTCTATCACTAAAGGATAAAAGGGGGAAAAGTGATCAATGTGGGTCACTAATCAAATCCAAAATCAAGATATTTTGTTTGGGTCCTAGGCACAATCATCTTGGTAAGTTTACGTGTCAGACTACTAAAAGATGTCGAAATAAATTTTCTGCTTTTGCAGGTAGTAAAAAATTATTGTTCAGAAAGTATTAGCTCTTTTCCACCACAAAGAAGTTACTGGTTGATTTGTATTTGAGTTTGGTAGTTCACTATGAAATCTTCTTCTCTTGAATGAAATGTGAAATTCATACAATATTATATATTGCTATGTTAAAATGACATAATCTTAGTAACTAAAAGGTATTCGTTGGCTACCGACTTGTATTGACTTTTATTAAATAAACAAAAGAAACCTGAAATTTCTAGATTTTGAGGGTAGAATCTTGTCCTAATCCAAGTGAAGAGACCATGGGTATATCTTCATTAAGTAAGGAATACTTTCCGAAAGTAAAAAAAGAGAAGAATAAAACAAATGCATGCATATATATAGAAGATGTACACAGTAGCTAATTAAATTTTGTTTCAGTGGCTTTAGCGTGGTGATCATTTTTACTGCTTCCATAGACTTGAACACTATAAATTCTAGATTTTGGTATAGAGAGTTGCCAAAGAAAATATATGTACATTTGTTAATTTTTTGTCTAGTAATGGTGGGGAAAATGCATATGATTGATGATGCTTAGCAAGTGTCATAGTAATCTAATAACCAAAATGAGTCAGGAAATGAAATGATGGGTTATAATTATATATAGGTCCCATGTTATTGAGGATTGAGACACTTGAATCTAATCCTTAAGCATTATGAAGTTTTTATTCATTTTGTTTAGTGGAACCTCATCACATGCTTACTCACTTCTTTGCTTTTGATTATAAAAAAAAAGTGCCATAAGGAATATATACTCCTGTATTTTATATACCCAGAAAGACTCTTTTTCCACCACTTTCCCTAAATCATGATGTACATAAACATGTTTTCACATCATATGTGATATGTGTACAGTTAAGGTCATCAAATTTAACCTCATTGCTTAGAATATATGGTTAATTCTTCATTTGTAGGTTTAAAATATCTTATCTATAAAATATAATGGTAACAATTGGTTGCAAGTACATCACTTTCTATTTGGTATATATATGTAACATCCCGAAACCAAATTGTCAATTTTGGTTTGGGGTGTCGACCGACACCAAGTGAGGGTGTCGATCGACACCAATGTTTTCGAGCAAAACAGGTTTGATTTAAATCATTTGGGTTGTGGCGCGGTTTAGGGA
This sequence comes from Draba incana, assembly GCA_963576765.1. Lineage (NCBI taxonomy): Eukaryota > Viridiplantae > Streptophyta > Magnoliopsida > Brassicales > Brassicaceae > Draba > Draba incana. The sequence goes on along the minus strand of OY755210.1, from coordinate 8,747,544 downwards.
CGGAGCCCTAGTTCGGGTTTTATAAAGCCCCAGCCGCAGATCACGATTGGAACAGGGAGAAAAAGTCAAAGGAAAGTGGGTTTTGTGATTTCAAGGGTGAATCGAGAGGTTCGTGATCCGTTCTTCGCCGTTCGTCGTTGTTAAGGCTTGTGTGGTGTTCCGGACGAGTGTTCGTGCTTTCTCGGTGATTTTCTTGCGAGTTTCATCGCTGATTCTTCGCTGTCCCGTTCAGTCCTTCGTGTTCTTCGCGATTATTCACTTTCCTCCGCGTTATCGAGGTGAGTGCGTGATCGTGGATAAGGAATTAGGTTATTAGGATTTGATTGGTTATTCATGAGGTTTTGAATTGGTTTCTGTGTTGATTCTGTGTGATTATTTTGTTCTAGAATCGTGTTGATCGAGTGATAGAACGGAACCCGAGTCGCGAGAGGATCATACTCGGTTCAGGTTCTCCCGCGAGGTGTCGATCGACACATAGTGGTAGTGTCGATCGACACCACTGTGATGTGTTCGTGAGGATCGTTTGCTTTTGTGAAGCGTCGATCGACACCAAGTGGTGGTGTCGATCGACAACCTCTGTTTAAGTTACTGAATTTGTTTAATTGTGGTTAACTGTTGATTGCTCGCGTAGAATTGATAATTTAATTCTTATTATATATCCGGTAGACGGGATGACCGCTCCACTAAGTATTTATTAAATACTTACGCAACTCGTTTTTCCCAATTGTGTTGCAGGTAAAGGAAAAAGAAAAGTGTGACCGCGAAATCATGGCTTTAGGGAGAGGATGATTAGGACCGTTGTTTGATTTTCCTGTTTTTGCTAAGTGCTAGTGAACCCGGTTAGGTTGCTAGATTTTTATATTATTCTGGAATTTGGATTATGGAATTGAATTGTTGGTTTATTGATTTAATATCTTTAGATTTAATTTTTACGAGAATTTCCGCAATTAAAAAAAAAAAATTGGGTGTTACAATATCATTGACTTACATATCAATAGTGTACAAAAAAAAATTAGATATTTTATATCTTTATAGAATCTGAGTCCAAATCCAATATGGTTGGACAGTTACTTGCTTTTGGGTAGATATACACATACACAAGATATCTATATATATACCTCTTCTTGTGCCTCCTCAGCTCCCACCAAAATCTTCATCTCTCATTTTAGTTTTTTTCTTTTCAATTTGTTTTCAAAGAAAACTTAAAGTTATGGTTGATCCTCAATCACCAATCCCACCTCACTTATACCCACAAGCAATTCAACTCAAACTATACCAAGCTTTCATTTTCTCAATCCCAATCTTATTCTCTATCATTCTCTTTCTCTTGTTCTATCTCTTTTATCTCAAGAGAAGAGCCTCTTCTCTCTCTACGCCTTCGATGATTCTTCCTGTTTCTTCGACTGACCAGCCTTCTTCTTATCTTCCAACGGTAAGTTTCTCAATGCCTCTATGGATACATATGCAAAAGTATAAATTATTTACATTAAGAAATACTAGAGAATGGTCTTGTTTTTCCATGAGATGTGAGATTACTAAAAATATGTCGAATCTTTTTCTATCAAACTCTTGTATAAAGTTGAGCTGATTGTGCTTTATTTTACAGGTTTGTTTGTTAGATGTGAAAGTAGAGCTCAAAGACAAACTTCATGTCGTTTTGTTCAATGAGGAACTAGGAACAAGAGATTCTCTGTAAGTTACTTCTGCTTCTTCCATAAAAAAAATACTTTATGATTTTTTGCTAAGAAGTGGTCTTTCTAGAGAACTTAATTAGCCCCCCCCCCCCCCAAAAAAAAAAACTACTTTTATCCAAAATTTAAACTTCTACAAAAACTTTTAGATCTTTTAAAATGTCTTCAAATATGTCTTAAGTATTATCCTCATGGAAGGTTCAAATATACGAATTGAGATGCTCTTTGCTGCTAAGTGTTTTTAGACCGTTGCTTAGAGCTAAGGAATATTATAAGTAAAGACGTAAAGTATAAAATTCTAGATAAGACCAAACCCAAGATTTTAGACAACATATACCTTTTATACACTGGATTTTTTGTCCTCATTCTTAATAGTAAAACATTGTTTTTTATGTGTTATATGATCATTGATTTTTGTTTGTTTTATTGTTGGATTTAAAAATTTGATTGATAAATGAAAATTTGGTGCAGATGTTGCGTATGTTTGGGAGAATTCGAGTTGAAGGAAGAGTTAGTGGAAATGCCTTCATGTAAACACATATTTCATCTCGATTGTATTCACCTTTGGCTTTATTCTCACTCTACTTGTCCTCTATGTCGCTCCTCTGTCTCCATCTCCTCCACAAAAGCTTCTGTGAACAACGACGACGACAACATTCCAAATTCTCTTCAAACTTTACCGGTTTGACTAAGCAACCCGTATGAAATAAAAGAAATACAAAGTTTTGCTAGTGATAGATCAAACGCAAAATGTAAATTTTACTTCGGTTTTTTACTAAATTTTTCCGATTTCAGAGAAGAAACTGAATTTATAACATTGACATATTGGTTACATAAATCCATCCATATTATGCTCTCTTATTTCTGCTTGAGCCGAATGTAGCAATGTTGTGTATGAGCCTTAATGGGTGAAGTTACTTGAAGAAAATGTAACCTAACACAATGAGAACAAATGTGAGGATCCCGCCTAATAATCTTACCCTTTTGGGTAAATTCCCATCATCTTTGATCTTTCCTCAATACCATAGCCTCGTATATCGGCAAACAATTCACCACCGCAAAGCTCGCTAGCATCAGCTCAGTGACGGGTCCTTCTCCCCTAGCGAAAAGACCATAAATCCCCCAAACAAAAGCAAGGAGATTCATGATCGCCACCGTGGCCACGAGCAATAACATTGACGAAGAGGGACTAAAATCAAAAATCTCTTGCTCGTACCTCTTCGTCTGTTTCTCATCATCGTTAGCTTTACTAGTGACGTTGAATCCATGCGAGGATAGGTTTAGGGTTTTGAGTGTGAACCCTAATACACCAAAGGCCAATGCAGATAATCGTCTTATCATCCACATTCTTTGATCGTTCCACCATTTCCGATAAGTGCTTCCTTCCAATAAAAAATCCAATAAATCTTGCGTATACGCACCGAGGACCAAGAAGATGTAAAGCCAAAACCATGGATCCGATGCCTTGGGGAATACGCTAACTCTATAGAGAATGGCAAGTTGAGGTAAAAGTTCATAGATGGTGAGAGGAATTGAACAAACCGGCCAATAGTTATAGTAGCCATAGCCTAAGCTCATTAATATTCCCGATGATTTGAATCCGTAATTAACTGGGCTGTACTTGCTGAAAACGACTTCAAGATTTCCAATGGCCCATCGCATTTGTTGCCCCATTATATCGAGTAAAGATTTAGGGGAGTCTCCATAAAATGCAGCTTTCTTGGGATTGCAAAAAACTGATTTCCATCCTTCACAATGGAGTCTATACCCTGTGTATAAGTCTTCTACTAATGATCCATATCTGAAACCAATCTGCACAATTTTAAACAATATGAAATTAATAAAAAACAACAAACAATACATCACTAAGGTAAAAAAATTTGTTGAAGTTAAACTCATGTGATAGTAATGCTCCTTGTGCTAGTAAATCAGAGCAAAAATTGATATCTTTTTAAAAGATTTACTATTATACTATTTATCTAATTTATAATATCACCCTACAACAAACTTAACCTCATTTAAATTATGTCATCTAGGATAAAAAAAATTTTAAGAGCTAGTTAACATTTGTCAAAAAAATTGTATATCACATTTAAAAGCTAGAAAAAACCTATTGTTGTATATACTTTTTTTTTAACTTAGCTAAAAAAACTCTTTTTAGAAAACCTTCTGACAAAAAAAAAGCTAGGAAAAAACCTATTGTTTTACTATGTTATATCATTAGTTTTTTAAAACTTCAATATTATTGACAAACATTGGAAAAAAAAATTAAAATGATTAATCGGATTGAAAAAAAATAATTTGAATAAGAAAAGGTAGATCAAATGATTAGGCCATCAAAACCGTTTAGGCGTCGTATAGACCACCTAGAGCCTAATCTACACTTAATGAACACTACCAAAAAAAAAAATCACATAATTTTACCACCTAAGTTGTAGTTATTACAGTGAAAATCCGCTTAGTACTTAGACGTTACCTCAGGGAACGTCTAACTCGCTTTGTTAACAAGTAGTAAATAGAAATGTAAATACAAGCGCTTTCTTTGTTGACAAAAAAAAAAAAAAAATGAATAGACAAACGAAATGGATAACGAAACCCGCCTATATAAAAGAACATAAAATTAACTTTTATCTTACCTTGGATCCCCAATTGGTGTTGCACTCGTAGTCACATCCTGCTACCTTGTGTGCCAATGCCAACACATCTTGAGCCTTAATGGACTTATCGACAATCCGATTAGGCCCAAATTCATCAGTCTCGGACTTAGACGGAGATCCATAAAAATCCCGACGATTGAAGAAACCCCCAGTTCCTACGTGAATTAGACCCATAAGCAGAGAAATCATGCCGATGATAAATGGTCGTTTGAGCTCGGATGCATAAATATCATTTTTGTTTATTCCTTGAAATTTTTGAGGAAACTGCACAAATGCTAAATCAGAAGTGATCTTAGGGTCTGATAAATAACATAAAGCACGAACCGGTGTTGTGGGAACATTTGAGTACATGTCACAGTCTAGTGTTAGAATGATGGGTGAGTTTGTCATCACCGATGATACTCGTAACTACAATGAAAATTAAACCCTAGTTTGGTGCGTTTCAGGTAGCTTCTACTAAACCCTAGTCAGTGAATGCTATGGCTTCTTCATATCCATCTCAGAAGTCCAGGCCTACTTGTGCCCATTATGGATACACTGGTCACACCGTTAATACTTGTAACAAGATTCATGGCTATCTAGTGGGTTTCAAGCACAAGTACAAATCACCAGCTGAGAAGGCCTCTTCTGTTCTAGCTAAGTCTCCATCTTCTAAACCAATGGTGGCTCAAATGACATTAGCTGCTTCAAAGCCTTCTCCTGCAGACATCTCTCATCTAGTCACTACGCTGTCTAAAGATCAAATTCAGGGAGTTATAGCTTATTTTAACTCTCAGCTTCAGACTTCTAATGAGCTTACGTCTCCTCCTTGTGCTTGCACTATAACAGCTCTTCCTGATATGGTTTTCTCTTCTTCTACTTTACATTTTGTGGGATTTTTACGAGCCACATGACATGTTTTGTCTTCCCAGTCTTGGATAGTGGACAGTGGAGCCACACATCATGTGGTCCATGATAAGGGCCTCTTTGAGACTTTTTCTGACACTGTGAATAGATCAATGGTTTTACCTACTGGTATAGGGGTTGCTATTGCTAGTATTGACACTGTGAGATTGACTGATTATTTTCTTTTGAAGAATCTTCTCTTTATCCCTGATTTTTGGAACATACTCAGTTTTAGTCAGATTACTAAGGATATGGGTTATGGAGTGATTTTTGACCCTACTTATTGTCTCATCCAGGAGCCTATCAAGGGATTGATGATTGGTCAGGGTGATGAGATCTCCAACCTCTATGTGTTGGATGCAACTTCCCTCTTATCTTCATCCGCAGTTTCTCCTATTCTATGTTCTAATGTTGTTGTTGATTCTACTATTTGGTACAATCGCTTGGGGCATCCCTCTATGTGTAAAACATACTTTCTTTTTGATGTTCATGGTTTTAAACAACAAAATAAAGACTTTACTTGCAAAATTTGTCCACTTGCCAAACAAAAGCACAAGCCTTTTATTTCTATGAACAACTTATCTGCTCATGTTTTTGATCTGCTGCACATAGATACATGGGGTCCTTTTTCAGGAAGGCTTCAGATATTTTCTTACAATTATGGATGATCACAGTAGGGTTACCTAGGTTTATTTGATGAAGACCAAAGCTAATGTTTTGACAACCTTTCATGAGTTTTTGCAAAATGTTGAGACTTAGTTTCAGGTTTAAGTCAAGGGTGTTCGTTCTGACAATGCTCCTGAATTAAAGTTTGGAAATCTTTACTAGAAGAAAGGGATTGTTAGCTATCACTCTTTCCCTGAAACTCCAGAGCAGAACTCGGTTGTTGAAAGGAAACATCAACATCTTCTCAATGTTGCTAGAGCTTTGATGTTCCAAGCTTCTATTCCTCTTGAATATTGGGGTTATTGTGTTTTAACTGCTATTTTCTGATCAATAGGACTCCTTTTTCTTTGCTTCAGAACATGACTCCTTATAAACATCTTCATCATACAGTCCCTGATTACACAGGTATAAGAGTCTTTGGTTATTTGGGATTTGTTTCTACCTCTTCTAAGAATAAGCACAAATTCCAACCCAGAGCTAAACCTTGTGTGTTTATGGGATATCCTCCTGGTTGCAAGGGGTATACAATGTTGGATTTAGAAACTAATACATTCTTTATCTCCAGGAATATGGTTTTCCATGAGGACATTTTTTCTTTTTCCACTGGACAATCTTCTTTTTCTGATTATGGTTTGTTTGGCTCTCTGGATAATGCCCCTGTTTCTTTGGATTCTTCTGAGTTCCCTCCAGTTCCTCTGGAGCCTAAGCCCTCTTCTCCTGCTCAGGAAGCGCTTGCTTCTCCTACCTCAGTACCTTCTGATCATGTTGAGGTCATTTCTGATGTTGAGGTAGTTTCTAATGATGATATAGGGATTCTGGATACACCAGTGGTTCCCAGAGATCCTTCTAAACGGCCGTCTAAGACTCATGCTTATCTTTAGGATTATTATTGTCACGTGATGGACACTGACACACCTTATCCTCTTGCAGTCTATCTTTCTTATGAACACTTGTCAGAGTAATATAAGGCTTATGTCTGTGCTCTTACATCCATGTCTGAACCTACCTCTTTTCAACAAGCTAAAGGTTTTAAGGAATGGTTACAAGCCATGAATGAGGAACTCCAGGCCTTACAGAGTACCAACACTTGGGATATATGTTCTTTACCTCATGATAAACACGCAATAGGTTGCAAATGGGTATTTAAACTCAAACCTATTGTTGATGGAAGTCTTGAACGCCAAAGCTAGGTTGGTTGCTAAAGGATACACTCAAAAGGAAGTAGTTGATTTTGTAGATACCTTATCTCCTGTAGCTAAAATGACTACTGTCAAGACCCTCCTTGTAGTTGATGCGGCTAAAAACTGGAGTCTCACCCAACTTGATGTTTCAAATGCTTTCCTGGATATTCTCCTTCTCCTTGTATGACTCTCCCTCCTAATGCTGTTTGCAAATTGAAGAAATCTCTTTATGGTTTGAAACAAGCCTCCAGACAGTGGTTTTTGAAATTATGTTCCACTCTAATGTCTCTTGGGTATGAGAAATCTCATTCTGATCGCACCCTTTTTATTCGCAATGTTGATGGTACTTATGTTGTTGTTCTAGTCTATGTGGATTATATTGTTATAGCTAGCAATAATGCGGATGAGGCCACCATAGTCAAAACTGCATTGAACTCTGCTTTTAAATTACATGATCTAGGTCCTTTGAAGTACTTTCTTGGTTTGGAAATGGCTAGATCTAGCAAAGGGATTTCAATCTGTCAAAGAAAATATGTTTTGGGTCTTCTTGAAGAAACTGGCATTTTAGCTTGCAAACCCTCTTCCATACCTAAGGATCCTAGCATTAAACTGAAGGAAGATTCTGAGGAAACTCTCCTTGAAGATGCTAGTGTGTACAGACGTTTGGTTAGCAAGATGATGTATTTAACCATCACAAGGCCAAACATCACATTTGCGGTTAACAAGCTCTGTCAATTTGCTTCAGCCCCCAAACACTCTCACCTTCAAGCAGCTTACAAAGTCCTGCACTATCTCAAAGGTACCATTGGTCTTGGGATTTTCTATTCTGCCGACTCTTCTTTGCTTCTTCAGGCTTTCACAGATCCTGATTGGGCTTCCGGTCCTAATACACGTCGCTCCACATCTGGCTGTTGTATGTTTCTTGGGAACTCACTCATCTCTTGGAAATCCAAGAAACAACAAATTGCTTCCCATTCTTCTGCAGAATCAGAGTACATGGCTATGGAGATGGCTGTCCGAGAAGTGGTTTGGCTTGTTAATTTTCTCAAAGAATTTCAGGTTTACCAACCTCGCTATGTTGCCTTTTATTGTGACTCAACTGCAGCCATACACATTGCCAACAATGTTGTCTTTCATGAGAGAACCAAGCATATTGAGCTTGATTGTCACATTGTAAGGGATAAGGTGGTGAGTTGTTTGATTAAAACCCTTTATGTATGTTCTGATGCCCAAGATGGCTCTGAAATCTTTATACTTGCCATCTTGAGGGAGACTATTAGAGTATGAGATTGATTTTGAGTAAAAGATCCGGTTTGTTCCGGTTATGCCGTTAATTGGTTTTCTCATGTGATTGAACCAAGGCTATATAAATGTTGTACTATTCAATGACGTCTCAATTGTTTTTGGGCCCTAAGCAAAAAAATAAAATTCCGGCATTTTCTAATAGAAAATTTTATAAAAAAAAAATTGGGCATTTTTTTCTTTAGTAAAAATATAAAAATTCGCATGGATCCCGTGCGGTGGAACGACTTGCCACCCCTTTTAGACGGTTCTGATACTGTTCACAGCTCATCAATAACAAGAATCATTTTTCACCATTTCTATGTTGAATTCATGTTCTCTAATAGATAGATTAGCTTTGGCATTGCATATTTATTGGTATCGTCCATATCTACCTCGTTATTTTGCAATACCTACCGTCAATAATAAATGAAAATTTAGAATTTGTCATTATAAAGAATAACATATGGCAAACTATTATTCGTGAGAAATTAAAGGAAAGTTGAAGTGTTTTTTTCATTAACAAATAATTTCCTCAATAATTGTAGGATGGTCATGACGAGTGAAGTTGTCGATCCACAAATCGAATACTCCACGAAATTGACGCATCTGATAAACTCAGTTTCAACTTTGCCCATATTAACCACGTGTTCCACTCTGCTCTTCATATCTTCGTAGAGTATCTGTTTCACCGCTCAATAATCAATCATACATATGTTTCTTACCAATATATAACTTGATATTTCTATCTCTTAATTTATTAAGTTCAGTGATGTAAAATATCTTACGCCCTGTGAAAAATTATCTTAGACTTGTAAAGTGTAGGGGTCGGATTCCACCTCTGCGAGATCGATGCAACGACAAGAAGAATTTTGCCAAGTCCAGAAGAAATCCTAAACAGACTTACAAGGCCCAATTTGTAATTAAGCTCATAATAGAATTAGATCCACATTTAAAATGAGTTTCATGATATTATGGGCCTAAAGCTATTTTAATTACTTAATGGGTCAGATCCAACTCTAGTACTTAGACCTAGATTAGAAAAGCTATAAATAGCTCATTGTATTCACCCAGAAGGGGGGGATCATAATTTTTCACAACATCAATAATAAAGCTCTCTTAACAGCTATAGCGATAGTCTTCTCTACTTTCCTGCACCGTTATTCACTCAGAAGTCTCGCACTTTCTCTAACAACCCTTACAAATTCAATTGTGCGAGTTACGATTTCTACAATTTGGCGCCGGCTAAGGGGACAAGTGAGACGTTCTTACTCCAAAGAATCACCACGCAGGCTACGCAAACAAAGGTGACAAGCAGCGCGAGGTGGATCGCACCAGCGGCGATGAGGAACGCTACGTCGACAACAGCAGCGGTGACCAGCAGCGCAACGTGGATCACATAAGTGCAACATCAATAGCAGCGCAACATGGATCGCACCAGCAGCGACCAGGAGCGCAACATCGACAGCAGCAGTGGCAATCATGAAGGCAACTCCACATAATCAGCGGTAATCAGCAATATAACGTCAACAACACCATCAATGACTAGTAGCGTAGCGTGGATCGCACCAGCAGAAACCAACAGACAAACGTCACAGCGACTACCGCCACTACTGCACAGAAACCTAGGGTTGAGCGTACTAAAAAGGATGCACATGCTAGGATGGTGGCAATCAGAGTTGAATGAAATAGCGCTAACACAAAGCAGGAACACTATTATCTCAAACAGATCGTCGCTCTTCTCATAAGCGGATCGTCGCTTCCTCTCGCAAACGAATCATCGATCCTCTCACAAACGATCATTGCTCTTCTCCGCAACAAAACGTCGCTCTTCTCTCACACGCATCGTCACTTCTCTCACAAACAGATCGTTGCTCTTCTCCCCAGCAAATCATCGCTCTACTCTCACACGCATCGTCCCTTCTCTCACAAATGAATCATTAGTCTTCTCCCAAGTAAAAATGACGTTCCTCTCTCAAGCAAATCATCGCTCTTCTCTCATACGCATAGTCAATTCTCGCATAAACGAATCGTCGCTCTTGTCTCAAGCAAATATTCGCTTCTCTCATAAACAGATTGTCGCTCTTTTCTCAAGAAGATCTTTGCTCATCGTCACTTCTCTCATAAACAGATCATCACTCCTCTCTCAAGAAGATCTTCGCTCCTCTTCGCTCTTCTCTCGTACGCATCATCGTCTCTCCCAAATTAAAATGACGCTCTCGCAAACAGTTTATCTCTCTTCTCGCAAACGAATCTTCACTACTCTCGCTAACTCGTTTACTGATTCTCCTAGTTCGCCACCTATCACATGCGCTTAACGTCCTACCTTAACGGACATATCATTTACATCCTTTATGGATAATACAAAGTCCTGCTTGAACAGACATATACACTTTATCAATCATTCAAAGTCCTATCTAAACGAACATATCATGTACATCCTTTATGGATCATTCAAAGTCCTATCTGAACAGACATATCACTTACATCCTTTACGAATCATTCAAAGTCCTATATGAACAGACATATCATTTACATCCTTTATGGATCATTCGATGTCTTATCTAAATGGACATATCACTTACATCCTTTATGGATCATTCAAAGTCTTATCTGAACAGACATATCACTTATCATTCACAGTATTCACTTGAACTACGACGCGGCTTGATCCCTGCAAAGGGTACGTAGGCAATTCATCTTCGGATGGGTTCAGCTGCCCCCCTCTTCAAAAACGGGGGAGTGGGGTACATATACTCGTATACTCCCACTTCTCTTACTTGACTTTGTCATGAAAATCAAACAAAGCGAACTTCGCTGAAACAGTTTCGCTTGTAATATCTAAGTCTTTACTAAAGTAGACTACTATCCAAACAATTCGCATTTACATCCTTCGTGGATAATTCTAAGTCTTAACCAAAACAGACATTCAACCTCGCTGCTGGCCACAGCGACGGTCTACCTCACAAGCTTCAGATCTGACTATTACATCCTATGCAGGATTAAACAGCGCACTATACAAATTTATAATATTCATTACAGGAGCGTGTACATTAGAGAAAAATGTATGTGGAACCCCAAATGTTCATTTCGAAACCCAACAGACAAAACGTTGGTTGCATCGCTAAAAGTGATCATTACAAGAGCAGACATTTTCTCGGAAACATGTCTGTAAACCCAAATGTCCACTCTAAACCCAACTCACTAAATTGTTGGTCGTAACGTGATAACATGTTCATTACAGGAGCGGATGCGTTAGAGAAAAACGCATCTGTAAACCTAAATGTCATGTCAAAACCCAACTAACATAACATTTGTAACTTCTCTAGACAATATTCACTGCTGGAGAAGACATGTTGAAAGTAATGTAGATGTAAACCGTTGTGTTTATTAAAAAATCCAACTATCTAAAACGTTGATCTTAACACCAAAACATACTCGCTGCTGGAGCATAATTATTGATGACAATGCTTCTGTAAACCAAGCAAAGATTCAAGATAAAGCGAAACAAAGCATGAAAAGGGTAAACACCACCCAAGCTGAATAAAACCAAAAATGAAGAAAACCCTAAGGTATTTTATCTTCAAGCACCGTCAATCGCTTCCACAACTTCTTCAGCTGGAACCTCACTCTCAGAATCTGACAAATCCTTATCACTAGACGAACTAGAAGAACTCGAACCTAAATCAACCTTTTCACGAGTAGGAGCCAGTACAATATGAGCCCTTCCACCATGCGCCTTTCTACTCCGAACCAACTCCAAAAACTCAATGTTGCTCTGAACTTTGGTAAGATCGATGAAATCAGTCCACAGTTGGTCATTGATTACCTTAAGCTTCTCTCTCGCTCGCCTCATCCTTGACTCGTACTCTGCTATCAGCTCTCGCTTCGCATGATCAACAACTTGCTGAACGGCCGCATCTTGAAGCTTGGTCGCAACACCTAAACGAGAAGTGAGATCAGAGACTTCTTGCTGCAATCGTTTTTTCTCCGATTCTGAAAATGTGCCATCTATCTCATGGCGATTATCCTCAGTCTCCTTCATATCAGCTTCCAGGGTAGCGACTCTCTCCTCCGCCTGACGCCTTCGCTTCTTATGATTGTCGCACAATTTTTGAACACTACTATGCTGACGACATAGCGAGAGAGCAGCTGTCTCGTAGTCCTTGGTGAGTTCATTGATCGAAGCAAAGAGCTGCCAAAAAAGTAATAAGTCAACATATTCGAAGCGAAAGGAGTAATGTCACAGAGTTCAACTGAAATTCATACCATCATGCCATGGAGGGCCACTCTCGTGTAAATATCTCTCTTTGACATATCTTCTCGAGGAGGAACTCACTCCCTGGGAAGACAATTTGTGACATCTCAGCCGCCGCCATACTATTGTTGCTGAATAACTCACTACAAAAAAAAAGGTGAGTAGCATCACTTATTTTTCATGTTTACGTCGGTTATTGAATGATACAAATGTATTACCATCACTTATATAATCGATAAGAAAAGTGGCGATGCAAATAAATGTGTCAATTATAGCGATCGATAGAAATATTTCCATCGGTTATAGTAAGTGATATTACTATATGTTAATTACTAGAAATGATGTAAAACCCTTGTGACGCTTGCCGTAACCGATGTAAACATTTTTTGTGTCGGTTTTCACAAATGATGGTACTGTTTATGTCAATTGTAATATGTGATGCTAAGATTTAGCATCAATTCTTACAATCGATGAAAATAATTGTATCAGTTTATCAACACTGATTTTAGTACTTACATCGTTTTCACCTAAACGATTTAAAATATTAGTTTCGGTTGCTCTAATTGATGTTAGTTTATTAGTGTTACATCACTTGACATGCTTCTCATTAGTGCTTATGCCATTAGTTCTATAACTTTTTTTTTTAATTTAATGATTTAAAATTATAAGCGTAATTAAATAAGAAAATATAATTAAAAATAAGAGAAACAAATAGTGTATGATGTATCAAAAACAAAACGTACTTGAAAGTAACAACAAAAGTTCTAAACAAAAAAAAGCAGGTACGTAGAAGCTAATAATAATCAAACTAGTTTTGTAAGCTTAACTCCAAGTGGTCATGTTTGGATTTTTAGTTTCTCCACTTTCCAAGCAAATTCTTGTAAGCCTAACTCCCAGAAGTTCCCGTGTTTTGATTCCCAGTTCTGTCGCTAGTTCTGCCGCTTTCCGTTGTCTGTAATCAAAAGTTCACATTAAATGATGTTAGACATTTTGTTGCTCATTTTTCTCAACACCTCTACTTATATTAGATAATATGGTAAAAAACAATATTGCATATATATAGAAACATATAAGGAAAGACATTGTAATTGTTCATCAGTGTACCTCAGAATTTGATTGATTACCCAAGTTCGACAAAACAGCAGCAAAATAGGGTTGATTGGCCAAGTTCGAGAAAATTGCAGCCAAGTCTGGCATTAATCCAATGGTCTGTAGTTACCAGAAATTTTCAAAAATTAATTAACAATAATAAGAACTAGTATTATAGAATGGTTAATTAGTTACCAGAAATTACTTGAGCAGTAGAAGCACCAACTAATTGTTGAACAACCCCGACCAAACCATGAACGGATCTTTCCAAGCTTGAAACTGTTGACCGCAACTCAACAACTACAGAACTCGATGTATCTATTGGAGCAGTAGATACTTTCGGTAGTTTTGATGGTGTCGGTCCACGTCCGACACAACGAACCTTTCCTGATCGCTCTGGACCAAACACTTTGGAATATTCATCATCCAAACTTGCAGTGATATTGTTTGACCTTCCACGAAGGATTCTGGCTCATCAAAAGTGTGAGCTCATCCTGGAATGTTTAATCAACAAATAAATAACCATACCCATCAATATCATAAACATAAGCTATAAATGTTTAAGTAAAGTACTAACCACACGACTTTTTGCCTCCTAGGTGTTTTTGACTTCCATCAGATTTCTTTTGACTTGCAATAAAAAATTCAGCTCTACTAGGTGTTTTTCCTTTTTTTTTTTCCTAAAGAAACATGAAAAATATTAACGAGAAGACATTACCCCACACTATGATCAATTACCATGAATCATGAGATAGGATTAAGAATCAACAAATCATGCAAAATAAGTTCCTTACAATGTCACGTCGCTTCCTCGCAAAACTTCTTCCGCATATATGTGGCATCATATTCTTCTTTTGGTTTTCGATATTTTGGGCTTGCATTTTCTGGAATGTGCACAAGTGATTATTAAAACCTTTGAATATGTATATAAGACATTCATTATATATAAACTATACCTTCCATTTTTCAGAGAATCTTGTAGTAGCTAAGTTACGCCACTAATCATCTGGTACCAGGGCAGGACGATTCAACATTGTTTCTTTTCGGTCCCTTCGCTTGTACTCTTTCCAAATACGACCTTTTAGATCCTTGCATCTGGTCCCCAAAACACTTAGCACATAGTCCTTTCGTATGTCTGGATTATCAAACCTGAATTTTGTCTATACATTGAAAAATAAATTTTTGTAACTCATGTGTCAAAGATACAATGACTTCAAATTACCAGAGAAGACCATTTAGATAAATAGAAACCATAAAATATATTGCAAGAGTAATAATGCTTGTTGTTACCAGAATCAAGTCCAATGCCTTATCTTTCTTATGAGGAGGATATGTCCTCCAATCGGTGTAGTCCATAGGCAACAAGTTAAAATCATTGCTCAACTGACCTAACCATAATCCCAATAAGCCTGCAGAATCTTCATCAGGATGGCCATATTCTTCATCAAAATGTAATATTACCTTGCGGTTACGCAACTTCCAAACATCTTTAGTTGTCAACGTTTGTTCTTCTATTTCTCCATTTTCATCTGTTACATAATCAAAGATACTCATAGTCATCCTAATGTATTTCTGTAGCCAGAATCCAGTAAAACTCGTTCAAGCACAATTTAGAGATGGTTAAGCAAAAGATTGATATGAATCTACTAGTTTTCTTAGCTTAAACATGTGCCAATTTAATTTTAGCCTTTTCCAATCAAAAATGTAGCATTAAAAGAACCAAATCTATACGCAATTTAAAATCATAGTCAAAAAATTTCTAATTCAAGTGCATGGCTTATCCCAAATTCCAAGTCCCAAAATGACAACAAACCAACATACAAAACTTGAAACCCAATAGAAACAAAACTAACAAACTCTAACCATAATGTAGGATCCGATTTGGTATGAGGACCAGAAAAAGTGATGTTACCTATCACTTGCACTTTCCATTTAAAACTGTTACACTCTGGAGCAAGATCAGGTGGACCATTGTACTCTGCCTCATCAAATTCTGAATCAGAAGGCGCTTGCGTCTCCGAATCTGTGAAGTTCATAACTCTACACAAGGACAATAAAATGAAGTTAGTAGTAGAAAAAATATTCATGGAAAATTTCATTACACAGTAAGTCAAAAAGATATAGTAAACGTTAGTTATATAATTATTATATAACCTGCACTATAAGAAGGACTACTAATATTCGACTCTCCAAAACACATATTCTCAAAGACTATAGCCTCCCATGTCATATAAGTCTCTAGGTTGAACATGTACGGCAACACTCCACCCTTTTTCACATGGATCGTCTACATAGTACACCATTTTTGCTTGAGAAGCCAAGACATATGGCTCTTCTTCATCTTCATCCCCCGTGTGTAACAAACATGAAAAATTCACCATACCATCATGTTTATATCCTCGATTATTGCGAGTATCAGCCCATTTACACTTGAACAGCACAACTCTAAAAGTCTCATAATAGTTAAGTTCAATCACTTCTACTAACTTCCCATAATAAGCTAAATCTCCAGCTTTAGGGTTCTGATCACGAGAGCTTGCATAACTCACTGTACTAGCATTCACATAAACACCACTATTTTGTGTACTCAAGACATCATCTCTTCTTATTGCTCTAAACTTAAGACCATTGACATTATATGCTGAATACATCACTGCTTTTTCAGACGGTCCTAACGCTAAGCATCTCAAATCAGGAGTAATACCATCAATATCATTTTTGTCTACTTTTTCTTTAAGCCATTTCCCAAAATTAAGATGCAATTCTCTATCAATATCTAGAACACGACTCCTCTTGCTTTGACGAAATTGTTTCCTGCGTAACTCGTTTATGTACCTCCTATACAAACCATTTAAATTGTGTATTAGTTTAACCTAAGACTAAACTAGCTTACTCTCTTAAATGATCAAGGAGCTGACAGTTGATTAGTATAAGTTGATGTGCTTGCTGCCTCTCTACATGATTAAGTGTGTGAACGTGACAAGCCCCAACAAATCTACCCAAATTTGGGAAACTCGATTGAAGTTCTGAGTTTGATGTTTGATTTTGCACCAACGAAAGACGATCATCAACTCTTCCAACCCGATTAAATCTTCTCTATATCTTGAAGATACATCAAACAAAATGTCACACATTCATCTGCCAAATATTGCTCGCATATAGATCCATAGGCTTCGCACGATTACGAACATAAGATTTGAAATATCCAAGAGTTTGCATGAATCAATCAAGTCAGGCATTATCATGTGTCCCAATAGAAACATATTTTACCAAATATGAGTGAAAACAATCACCTCTCGATTGGATACATCTAACGAAATGCAACTGGTCCACCTAGTTTTGCTTCTTTGGTTAAATGCACAGTTAAATGTACCATAACCGTGAAAAAGGAAGGAGGGAATACCATCTCCATTTGACATAAAGTCATTACAATGTGCTCTTGTAATGTATCTAATTCACTGACATCCAGAACTTTTGCTGATATATTAAGGAAAAAACGAGACAACTCAACAATGACTGATGTCACTTCTTCTGGCAACAGATTCCGAACTGTTATAGGCAATAAATCTCTCATTATAATATGAGAGTCATGACTTTTAAGACCAGATAGCTTTCGATTTTTGACATCAACACAACTAAATATATTAGATGCATATCCGTCAGGGAGTTTTATATTTTTCAAGACATTTAAAAAACTATTTTTTTCCATTATTATCTAGTGTGAAGCTTGCTGATGCATACTTCCCGTCATTATCAGGCCATAACTCAGACCTTATACCAAGCTCTCGGAGATCTTTTCTAGCACCCAAGTTATCTTTTGACTTCTTGTCGTCTAATAAGGTGTGGAGTAGATTGTCAAAAACATTCTTCTCTATATGCATAACATCTAAATTATGACGTAGACCCATGAATTCCCAATATGGCAAGTCCACAAAAATACTTTTCTTCTTCCATTGCTGACCATCACACTTCTCCATACCAGGTCGATCTATCTTTCTACCAACTGAGTCATGTCTCTTTCCGAGAGTGATATTAACTTTTTGAAGTTGGTATTTAATTGCAGAACCTGATGGTGTAACTGGTGGAGTTCTAATTTCCTCTGTTCCATCAAAGGTAGATTTACTATGTCAAAACTTATGATCTATAGGAAGAAAGCGACGATGACCCATAAAACATAATTTTTTCCCATGACGAAAACGTCTTCCATCAGCATCAAAGTTGCAGCTTGGGCATGTTAATGATGTATAAGTATTCCAGCCAGACAAATTTCCAAGTCCCGGAAAATCACTAATTGTCCACATAATAGCTGCCCGCATGTTAAATGTCTGATTTGTTGATGCGTCTCGAGTTTCAATTCCTTCACAACATAATTCTTTCAGCTCTTTAATAAGGGGTTGCAAATACACATCTATATCATTCCCAGGCATTTGCTTTCCAGGAATAATCATAGACAAGATCATCGATGTTTGCTTCATTGAAATCCATGGAGGAAAATTATATGGAAACAATATCACTGGCCATATGCTATAACTCATACTTAATGTACCAAATGGGTTAAACCCATCAGTGGCCAAACCAAGTCGAACATTTCTTGGACCAGATGTAAATTCAGGAAATTGTATATCAAATTCCTGACAAGCCCCACCGTCTCTAGGATGTCGAAGCTTACCATCATTGTTACCACCATTTGCATGCCATCTCATGTCGGAAGCTGTTTTCGACAACATGAGTAGACGTTGCAGACGCGGTTTCAAAGGAAAGTAACGTGTTTCTTTAGTTGCATTTGCCTCCAAGTACAACATACAATCATTTGGACATGCATGGATTGACTCGTATGTCAAACCGAGCTTGCGAATAACTTTTTCCATATCATTGAATGAATCTGGAAATTTTGCATCTGAAAAAGCTTCTTTAGGCAATTGAAGCACCACAGATATCCCCTTGTCGCTAATCCTACACATACATTTGATATGGTACAACTTCAGTATGAATGACAACTTTGAGAACTTTGTACATCCTTGGTAGAGTTCTTGATTAAAATCAACAAGCAACGCGTCAAAACTGGATTCTTCATTCGTATTTGATGGATTATCTGTGTTGGTCGGATGCTCAGACGGACCAGATCTAGCAAACGTATCCATGTCGATATTATGGAAGAGATCATTCAGGAGATTTGTTGTTGAACTAGATTCAGCATGAATAGGCTGTGTTTCAGTTTCTGATTCAGTACTAGTGATTTCCTCTCCATGCAATACCCATTCCGTATAAGAATTCAGAAACCCAAAACACATTAGATCTACTTCAATTTTGTCTCTCAACTTAACAACGATTACAAGGACATTTTAACATGACCACCTTAATTTTGCCAAAAGCAAAATCAAAGAAATTTTTCACTCCATTGGTATAGTCTTCAGATAAACGAGGTTTGTTTATCCATGACTTTTCCATAATGTCTTAACTAAAATAATAAATTGTGCATACACAAATACATATTAGTTTAAATTCTCTCTATATTTATATAGTACAAGTAATCACATATGTGATTTCGTAGCACAAGTAATATCATTAAGATTGATATAAACCCCTAAAGATTCAGAGATGTGAAATCATGCTTTTAAATCACAATCTACCATGAACATCATATGATACCACTGAATGAGAATTGACTTGTATTTAGAGATAACTAAATGTTAATTTACCATCACTGGAAAAAAAAGCATCAAAAACTAAATACTATCAACAAAAGGGAGCAATTCAAACGAAACTGAACTAATTTGTTTAAAAGAAACTTAATCTTATATAAAATTAGCGAGTTCTCTTTCCATCTAGAGTGTCCACATAGGCAAAACTACTTTTAAAACTATTTAATTTTTATATTATGTTCATTAAATACATGCTAAATCATATTAATTATTTTTTCTAACTAATAAATAATTAAATTAAATTAAAAACGTGAATTACTAAGTAAAATGAATGAAATTTTATATATAGAAGAATATTCAAGATTTTATAAGTACTAATAATATGAATTTATTTCTTACGATAAAATATATATTACACATACTAAAAAAAAAACAATATATGCTTATGAATTAAGTGATACAGTAAAAAATAAAATGAGATGACCATATTAAAAGAAAATAAAACAAAACAAAAAAATTTAAATTGATTTTAATATTTAAAACAAAACATAAAATATGAAAAGTTTATTTCTTATTAAAAGGTTTTCACCTCAATTAAAAACAAAGTCTCGCAATAAATCCATATTACATTTTTTCAACTACACATTATACTTATAAATTAACTTAACTATTTGATTTATGACCCTATTAGGAAGAACAACGTTTACAAAATAATATTCTAAAATCTTAAGTATTTTCCTATGATGAACAAATATATGGAATATCTAGAAGACAATATATACATATTTGATGAAAAAAATATCATAATTTATAAAATAGAAAATTTGTTAATGACATAGATTATGGATCATGATAATCACATTTTAAGATGATAGAACAAAGAACAAATTTTATCTAAAACTCAATTCACTACAAAACTTAGCTTCAAGATCGCTTGATGAAATCATAGAAACCACATGAAAACAATTGAAAACTCTAGAATTGAAACACTAAAGTAAGCACAATCGTAAAATAAACTTAAAATTAAATCAGCTAAAAGGAACTAACATTGAAAAGGCTTCATAATAATTATAAACAAAACAAAAGTGTGAGCTAAAACTTTTTAACAATAAACCCAAAAAACTAAATACATGACTGATATGAAGTAGTGAGACTGTTAGGTGTTGGATGTTCTTTGTAAAATCAAAGGTATATGACATAAATAGTTTTTGTTTCAACTAAAGTATTAAACCAATGTAGCTTTTTTCTGTTGATCTATTACAAATTATAAATACATATTATGGTGTTTAGAGTAATCCAAAATGTATAACAACTATATATACCCACTAATATCAAGAAATGGATTTGTACAATCAAAATATTATTAAAACCTAATGTTAATATATTATCTACAAATAAGTAATGTTTTAAAGTGTCGTAGTATTTAACTCTAATTATATTTGATAAAACTATTACATATGTAAATTATTTAATTATACAAGAACATATTCCAAATTGATTAATTACGAAACATGAACCACTTTACATAACTTACAAAAATACAAATAGTAAATAAACCCACGCATCAATCTCTAGTAATATCAATGAATCAACACGGAAAGCCATCAAAATTAACTTAATGAACTTGTTCTACAGCATCAATGAATCAGTAGAGTAAAGCGATAAATAACTACCTTGTTAACAGAGGTATTCTTAACTGTGATCTCTTTGTTTCTCTTCGAAAACCCTAGATCCAATTAAGTTTGTGGTGAATAAATTTTAACAAGTAATTGTATTTAATAATATTCTAATTTCAATCCCGCCTAAGGTAGGAAAATTGCGGGAATCGGAATTTTCTTTTTAGCAAAAACTTTGTAACTTGTTATTTTCTTAAAAACTTTATACTACCATAAATATATATTCTAAATAGATTGTGTAATATATGATGAACGGTGCAGAGTATTCTCAGCCACGATCCCATATAAAAATTAATAAAAACAAATCAATCACAAATAAATTAGTTGCTAGATTCACCTACCCAATATCACACAAAAAAAAGATACATCAAAATAATTATAGAAAAGAGAACCATATATATTCCTTTCACAATTCTTTCAGATCTATAATCTAAAACAGATATATAATATATAGTAAGAGCGAGGGAGATGCATATATGCTTTGTGGAACAGAGGCTTCACTAATCTTCAAAACAAATCATATCAACAAACCTTGGCCGTCGCAACCTCCATCGGATTGATGTTAGTTAGGCAACAAAAACCTCCGCCTAATAATTAATTCTAGCTGCGGTAGACCCATGAATCTCTAGATTTTATGGTGAAACCGACGGAATTGTAGGAATTCTATTACTTCTATGCACCAAAACCTCCAGTACTGAATAATATTTTCTACTATCTTCTTCTTCTTCGTGAAATTTCCGTCTGACATCTGAGAAGAAGAAGAGATGGGCTGCTAATGGGCTTTGACAAAACAATTAATGTGATCATATATCTCAAAAGTTTATAATATACAAACGTACTCTGTCAAATAATTCATGGGTTTAATATTTTTCTTTTTTTACTTTTTACTACTAATTTTCCCAAAATTTAATTATATAAATTAATTTGTTAAAGTCATGTTTGCATCACATTTTTATGGATGCAAATTTTACATTTAAGTGCATCAATTATTTAAAGTGTCGCAAATTCATTTTATTAGTGTCAATAAAATGAAGTGATACAAACGTGTATTTATTACCATCAATTCTAATGATACGACACAAACACTTATATTTTAGCATAAGTTCTAATGAAACGTTATTAAGGAACAACGCTTACTAAAATTGATGTAAAATTGCATAATTAGTATCACTTGTTTTTAAATGATTCCACTTTTGCGTCGGTAAATTTTCCGATACATTTTAACCGACATTAAACACCTTGTTTTTTGTAGTGACTCCCTCGGATCAATGTTTTTCCCACTATCTTCTCGAGGACGCTTGCGACTGACAAGCATCATCGCGACGCCTCTGCGGTGACTCATGATGACGATTAATGTAGACTGCAACATTTCGCTCAAGCTCAGGACGACGCAACTTAAGCGCAAGGGTAGTAGTAGCACGAGCTCTAGTGAGTGACGATGATGTTCTTGCTTGTTGCGGCTCCTTTCCACTGGTGTCAGCTCTAGCCTTAGCAGCTAGAGCTAAGGCTAGAGCTGACAATTTCCTCCTGTTACTCGACATTTTCGACGACAGCGATGTTATCGGAGTAAAGATCGATTAATCCCTCCTGAAGTTAGTCAACGTGGCTCGGAACTGCAAAACGATAAGCAAGAACAAAAAAAAGTTAAAATTTGACTAAGTCAAAAACTTTCAAACGGTATTGCTAAAGTAAAAGATAAGCATCTAAAAGAAAAACGACGAAGTTATATCAGCAAACATCTCTCCAGAATCATCTAAGTCTGGGACTGTTCTCGAGTCGCTTCTCTCTATATGATGATCAAACCGCGAATCTCCGGAAGTCATTTTCTTTAATTTACGTCTTTATTGCTAAAGAGTCCAGAAAAAAGCTCAAAATCGATTTCCTGAACAACTGCGTTGACTTATTGACTTCTGTTGACTTGTTGACCAGAAGACTTCTGTTGACCGATTGACTGTTGATTGTTGCTGACTTGTTGACTTTAAGTGACCAAACCAGAAATTTGACCAAACCAGAAATTTGACCAAACCGAGATGTTGACCAAACCAGAATTTTGACTCATGTTGACCGAACCGAATGTTGACAGAAATTCGACAGAACCAGATTTCTGAACTGAACGTTGACCGAACCAGATGTGATTTTCGTTCACTAATTGAACCAGAGTTGACCGCCGATTGAACGAGCAGATCGTGACTCCACCGCCTGTTATCATCGCACTGCCACCGCAAGTCACCGGTGCCGAGCAGATCCGGCGCTAGAGTTCCTCCACCGAGCAGATCCGACCGACGACGACACAACTGAGCCACCAGTTGCCGCCATAAGCCACCACGAGCCAGAGTTCCTCCGTCGGAGATGCCGACAGTGGCGAGCTCCTCCTCTGTCTGGTTTGTGGTCGGACGTTGTAGAAGGTCTGCTTGTAGCAGCCACGAACCACGATGATGATGAAGATGCGTGCGGCGTTTTTGCGATTCTCGAAGCTCCACGGCGGCGGGGAGGACACATGCGGCGATCCTCGGCGATTCACGACGTAGTTCTTCACACGGTGGTGGTTCTGCGATTCCTGAAGCTCCACGGCAGTGGTCCTTAACGATTCCTGAAGCTCTTGCGGCCGCAAGCTCTGGCGGTGACAATGTGAAGCGGCAGCGACGATTTGATGCTCCTGTGGCGGCGAGTCATGGCTCCTTAGCTCCTCCGGTGAAAATTGAGGCCAAATCGATCGAGCTCCGACTATTCCGGTGACCGGACGGCGGCGGCAGATCGGAATTGATGATGAAGAAAATAACCCATAAAAAGACAAAAAAAATCTGCAAAAACCCTAATTTTTGTACTACAGAACAAAAAAAAATTGAAAAAGGAATTCCAAAATTTTTACCTCGTTTACTGTAGAAAAAGCGATTCGGTAAAAAAAATAGATTGCCTAGAAGGCCTATTTATACCATAAGGATTTCCTAAAATTCCTAGGGTTTTTCAGGAAAATTTCCAGAAACTCTCATAACGGGCTTTAAAGTCCAGTTAAATGAGCCCAATAGTCTTTTTAGTCTATTACCCTCATTCTTAACAAGAGAAGTAAGTCCAGGAAAACACGGCGACATCAGCTCAACATGGAATAAATGAAACTTTCCGAGTTCGGTGACAAGAACGTTAATGTCTGGCTGCTTCACGATTTAAATTCAAGATGCAGTCTACTAAACTTATTCTTAACAAAAGAAGTAAGTGAGGAAAACACAGTAGCATCATGCTCGACATGGAATATCTGAAACTTCCCGAGTTCGATGACAAGACGTCAACGCCTGACTGCTTTAGAGTCAACCACATCAATCTCAAACTTCAACAACTTATATCTTGGCATCATCTAACTCGATACTACCAAGTTGGGGGGCTAACTAACTGTAAGGGTTGGATTTCATCCCTATGAGATTGATGTAACAATAAAAACAACTTATGTATTCTACCTCGGCGACGAAGCAAGTCAAATTTCATCTGAATTTCCAGTTCGCTGACTTATCTATCTCGATAATGTATTAAAATACATCAGCACAGCCTCGCTAAAGAGCACATCTTCGTCATCTTAGGAGACGGTATCATTCCAGACCGAGATGAAGGTATCAGAAACCCGTTCGCCGAACAGAACATTGACTGAAACATAGGAGCTCGGTGACATCTACAATAATCTCCATTGGTGAGCTGAACATTAACTCAAACATGAGAGCTCGCCGAAAATGACTAAATCTCTATTGATCAAGCTAAACATTGACTGAAACATGGAAGCTCGGAAAAACAAAAACCTTTCGAAGAAAGTAAACTACAACGAGTCGAATTATATCCGCCGAGTTGAACATTCACAGAAACATGGGAACACGGCGGCAATAATTATAACTCCAATGAGAAGTGTGTGACTTGTGCTCTTTTTCCCTTGATTTGGTTTTTTCCATTGGGTTTTCTAGACAAGGTTTTTACCGAGGCTTGCTCACACACTTACGCGCTTTCCTCATTGACGACAAGCTGTTCCAAAACATGAGTATACAAGGAGTCTTTGCCGAGCTAAGCGTTTACAGAAACACGTCGAACTCGGC
Organism: Draba incana; assembly: GCA_963576765.1. NCBI lineage: Eukaryota > Viridiplantae > Streptophyta > Magnoliopsida > Brassicales > Brassicaceae > Draba > Draba incana. Next base: position 8,722,448 of record OY755210.1, on the reverse strand, counting down.
AACATTTACAAGTCGGCGGAACAAAGCTTTACGATTTCATCTCGTCAAAACACATCTTGGAGGACAATGGCAACGTCTGCGACATACCTTCTTGAAGCATCGATCTCACGTGCGACTTCTTCAACCTTGACACTATCGTACCAAACACTGCCAAGCTGGGGGCTAACTGTAGGGGTCGGATTCCACCCCTGCGAGATCGATGCAACGACAAGAAGAATTTTGCCAAGTCCAGAAGAAATCCTAAACATGCTTATAAGGGCCCAATTTGTAGTTAAGCTCATAATAGAATTAGATCCATATTTAAAATGGGTTTAATGATATTATGGGCCTAAAACTATTTTAATTGCTTAATGGGTCAGGCTCAACTCTAGTACTTAGACCTAGATTAGAAAAGCTATAAATAGCTCATTGTATTCACCCAGAAGGGGGATCATAATTTTTCACAACATCAATAATAAAGCTCTCTTAACAGTTATAGCGACAGTCTTCTCTACTTTCTTGCACTGTGATTCACTCAGAAGTCTCGCACTTCCTCTAACAACCCTTACAAATTCAATTGTGCAAGTTACGACTCCTATATAAAGAAAGAAGTATATTAAAGTTAAGTACTTTTACTAACGGAATACAAACGGTCAAAAACTTAAAACATTACTTAATTTAGAACTTTTTTTTTCAAAAACATCATAAGCAAAACAAACGGGAGTACTAATTATGGTGCACATGGAATAATACAGTACAATACTTGATTAAAAGTAACATTATGCGAATTTATGGATGTTTGAAAAATTCAAAAAATAAGTACTCTTATCATTTAGATACCTAGTAATCTATTGGTGTAAGAGAAATCATTTAGGTAACTAATAGAATGGATATTTTGAAACAATTTAGAATAAATGTAAAGTGATATCACAGTCACCCAAAATATTGGGATCATAAAAGCAAAAAAAACACAGGAAGAAACGAGAGCCAGCCAAAACTGTCGACAAAAGCGTCATTATTGTGGACAGGATACGATAAGATTCTCAAAGATCGACACCTTCAAAAAAATATGAATTTTCAGAGCACGGATTGGATATCCAGAAAAAATGCACTCCTGCTTTTATTTATTTGATATTTTAGAGTTTTCACATCTATTAAAATACACATTAATGCTTAGTTATAAATGTTTTTTTTGTACTAAACAATTTTCTATAATTTCAACCTAATAATAATTTAATAAAACCAATTAATATATATTAAAATTTACAATCCATCATTATTTTTTATTAAAAGTGCATTGAGATTAGAAAAAAAATCAATCTTTTAAAAACAATTTTTTTTCTAAAAAAAAAGGAGGGAGTAGTATTTTTGATTTGATTTGTTTTTATGAATATCTAATTTTCTGATTTGCTTTGCTTCGAAAAAAATTCGGTTATCCGGAATTATGGATATCCGGATTTTTTCCGGATATTTGCGGATATTCGGATACTCACAGATATTCATTTTAAACGGAAAAAACAAAAGAAAAACACAATATATAAAAACATATTTTTTAATATAATATTTAAAATAATTAGTAAAAAATATATATAATATATAATTTTATTTGATATAATTAAAAATAAAACGAAAATAGAAGATTAAAATGGTGGACAACGAATTATTTATTATTTTTCTAGAAAAATATATGAAAACATAGATTTTTCAATTAACAAAATTAATAACTACTTATTTTTACTATAAATATTTCCGTCCAATGTATTGAAAAGGTTTAAAAATGCAAATATATGTTGTAGATCTATCATATAACATTATAACATATATATAATTTACAGATTGAATCGGATATTTGGATTTTTAAAATTAGTATTTATGATTTGCTTTGCTTTAAATGGATCGTATATTTTACTATATCATCAAATCAAAACCAATATCGGATTGGAGCGGAGCAATTCTAATGATAATTTGCCCAACCCTATTCATTAGTATTGTTTATTTTTTGTCGGTTTCTATTCATTTTATATTTGTTTGTCTTTACGAATATCACTCAATTAATACCAAACTTCAATTTTGTTTTTTTCTTCCGATTTGTTTGTTGTTAGAACACATCTTATTCTTTAACTCAAAAGTGATCAAAATACATTACAAGCCAATGAATAGACAATTATGGAGGATGTACAAGTTTCCTAATTCGTTGGTAGCCAGAGTGATGAAAGGAAGGTATTTTAGGAACTGTCACCCGCTTATGGCAAAAACGCCTCGAGCCCCATCGTTTGGGTGGAGAAGCCTATTTTCAGCCAGAGGGTTACTCTTCCAAGGTAGTCGTAAGTGCTTAGGATCTGGACCAATGGATTCCAGATACTTTCCCTCGATCGGCGAAGGGACGGGGAAGAATTTGGCATCCTAATCTTATGGTCAATCATTTAATTGACCCTGTATCAAACGATTGGCATTTACCGATCCTTCAAGAGTTTTTGGAACCAGAGGATATAACTCGGATAAGGAAACTGGAGATTAGTTCAAGTTCATGGAGGATCACTGGATTTGGCATTTTACAAAATCGGGAAATTATACAGTTAAGTCGGGATACCAGGTGGCTAAAATGATAAAAGAAAGAGAGTCTGAGGCGATACTAAAGGAACCTAGTATCACTCCTCTGCTAGCACATGTGTGGCGCGTTCTGTGTCCACCTAAGATTCAACATTTCATGTGGCAAATCTTAACCAGTTCAATGGCGGTGACAACGCGGTTACGGCAACGAGGTATTGATTGCGATATAGTTTGCAAAAGATGTGATGGAGATGAGGAGTCGGTTAATCATGCGATTTTTGAATGTTCGATAGCTCGGAGTACGTGGGACTTGGCTTCTTTTCTTATGGATACCGATAATTTTCCTTATTCGTCGGTGTATGCCAATATGGACTTCCTGTTTTGGCGGAGTCTTAAGAGACGAGAGGTGACCGGAAATCACGAGTTATTCCCATGGATAGCATGGTTTTTTATGGAAATCGAGAAATAAAAAAGTTTTCCAAGGCATAGACACGGACACAAAATATATATTGAGTCAAGCGGTAAATGAATGTAAGGTATGGAATGAGGTACAAACACAGGCGTCTCACTCGGTGGCACAAGTTCCAATGGTAGATTCTCCGACAGTGATTCCAAGTTGCAAGATAGATGGCTCTTGGAATGATACAGATAACACATCAGGGATAGGGTGGTCTTATCACCAGGGGTCTCAAAGAATTTTACTAGGAGCAAAAGGAATCAGGCGAGTACGGTCACCCCTTCATTCAGAGATAGAAGTGCTTCTATGGGCGATGAGCAGTATTTTAGAGAATAATGTGCCATGCCAGAGGTTTGAGACAGATTGTGTGGATCTTCTAAACTTCTCCAGTCACCAGAGGATTGGCCGGCGCTCACTATCCTTGCAAGCATATTTGAAGACCTTCGTGCATCTTTCCCTCAGTTTTCTCTCTCGTTGATCCCCCGTACATCAAATGTTCAGGCAGATGCTTTAGCTAAATCAGCTCGTCTACAGGCTTCTACTTTTTCTTATGTAAACAATATACCTCCACTTTGGGTGGCCAATCGGGAGTATTTCTTTTAATTAATGTTGGGTTGAAAAAAAAAAAAAAAAAACCTAATGAATAGACTACTAACCTATCGAAACAAAGGAAATGTGAATCAAGAATTAACAATCATTGGAACGGTTGTGACGAGTTTTAATAGTAAGACCATCCCCACCAATGATTTTGTAGAGTATGAAAAGGTTAAAAAAACAAAAAAAAATTAGTACCAACACAAAGACTCGTGAGAATTATGTTGACCTATGCATTGTTGAAACAAAATTTTGAAAACATACTAAACCTAACTATAAATGAGTAGTCAATCACTTATTAAAGATACATACCTTAAGATTGTTTGCTTCGTCGTTTTTAGGATATGAATTTGATGAGAAATAAACTTCAGGAGACCGATCTTGAATGTTGTTCTTCTTGCAAAAAGGTAACCAATGCTTAGAGAACTTTGCAGCCTCCATCAAAGCAAACAAAGTCAACGACGATCCTCCATCGTCCGATAGATAGACTGAAATCTTATCTGACGGATAATCGTAAGCCATCACGGATAAGGCGGTATTGACCACCATCATTGGGGGCTCCTTGTAAGGATCAGCCGTGCATATAAACACGTCAAGTTTCGGAAATTTTGTTCATCCTTCCGGTTTGGCTAAATATTGTAAGAATATTTATTCTTATGTGACATATGTGTCTTTCGGTTTAATTATTAAATATCAAGTTCTTATTAAAGTTTGGGATTCTAATATAAAAGACGATACCATGATGGATCGGTTTCGATTATAGCATTAGAATTTGGGTGTATTGATAACCCTCATCTCTTACCTTATTATGTTAAATAAGTATCTCTCTAATATTATATATATATATATATATATATATATATATATATATATATAATAAGATGTGGTCAAATTGTTGATAAGGTCAAATGATCTTATCCTTAAGTAATATAGATAAGATTAAGCTATTTTATCTATAAGATAAGATTAAGCTATCTTATCCATTAGTAATAGATAAGTTGATAAGCTTGCTTAATCTTATCCATTAGTCACTCTTAACCTCTATAAAAGAGAGTGCTCATATGTTGTTAGAGAGAACAAGAACAACTAACATAAGAGAGAATTAGAGAGAGATATAATTGATTCTTTTTTCATCAAAAGAATCGTAAGGATTAAGAGGTCAAAGAGAGGAAGAAATCAATTAGTGAATTGATTCCATTTCATATCCAACAAAGCAATGGATCAAGGTTAGTGTTTCTTCTTATACAAGAAATTGATTGTGGTTGAGTTATATCAAATCTAGAATGATCTTGGGATAGATTTCATAATAGAAATCATTAAGGAATTAAATTAACATGTGGTATCAGAGCCAATCTAGATTTGTTTAATTCATCACAATTGTTCATACGGATGATTAAAAATCATATTTAAATAAGTCTTTATTGTTGGAATGAAAAGTTGTATTAAAGTATTTCATGTATGATTGTAGAGAAATTCTTCTTTAATAATGATAGTTGGTGGATTCGTAAGTGTATGCATGAAATAATAATGAAAGGTTTGGTGGTGTGTTGAAAAGTTTATTGCACACTTAAAGGTTTTTCATATTTTATTAATTTAAGATATGAAAATAAGTTAAAAATACTTTCGTTTGCATCATTTTAATAAGGGTAATTGTGGTATGAAATATTAATACAACTTAATGAAAATGTTATCCGGATGAATTTTGATGTTTATAGTATATATAATATGTTAGTCACCAAAGTGGCCTTGTTATATATATGAATAAACATTGAAACCTAAAAGATTTTAAAATTATTGATCATTATTAAAGAGATGCTATAAATGACATAAAAGTTTTATTGATCAATTATCTTATTATCTATGTCTTTGGAGATCACCCAAAGGTGGATCATTAGATATAGTTAATAATATGAAAAGAATTAATTATTTCTTATTATAGTCAATAGTATGTATACCCAAAGGTAACATGTTCATTGTCTTTAGTAAGATATGATTATTTATAAAAGATTTAAAATTTAGCATCAATGAAAGTGCTTGTGTTTAAGTATTGCCCAAAGGTTGCTTGAATACTTGCTTTAAAAGTTTAAATACCTCCTATGAATCTGTAGTAAAGTTTCAAAGCACTAATAGGTAAGCATGTGTAAATATTTGCAGTTTCATCAAATTTGTTTGCATCTGCTAACTCTGTCGTAAAGTTTAAGGGCTGAATTATGGAGAATGGTCCGAACAGATCCGGTTTACACTGGGTGCAATGGCACTGGACCGTGCACTCCTGACAGACGAGGAACCTTCAGCCATTACAGAAAAGAGTTCTGAAAGTGACAAGTCTAAGTATGAGGCTTGGGAACGATCTAACAGGCTGAGTTTGAACCTCATGAGGATGATGATGGCAGAAAGTGTTTAGCCATCTATGCCTAAGACAGAGAAAGCAAGGGAATTCATAGAGAAAATTAAGGAGTGTTCACAATCGGATTTGGCTGACAAGTCAATTGTGGGAAGTCTCATGAGTGAGCTTACTACAAAAAAGTTTGATTGGTCTCAGTCAATCCATGATCATGTGACGTACATGTCTAACTTGGCAGCAAAGTTAACGACCTTGGGAATGGAGATTCACGAGCAATTTTTGGTCCAGTTCATCATAAACTCCCTGCCTATTGAGTTTAGCCAGTTCCAGGTGAATTACAACACCATTAAAGAGAAATGGGACTTTAAGGAATTAAAGGCTATGCTCATTCAGGAGGAAGGGAGATTAAAGAAGATGAAGGAACAAGTTGTCAATCTCGTAGGTCATGAAGGTGCCAGCAGCAAGAAAAAGAAACCGAGTAAATGGGGCAAAAAGAAGGATATGACTTTCATGAAAGAACCTGAAAGTCAAATCCAAAAGGAAAGGAAGTGTTTCTTTTGTAAGAAAATGGGGCACTTCAAGAAAGATTGTCCTAGAAGGAAGGCATGGTTCGAAAAGAAAGGTAAACATTACAGTTTTGTTTGCTCTGAAATGAATCTTGTTAAAGTGCCTAATAATACTTGGTGGTTAGATTCTGGTGCTACTACTCATGTGTCTCATATTAAACAGGGATTCAGTACGATCCAACCTATAAAAAGACCTGAACAGTACTTATTCATGGGGAATAGGATGAAGGCACGAATTGAAGGCATTGGGACGTATAGATTTATCTTGGACAATAAATGTCATATAGATCTAGAAGGGTGTCTCTATGTACCTGAATGTGCTAGAAATCTTGTTTCTATGAGTAGGTTGGATAATTTGGGTTTTGATTTTAAGATTGGACATGGTGTATTCTCATTGTACCGAAATGATTACTTATATGGTAGTGGTATTTTGTGTGATTCACTTTACAAGTTTAATCTTGATGCAAAGTTTTCTGAATCCTTATTTAATATTGAAAGTAGAGGCATTAAACGTAGTGCATTGGATGAAAGTTATGCTTTCTTGTGGCATCAAAGATTAGGTCATATTTCCAAGAAAAGAATGATGAGGTTGGTAAAGAATGAAATACTTCCTCAATTGGATTTTAGTGACTTAAATGTGTGTATAGACTGCATTAAAGGAAAGCAGACTAAACATATAGTAAAGAAACCTGCCACAAGAAGCACTCAGCTGCTAGAGATAATACATACCGATATATGTGGCCCTTTCGACGTTCCATCTTGGAGCGGTGAAAAATACTTTATCACCTTTATAGATGATTACTCACGTTATGGATATACATATCTACTGCACGAAAAGTCTAAGTCTGTGAATGTCTTAGAAATATTCATTGATGAAGTGGAAAGGCAGTTAGATAAGAAAGTAAAAGTTGTGAGATATGATAGAGGCGGTGAGTTTTACGGAAAATTCGATGAAAGTGGACAATGTCCAGGTCCATTTGCAAAGTTACTTGAAAGTAAAGGCATTCGTGCACAATACACAATGCCTGGTACTCCTCAGCAGAATGGTGTAGCTGAGAGGCGGAACCGTACATTAATGGAAATGGTTAGGAGCATGTTAAGTAATTGTTCATTACCCCCTTCGTTGTGGATATATGCATTAAAGACTACAACGTATGTGCTAAACCGGGTTCCTAGTAAAGCAGTTCCTAAGACCCCTTATGAACTGTGGACGGGAAGGAAACCTAGCTTGAGGCATTTCATGTCTGGGGTTGTCCAGCAGAAGTAAGGCTATATAATCCAAATGAAAAGAAACTAGATTTCAGGACTGTCAATGGATTTTTCATTGTCTATCCTGAAAAATCAAAGGGGTATACTTTTTACTGTCTTAACCATAGTACGAGAATAGTTGAAACGGGTAATGCTAGGTTCAGTGAAATTGATGAAACTAGTGGGAGTAGTAAACCTAGAAAGGTGAACATTAAAGAAGTCCAGGTTGAAGTTCCCTCACCTGTTGTTGCACCTAAGGTAGTTGTTCCTATTGTTGTATCACAGTCAAATGACACAATAGAACAACATGATGATGAGCTAATACCAATAGTTGAGCCTATTAATGAACCTGTCATAATTCAAGAAGAGAATAGTGTACCACAAGAATCTTTAAGGCGATCTGCAAGGGAAAGAAGATCCACCATTTCAAATGATTATGTGGTTTACGCTATTGAAAGTGAATATGACTTAAGCCTTGATGAAGACCCGAAAACATTCCAAAAGGCCATGGAAAGTATCAATTCTGAAAAATGGTATAATGCCTCGAAAGAAGAAATGAAATCTATGGGTGATAACGGAGTATGGGACTTAGTAGAGTTGCCTGACGGTTTCAAAACCGTTGGATCTAAATGGGTCTTTAAGACTAAACGCGACTCAAAAGGTATTATTGATAGATACAAGGTTCGCCTTGTTGCTAAAGGTTTCACCCAAAAGGATGGCATTGACTATAAAGAGACCTTCTCTCCTGTTTCAAAGAAGGATTCTCTAAGAATTGTTTTGGGATTGGTGGCTCATTATGATCTTGAGCTTTACCAAATAGATGTGAAAACCGCCTTTCTGAATGGAGAGCTGGAGGAAGAAGTATATATGGATCAACCCAAAGGATTCGTGGTCACGGGAAAAGAGCATTTGGTATGTAAGCTGAGAAAATCAATATATGGACTGAAACAAGCTTCCAGACAATGGTATCTAAAGTTTAATGATATCATAACGTCATATGGTTTTGTAGAGATGATCGTTGATCATTGTATCTACATTAAAGTCAGTGGGAGCAGATTTGTAATTTTAGTCTTATATGTTGATGACATTTTGCTTGCTGCAAATGACATGGGCATGCTACATGATATAAAGAAATATCTCTCTCAGAATTTTGAAATGAAAGATATGGGTGAGGCATCTTATGTGATCGGAATAGAAATATTTCGAGATAGATCACAAAGACTATTAAGTTTGTCTCAGAAAGGATATATCAATAAAATCTTAGAGAGATATGGAATGGACAAATGCTCCGCAGGGATAGCTCCAATTCAGAAGGGAGACAAGTTCAGTAAATTGCAATGTTCTAAAAATGAATTGGAGCGTAAGGAAATGGAAAGAATTCCTTATGCGTCAGTGGTTGGGAGTTTGAACTATGTTCAAACATGTACTCGACCAGATATCAGCTTTGCTGTTGGTATGTTGGGTCGATATCAAAGTAATCCCGGGATGGACCACTGGAAAGCTGCAAAGAAGGTTCTCAGGTACTTGCAAGGCACCAAAGAGTTCATGCTTACATACAGGAGATCCGACCTTTTAGAGGTCATTGGATATTCAGATTCAGATTATGTCGGATGCATTGATAGTAGAAAATCAATGTTTGGCTATTTGTTCCTATTAGCTGGGGGGCCAATATCATGGAAAAGTGGAAAGCAGTCTGTCATTGCTACTTCCACTATGGAGGCTGAATTTGTGGCATGCTTTGAAGCCACAATTCAAGCATTGGGGCTGCGAAAATTTATCTCGGGGCTTAGAATTGTCGACACTATAGCTAAGTCGCTGAGAATTTATTGTGATAATTCCGCAGCAGTCTTCTTTTCAAAGAATGACAAGTACTCAAAGGGTGCTAAGCACATGAAGTTAAAGTACTTGACTGTCAAAGAAGAAGTTTGGAAACATAGAGTGTCCATTGAGCATATTAGAACGGATATGATGGTAGCGGATCCTTTAACTAAAGGATTACCACCCAAGGCGTTCAATGGCCATGTAGAGCGTATGGGTATTATGGATAAGACCTTGTTGTAAAGACTCTAGTTTGCTCAAAAAGGTGTGTGATACTTTGAATTCATTTAAAGTTATGTTTCTGTTTTAATAAGTATGTTATCATTAAAGTATGAGTATACATTTATGGTTCATAGATAACATATGATCATTTTGAGAATTAAAGTTCCTCTCATGTAAAGGTTATGTAGAGTCGGAATTGATTTGTGATACATGGAAGGAATCATGTCTTTTAATGATTTGTGACCGCCATGATTCAATCAATTCTGATTTTATTATACTTAAAGTTAGATGGACTTGATATAAAAGCGCGCATTATAGTTATTAAACCATTAAATCGACACAAAGGTCAAGTGGGAGAATGTAAGAATATTTATTCTTATGTGACCTATGTGTCTTTCGGTTTAATTATTAAAGATCAAGTTCTTATTAAAGTTTGGGATTCTAATATAAAAGACGATACCGTGATGGATCGGTTTCGATTATAGCATTAGAATTTGGGTGTATTGATAACCTTCCTCTCTTACCTTATTATGTTAAATAAGTATCTCTCTAATATTATATATATATAAGATGTGGCCAAATTGTTGATAAGGTCAAATGATCTTATCCTTAAGTAATATAGATAAGATTAAGCAATCTTATCTTTAAGATAAGATTAAGCTATTTTATCTATAAGATAAAATTAAACTATCTTATCCATTAGTAATAGATAAGTTGATAAGCTTGCTTAATCTTATCCATTAGTCACTCTTAACCTCTATAAAAGGGAGTGCTCATATGTTGTTAGAGAGAACAAGAACAACTAACATAAGAGAGAATTAGAGAGAGATATAATTGATTCTTTTTCCATCAAAAGAATCGTAAGGATTAAGAGGTCAAAGAGAGGAAGAAATCAATTAGTGAATTGATTTCATTTCATATCCAACAAAGCAATGGATCAAGGTTAGTGTTTCTTCTTATACAAGAAATTGATTGTGGTTGAGTTATATCAAATCGAGAATGATCTTGGGATAGATTTCATAATAGAAATATTAAGGAATTAAATTAACAAATATCTCTCAGGGTACTCGGTCCGGTGAACCGGATTTAACCGGACAGGAGGTTGTGGAGGCCCAAATAATGGCAAGAGCGATATCAGAGAGGAGAAGAAGAGATGTTATTACAGTAGGGCCTCTTCTTGTGAGAAGTGAGTGTGCATGGTGTACATGAGTGCTACGATGCCACGCGTGTGAACCACGGCGTAGATTCGGTAGAGAGTGTTGCGCCGGCACGGATGACACATGTGGAGGCTTGTCGAGTGTTTTCTCTGAGGCTCCATTTTTTTCTTTTTTTTGATGAAAAACAAATGGTATTAGAAATAGATAGTGATACTAATAACTACAGTTTTATTTTTTCTTATTATTTTCATCCATATCTCAATATAAACTAAATTTAGCTTAAACCATCCTCGAAAGAAATAAATAACTACTATTACATGCGTTAATGAAAGATCAATTAATATAGATAAATATCTCTCTTCAATATAGATCACGTATGTTTAACGAAGACGAGACAGATAGATAAACATATCATACCATTTTTTTTGGGTAAGATGGGATATCATTACATCAATTACATTGTGCCAACACAGATTCATCACATTATTCTCTCTTGCTTGCAGTTTATCACAATCCATATATGGCATATTATTGTACATGAAGGTACAAAAAAACTATAATGGGGTTAAGTTACTTGAGGAAGAAGTAACCTGAGACGATAAGAACAAATGTCAGGATCCCAGCTTCAAAACAAACCTTTTTTGGTAATATTCCATTATCTTTCCTCAACAGCATAGCCTCATAGATTGGAAAACAATTTACCGCCGCGAAGCTGGCTAACATCAATTCAAGTATGAGTCTTTCTCCCCGAAAGAAATGATCATAAAGCCCCCAGACGAGGGCAAGGAGATTCACGATCGCAACCATAGCCATGGGTAAGAACATAGGCGAAGAGGACCCAAAATCAAAGATCTCTTTTTCATACCTCTTGCTTTGTTCTTCATCATCGTTGGCTTTGCTAGTGAGGGTGAATCCATGAGTGGAGAGGTTTAAGTTTTTGAGAGTGAACTCTATAAGGCCAAAGAAGTATGAAGAAAATCCTCGTATCATCCATATTCTTTGATCGTTCCACCATCCTCCATAACTTCCTCCTTCTAACACAAAGTCCAATAGATCTTGCGCATACGCACCAAAGAACAAGAAGATGTAAAGCCAAAAACATATATCATATGTCTTGGGGAAGACGCTAACTCCATGAATGATGGCAAGTTGGGGCAAAAATCCATAGATGAAATGAGGAATTAACCAAATAGGCCAAAATGCATATTGACAATAGCCTATGGCCATTAGCAATCCCATTGATTTGACCCCATAGGTAATAGGGCTATATCTTGACAAGGCCACTTCAAGAAGTCCGATGGTCCATCTTTTTTGTTGGCTCACTACATCAATTAGGCTTTTTGGGACATCTCCGCAAAATGCAGCCTTTTTAGGGTTGCAAAAAACTGATCTCCATCCTTCACAATGGAGTCTATACCCTGTGTAGTAGTCTTCTACTAGTGACCCATATCTGAATCCAAGCTGTACGAATTTGAATGATAAGTTACTAATTAGTTAGTGCTATTTATAATATAACAAATAATTAAGAATCTAAGATACAATACTACAAATTTCAAAAATATTTAATTATTGTCTTAAAAGATATATATATCATGAAATCAGACATTTTCTACGTTTCGTATTATACAAAATTACAATTTGTTTGAAAGATCAAATATATCATATGACCAAGACTTGTAATCTAGTTTTTTGTGCTAGTGCCGTCGATATGTTCACAGGATAAGTTAAATCTTCGAATAAAGAATGTCTAGTTTTGATGACAAGTAAGAAGACAATATTAGAAAATCAAGACTATATACATATCAAGGTTTTATTTTACTTACCTTGGATCCCCAATTGGTGTTGCACTCGTAGTTACATTCTGATACATTGTGTGCCAATTCCAAAACATTTTTGGCTTTGATGGGTTTATCCGCAATCCTGTTGGGGAGCAGTTCATCTATCTCAGGTGAAATCAAATTCGATGGCGACCCATAGAAAGCCCGTCGATTGAAGAAACACCCAGTTCCCACATAATTCGGTCCTATTAGCCCATCAAACCCAACCATATTGATCTCAAAGAGGCGTTTGTACTCGCATGCATAGATATCATTCTTGCTTACACCTTGAAATTTTTGAGGAAACTGCACATATCCTAAACTGGATTTGATTTCAGGATCTGTTAAATAGCACAAGGCACGGACCGGTGTTGTAGGATCGTTCGAGTACATGTCACAGTCTAGTGTTAAAATGACCGGTGAATTCGTCATCACTGCGGATACTCGTAGCTACAACAAAAACAAGACATATAATGAATTTACAAGTAGTTGAGACCAAAGGATAATTAACCGAAATGCTTGTTAGCCGAATTAAAAACCGGTTAAAGGAGGGTGTGGTTGATACCAAAGTATTAAGAGCACCGGCTTTGAAATGATGTGGTGAAACTTTACTCTTCTCTCTTGAAACATAGATTAGGTTTGGCATGACATATTTTTTGGTGTCGTCCATATCTACCTCGCTATTTTGCAACACCTGCTCTCATATAAATCAATATTGAGATTTGGTTATATAAATAATGACGTAATAACATATGTCAACTATTGTTCTTGAGAAATGAAAATCTTGAGTTTTTTTTTTTTTAATAAATACCTGAATAATTGTAGGATGGTCATGACGAGTGAATTTGTTGGTCCACAAGTCGAATACTCCACGAAATTGATCGCACGTGCTAAACTCGGTATCAACTTTTCCAATCTCAACTACATGTTCTACTCTACCCTTCATATCTTCGTACATCATCTGTTCCACCGCACAATAATTATACATATATGTTTTTTTTTCGAGACAATTTAATATTTTTGTTCGTATATAATTTAATATTTTGTTCGTATATAACATTAATATTTTTGTCTCGTATATTTATTAAATACAGTGATGTAAAATCTCTTACCGTGAAATTTTTTTATTTAGTACTTGTAAAGACAAAAGTATTTTATAAATGTTAGAGTACTCTAAATTATAACACACACTTTCTCCTGTTATATATATAAAAAAAATCATTTGGTTATGAATTTTTGCACCACCTAGTTAAAGATTAGTTATGTTATATTTTTACTCCATATGGTTACTTTGTATGTGAATATCCAATCTCTCCATTTTTATTTGCATGTAAATTAGTTTTCACTTTTTCTGTCAGTCAATCCATTTGGTTTGAATTAGAAGTTAAAATTTTTATAACTCATAACTGATCAATATCAAATAGTGTTAAAAAAAAAAACGATCAATATCAAATAAAATATAGCTATATATATTCCATAAAGAATTTAAGCAAAAAAACAAAATATATTCCATAAAGAAACACTAGTTAGGGTGAGCAGAAATAATACAATACTAGATTCATTAAAGTAAAAAATTATGCGAAATCATGGACGTTTGAAAATTCAAAAAAATCAACTCCTATCATTTAGATAACTAGTAGATCGTATTGGTGTAAGAGAAATCATTCTTTAAAACTTTATGCAAGAGAAATCATTTTTTAAAACTTTATGTAAGAGAAGTAATTTAGGTATCTAATACGAATCTTATCGTTTAGGACAAATAATGGAACTTAAAACAAATGTAAAAGTGAATGTAAAGGTAATGGAATGTCACAGTCACCCAAAACATCGGGATCATAACCAAGAACAAAAGTGGCATGCTCGTAGACAATATACGATAAGGTTCCCAAGGATTGACTCCTTCAACACACAACAATGACTCTCTTCATTATCTTACTAGTCATTCTATTTTTATTTATTTATGAAAATTACTCCTTACATTCAAATTTCAATTTTGTTTGTTTCTTCCGATTTGTTTGGTGTTAGAAAAAAGGAAATGTTAAATTAAGTGTTAAAAGTCATTGGAACTGTTGTGACGAGTGTTAAGAATGGATTGATATTTTGATCGATACTAAGACTTAGGAGAATTATGTTGACTTACGTATTGTCGAAACTAAAATTAGTAATGACTGTAAGTGTTTGTTAGTTAAGGGAGTGATAAAAGATAACCTTAAGATTTATGTCTTCCTCGTCTTTAAGATGTGACTTTAATGAGAAATAAACTTCAGGAGACCGATCTTGAACATTGTTCTTCTTGCAATATGGCAGCCAATGCTTAGAGAACTTAACAGCCTCCATCAAAGCAAACAAAGTCAAGGACGATCCTCCATCGTCCGATACATAGACCGAAATCTTATCCGACGGATAATCATAAGCCATCACAGATAAAGCGGTGTTGGCAACCATCAACGGAGGCTCCTTGTAAGGATCAGCCGTGCATATAAATATGTCGAGCTTCGGAAAATCTTCCGGTTTAGCTTCATATCTCTCAGGGTACTCGGACCGATGAACCGGCTTTAACCGGAGGCAAGTTGTGGTGGTCCACATGAAGGCGAGGACGATATCGGAGAGGAGAAGAAGACATGTTATTAGAGTAGAGCTTCTTCTTGTGAGAAATGAGTGTGCATGGTGGTACATGAGTGCTACTATCCCACACGCGTGAACCACGGCGTAGATTCGGTAAAGAGTGGTGCGCCGGCACGGATGGCACGTGTGGAGGGTTGTGCCGCCGACCGTGTGTTCTCGATGAGGCTCCATCGTTTTACTTTTTTTCTTTAAACAATAAAAGAAGACAAAAAAAGTTTATGGAGAAGATTGGTTCGTAGAACAAAACTCACCACTAATATATTATTGATATTTATAGGCTAGTTTCTTTAGAGAAAGAGTATTTGTTTTTAGAAAATGAATGGTTCTATCTACTGTCATTTAAATATAAACGTGAGTATTCATTCAAGTTTTTATAAAAAAAGAAAAAAAAATTCATTAACTTAACATCATATGTATTTATCATCAAAATGATGTGGAAGCGCAAATATATATAAGATTATTATGTACTAGTATAGGATCCGCGTGAATACGCGAGTAAACATAATAAAATTTATTGATATAGATATTTAAATTATAATTAGCAACCCGCTGAATTACCAAAAGATTTTGAAATACTATTTAAACATGGATTTTAAATCTTGAATATCAATTTATATCTTGATTCTTATACATTAATTCATATCATGTTCTTAATAACAAAGAGATGAATTATATTCTTACTCATTATGAATATATTATATATGTAACAAAATTATAAAAACAATTCAAATAATTTAGAGTTAAATAAAAGAAAATCTATTAAACTCACTAAAAATCTATAGATCAACAATCTTATGAAAGACCCGTAAAAATAGAAATAATTTTGTTAACATCACACATAAATCCATGATTGATAAATCCCGTCTGTTTTTTTAATTCTCATAGAGATTCATAGTCGCAAACTTTTAAACATTTTTGAACCTTTCTAATATCATCATAGGTCGAAGATTTTCAATTTCTTTGCTTTATGAATATTTTTATAGATTTATTTTTGTTTTTTTTTCTTTAACTTGGTTATCCATATCTTAAAACTTTAGACTGGGTTTTCCATATATTACTTTAATTTTTTGTTTTTTAAATTTTTATAACCTCTTTTGTATTATCATCCATTTTGTTTTTCTTTTTCTTCATTGAAATTTATATTCTCTCTTATACAATTATTAATTTCATTATCGTTTATACTCTCTCTATTTTCAATGTTAATTTGTTCTATAATTCATTTAGACTACTACATTTTCTTTTTCTTAAATAATTTTCACTATTAGATTTTTTCTCTTTTTCTAATAGTTCTGGACTATTAGAATTTATATGTTTTATGATTTGGTTAACTACATGATATTTTTTGTTAGTTTACCATTTTTAATTTTACTTTATTTTCATTCACCTCTTTATTAAATTTAATATTCTATATATTTTCTATATATATTATATTTCTCTTTTGCTTGGCTATGCATATCTTCAACTTTTAAATATATATAAATTTTTTATGTGATCGTTTGTTTTTTTTATTTGTCTTGATTGAAATTTATATTCTTTCCATTTTTTTACGGTTTATATACTCTCTGATTTTTATGTTAACTTTCTATAATTAGTTTGGACTACTACATTTTTTTCTTTTTTTCCTAATTAGTTTAAACTTTTAGAATTTTTCCTCTTTTTTTATTAGTTATTAACTATTAGAAATTTTTCTTTTTTTATATTATTTTGGACTATTAGAAATTTCCCAATTTTAATTTTAATTTTATTAATTAAATTTAAGTTTTAACACATGTCATTATCCGATCAATCTTAAACAAATGTCGCAATTTTGTGAGTTACAATTTTGCATACGTGTCGAATTCTTGTCAACCGGCTTCTCTTTTATATAATAAGATATATTAGCAAAATATATTCTCCATTTTTCAAAATGTAAGTTATTTTAGAAGATTCTTAGTTTAAAATAAATTGTTTTGATAATTCTAAGTACTTTTTAATTTTATTGAATATTGTGTGACTACTAGTATTCTGTCATATTTTTATTATTGGAATATATATTAAAAAAATCTGGAAATATGGTATTATTAGATGAGTTTTCATGGAGCGATTAATTTAAACTCCCTTTTTGCAGCAATTTAAATTTCTCTATATTATAGAAAAGGAGAAAATATCATGTGGGCGAAGATAGGGATTGTCAGAACCACTGGACTGACTTCCAAAAATGTCGGCGAGACAGAAAATGAAAGAAGGTGGAAACAAATAAGTCATCGCTTCATAATGTAACCATGGACCACTATAGGCATACTCCCACACCACACCCTTGTATATTTAAGAGTCGTTTACTTATATATATTTACGAAGTATAATTAAGTAGCGATGTAGTTAATATGTTGGATTCCGAAAGGGAGTTCGAGAAGATGAGCGACCAATATTTTACCCAAAAAAAAAAAAATGAACGATCAATTGTACCGACAACCTTACATCCATTCTGTGATTAAACTCCGAAGAGACCAATTGAAAAGCAATTCTAAAATAGCGATAAATTTGAATTTGTCGCAAATCCCTCTCTACTTTTAGGGGCGACAAATTGTGCCCAACACAGATAAAATATTTAAGCTATGAGCATGAATCTGAATAATATTTTGATATTTATCCAAATTTTTAGATTCCATTTTTTCTAGTATTTTATTCTATTTTCGCATTATATTTGGTCAAACACGAACACATACACAATTTTTTAGTTCGATTACAGTACAACTTTAACAACCATGGAAAATCACACCTTTAGCAGTAAAACATTTAGCAACGGTACAACCTTGAGAAGAATTTGGAATAGTGTATTTTTTTTACAAAAACAAAGAAAAGTAGCTGATTTCAATGTTAGATTTGCATTAATCTATGATGCCTAGTGCGAGTTGAGCGTAGTAGAGACCCATATTCCCTGTAACGAACATTCAAAACAAAAATCAGTGAGAAAAAAGTTGAACCTATGATGGTTAGTGTCAGTCATTGAGGGGAAAACTAGTGTAAGAATCACCTTTGATGGCAAAAATAAGAAGTGTGTGTTCAAAGAGGAGAAGAAATTGAGATATAAAGGCACATACCGCACTGGATAAGGCCTCGGACAGAGTTGCCATCTTTTCGAACTCGCTTTCGGAATCCAACTTTGCCTCCCTACCTATCATGGAGGAGTTTGCAAACAAGATTTGTTGCTCTTTTAAATTTATCTTGTTTTTAATGTTTTTAAATTTATGTTTATGTAGCCTAATTGTGGTTGATGTAATCTCGATGCTATCCGTTTCGGATTTGAACATTGCTCCTCGTGGGAGTGTAACCGCATAATATAACGAGAATCCATGTGTTGAAAAAAAAGAAAGGGCACATACCGCACTTATGCCCTATACTATAAAAAAAAAAATGTCAATGAAATTAAGATTGCACCTCGAACTAGGGGTGGGCGTTCGGGTACCCGATCGGGTTCGGGTCGGGTATTTCGGGTATCGGGTACCCGATGTTTGGAGATATAGTACCCGATCGGGTATTATATATATTCGGGTTCGGTTCGGTTCGGGTTCGGATATTTCGGGTATACCCGAATTATACCCGAAATAGGTTTTTTTTTTTTCGAAACCCGAAATAGCATTGTAATAAAAAAACAAATTTAAAAATGAACATATGAAGTGTAAATGAACAATGCTCAATCAAGTCAAAAAATCGAAGCTACATATGAATGAATAAGTTATAATTCTTAAAAACAATGTGAAAACAGAGAAGTGTAAATGAACGGTTTTACCGGAATCATCTCCAAATTTAAAAGTAAATCACTCAAAATCGAGAAATCCGTTTCTTGCTTGGAACAGTATTGACTAAACTGCAACTATCTCCATTAATCTAAACAATTCACACTCTAGGTTATTCAAAAAAAAAAAAAATCAAATCAATGGCATCCAACTCTAATCACTAATATGTGTGTAATAAAAAAAAAAAAAGAGGGAAGAATCGGGTATCGGGTATTACCCAATCGGGTACGGGTGCCCGTTCCTTTAAATTTTGAAACCCGATCGAGTATTTTCACATGCAAGATCGGGTTTGGGTTCGGATTTTTCGGGTCGGGTTCGGGTTCGGTAATCGAGTTCGGGTAAAACGCTCACCCCTACCTCGAACATTGCACCTCGCTACCGAGAAAGACATATACTCTACACTCTTGGGTTTGGTAACTTTCGTCTTCATTTCACATATATATATAGCACGTAGAGAGTATTTAGGATACCCACGTTTCATATTAATGCTTTCCTCAAAAAGAAAAAAAAATCATATGCTCATATTTTCCTATTATTTTGCTCAAAAATGTCACATTATCTATGACCCTACTAACGACAATTTAGAGTTATGAAAGACCAATCGCTTATTACTATTTTTCTTTTTCTGTTTTACCATTATTCTTTTTTGTTGGGCTATATCCCATTTTATTACCGTTTATTTCTTCTTTTTCAAGTTTTTTTTTTTATTTTGCAAACGTTTTCATCTTATTTTCCTAGTCAAAACCTGAACAATTTTTATTAATGTATAAATCTAGAAATTGAAAACTAAAATGTTGTAAATTATTTATATATCCGTTAGGAAAATTAGAAAAATGAAAGAACTATATTTATGGGATGAATAAAAAAAAACATTTAGTCCTTTTACAACTAATTTTTTGTTTGTTATAAGTATAAATAGTTTATGCAGTAATTATCTTTTATATTTTTAAAAAAATATAGTAATAATCTATCTAGAGAATATATATAATAACCCCGATTAAAAGTATTTCTAGATCCGCCACTGATTGTAGCTGTCTCGCTGCAACAATTCTCTGAGTAGATCGGTAATACAGTTATACGTAGCATAGACAATAACTTGGACCAGTCCAAGTAATGTACATAGCCCGTAGGATATATATCTACATAAAAAAATTCAAATATGAATATAAAATCAAACTCATTTTCCAAAATTGGTATAATTAATGTATGTGATGCTAGGGGGAAAAAACTTACAGACATAAACGGATCAAGGGTTAATAAAGAGTAAGCGATCCAAACGATTGCACTTGAAAACATTGCTAGCGCTACCAAATACATATGCTCTACACTCTTGCTTTGTTTTTTATGACTTTTTCACAAACAGATATGTTAGTTTATTTTTGTATTTTGTTACTTTTTAGTATTGTTTAAAAAAAAGTATACTTACCATAACAGAAACATGAGAGATATACATCATAATATTACACGCGCAACATGCAATACCAATAACGAATCTCCGGATACCTCTGCGATGGAGTAGAGTCAAGGTCGTGGTTTATCACAAACCCAAAAATAGATTATGATATATACCGTCATGATGCTGGCTCCTATGCCATTCGTAATGAGTATAGGAACTCCAAAGTGATGCACTGGAGGTAATTCGTAAACACACTATACCATACAGCTTTCGAAGACAGCCAAATATGGTATAGGTGTCTTATCGCCAACTGATCCGTTTCTCACTATTTGTAAGATTGTTGGCCTATTGCATAATATCATGAGAGAAACTATGTTAAATAACTTGTGGTACTATATATTTTACATTATCTTATTTACATAGTAACATGTTACATTATTGTTTTGTATAAAAGATTTCAAATGTTAAAAATAATATATATATATATATAATAATTTTTTTTACTTTTAATGTTATATCAGTGTTATTATCAGATGTCAGATTTCTTTACAAAAAGTATATTTATTTGACAAACTAAAAAAAGTCAGAACCAAAAGTTTCTTCATATATATGCTCTACACTCTTGCCTTGTTTTTGATGACTTTCCTCAGCATTTCACATACATAACAGATAAATAAATATCTATATATATATATATATTATTTTTTTGTATTTTTACTTTTTTAGTATTGTTTACTTTTTAATATACTTACCTTAACCTATACGGGAGAGATATACATGAGAATATTACATGTGCAACATGCATTACCAATCACAAATCTCCGTATGCTTCTGCCATGGAGTAGAGGGAGGACGTGGTGGCAAGAATTGCCACAAACACGACATCAACTACCAACAACTAAGGGCATCCGTATTGGTGACACTCGCATGAGTGTGTAAAAACTTTTAGAATTAAATATATTAAATTTTAGGAGTGTGGAAATACTTTTTAGAATTAAATATATTAAATTTTAGGACCTTTGAGTGTCTAAAACTAGAAAATGGTCCTATATAAGATCTTTTCTGGTTTTAGACACTCAAAGATCCTAAAATTTAATATATTTAATTCTAAAAAGTTTTTACACACTCATGCGAGTGTCACCAATGCGGATGTCCTTAAAACACTTTTTTTTATTTGAGACACTTAGGTGTCTAATTTATTTTTTTTATTATAAAAAAAATGGTGACACTCTCATACCATTGTGGATGGCCTAATCGTTGTTTAGGTTGATCACAAAACAAAATATATGATGATAAATACCACCATAATGCCAGCTCGATCGGTTTATGATTGTTGGCTTATATTTCATGATATCATGAAGAAAACTATGTTAAATAACTTTTGGTGTTTACTAATATATTTTATTTACATAATTACATATAATCTTGTATAAAAGATTTCGAAAATTAAAAATTAATATATAGGTAAATGTTTTAACTTTCAATTAATTTGTTATATCTATTATTATCAGATATATATAACAAATTAATTAAAAGCTAGGGTTTCAAAAATTCTTATGAATACGTTATTTTTTTTTGTTAAATTAATACTATTCATTATTTCTTATGAATATGTTGCAACGAGTAACGGATCTAAACGATTACACTTGCAAACATTACACGCGGTACCGAGGAAGACATATGCTCTACATTCTTCGATTTGGTAACTTTCGTCTGCATTTCATATAGAGTATTTATAGGATGATATCAACATTTCATATATATAGCATATGCTCATATTTTCCTATTATTTTGCCTTAAAATGTCACAATAATATGTCAGATTTTCCCAACTTCTCTTAAAACTATTGGACGAATATTTAATTGACCAGGGACTATTTGTCAGTGCACCTTTTATTGTCAACATGTTTGCCTAATTAGTGTTAATTTTTTTTTTCTACCCAATTGACTCCCACATTTATATTAGTTTTTCTTTATTGTTTACTTAATACTAGTATTGTTTTTATAGAAAGAAAACTTATCATAACAGATAAAGGAGAGATGTACATGATCACATGGCATATTGAGCATGCAATACCAATTACGAGTCTTCGTGGACCTCTGTGCAGGGCCGGACCTGAGTACATGCGAGTGAGGTATGCGCTTTGGGTCCCAAATTTTTTTAATTTTTTAGTATTAGCAAAAGGTCCTCAAAATTAAATTTTATTACAGAAAAGTTTCCTAATTTTTATAAATACTTCTAAAACCCCCTAAAATTTTAGCTTATGGCCCCCAAAATTTTAGTGCCAGCCCTACCTCTGCAATGGAATAAAGTCAATGTCGTGGTGGCAAGATTGGCCACAAACACTTCTTCGATTACCAAAACAACGATTAGTAAAACAAATTATAAGTACTATCTCTTGATACCTACTACTAGAGTATAGGAGCCTGGAAATGGTGGAAGTAATCCATATACAAACCATATAATACAGCTTCCGAGGATAGATAAGGTATGTATTTAAGTGTTTTGAAAGTGTGGAAATGTAATTATGTAACTTAGACTCAGTTAATAGATCGATATTAAGGGATATGTTTTATTTGCTATCCGTTCTTTCCTCGAATGGCTATAAATATTACTCTCTTCGTTCCTTGGAGATTGATTTTCTAGCATTTTCACACAAATTAAGAAACAATAAATTGTGTTTAGTAATTAATGTAATTTTTTGCAAAAAAAAAAAATTTCATAACAATGAACAAATAGCTATTCTCTAAATTTAAATAGCATCATTCAATATTTCTTGGAACTTACAATTTTTTTAATATAAATTGATTAAAAAAGTATAAAAAACCTACAACATCAATCTTTGTAGAACAACCAAAATATGCTAGAAAATCAATCTCCAAGGAATGGAGGGAGTAAATTTCATTTCCCATATAAATTGGGTTTGGTAACTCATTAACTGTCGTACCACCATTGCCGATGGAGAAAGGAAGAAAGTGGTGTTTCATGTTTTCTTTTGAAGACATATATCAATTAATATGTACACATTTATCTCTTCTTACATGAAAAATAACAAAGTTAAAAAAAAAAAAAAAAACCAAACCCAGTTATTCACAATCTCATTTTCTCGTCTTTTTTCTTTTTCTGTTTGTTAAATCTTCGTATGATCGTCTCGTACACGGAAGTCTCTAATTAGTTTATATTATATATAAAAAAAAAAGACTTCCAATTCCAAAAGCCCGAAATCTCTCTCCCCATAAATACTCTTTCTCCACAAGAGACTCCATAAAAAAACGAGCCATTTTTTTAGTTTCTTGTGACAATATGGTCTTCCTTCACAACAAGAAAAGAGTGTAAAGAAGAGAAGGAAATTAGTTTGAGTGGTTATCTGTTTTGGAGGTTGTTGTTAACGTTGTATCAACTTCCGTTAACAGCATCCGGAGTCGGTTCCCCGGCGTCATTTTCTTCACTTCCTCTTTTGACCATATGAATATTCTCTTCACCATGTTGCAGAATTCACTGCAACCACACACAAAAAAAAGCCAAAAGTTATTATTTTGATTAATGATTTCATCATCAACAAATATGAGTTTGTGTAGTGGAATTAGAGAGTGTTACTTACGGCCATGGGTCATCACCAACAAGCATCATATCTCCTTCATCGTCTGTGAAAACTATTTCCCATTGATTACGACTCCGCAGTTCGCCTTTTATCTCAAACAGCTTCTCAAGGTCGTCTATAAGCTCACTGTACCCATTCAGCGCTGTTAAATCCACTGCCCTCCCCACGGGTACACCTTGCATCTGCACCTGTTTAGCAATCACGGAATCAGGATCAGTGTTCAATCCCGCAAACAATTAGACACAGTGTATCTGAGTCATGAACTCACGGATAACACATGACATAACATATACAACTACTTTTCTCCACTGGCCGTGTTGTATGTGCTTTTCTGTGTATACCAAGTGTTTGTTACATACCTTGGTACGGGTTCTTGTAGAACTGCTTTGCTTGCTTTGGACCTCTTTTGGTGATGCCTGCGCAGGTTCCTGCTTTTTCTCGTCCGATTCTTTTGAAATATCTGATTTTGGGTCTGAGTTGCTATCCGGAGACGGTTTGGTTATGTTGATTGGTCGTACGGGTGCAGTTTTCTCATTGGAAGCCGCAAGAGAGGAACTCATCAGATCAATTCCAAATAATCTGTAACTAGTGGTTGTCTCGGGTTTCTTCTGCTCGACTGGGAAAACCATTTGGTCGTTCAGTGTTGAGTCTTTTGACACATTGGACACTGAGTAAGAGCTCATTAGCCAATCACAATTCTTAGTATCCTCAGTTGCATCACGATATAATTGCTGAGGAGAACTCCTCTGCGAGGTAATGCACGATTGTGCGAACTCACGGGATTGCATTAATACAGAACTCCAAAGGTTTGAACCTGTGTTGCCTACATCTAAAGACATAATGTGCGAGTGAGATATGTAGCAAGGAAGCTAAAGCTACGTACTAGCAAAGAAAACTGATGATTACATTGTGCCTCACCAAGTGCAGATACTTCGCTAACTTGACGAGGCCTTTTGTTTTTCATCACAACTGGAGGAGGAAGATTTTCTGAAGTTACAAACGGCTCAATTTCCCATGGTGAAACCTTGTCAGGTCTTGAAATCGATGCAGGCTCATCCCAATGAACCTACACAAAATTGTAGCAGACTGATTGAGATTTTACACTTAGAACCATTTTAAGAAGCATGTAAATAAGTGGAAGGATTTTACTTCTAGGCGTCGCCATATTGAGTCTTTCCAATGGGGGGAGCAGTCTTTAACGCCAACAACAGTGCCAGAAAATCTTTTTAAAGAAAAAGATGTGTTTAGAGAACAGCTTTGGGTACAAAGAATTTGCAGGGTAAATTAAAAAAATTCAGACTACCTTCTTTCAGGGGAATCATCTCCCTCAAACCGCATCTTAAATCTCATCCCTACAGAGAACTTGTTGCTTATGGCTTCGAGATATTTGTTCAAGCTAATGATGAATTGGCTTGTCCTGCTCAAACCGAGACTACATCAATAAGCAGAGTGTCGAATAAACTCATCACAAATGTTCCCGTAGAGTAATAACTGTATACCTTGGTTTATAGTATACGGTGAACATAGTTCGGGTTTGAGTAGCATGGCATGCAGTAGCAAGCACTCCAAGGTGCATGCTATGACTTGATATGACAGATGAAGGCATACTACTCTGTTGGCGATTAGCACGTCTGACTCCAACCCGCAACTCTCCGTTCTCCCCTCTGGACGATATAATATAATTTGGAAAACATAAGTTCAAAATCTAGCAATGCACAAGCAAAAGAAATAAAGCAAGGTAGTAGTGTGAAATATACCTCAGGAATACAAAGGTGTCCCCAGCAACCAATCTCTTCGATGTAACAAAGGTGCTCCACCCTGTCGTCAAAAGATGCCTCCGTGGTTGGCCTGTTTAGGGTAAAACAAGATCAGTAACCACAAACCCTAGTCTGTCACATGAGCATATCTTGTGGATATGGCCCAGAGGCAATCAGAAAATTATCATTTCATTTTAACTTTGTCATAGATGCATGAAGTCTGATCTATGTTCACAGGAAATGAATTCATCACCTCTAAAAATATGCTTGAATTTCCACTGATAACCATGGACATCTTCGGCTACTAACTCTTGGGTCGGGGTTTGCTGGGTCATATCCTAAAGGATGACAACAAATGAAATTCATATTAAAGACTGAAATCCACCAAGTGAAACTAAGCAAAAAAAATTCAGTGTCTTAATACCAGCAGAGGAAGGCATTCCGTCGCATGTTTCCTCAGAACAGAAAATCCACCATGTGTGCTTGTATCAGACGCAGTCAAAACCTTGCTGAAAGAATGAACTTTAGGCCTCTGCAACTCGGGAGGAGAGGGATGAGGACTCGCAGGTTCATCAACTTGCTGCAGTTTATAACATATAGAAAACAATTAGATACATCACTCATTGGCTTTGAGAAAGTTGCAACAAGTTACAAAATCCAACTAAAAATAATTGTCACTCACTGTTCCTTCTGGGATCAAAGTAATCTGAGCATAAACCTCATCAGTTTCTTTCTCCGCCTGATCAATCATCAAACTTTTGTTTAAAACAAAATATTCTACAAACAAGTCAAACAAGATTCCATCTATTGGTCATTTCCTAAAAGAAGAACACAATTCCCTATTGCTAAATTCATCAATTATATAGCTAGATCAACCCCAAAAAGGCTCCAACATATAAATTACTTGATCCATGGATCTCTGCATACCTGAAGACGAACGTTCATAACACTACACAAAATCTTCGGAGGAAGATCGAAAAGCGGATTCATTGTATTTAAGTCTTGTTGTGTTGACGCTTCAAGCTGAACAAACAAAAATAGAAAAAAAAAATTCAAAAAAAAAAAAATTCCTCTAAAACCACCGATCTAGCTAGAAAATCAAAATTGGATTGAGAAGAGGAACTTTACTTGTTCCATGTGACCTTGAGGAAAGTAAAACACTCTTTCTCCAGCTTGAGGAATATCAACCAAAGGTCCGGCGCATAACTTCCACAACTCATTATACAAATACTCTCCGTCTCCGTCACCTGATTCACCGGAAAATCCTCAGAAAATGTCGCCGGAAAAGTAAAAAAAAACCTCCGACTAAATTAATCATACCTCCGCGATTCGTCGTCATCAGCTCAAGCTCTTAACCAGTCTCCGCCGTCTCCGCCGTAAAGTCAAAATCGAAATTCCAATTAAATCTTCTTCTCTCTCCGATCAACGAAACTGAAAACAGTAAAGAGCCCTAAATAACTGCGAATTGAATTGAAGAAGGGAAGACACCACGAGCTTTGGATTCCTTTCTCTCTCTCTCTCTCTCTCTCTTGTTGTGCATGTAACGATGGCGAGATCTGAAGAATCGTAACGCAACGAAAATCACCAATCCTTCTTCTTCTTATGGAACTGTAACCTCTCTCTTCCGCAAAAAAAGCTTATTGAGTCTCCTCGTGAGTAAAAAGAACAAACGCCGTTACAGAGAATCTATTCAGTGGCTATAAAAACTCCGTTTAGAAACACACATACCTTCCTTGCTTTTTATCTCCGTTTTTCCCCCTGTCTCTACTTAAAAAACAAGTATTTTTTAATTTTATTTTACTTTTTGGTCAGGAATATATTGGTTTTAACATGTTGAAAAATATGAACCCTTTTTTGAAGAAGACATATTTGTTTAACCACTTTTGGCATACTACTTTTGAAGAAGACATAGTTAAAATGAGAATTTTCATTATACTATTTTTGGCATGTCATTCTACAGCTATGTCATCGTTTAAAATTCTTTACAAGAATTTCACTTTTTTATTTTTTTAGGTTTGGATTAACTATTTTATATTTAGGCTATAGTTTTTGGGGTAAGTTTAGAGTTTAGGTTTTGATTCTTTCGCGAAAAAGATTGAGAAAAAAAAAATTTGTCTTTTTCTATAAAATGTTGCATATTTACAATAAATTTGCAAAAAGACATGTTTAAAAAAAATATTTTCAAGTGTGATACGTTTATAATTCCCCCTTGTAAATTTTTTTTTTTTTGATAACTCATAGATTTTTTATTAATTTCACTTTATACATTAGTTAAATTCTGACAGAAATTATTATTTTACATCATCCACATTAAAGAAAATTCATAACATAATATGTAATGCACACAAACATATAATGTGTCGAGTTTTTTTAGTTCGTTTTGTAGTTTAATTAGAAATGATAATTTATTTGTTTTTTTTAAATAGACAAAAAAACAAATAATTAAAAAAAATGTTTACGTGTGTCACCTAGTAAAAACAATTAAACTCAATTGCGTTCGTGGACTTAAAAATAATTACAGGATAAATCGTAAATGTGCTGGCTTTTATTGCTGGTACGGAGCGTGAGAGCGCGTGCTGTGTCATTACGGTAACGAAAACCGATAAGCGAAAGTTAACACCTCCGTTATCGTTAAGGTTCCGTTCACTTTTGCCGTCTGTTCCAACGCAGGCAACAAGACTGGCAAATCATAATCAAGTTTGACCTCATTTTTGTGGATAAATTACCATACTGCCACTAAGCGTAAGCTTGTGGGAAGTGTTGGATTGGATTACTCACGGTTTCACCAATAACCCGGCACTGGTCACACGCGATACACAATTTCACCTTGCAAGAATTACTGTCCGACTCCACAATTTCCTATTTAAAAAACATTGAATTTTAAATTTAACCATGATGCATATAGTGGATCTGACAAAAACAATATGAGGTTTAAACTACACAATTGTTTCACATAACAAATTTTAACTTATTTTATATATTCTAAAAAAAAATATTATATCTTGCAAATGCATATATAAAACTTTTGTTTTGGCCTGCATTTATTAAACTTAAATACTTCCATTCATAATTTTATCAAAATTTTAGTTCTGTGGTCAGACTATTGTTACTATATATTTTATCATAAAAAGAGTTACTGGATAGTTATTGCAAATTTTCATATGTATTCTCTCTAGAAACTGTATAATGGAGTTCATTTAATTTT
Source organism: Draba incana (assembly GCA_963576765.1). Taxonomy (NCBI): domain Eukaryota; kingdom Viridiplantae; phylum Streptophyta; class Magnoliopsida; order Brassicales; family Brassicaceae; genus Draba; species Draba incana. The sequence continues at coordinate 8,693,336 of OY755210.1, read as the reverse complement.
TAAACACATTTTATAAACAACTGGTTTGTAGATATATATTTTGAACGTTATATAAAGGATCTAAACATACGTAAGTTGTTGGAATACTATTAAGCATCCACAATGTACATGTCCAATATTATATCCATGGTCCATCTTTTTATTTACCAATAAACTAATTACATTATTGTTTAATTAGTTTTGTTTTGTTATGCTTAATATATAACGAATTGGTCAGAAAAACGTCACCTATGACGTCTTTTGACAACTTCTGTTCCCTTTAAGGATATAAAATAAGTAAAATGCCTTTAAACCCACCACCACCATCTCCGGATTTCTCTTTCTCATTTTAAGACTATATTATAGTACTTTTTTAATAATAACTTGGTATCTTGTCCCCGTATATTCGCAGAGCTTGTTCAAACGAATCTCAAAATGAGTAAGCAACCATTTATTTAAATAATTCCCACATTTTTGGTCGCAAATGAGCTCAACTCATTTACTGAGAGTTTGAGTCATTTTAGTAGTACTATATAAAGTTTATATGGTGAACTCCATCAGTCATCTATTTTTATATTTGATTTGGTTTTAACCCCACAGTCAATCGAAAATAGTTACTCTCATATAGTATACGGCATATCACTTCTTCAAGCTTTGACGATTTCACTCTATCATGTTGGGGAATTTCTTCATTTAATTTATTTTGGTAATGTTTGAGAAAATAACTAAAAGGTATCAAGTGTCTTTAACAACCGTAAAATACGTATATGCAAAATCTTGGGGTCACATGATCGAATGACGTTTAAGACGGAATTAATATTAGGTTCGATTGGTAACTTTTTAAAAATCTGGAGCGGTAAGTTTTATAGTATAGTGCAAAGTTGTATAGATAAAGATTTGAGATAAAGTTGTATAAATAGATAAATATTTGAGATAAAGCTGTATAAATAAAGCTAAGTGTAATAGTGTTGGTAAAATCTAAAGCGATACAAATTTAAAAGTGGAATAAAGATTATAAAGATTATTAAGATGAGACAAAATATTATCATGTGACATTTGGGACGAGACTAGTATTACCGCCTAGTAATTAAGGAACACAAATAAAAAATTAATTTGTTGCTCAAAAAAAAAAAAAAATCAGTAGTACCAATATTTGTCTTCAAAACGATTAACATTGACTTGGTGATTCATAAGCCATAAATAAATTAATTTGCTACTTTTTGGGGAAAATGAAAAAATACAATATTTTGTCTTCACAACCATTAGCATTGACTTGGATTTAGTGATTCATAAGAAAGAAGTTAATTTCTTGAATAACGAATCAATGAATATTTTATTTTATTTTTTAAAAAGGAAAAATGTTGATGATTCCCTAATTCTTTGCAGAAAATAACACATCGCAGAAAGTCATACTGAGCTTCATCTTGAATATGAGAAGAGGTTCATGTTTTTATGATATTATCGAATGAAAATTTACAAACACTTTCACTAAACACGTTCACTCAACAATGCCTAATTAAAAAAAACTTTATACTTTCTAATCTCTAAATTTAGATATGATATGTTCGATATGCTTGATTAATGAACTAATTGATCAGTAAATAAAATATTTAGGTTGATATTCTCAAATAATGGCTTTGATAATATCAACTATACCATGAGCTATAGGACATGCTTATTCACACACAAATTAAAAGATACAAAACATAATGTTTATATACGTGTTTCAGACGAGATTTCGAATAAATCTGAATTCCACGAACTGTCGATTTGGATTATTGGTTGGTCTTTGCATATCTTCAACTTGCTGGTCTAAGGGGATTCATAAGTTCCATGACTTCTTTGAAAATCGATTTTTTTCAAATATTTATATTTTGAAGGAAAATTAGGGTCAATAACAATAAAGAAAAGTTATAATTCAAAAACTAACTATTTGACCTAATTTTAGTGTTTTTGATTAGGCTACATAAGCTAATTTTGTTAGTTTATGAATTATTAATTTTTTTGTTCTTATTCTTGCAATTCACCCAATTTTAAATAAAATTTTATTATATTTAGTAAACCATCATGTATATTTAGAAAACACAAGTTTCGTTCGAGCTTAGCCACAATTGCAATTATTATCATTATCATAATCAAATACAAAAAAAAAAAAAACCTGAAAATCTTTGTATATAGTTAGAAATTTGACAAATTATATAAATTCTTACAAGTGGCTACGCAAAAGGAATGATAGTAGGCTTCGTACGTACAAATTACACATAGGAGGACGATAGTGGGAATGATTATTAGGATTTAAACATCTATTATTAGGCTTTAATATATCCCAAATCAAATTATAAATCATAAAATGGTACAAAAAGGAGATAAATTGCCAATCAAAGTAAGGATTTGTGTGAATGATTGTCTTTACACTAGTCATTATTGCGCCACAATGGTTGTAAATAAAATTTGGTATAAATAGCTTAATTGCTTGACACCTGTCATTATACATATTGGACTGTGCTTTATTTTATGTGTATGCTCGTGTGTATGTGTGTTTATTTTTAACATATTTTAATTAATCAAAACTGTCCCCATAACCCCCTCTTAAGAGCCAAGGGTCACATTTGGAATAATTAAATGGTACTTATAATATTTAACTATAATACTGACATTGTAGTTGAACAAGTAATCTTGCCGTAAGATGCATAATAACTAATAAATGAGGATTCTAAGATGCTTAATAAAATTGGAATAAGATTTAAACAATAATTTAGTAAGTATTTATACGTGTGAGCAACAAACTAACGATAAAATTATATATACAGTGAAATCTTTTTTTTTTATATACAGTGAAATCTAATGCTCCGAAAGATACAATATTAGATACTTGTTATAAATAAGTTATATACAGACTACAGTACATTGTTTTTCAGCACACGTTAACTGTGTATATATATATATATATTTTTATGAAGATAATAATATAGAAAAAACATATTGAGTAAAATCTATATAAAAGGAATATATAGAGAGAAAATAGCAAAGATGCATAGTACTATGATTGGCTGGACAAAGAAAGAGTATGCGCACCCATCTGGAGACCAACTATTTGGATGTTTCATGGCCTATAATCTACATATTTCATTTATTAAAGAGTATAATAATATACATTAAAATATACTTCTGATACCTAAGAAAGTATTTTGATATTATGTTACGCTCTTTTTCTTTTCCAGGCACGGTTTTGGAGAAATCTTTAACCAGTGTCTAATACCCTTTTGCCAACCTTTTAACCCTTGGATATTACCACAAAAAGTATTTTTTACCCAAGAATATTTTAACATAATTTCTAACCACTTTTTCTTCCCCAAAAGAGAAAGAGTTGATCCTCCTCCACCAGCCAGAACATCCCTCTCCATGGTTCCACCTCCGACATCAGTCGGAGGGTCCGGTTGTTTCAAGCATGATAAGTTTCTATTCCCTCAACCCTCTTCCTCCCAGGCACAATAAAGCCCACCAGTCCTTCCTCCATCGCCAAACTGCTTCCCCCCTCTTAAAGCTCCTCTCCAAACCCCTTTTGTTAACCAATCATGGCTCATAGTATACCCTACCATGAAAAGGCAAAGCTACGATGACATCAAACCAGGATTCTAGAATATCCAGAGTAAAGGTGAACCACTCTGACAAGTCAACCCTAATTCTCAAACACTCTCTTAGTCTAGTGGGATGAGTAACCCACCAAAAGTACCAAACGGTGTAGTCCATCACACCGTTCTTCGCAGACAGATGGAAGACCTCAGTACGACCTGTAGGCTCAGATCTTGGTCAAGGTCGGTTTCAATTCCAATTTAAAAATGAAGAGGAACTGTAACTGGTGCTATCCAACAGGCCATATCATTTCGCAAAATGTATGCTCATTATCTAAAGATGGAAACCTACCATATGTAGTAGCATCCCATCCCAAATCCCTTTTGGGTGAGAGATCAAGGTCTCCCTATTCACTTTTGGACTCATGAGACAATTCGGTAGATAGGTGAAAATATTAGAGAATATGAGAACACATGTATAACACCACCGATGACTAGAGTGAATGTAACACCCCAAACCTGATCTAGGTCAAAGTCAACCCGATCTAGGTCAAAGTTAACTCGATCTGTCGCACAACAGTCAAACAAGAAGATGAGCGACAAACCTTAGACCCAGATTCAGATCGGAGATGCCACGTTCGTATACTCGGCCGTCCGTCCCGAGGTTCCAAAAACTCATTTTAGAATCTTAGAATAAACGTCCGAGCACACGGTTCCTATCGATCAAAACTTCAAGGCTTTTCAACATGAGTCTTGAAAAAATAGTTGGATCGTCCGGACAGGACTAAGTATCATACGAAACCCAAGATATTTAAAACTGTGCCTTTATTTATATATACTTAGATTTTAAACTGTTACAAAATCTATATGCTCGCGAGTCTGATATTCCAAAACATTTAAGTACATAATAAACAGTATTTATTTGCAAAAGCAATGAAATCTACCACTGATCTTCCTAATGTTCCATCATGTGCTCCCAAGGGTCTGCCCGCTAAAGGTTACCTGCAAAACAAATTAAGTCTTGAGCACTAGTTGCCCAGTAAGTTTAGGCTCCCCTAACAGTTAATAATATTCCCAACCTAAAACCCAAAATAACAATCAACAAGCAACACTCAAATGCATGCATAATTAACATGAACAATATATGCTATGCATTATCATTTTCCATTCCATAAGGCCTTACAGGTTGTCAATTCTCATCACGTGTATACAAAGACATCGTTCGGTCCAAAACCACGAAGGCTAAGGACTTAGGATCCATTAATAATTCCTGTGGCCGTACTCATACGCTACCACATCGGAAATTCTGCACCGATCGCTTATGCAGTACACAGCCCTAGGCTGCAATCCAGTCTCTCTGTGTCTTCGTAAACTTAAACCATTACTCCCTAGTCAATGGCCAAGTCACGGATCAAGGAAATGACCAACCGCGCACATAACAAGTTTATATGATTTATGAATCTAGCATGAATGCATATAAACTTGTAAACACATTCATTTTAGATTCATACTTAGCAATTCTAACGATTAATTATATGAACCTCTACGACTTTAAAGCGTAATAATAAACAAACACGTGTGTTCCACTCATCTAACACACGAACAAGCATCACTTAGACTCACCTTTGCCTTAGGAAAAGTATGCGATTTTTCCTAGACTTCCTACTCGCGGACCCTTAGATTCGGACTAGATCAAATCAAGACTCAGAAAATACTCCTTCGGCTCTACGGGAATTTTCTCGGAACTAATCCGACGTTTCCGTGTTGGATCATAAGTTTTCTTGATAAAATTCTAGAATTTTTTAGATTGGAACAGAGTTTTAGTGGAAGGATTTTTGGGAAAAAGGGGTGGAACAAGAAAATTCTCTAAGGAACTTTTTGGACAAAAGGATAATCTTAAGGATTTTCGGACAAAGAATAATGCTAAGGATTTTCGGACAAATGATGAAACATGGGATTTCTCTAAGGATTTTTGAACATGGATGGGAGAAAATTATCAAGGGGGAGTAAGGGTCATATATATAAGATTGGTGGTAGGTAGTGGTAGGTACGGTGGACGGTGCTCGAATGGCCACATCTCATCATCCGGATTTCGCCACATCACTCGGCGTTGTGGGGCAATAACAACCACTCACTCTACCTATCCGATGATGTGGCGTGACATGAGCCACACACGCCACGAACTCACGGCGTAGCACTTTTCTAGCCACACAAGCCAACTACCCCCCAACGTGGTGGCCACATGTTTCTTCCGATCGCGGCTCGATGTTTTCTCGGGCATTTTTTTATCCGCGGTACACGCTGAACTATCCCATAATTATTTTCCTCGACCCAAATTCATTTTTTTCTCGATCGAACTTGAATTTTCTATAACCAAAACCTTTCTAATTACTTTCTTTAACTTTTCTAAGTTAAAATTCTCCTAGGCCGCAACTTAGAAAAATTGTGGCCACTCCGGCCGACCTTAGGCAGTGAACGGGTCATTACAATGAAGGTTCATGTCAATGGCCTCAAACCCCTTATTACTACCTCCATAGTTGAGTATCCCAATGGAGATAAAGTCATAGCCTACTTTGTCTATGAAAAATTTGAAAAATATTTCACAAACTGCAAGAGGCCAGATTACGATCATAAGGAGTGTCCTGAGGTGATATATATCCCAATAATAGAGATATTTATGCAAACCTGCAGCACTAACAACCCTTCCAGACCTGAGGAGGACCCCAAAGCATTCCTCAACCAAGCAAAAGAAGGGGTAGTGGAGAAAGAATGGCTCAAAACATACATGTGAACCACAACAGCCGCCACACTGATAGCCATAAAGGAGATACTCATCTAACTACGGTGACTGGATGGACTGGATGAGACCAGAAGGAGAACCAGAGATGATAGGTACATACTCTATCACTCAGAGAGAAGGATCACACCCCCCAAGAATGAGGCTTGGGAAGATAGAGAGGGCCAGGCTATGCACCATTTGGCACCTATAATCTAACAGAAGAGACAGAGAAGAAACCTCAAGATCAAGCAAACCAAGATTAGAGATAGTTATAAACCTTGCACCCCACCACCAATCACACACCATGAAGTAATTAAAGTGGTTGTGGGTGAGCTAAGGGATGTAATGGTGCGTTATTCTAGTTGTCAAAACCCTGTTGCAAGCGCAGTAAGAAGAGAAAGATACAAACAGTCTAAAGAAATAGGAGAACTCATTGATACTGCTCTTCAAATAGTCCAAGCTAATGCTTACCGCTGCATACAACCTCCGCCTTTAGAAAGAATCCCAGTGCTTGCAAAACTGGGAGCCCTGAATCAAAAAAACACAGTAACTCTAAAAGATCCTGAACCAATAAACCTAGAGGGAATCCCTCATGTTGTGGTGCAGAAGAACCCCTTACTTAGTCAAGGCAAATGGAAATTTGGTAGACCCCCCCATGAAAGAAGAAGACATAAATGAGCCCTAAGAGTCTAGTAGGGACAAGCTACAGAAAAATAAAAGACCACTTAATCCATAATTCACCTAAGAGGAAGCCAAACAACACATCAAAACAAATAGAAGAGAGAATTCAATCTTTTGGCGTATGTGGACATAATTTAAAAGCCACAGAACCATCTATGGGTCCAAGAATCAACATAGTCTCGAAGATAAGGAAGAAGAAGATGGATTTTCATATTCCCTTAAATCCTCTTCCTTAAAATTGCAAGTTGGAACTATCAAGGCCTGAGGAATCTCTTGACAGTCCAACGACTCAGAGAGATCAGGCGAGAGCCCTCACCTGAGGTGATATTCCTCTTTGAAAAAAAAAAACTCTTAAGGAAGTGGTTCTTTAAAAGCTAGCCTAGATGAATTACTCAAACCACATGCTGATTCCCCCCATGGATGTAGAGGAGGAGGTTTAGCCCTCTTCTGGAAGCAGGAGATCAACTTGGAAGTTCTTTCATCGTGTGATAATTACATTGACACCAAAATCCTCTATGAAGGTAAATCAGTCTTCATAACCTTCATCTATGAGGCCCCAGAAAGATAGAAAAGGAAGGTGATTTGGGTCTACCTTATCCAGTTGGCCATTGTGCGAGCAGGTCCAAGGTTTATCACCAGTGATTTCAACGATATACTTAACTATTCAAAAAAACTAGGCGGCCCAGAGAGAGTTGAAGGAACATTCATAGACTTCAAGTCTTTCCTCTCAGAGGGAGACCTCTATGACCTTCAATACTCTGGGGATTTCTTATCATGGCGAGGAGCTGGACATGAGCAGTTGGTCCGTTGTAGACTAAATTGAGCATTAGCCAATAACGACTGGGTTGAGACTTTTTCGGTGGCTCACAGCGAATATCTGATGTTTGAAGGGTCCGACCACTGACCAATAGTGTCCCATTTTGATCTTTTGAGAAAGAAGAAGAAAGGGATTTTTTGGTATGATAGGCGATTTCGGTGTAACGAGGAAGTCAAAGGCTTCATTCAGAAGACATGGACCCAAGCAAAAAAGGCCACTGTTGCCCAAAGAATTACCAAGTGTCGCTGGGCTTTAATTGAGTTGAACATGGCCCATTTCATTAACAGCCAAGAAAATATCTCTGAGGGCAAACATAACCTCAAGGCGGCGATGACTAACCCTAAACCCAATGGAGAACTTATCGCTGAGATCAATGAACAACTCTAACAAGCTTACAAGGACGAATAAGACTTCTGAAAGCAGCAGAGTCGTAACATGTGGTTGAGTCAAACACTGGTTACTTCTACGCCATCACCAAAAGCCGAAATGCAATTAACAGTCTCTCGATTATTGAAGACAAAGAAGGAACTCCAAAATTTAAAGAATCTTAAATCGTCAATGTTGTAGTATTCACATCGGAGAATGGCCGAAGAAGACATATCGTAGAGGAAGCAATTAAGCCCCGTGTGTCAAAAAACTCCAATCGACTCCTTATTGCGGATCCAACGAAGGAAGAGATCCGTGAAGTAGTATTCTTTATCTATACTGACAAAGCTCCAGGGCCTGACGGGTTTTCGGCCAGTTTTTCCATTCCAACTGGAATATAGTCGGTCCAGAGATCGTAGTAGAAATCCAAGAGTTTTTCTCTACTGGTGTGCTACAAAAATCAAGCAACAAGACTTATATTCTACTCATCCCAAAGGTGCATGCTCCCAAGAAAATGATGGAGTATCAGCCTATAGCTCTCTGTAACGTGTATTACAAAATTATACCCAGGCTGCTTACAAGGAGATGCCAACCGATATTATCTGATCTAATCGCTGTGAATCAATCGACGTTCGTTCCTGGAGGAGCAATCGGTGATAATGTTCTTATAACCCACGAAGTACTACATTACCTTAAAAACTCAAAAGCTATAAAGCATTGTTCCATGGTACTCAAGTCAGACATGAGCAAAGCATATTATCGCTTGGAATGGGGGTTCATAAGACTAGTTCTGACACGTATGGGCTTCCATCAGTGTTGGGTTAAATGGACGATGCAATGCGTATGCTCTGTCACTTACTCTTTCCTGATCAACCATGAACCCTAAGGCCATGTAATTCCATCCAGAGGCATAAGAAACCCCTTGTCTCCTTATTTGTTCATCCTCTGCAGCGAGGTATTATCTGGTCTCTGTCAAAATGCACAACAAAAAGGATCTTTTAGGGGACTTAGAGTGGCCAGAGGAAGCCCGTGGATAAACCATCTACTGTCCGTCGACGACACGATGTTCCATTGTAGCACTTATACAGAGAACATCTCAACCCTCTCCTCCATCCTGGCCAAATACAGTGAAGCTTCAGGTCAGTTCATTAATTTAGACAAATCATCTATAAGCTTCTCCCGGAAAACCCCACTAGAGATAAGAGATGGAGTGAAAATAACAGTGGGAATAAATAAAAAAAGGTGGAGTATGCAAGTATTTAGGATTGCCATAACATTTTGGCCGTAGGAAGAAGGATTTGTTTACGGGTATCACTAATAATATTAGACAGTAGGCCATAGGATGGTCAACTAGATTTTTATCTGGGGCTGGTAAAATGGTCATGCTTAAGAGTGTGTTATACTCAATGTCTTCCTATGCCATGAGCTGTTTTAAGGTCTCTAGCTCCCTTTGTAAACGAATCCAGTCAGCCTTAACACGCTTCTGGTGGGATAACAGTAGTGACAAAATGAGTATGTGATGGATTGCTTGGGATAAGTTAACACAACACAAGGCTAATGAAGGTCTGGGTTTTCAGGATATAAATTGCTTTAATGATGCTCTGTTTGCAAAAATCAACTGGAGAATGCTGACTAATCCCAATGGCTTGCTAGCAAGAGTTTTAATGGGGTTGTACATCTACACCTCTGATTTCCTCTCTTGTATATGCCCCACTAATGCCTCCCATGGCTGGAGAAGTGTGTTGATAGGGAGACACCTGCTTAGACAGCACCTAGGGTGGGCAATAAGAGATGGAGAACTAGTTAATATATGGGAAGAGAACTAAATATCCACCTCTAAACCCATTGCTCCCGATGGACCTAGTAGACAAGAAGACTCAGAGTTGAAGGTGAAAGACCTCCTTGAGGAGAATCTGCAAGACTGAAATATAAGAAAGATTCAAAGCCTATTTCCTCAGCTAGTAACAGAAAACCTGAAAATCAAGCCTAGTGTTAAAGGAGCAAAGAATACCTGAAACAGAGTTACCCTGCCAAAGATGTGGTGAACCAGAGACTATTGCCCACAAGAAGGCCCCCACTGGCTGCTTTCCAAAGGAAGGTCTTCAGCTTTAGAGCAGTGTGCAAATGCCAAATATCTACATCTAGTTGAGTTTCGTATGGCTTGGGATTGTAGGACTAGTTTCGTGGGCTGCATAGTACCCAGACTTGGTGGTGTAACTTCCTGATTTTTTCTTTAGCCAGATTCTCTGATTTTTTCGTGGACTAGCATGTACGGGCTTTTGGGTTTGGAATTTCTGGAATAATAACTCGAACATGTAGATCTAGTAGCATAATGTGATTGTTGGCCAAAAACAAGACAAATTTAAAGATGGTATAAAATCTTAACATTTATACCCAAAAAAAAAAACTATTTATTTATTTGGAAGTGCTATTTTTAGATTATTATAGATATGTATAATTATTTTCTTGATGTTTCAAATTTCAGCCTTGCATATTCATAAAGTTTTTTTTTATCAGAGATTATAAAAGGGTTTATTAGTTTATTCTTAGGTAGGGAGATTCAAATTTGAGATCTTGGATCGCAATTCTTTTAGAAAATCTTCTATTACACTCATAAAATTGTTGAAGCTAGATTTAAACATGTTATAGAAAAATAACTAGATTTAGACAGACTAGATAGATCATATATGTTACAACTTAAAGTTTTGATATTGATTTAACAAGAATTATAGGATTTCTTGAATTTATAAAGTTGGATAAATGTATTAAACTTATAAATTTGAGGGTTTTAGGCTAAATTTGAAATATTGTCCCAGCACTAATAACAATGACTTATCTCTTGAGCTGCCACATTTTCCATTGATTTTACAGTGTAAACCATGCTTGAATATTTTGTCCGATTACCGTCTAATGTTTTTATAAATAAATAAAAGTAAAAAGAAAAATTATTGGCAAATGCTAGAAATTAAAGAAACATATCCATTTAAATTCCACGTGAATGCAACTCCCACCCGAATATATTAATTTGAGTGTTAAAAATAGGGGTGGGCAAATTACCCGAACCCGAAGTCCGAACCCAAGCCCGACCGAAAAAATCCGGTTCGGATCGGTTCTGGATATGACAAAATAACCGATTGGTTTTCATCTCCCAATTATTTTGGTTACAGTTCGGTTCGGATTTAAACCGAAATCCGAAATCAGATCCGAAGAAAATATATGCGTTTATTGTGACATTTCCTTAGCCTCATCCAAATCTTCACTTTAGGCAAATACAATCATAAAGATTGAGAGAATTTCAGTGTGATTCGAGTGAATATTCATCACAATCATTCGAATTCCTTAATCGATCCGAAATTAGTTGCAAAACCTTAAGCAAAAATCTCTAAACCCCTAATATATATACAATGACATTATTATTTTCGGTTTATATCGGTTATAACCGATCCGAACGCGATCCGATCAAAGTTTGGATCATTATTGGATTTCATATACAGTATTTAAAACCGATCCGAACCCGATATCAAATAACCGATCCCGAACCGAATATTACAAAATATCCAAATTTTTATATCCGAAAATCCGAAATAACCGAACCGAACCGAACCCAAATGGTCAACCGAACGCTCACCCCTAGTTAAAAACAAGAATCCGAAATCGAAAGGGAAACATTAACTAATTCATAGAATAATCTAATACGCTTAGGCGAACCATCTAAAGTTTACTCGGATTTATTAAACAAAACAATTAAAACAATTTTTTTTAACAAAAATTCAACAATCAACTTATAAAAAATGTAATGTAATTTCAAAAGAAAGGGACCACATATTTTTTTCATTCATTAAGGTAGCCGGATAAATAAACTTATACATGGAAATGTTATTGGTCGTTGATGTTCAAATTATTTAATAAGATAATAATAATAAAAATATAAAAATTATAATAATTCTAGTGATTAGTGACCGGCTACAAAACAAAAGGTTCCGGGTTAAGTGGGATCTTTGTTCCTCACGTTTCCCCCAAATAGAGTCGTCTTTTCTTGTACTTTCTCTCTGAGATTCCCTTAGCGTTGGATCTTTCAGTACACTTTGATCTCAAGTGTGTTTTCAAAAATGTATCAGTCGATTCGATTTGATCAGCAGATGCAAGGTTATTACGAACATAGTTTTTAAGAATTCTTATCGATTTTTGGCAACCCTCGTTGACGCCAATAAAAAGCTATTGAGCTTTTTAGTAGCATAACTATTAAGAAATGACCCTTTGCACGTAACAACAACTACATATTCAGAATCTCCAAAAGAACATGTCTAAAAACAAATGCGATCGACCCAACAAAATAATTAGCAGATGACTCGCATTTTCGCGCAAGTTTAAAATTAATCAGAAACAAGAAAAGACCAAGTATGTCAATTGGAATCCTCCTTACCAAAACCTTCCCGATAAAATTGAACTAAAAACCAATTCCAAGTCCAAATCAACCTTATGATGAGTCACAGAAACGCCAAAGGGGATGTCGAGTAGTGATGGTGCACCATGAACCACCGGTTATTGTGAAGTTCAAACATATTGGTGATGCGCAATGGTTCTCTAACAACTTGATGGTAAGGGATCATGGAGACCAAAGCCACATTGGCCACAACCCGGACCCGGACATCAAAGGCATCAACAAAGTCAACTCCTATATTCCAGCAATCGAACCACTCCTTCCATTTTCGCATCACTCTCTCGCGCCTATAAGCAAAGAGTACAAGTGTTCAACAATTCATGGATTCACAGGTTACACTGCACAAAGCCCCTTCAAAAGATTGCATAGACCATTTAAAAAAGTTGTAAAGAAACCCAAGTTTCATCATTTCGACCAAAAAAAAAAAAAAAACCCAAGTTTCATCAAAAGGAGAGACATTACAACCCTCTCAAAGACCATTATCCGGAAACCATTTGGAGTTTTAAGAAACGGAAGAAGCAAGCATAAGAAATTACCCTGTGTAAAGGTCACCCGATCCTCTTAAACACGTCACATAGTCTGACTTAAGCCAGTATCGACGCATCCTGTCAAGTGACTTGGCAATGATGATGTTGAAGAATTCAGAATTCACTTTTATGATTGTTTTCGTAGCTGCATAGTACGCTTTCCACCCGTTAACCGGGATGACAATACCTTGTTCCTCAGGAAATTCCTTGTATAGATATAAAAAAAAAAAAAAAAAAAAGATCAGCAAAATCTTTAAGACTATTAAACTGTAGACAAATTCCATTCAATTAGAGAATTCGAGAAAAGGCTAGAACCACATTATCCTAAAACCCGAGGGGCAAAGAACAAAACCCATTTCTTCAATGATGGCACAGAACAAAACCAATTTCCAAACTTTGTTCAATGGATAATGAGTGATAAGAGAGTCGAGATCACCTTGTGGTAAAGGGACTTCCAATGGTTATCGTCATTAGCGGCCTTCCTCATCAAGGAACTGGTCATCGACAATCGGCAGAGACTGGAGTAATCCAAGAAACTAAGCACGTGGCTCGTAATCTCTGGATGCAACTGTTCGATCATGGACAATCCTGCCTTATCATCAGAGAGACGCACCGCCTTTGACATAGTCGAAAGCACCACCATCAAGAAGGAGAGGAAGGAATGATTTCAATAGAGGAGAGAATTTTTCACCTCTAAGAAGATAAATTTGTATGTGTGGTTCTAACTGTACTCAAGTAATTATCCAACCTTTACCCTTACTCTTCTCCGTTAAAAATAACTTATCGTTATCAAAACGCGTAACATCGCTTACCCTTATCCGGAAAGAACGAATAATATGATCAGGTAAGGAAAGGATTGGATTACGCGACCCAAAATGTGCACACCTAACATTTACAAACTTACCGATTCTGGTTAAGCTCTGAATTCTAATAAGAGTCCTAAATTGGAATAGCAAGGTTGTTAAGAAGCCCCAAGGCTAATTCCTATATATCTACCTAATTAAGTAAGAGAGTAAATTAATGGAAATCATGATGCTGCTGCTTAGCATTACCATTACCCAACCGCCCATAGTCGTGTAGAGACTAACCAAATCGTTGCTAAGACCACAAAAAGAGACTTATCAACAAAATTCCGACCTTTTTGCTCTCTAGATTTGCTTGCTCTCTCTCAATCTTGTCAACATCCAATATGATTTCAAGTAACAAGTAACAACGTTTGTAGATTTTGAATATTCCGTTACTCTCTACATAATAAGAAAGAGTACTGACCTCAATGCAAGAGATTTCCAGAGCTCTAGGTCTCTAAGTTCCTTTTCCTGCTCAAAGAATATAGAATTCATTTCTAGTGTTTTTCAACAGATATACATCAAGGACATAAAAATAAATCGGAATACAAAAGAGGAAGAGAGAAGAAAAATTTACCATTTTCTCTTTCCATTCTGCGATCTCTCTGATTTCAGCTTTGCTTTTTCTCCACAAGCGTAAGTGTTCTGTTCATCTCCAAGCTAACTTCTGGTTGCTTCTCGTTCATTTCCTTTACAGCGTCTTCAAGAACCGATAAATTCATCTCAACCGATTTCACTTTCTGCATCAACACTTTCCATACATTATCTTCCTGATCTCTCTGATTTCAGAGGAAGAAAATTACCATTTTCCCTTTCCATTCTGTGATCTCTATTTTGCTTTTCCCCACAAGCATCAGCGTTCTGTTCACCTCCAAGCTAACTTCCGGTTGCTTCTCGAGAAGCGATAAATTCATCTCAATCGTTTTCACTTTCTGCATCAACACTTTCCATATGTTATGCTTTTCCCTAACCTCATATTTCTTGTCTCCAATGCTAATTAATCGTCTTGAAAACATCGTCTTTCTTCTTCAGAGCTTCAGTTTCCTTGCCAATCTGATCTGTCCCACTGTTTTCCTAATTTTGAAGGGTAATGCTCCAATGCTATTAATCGTCTTGACAACAACCGTAATGTCTGGATCTGCTTATCGTTTGCAGCCACAAAGCTCCCAGCATGAGTCCACATATCGGTCGGGCAACTCAGGCTCCCCGACAAGCTAAACTCTTTGAGATTTGAAGAGTAATGTTCGAAATTAGCAATCCTCACCGTGTCAACCAGCGTCTCCTCCGCAAGTTCAATCACGACATTACTTATTAGACACGGGTTCCTTAGCTACTTTTGCGCCTTTGATAGCAGAAGCATAGTTATAGCCAATTCCATCAGGTTCTAACCTATATTTCAGCATCTCCCGAACTCGTCGACACTGATTCATCAGCAATTCTATCTGTAAAAGAAATTGGTTACTTGAGAGATTGGATCACAAAGCAGCACAGTATAAGAATGTCTGGAATAATATTAGAATCTGTTTTCCAAATTCAATGATAAATTCACCCACTGATTATAGCATATTACGGCAGAAACAAAGGACAAAACATTTTACCTTGATAATTATGGCTAAGGCCAAGCTTCAATTATACGAGGAAGATAGCGAAAGAGGAAGATAAGGAAATTTCTCGTTGAGGCATATCGTCGAACAACTTCATCATACTAGATGGAAGATAAGGAAATTTCTCATTGAGGCATACCGTCGAACAACTTCATCATACACTAGATTCCACTTGGCTACGATTCTCTTTCAAAGCCCTAGCTACGAAATCATCATCGAGATTGTTCATATCGCCGGAAAGAGATGACCCGGATTTCAATTCGCACAGAAGTGTAAACGAAGGACGCAGAATCGGAGCTCTTTTATCGAGTTTTTGCAGCAAAATCGTATTTTCTGGATCGATTTCTTGGGAAACGAATACCGAGCGAGGATACAGAGTCTACAAAAGCCATTTCACGACGATGACCATGAACAGATGAAGAAAAGCCTCAACGGAGAAGATGTAATCGCATTGCCAAATTCGAATTTAGAGGTTTATTGGACTCAGCTGTTTTGTTTCTTCAGTTAGCTTTGTTGCTAATTTTTATCCGATCCGACTCCAAACCGGGTTTCTCTTTGAACCCGACACACGATTATTAATTGAAAACAAAAACCATATCATTAAATAGGCATGTCAAACGGGCCAACCCGGCCCGAAAAATATATGGCCTTATTTTTTAAAGCCTGGTCCGGCCCGACTCGGGTTTCAGGATTTTATGAGTTTTTCGAGCTTTTATTTTGAAACAAAAAAATAAAAAATAATAATTATTTATCGATAAAACCGAGCTTTGTTTCGTCAAACAACCCATAAGAATAATATTCTGACTTTTATCAAGAGAATTAAACACCTACTAATAATTTTCCTTACTAAAAATCCAATTTAACTAAAAACAAAAATTATACCAAACGAATGTAAATATCAACTGAATCCAATTAACTCTAAATAAATAGTACTACCAAACAAAACATAAATCAAAATACTAAATTCTAGATAATGGAGTTAAAAATTGGAATTTCGGATTTGTTTTTTAAAACACAGTAAAATAGAACTAAAAAGTTAAAAGTTTTGGTTTATGAATAATATATACAAAATATTTTAATGAAGATATCTTTAGAAAGTGTCTTTAAACAAAATTTGTTGTTAAAATTTTAAACAACATAATATTTTTCGGGTTTTCCGGGCCGGCCCGAGCCCGTCTGGGCTAAGCCCGAAAATTCAAAAGCCCGAATGGGTTAAGCCCGAAAGACCCATTTTTTTTTTGGGCTTATATATTTAAGCCCGAACCCGCTAATTTTCAGGGCTGGGCCGAGCCGGGCTTCAGGCTTTGGTCTTAATTGACGTGTCTATCATTAAAAGAGAAGTAATTTTGCTTATGTGTCGTCCTCAAGCCATTCTCACGAAATTATGTTTTTAATTAACTTTTAATTTTTAACCGATATTAATATCGTTTGAGAATATTTAATGCATATATTCGATTACAGATTTACTCGGAACTTATTATAGTAAAATATCGTCTAAAAAAAATTAAATATTACATCTTCATTGTTAATAATAATATTTAGTAAATATATCGGTTATTAATTTTGTTAATACGACCATAGTTTTATTTTATTGGGCTCTATCATTATTTCGGTTCCCCAAACCCTAGGTGCTTTCAATATTTTCTTATAAATATTGAACGAGGTTGCTGTTCATACCCTTTTACGTTTTGATGTTCTTTTATTATGTTGTTTTTGTCTTTTAACCTAATTTGGGATCTATGCCGTTTTCGTCTTCTAACCCAATTTGTGATCTTTATGGTTTCCAGGTTATATTATCATTGTTGAGGTTAGTTATTTTCATTCTCCTTTTTGTTACGTTAATCTAACGTTTTCATATTAGTTTGCCATCTTTTAATCTAATTTGTGATTTTTTAGGTTTGACAGATTCTATTATCATAGGTAAGGTTTGTATAGCAAACTAATTAATATGGTTTAATTTTTGTATCCATACGTTATATCCTTGAATTTCTTTATCGTTTATGATTATTTCTTATTAGTCTAATTATTGTTTATTATTAGTAGTTCATACCATGTATCTTTAATGTTCTCATATTTGTGTTTGTTATTTCTTTTCTTGGCTTGGTTTTTGTAGAGGTGTTTTTAACACGAAACCCTAGATCGATTATATATTTTAGAGTTCTTACGATATGTGCTCTTTTTCGTCATTAGTTTTTGATGGATTATGATATATTTTTCCTTCACCTCAGGTGTGAGGAACTTCGCCAATCACATAAGCAAAAACACAAAGCCTAGATGGCTAGATCTCTCTGGCGAAAAAATCTAGGGTAAAGGACGTGTGTATATATCTTGGAGGTGGTTTCTTTCTTGTATTCTTTTTTATATTTATCGATTGTTTGATTGATCTTTGATACATTACTAATAGTGTTTTTCACAACTGTAAACAGGATATTTTAATTCTTCCATCTTCAGTCTCATCCTTGGTTTGAATTACGTAGAAGGTAACCAGAAAAGTCTACTCATGGTCGTCTTCGTATTTTTTTATTTGTGGTCAAATATTTATTCTTACAATAACAGGTTTCTCTTTACCTTTTGTATTCGATTTGTCTTTAGAGGTGCTGGAGGTTGATTAATCATGCGTTGTACCTTGCTAGATGCGTGAGTGTATCTCTTCTCTCATTTAGTTATATATTTGTTATTAATTTATAATAAAGATGCTTAATCACACTGGTTATTTGTTTCAATGGTTAAGAAGCGAACAATCTATATTTTATTTTATTCAATATGTGTTGTTCTTTTAGTTTTGTTTAGGACTCAAAAACGGGATCTTGGAATTGTTTGGTAAAAGCCATTGGTAGTGTTTGATTGTACGCAGCATATCACTAATTAAAAATGGTTTAATCTTGGTTTCTTAATCTTGCAGGTATCTCATCCTTTAGCCCAAGGGAGAAAGTCTTCCTGATAATCACATGTCTTTGTACCTTTAATTGTAAACCCTAATTCATTATGAACTAGCTCGAAAAGGATTGCTATTCAAGTTGTTTTTTTATTTCGTTTCACTTGGGATACATGTCTTCAGGCTTGGGTGATACATCAGAATGGACTGCCGATACAAATTTTCGTTCTGTTTATTTTTAAAATATTATTGAAGATGGGACCTTGAAGCCATTGGTGATAGAACTGAGCTTTGCTAATCCTGACGGAGACAAATTTGGAGAAGTGAGTGAAGTATATACACCTGGTGAAGGTGTTAATGACTCGATGTGTTAGTTGGCAATGGCTTATGTAGACGTAAATATGGAAATCAATCTTTTAATATTTTACTTTGTCTTAACTGTGATGGCTTTTCTATTGCACAGGGATGGCCGTTGAAGATCCAGAGGCGCCACAGGGTTTACATCTGACGATAAAAGACATTGTGGATGGGCTTGATGTTTGGTATGCTATCGAATCATGGGTCCAAGACTACATTTCCTTGTATTACAAGACAGACGAGGATGTTCAAAACGACCACGAACTCCAAGTTTGGTGGAAGGAGTTGCGCGAGGAAGATCACAGGGACAAAAAGTCAGAACCTTGGTGGCCAAAAATGCAAAACCGTGAAGAACTCATGGAGACATGCACTATAATCATTTGGGTGGCCTCCGCTCTTCACGCTGCGGTTAACTTCAGACAGTATCCGATCGCGGGTTCACTCCCAACCACCTCCCAAACCGGCCGACCATAAGCCGTCAGTTCATGCTGAAAGAAAACGCTCGAGAGTTTGAAGAACTTGAGAAGAATCCAGACAAATTATTCTTGAAAACCATCACGACTCAGATTAAGACACTTCTTGGGATATCTCTGATTGAGATTCTGTCTACTCATTCAAGCGATGAGGTGTATTTGGGACAG
The DNA here is from genome assembly GCA_963576765.1 of Draba incana. Classification (NCBI taxonomy): domain Eukaryota; kingdom Viridiplantae; phylum Streptophyta; class Magnoliopsida; order Brassicales; family Brassicaceae; genus Draba; species Draba incana. Next base: position 8,673,852 of record OY755210.1, on the reverse strand, counting down.
AGAGCTTGAAAAGAATGGCCAGTTGAGAAAGAAGCGTTGGAGGCGTTGGAGAAGTTTGAGAGAGAAAGTAAAAGAGATTGAGAAGAACTTTTTCAAAGATGATAATCTCAACAACAGGAATGGTCCAGTCTTTACGTTGTTCGTCTTTTGCGGCTATTGTTATATATTGTTCTTGATGTTATTTATATAATGATTTAATATTCATTGATATACTTTCCTTTTAATAAATTATCTTCTCATTGTTCTTCGTTGCTATTTTTAACGTTATATTGTCTAATATATCTTCTCATATTATTTAAATATCTTCTCATTATTTTTATTGAGCCTGATATTTTGTTATAACATGAGTTTGGTCAGACTCCGAACCACAAATTTTGTATATGGGTTAGGTATTTATCCACAGCTGATTTAGAGACGAGGAGAAGCTAATGAAGAAGGTTTTGGGATTTGTGTGTTCTTTTAGATAATTTTTTATCCTTTTCTTTTTTTTTTTGTTTGTAAGATGAAAACTACGAGAAAAATAATGATGATGGTGATGAGGAAGCATACAAAGTAATAATAAGAAAACGAAGAGAAATATTTAGAAAAAGAAGAAGAAAAACAAAGAAAGAATCGGAAGAGCAAAACCTAGAGTCTTTGAATACTTGTAATAACTTTTATGAAAAAAAATACAAAACAATGTATGTTGTTTCTTTTTTGTTATATAACAATTCGGAGAAAAGAGACGTAGAGAGCAAGAGATGGCTAGCTATGATATTGCGATTAGTCTTCCCACTCGACGCCACCTCTTTGCAGTCCTATACTTAGGTTTTAGCACGTCTCACCTCTCATGATTGTTTTTATTTTGTTAGTCTCCACTACGTTTGTGGTCAAGGAAACTTTATTCATTGTTTGATGTGGAGAAAAGAGACGTAGAAAGCAAGTCGATTTTTTTTGTAATTCTGTCTACTGTTTCAAGATCAACATAATGATATATATTCCATGAATATTGTTGCATCGTACTTTGTTTTTTTTGTGGCACTTTAGTTGATTATGGACCATTGTACTCATATGTTAATATGATCTTCGATATGTTTCAGATACATTCCAAGAGGTGAGAAGCAAACGGGAGAGAAAGAAAGATGTACGTTCTTCTGTTCAGTTTTTTTTTTTGTTTTGTTTTAGATGCATGATTTGTGAATTCACTTAGCGAACTTCAATTTTTTTTGTACTAACTAATTATCAGTTTTTCGGCTATGCCTATGGGTAACTCATGATTACCGTTAAATTGCTGTTGCAGAATTTAGTGACAAAAACACAAGAAAGGGGCATGGGCGGTTGAAGGAACTCTGCTTCAAGATACACAGGTCACTGTTATAATCTGTGTATATTGTATGTACTAACTAATTAGGGTTTGGGTTCAACCACCCCATTAAAAAAAAATGGTATACAATATAAAACAATAAATCTGCTTTGTCATGGCTAAAAGTTTCTTGCATTCATTGATCCACTCTTCTTTTTCTTATTCTTATTTTAATGACTGTTCTTTAATTTTCTTTTTTTTTTCTTTTTTTTTTACTAGAATTTGATCCTTTCTATAAGGTAATTATGTCATATTATTTCTACATCTTTTCCTTAAAATAAGTTTGTTATCTAATGTTGTTCTTCCTCTCACGTTTATTCTGATTATGCTTCTTTTAGGTTTTGCTACCTTTAACAAGGTATTTTTTCATGTTTATGTTTCTTATTGCTCTAATTTTTATATATATTTTTATGTATATCGTTATGTTTTCTTATTATAATCGTTTAAAAATTTGTTCTTTTTCTATATTCCATGACCTAATTTTTATCTCTTTTTGTTCTCCAGGTTTAAACCTCTTCGTTTAGGTATGATAATCTGACGTTTGTTTTTGTTGTTTATAGGTTTTTATTTATCAACTCTTATATATATATATATATATATTACTTCTTCTTTTTTTGCTTTATCGTTTTTATATTGGGTTATGGATTTTACGTTATGTTTCTAAATTCTTATTTATATTTGGTAAATGAATTTCTTTCGATATATTTTTAAGTTGGCATGTGTTATCGATTTTTTGTTATAACGTTTAATTTTGTAGTCGATTTGATTATGGACTGGTGTTTTGGATATATTTTTATTTTTATATGTTATGTTTGTGTATCGGTCATGATTGATTGCTCCAATCTATCTCTAATGACTGACAAAATGTTTTGTTTATTTTTCAAACCCTAGGACGTTCAATAATGAGATCGAAAACCTAACATTCAAGTTTCTTTATTATTACATGACAACTCTAGAGTTCAGATCGTTCTCTTTGTTCAAGAAAAACACGACTCTGTTCATAATGGTTGTCTTTAGAACCCAGAACTATGTTTTTATGTTTAGAGTCAAACAATTTAGAATCAAAACAATTCTCTGTGCCGGAGACGAATCTCTTCACATCAATCTCTCTACGTTTTTGTTGTTTATGGTATGATTTAGTTTCTGTATCGTTTATAATGTTGTAGCTAAAGGATACAGAGATGACGAAGAAGGAAGCATCCGGAAAGATAAGAGAAGGAACCTAAAGAGGACAAAGATATGCTATTGGAACTACTAGAGAGGCACATTGAAAGAAAGTCTTAGTGATATTCTAAAAAACGATGACGAAGGAGTGCAATGTTGAGATTTTCTCTGTGAAGATCATTTGCTTTGCTATCAAGGCCTTCCCGAGCATATCAAGAACATATAGACCAGAGTTATATATTGTTGTGTTGTCTATATAATATGTTTTTTATTAAAATAAGATGCAAACCTAAAAAAGAAAAAAGGAAATAAAGAAGAATACAAATAGCATTATTTTTTATATTGTGTCTATATATATTTTTGTTTTCATCCATTTATTTACTGTATTTATGTTGAGATCCAATCAAGAGCAAATGGATAAGTATGAGCGGAAAGAGTGTGACAACAATGAAGAATACGAATAGAGCATTATTGTCTGAGTTTTAATTACTAACAATTCATACCTTATTTTTCTTTATTTTCCAAGCCATATATGTTTCATGTTTTGGTATATGTTTATACTTTATTTAGAACCTCGTGTTTTTATGTATAGGCAGATTCTTTAGATACCATCGAGGTATGATTGTGTTGTAATTTTATTTATATATCTTATTGTGTATTGCATGTTGACGAATTCCTCCCTTGACTGTTTTACTTAAGTTTTAAGCTTTTGTTAATTTTAGCGAAACATTGTTCAAATTTTAAAACAGATTTGTAGGTGAGTGTGGAAAAGGTTTATAAAGTGATCTTTTTAGCACCATTGCATTGCTTCAGAGAGAAGAAGAAGAAGACGAAATTCTCAAAATATTGCGATTTGATGACCCAAATGTAAAGCCTGACCGTATTGATACGCTAAATTAGTTTGACAAAAACCCGTATGGGTTTTCTTAAAGATTTATACGTTTTGGTGTTCTATTATTATGCTTTTGGATCTGATTTAAGACTTTTTTGTTTTGTTTTGCAGGTTTAATTATTTTTTTTGAGGTTAATATCAATCGTTCTTTCAAACATGGATACGTTATATATATATCATCTATTTTATTATATTATCATGTTTGTGTTTGTTGTTTTAAGGTTTGTTGGTGTTGATTGTTTGGTCACCTTTTAACTTATTTTTTTTTAATATTTGCATCTTGTGTTTGTTGAATTCATTTCTCATTAATTTTATTTTCTTTTCCTCTTTCAAAATTTTTATCTCATTATGGCATCAGTGATTTCGATGATGATTTTTACTGTAATTTAATTAATGTTTATACTTCTAATATCTATTTAATGGCACAACTCATATTGTTTTATAGATTTTACAAAACAATTATACTATTCTTATTCTCATATATGTGTTAAGTCTAATATTATCCTAGATAATATCATTAACCAGTATTAGTAACGACCATTTCAAAAAACTGTTTTTGGTTTTTTGGTACTTGGTAGATCAAAATCTTGAAACCATTGTTGGTGGTATTGTGTGTTAGTTACTTGGAGCAGAATCCGCAGCATTGGCCAGTGGTACATATAATTGTGATGAAGGATATAGAGAACATGAACAAGCTAAAGATAGATCTATAGTATGACTGCACCATCACGTTTCAGGAAAATAAAAAAGAGAAATCTCAGAAAACGGAACTTTGTTTGGCGATTAAGAAGATGTTGGAGAATCTTGAAATTGAGTACACTCTTCTTCCTAAATAAGTCCATCTCACTAAACCGGAGTAAAATAGTTGATAACCGGTTTGGTTTTTTGACTAAACTGAAGTGAAAAAGTTGATAACGAGTTTGATTATTTGACTAAATCGTTTTGTTTGAGATGTATTACTAAATGTGTTAGGGTACTGTCCTTGCTCATACTTTTAGAGATGGGTTTCTAATTAATATAATTAAATTTATGTGTTTGATAATTATAGATTTTATCACAAGATGATTCATCTTATAATGGTTAAGAGACGATAATTTTGTTCTTAAATATGAGGGTTATGAAACTTCTACTTCCAGAAGAACACTATGAAACAAAAGTTAATATACCATAAGTTAAGTAAATTGATTTTTAATTAGTTTTTGAAGTCTTTTTTTCTTCGTTGACATTAATTCTTTTTTTATTTTAACTTTGCATGTTGATTTGTTTATAAAAGTGACTTTGAACAAGTAAAATAGTGCTACAATTGCAAACGAAAGCTGAGAATAAACTACCTCAAACTCCTGACAATTCTTTAAATTTGTGCATATATACTTTATGTTTAGCATTTGAAAGACCAATAACTCATGTAGATCAAAAAAATTTAATTGGATATTGTTGTTTCAAATTTTTATGTAGAAACAAGAAAAAAACTCATCAATCAAATTATTCTATAAAATAATACAATGTAGAAAATCTTATTGTGACAAATCGATAATTTGTACCAAGTCATGATCCCAAGCATTCTAATGTTACGAGCATGGTTAAGAGGCATTCATGCATTCAATCCGTTACCGTATTAAGTGGGGCTTTAGGTAAGAGGAAAAAAAAGAGAGACTCTTTTTAATACAAAAAAACTTAACGACGAGTTATGAGAATTTGAATGAAATTTTAAGACAAAAATTTATATAATAATGGTATTTCTATGTTTTACAATACTAAATAAAATAAATTATTAGAAAATATAAATTATGAAGAAAAAATTAGCAACAAAAATATTTCAATTGTTCATTTGTTTTTACAGAAGAATATTATTACGATAAAAATGTAATATTACATGTAAATTTTTTTATTTGTTGCATAACTATTTGATATATATATATATATATATATATAATATTGTATATGAAAAATGATTATATTTTTTATATATTTTGTTTGGGGCCCCGAAAATCTTAGGACCGATTCGAACATTTCATGGATTTTTTTGTTGTTGATTTTAGAACCACATGATTACATATACCGATGATTTTAACCACTGCATCTAAATGTTGCTCACACTCTAACTTTTTTTTTAACTAATGTATATATTATTTTTTGGAAATGTACATATACCACAAATATTCGTTTTACAATTTATCATGTTTATTTATCATCAATGTAGACTCGAAAAAAACTTAAAGGAAATATTATTGTTAGCCCCCATATTGTGGACCTCCCCCATTTTTTGGGGCCCACAATTTTAAGACAGAAAATTAAATAATAATGGTATTTCTATGTTTTACAATACTAAATAAAATAAATTATTAGAAAAATATAAATTATGAAGAAAAAATTAACAACAAAAGTATTTCAATTGTTCATTTGTTTTTACAGAAGAATATTATTACGATAAAAATATAATATTACATGTAAATATTTTTATATATATAATATTGTATATGAAAAATGATTATATTTTTTATATATTTTGTTTGGGGCCCAGAAAATCTCAGGACCGATTCGAACATTTCATGGATTTTTCGGTTGTTGATTTTAGAACCACATGATTACAGATACTAAGGCTTTTAACCACTGTATCTAAATATTGCTGATGCTCAAAAAATTTTAAACTAAGGTATATATTATTTTTTAAAACGTACATGTACTACAAATATTCGTTTTATAATTTATCGTGTTTATTTATTGTAACGCCCCGACCGCTCTATTCATGGGCTCCACATCCACTCTCGGCCCGTGGGCCCATACTCTCCGACGGTCGGTGCGTTAGTCCGGGAGGCTCGGAAGTCATGTTTACTGACCTGCAAATCAACACGCGATCTTTTCTCGTGTTTTGACCTCACTCACACGATACTGAAAATGACTTCCCAGTAGGTCACCCATCCTGAAACTAATCCAGCTCAAGCACGCTTAACTCTGGAGTTCTCTCAAGACCTGTGACCGAAAAGATAAGTGCACTTTGGTAACATAGGTAGCCAAATCAATTCTTTTAAGCTTCTCCGCATATACCGCATATACCACATATGCCCTGAAACTAGGGTGTCACATTTATCATCAATGTAGACACAAAGAGAATTTAGAGGAAATAGTGGTGTTAGCCCCCATATTGTGGGCCCCCCATTTTGTGGGGCACACAATTTTAATACAGAAATTATATAATAATGGTATTTCTATGTTTTACAATACTAAATAAAATAAATTACTAGAAAATATAAATTATGAAGTTAACAACAAAAATATTTCAATTGTTCATTTGTTTTTACAGAAGAATATTATTACCATAAAAATGTAAAAAAAATTATTTGTTGCATAACTATTTGATATATATGAATCTGAATGCAGATATTAATATTAGCTACCTCTATCTAATTCATATCAATAATATCTATTTTTTCATTTTCACAGTATCATCCTTCCCAGTGTTTATAAACATGTTTCCGTTTATGATTTGAAAATAATTATTCCGGAATAAACATCTCGCGCTAGGCGCGGGTCTACGACTAGTAAAGAGAAAAAAATAGTAATTTCTTTTAATATACTGTATTTTAAATCATGTCATTGATACTAAAATAGAAATACAAAATTACTATCGCAAAAATTTTTCACAATGCAGATCATCTCTAACCACAACATCATTTGGTGTTAGAAATTATGTGATACATTGATATGGTTATCGCTAAAATCCATTGGTAAATCATATACCAACATTTGAAATACATGAGTTATTTCTCCTAAACTAGCAATCTAAGTTTACTGATTTCATTTTTTATTAGATTGAGTACCATGTATCGTACTATGTATCATGCAAGAGTGAATATGAATGGTGAAATAATAACCGCATTATCACTATTTGCTAGAATACATATCTTGATCATATTGTTCGGGTTGAATATTGGATTTTTCGCTTTTTAAGAATATACTTGAGAGCAATGTAGGATTTCCATCATTTGTGAAAAGAGGTTTCATAATATTTGATCAAAAAAGAAGAGTACACACGTTTAAGCTAGAAAAAAATTCTAAGGAGATACCATGTTTATTGTTTCACACAACAAATGTCAGTTTCAAGCTTGCCTTGATCGTTGATTTGGAAATGGTAGAAGAAACATTTCCCCTCTGAGCAACAATTTCTGAATTATTACACATACGATTATACAACGGACAAATTTAGCCTTTTAATATGCGTGATTACTCCGAACAATTATCATTCTTTTAACATGCGGGATTACTCCGAACAATTATCATTCCCCAACGCTTGAAACATTTTGTAAAATAATGCATGCATTCTGTTGTAATTTTCGAGAAGCGATACCTGTTGGTGTAGAAACATTAATAAACCAATTGTCAAAACACTGCACTGGACTAAAGGGGGACTTCCACATTTGAGTACCATTTATCTCATCATTTAATTTGAAAATTGGAGAAAGCTTTATCATAAACGATTGGAATATTTGATAATTTCAGACTAACTATTGCTACTAGTCGAGAGTAAAAATCAAAAGACATAACTCCCTAGGAAGATGAAACGAATATTCAAAATCTCCGAGAGACATTGTAGATGCGACTTATAACAAATGAGATTGACCCAACAAAACAAGTGGCAAATGATTAAAAACTAACCAGAAACAAGAAAAGACTAGGAATGCCAAATTGGAAATTACAGTATTGATCTAAACCAACTCCAAATATACAGTTTTATCATTTATGTCTCAAAACCAAGAAAGAAAAAAGAGAACCAACCTCGCTCGTGGAGATGCTCGAGCAGAAGTGGTGCACCAGGAGCCACCGGTTCTTGTGGAGTTGAAATGCATTTTTGATGCGCAATGGACCACCGCCAAAGATGTGATTGTAACTGAACATAGTGACAAAAGCCTTGTTGTTGGGCAGAACCTCGGCCTGGACTTCGAAGGCATCAAAGTCAAACCAAAACCTCCCGCTATTGAACAAAAACTCCCACCTTCGCATCACTGCCTCGTGCCTATAGGCCAAGAATACAAGTGATCAAAAGAATGTAGAGGCCACAAGAAGATAATCAGTAAGGCATATTCAGCATGAGCAAGTACCCTATGTAAATTTCACCCGACTCATAGAAGCACGTCACATCGTTTGCGTTAAGCCAGAATCGATGCATCCTGCTAAGTGACTTTGCAGCGACAATGTTGCAGAATTCAGAATTCACATTCATGATTCTTTTAGTGGCTGCATAGTATGCCTTCCACCCGTTAACCGGGGGTACATTATCTTTTGCCACAGTAAAGTCCTTGTAGAAATTAAACAAAGCGAGGAAAACAAAGATCAGCAAAAAAATTAATCTACATTTCTTCAATCACGGATCCGGTAACCAATCCTAGAACCTCATTACTCCCAAAATTACAATAACAGCATAATGAGTGATAAGAGAGTCGAAATTACCTGGTGATAAAGGGACTTCCAAAGGTAATCGTCATTAGCGGCCTTCCTCATCAAGGAACTGGTCATTGACAATTGGCAGAGACTGGAGTGATCCAAGAAACTAAGAACATGGGTCTTCATCTCCGGAACCAACTGTTCGATCAAGGACAATCCTGCCTTATCATCGGAGAGAAGCACCGCCTTCGACATGAGGTGTTTCGATAGAGAAGGAGAAGGATAGATGATTTCGATAGAGGAGCCGCTTCGCCAACTCCGTCTGTAAAAAGATTAATTTGTATGTGTGGTTCTAACTGTACCCGAGTAATTATCCGACATTTACCCTTACTCTTATCCGTTAAAATAACTTATCGTTATCAAAACGCATAATATCGCTTACCCTTATCCGGAAAGAACGAATAATATGATCAGGTAATGAAAGGATCGGATTACGCGACCTAAAATGCGCACACCTAACATTTACAAAGTTACCGATTCTGGCCGAGAAAACTTTTATTTCAGTAATAACACAATGTCTAATTATCTTTTGGGTTGTTGAATACATCAAACACATGGATAAGCTCTGAATTCTAATAAGAGTCCCAAATTGTAAAGAAAATCAGTTTTTTCCAATGAAAATTTATTTTCTATTGCCTAATCCTAGGGCTACAAAACTTGAAAAGGAAGGTACAGTTAAGAAGCCCTAAGCCCAACTCCTATGTCTATCTAATTAAGTAAGAGAGCAAAGTAATGAAAATCATGATGCTGCTGCTTAGCAGTATCATGACCCAACCGCTATCCGGCAACAACGATCTCATTTTATCTGTTCCCAGAAATGCCCAGAGTCGCTTTGAGACTAACCGAATCGTTGCTAAGACCACAAAAAAGAGACTTATCAACAGAATTCCGACCTCTTTGCTCTCTAGATTTGCTTGCTCTCTCTCAATCTTCTCTACATCCAATCTGATTTCAAGAAACAAGAAGAAAAGTGCGGTCAATGTTTGTAGATTTTGAATCATCCGTTACTCTACTTAAGAATAAGAAAGAGTAATGACCTCAATGCATTGTTTCCTCTGGCCAATGATTCTACACGGGAAACTACAAGAGTTTTCCAGAGCTCGAGGTCTCTAAGTTCCTTTTCCTGATTAAAGAATATTGAATTCATTCGTAGTAGTTTTCAACGGATAGAGACTTAAATCATAGGAGTTAAACTAAATTTACCATTTTCCCTTTCCATTCTGTGATCTCTCTGATTTCAGCTTTACTTTTCTCCACAAGCATCAGGGTTCTGTTCATCTCCAAGCTAACTTCTGGTTGCTTCTCGTTCATTTCTTTTACAGCGTCTTCAAGAACCGATAAATTCATCTCAACCGATTTCACTTTATGCATCAACACTTTCCATACATTATGCTTCTCCCTAACTTCATATTTCTTGTCTCCAATGCTATTAATCGTCTTGACAACATCATCTTTCTTCTTCAGAGCTTCAGTTTCCTTGCCAATCTGATTTGTCCCATTGTTTTTCACATCCCTGTCTTGTTTTTCATCGACGGTTTTCACTTCCTGATTCAGTTCCAGCATTGCTGGTTTACTAGGAAGAGTCTCTGGTGCAACAAATAGATCTTCAAGCATTTGCTCTAGAGCATCAATGCCAAAGACCTCCACAACACTCAGAGTACAATAAAACTCAGACCCGTAGTGACTAATTAAGTTCAGTTTCAGATATCTCAACCATTTAGGTTCCGAGAGCCGGAAAGTCTGAATCTGCTTAACGTTTGCAGCCACAAAGGTCCCAGCATGAGTCAACATCTCGGTCGGGTAACTCAGACTCCCCGACAAGCTAAACTCTTTGAGATTTGAAGAGTAATGCTCGAAATTTGCAATCCTCACAGTGTCAACCAGCGTCTCCTCGGCGAGTTCAATCACAACATACTTATTAGACACTGAACACGGGTTTCTTAGGTACTTATCATGATCTTTCCCAAGAACATTGCTAGCTCCTTTTGCTTCCTTGTTGTGATCCACTACTTTAGCGCTTTTCATAGCAGAAGCGTAGTTATACCCAGTTCCATCCGGCTCTAACCTATAATGGGTTGCATTCACAACCTCTTTTGCTTTGAGCCCTTTGTCTTCAAGATTGACATATCTCGGATCACGCGTTTCCAGGGTCTTGGTTTTTCTTTTTTGTGGTAGTACAATTTTACAGATCAACAAAGCATTGTTCCCAAGAAGATGCTCATACACATCTTGTAACTGACTGTTTCTCAGTAGACAATAATTCTTCTCTTTCCCAGTGCCCTGAGGGAAGACAGTAGAATCTCCCGAAGAAGTCGTTAAATTTCGGATCTTTGGCACTGATCCATCGGTGTAATTACCAGTTCTATCTACAAAAGAAACGGGATCACAAAGCAGCACAGTAATAACAATGTCTGGCAATGATAATCTCCAAATTCAATGATAATCCCCATCAATAGATAGCAAGATAAATTAACTTTCCTTAATCAACATCTGAATTGATTATGGCATCTCTCTTCTTTCTTATATATTACGGAAGAAACAAACATTTTACCTCCATAATTATGGCTAAGGCCAACCTTGGAGTATACGAGGAAGATGAAGCACCAGAGGAAGAAAACGAACGAGATTGAACGCTCGACGAACCTACCAGTCCGTGAATTAATCATATCAGTCGGAGATTCTTACAATTGGAAATCTGTAATCCCTACGAAATTTCTCATTCAGGCATATCGTCGAACACCTTCCATGCATCACCATTTCGGAGCAAAGCAGAGAGATCTATTACACGTGTCTACTCTACACACAAACGGAAAGAGACGGAAAGAGAGAGAAATCGATGGTTGTGTGTATGACTTGTGTCTGGAGAAACGGAAAAGCGGCCACGAGAGACCGATTTATTCGGACTTTTCTTCTTCTTTATTCTTTCTTTCTAAAAAAGTAGTCAAAATTTCACTTTGCAATTGCAAATATGAAATAACAATCTTGGTTTTAATTTATTTAACGGCTAGTAATGGTCTAATCTATTGTTAACAAATGAAGAAATGTCTTTGACCGAATAATTTAACCTTTTTTCTATGAAATAAACAGTCCAAAACTTTAGAAAGATTAGGAGACAAAAAGTTACAATGCCGGAGCATTGGCGTCGGCAGAGTGGTTAAGGATGACTAAGTCACCGGATTCACGTCGGAGATGTTCAGGGACAAAAGGAAGGCTTCCCGGATTCTGTTCTTGTAATAGAGAATTTAAAGGAGTGTGAGGAGGATAATGGTCAAGTATGAAATCTATTGCTTCTCCACTTAACTCTTTCTGGTTCAACAAAACCTACACAACAACAACAAAAAAACCACAAAAATTACAAACAAACAACGAAGGCCGAAATGACGGTTAAATGTCTGAGATTTACCTTGACGGTTTTGAGGAGAGCGGTTTGGTTTTGCGTGAGGAGAGAAACGGTTTTGTTATACATCTGACTAATGAGTTCTTCGCTTCTCTGTGCAACTTCATCATCCATATTGAAGTTAATGGGCGGTTCGACGAGGTCATAATCGTCGTAAAGAGATCCTTCAAAGTCTAAGCGTGGTCCCACAAATTGAACCCTCTTTCTCCATGGTGGTGGTTCGCCATGTATAACCATTGGGTTCTCCAAGTTCCATCTGAAACCCAAAAATAAGTCTTGAGAAACAAGAAGCTTTTCCTTTATAAGGAAATGTGTTAAAGTGCAAATTGAGCTCACATGGTTAATATTTTACGAGCTAGCCATGACGCGTCAGAGAGATAATCAACTGATGCCTTTGAACTATCTGAGCCATATATCACTTCTTCTGCAGCTCTTCCTCCGAGCAAGACCTGCCCAATCAAAACCCAATCTAATTTGAAAACCGAACTGTTAACAATCATTTCACACAAAATGAAAGAAGAGTTGTTAATAGAGAAGAAAGAAGCACCTGAAGACGATGAAGCAGTTGTGGAAGCCGACCAAACATGTAGGATTCATCATCAAGACGATGAAACACAACTTGAGACAGTGTCTGACCACGAGGGATGATTGAAATGCGATCGCATCGTTCAATCTTTGCATTCTCATACCGAAGTAAAAGATGAGAAGTGATCGCAACTCCGACTTCAGTAGTGGCTCTACGACACTGACCTTGATGTCCTAATTCTAAACCAATACGTGTCGGACCAACAGTGAGTCGGTCAACAGCGTCGTCCATGTCTGATTGAAGAATTGAGCTATGGTTTTTCCTGACTGCTACAAGAGCAGCCTCTTGAATCAACTGTGCCAATTTTGCTCCGGACCATCCTGTATTTGATATAAGTGATGACTCAAAATCATAGTCGCTTATATTGTTTTATACAAACCAATCTCCAACAAGGCTGATTTTTACAAACTCTCAAATACTATTAGCCATAAATTGAAAGACGGACGTTCTTTGTGTTTTTTACCAAAAAATATATCTTAGTAACGTAGACAGTAATCTTTTACCTGGTAAGTTGCTTGCATACGATGATAGGTCAACAGAATCCGACATCTTGACTTTGCTGGAATGGATCTTTAGAATATCTAATCTCCCTTTCGCATTAGGAGGACGGATTCTTATCTGAGAAGATCATTTTTTATGGCTTTCAAAAACTTATAGCGTACTAAATTAGTGGAAGATAAAAAAAAGACTTGTGATTGGGTGTGGTAGATTATTGATTCAGAATAACAAACACTAATTCTAACCAGTAAGATCTTAGAGCATTAAACAACAAACCTTTCGATCAAATCGACCTGGCCGTAGAAGAGCAGGGTCTAACAGATCTCTACGGTTAGTGGCAGCCAAGAAAATCACACCTTTACCGGTGTCAAAACCATCAAGCTCGATGAGAAGCTGGTTCAATGTGGTTTCTCTCTCTTGAGTGGCTGCATTGTACAACTGGTCTGTGTTTTCCTTGAAAATCCCCTGACGTCTACAAATAACAAAATTTAAAAGTAGTTATAAGTTAAAACGTTCTCAGGATGTAAAATTACGGAGAAAAGGAGTAATTATATCAAAATCTAAACAAAAGGGGAAAGTGTTGTACATACCTAGTTGCTAAGGCATCAATTTCATCTATGAAAATAACGGATGGCTTGTTTACCTGCACAAGTTACATGTATATTATCAGATACTATTGAATATTTCTGCACAGAAATGCAAAAATAATCATCTGTCCAATTACCTTAGCTCTTTTAAACAGATCTCTGATACGTGCTGAACCAACCCCAACAAGAACTTCGACGAATTCTGATCCTGCCATTTGGTAAAATGGTACACCAGCCTCCCCTGCAATGGCTTTCGCAACTAGTGTCTACAGAAAAATCAGGTTAGGTTACTATCAACTACTTACAACAATAAGAAGTGACAGTAAAAATACTACAAATCTTAAAGCTCAGCATTAACATAGATGATTACACATACCTTTCCACAACCCGGGGGACCCTCCAGAAGAACTCCATGAGGAGGTTTAATTCCCATTTTATCGAACAGGTCGGGATTCTTCAAGTACTTTACAAGCTATTAAGACAACGTAATAGTCGTAACAACAATAAGATGTTAGTAATCTCCAATTACCTGTTTCTCTCGAGCTTTCAAGATTTCAAAGAAAATAAAAATTATGCAACTTTGTATTTGATGGTGTAAAGTAAAGTCCAGTGGTAAAGGTTTTGGAGGTTAAATAAGCTAAACCAAATATGAAAGATAAAAGCTAACTTGATGCTAACCAAGAATGTGAACCAGGATTATAATAAAACAAGAGATCCAAGCAAGAACTGACACAAGCATGGCAGAGGAATGGATATCAAACACAATTAGCAAGTGTATATAGTATTTATAATTATGAACAAGCTTTTTGCATAAACGAATTCTGAGTTTCTTTGATGAATGTTTATGAACTTAATGGCTTAATCCTGTGAATTTAAATGAAGTAATTGTGCCAGAATATTGGTCAAAAGATACCTCTTGAAGTTCGTCAACTGCTTCATCAATCCCCGCAACATCACCAAATTTAACGCCAGTTGAACCCTGTAACATAATAATTTGATGTCATCAATAACTAACTCAACCAAAAGGTATTAGAATGAAAGAAATGCGCAAATAGGAATGATGGTTAGAAACTTACGTCAACACGAGCTTCTGCTTTAGACTGAGAAAAAGCAATCCCTTGCCATAAATCCTGCAAAAAGAAAAAAAGGGATTAAAGTGATTGACAGCAAAAGACATATCACTGAAAACATGTTGTATAAGATCTCAAGAATTATACCCATTTCCTAAAGTTCTTAGGTCTACGTGACAGTGTGAAACGGACAAGAAGAACCATTGTCATGACAACAAGTAGGATTGGTTTAAGTATCTCAAGGCTTGATGATACACCACCAAATGTGTAGAAATCAGAAAGCCTTGAGAAGATCCCCCCATCGCCGAGCATATCAACAACGTAATCCCATGATCTTTCAATACCACCGACAAATATGCCAATAAACAGTTTGAGGAATGGCTTTACTATAGGCCAAACAACATAAACTGTAGTGACAAAGGCGAAACTAGTAACTGCAAAAACAGCCGAGGCTAAGAATCCTCCAACAACAACTGCCGCTGCAGCAATAACCGCTGTCACCATTCCCAGCTCAACCATCACTCTACTTGAAATCGAAGACGCAACTGGGTTTGGGAAGTCTGCAACTTTCCCAGCCCAAGACTGCAAATAAACATTAAACATCAGAAAAACTAAGTCAATAACCAGACACAATACAAGGGCAATCTAAATTCCACCCTAGTCAACACAGCATATTAGATCATAATCTAGTAAAATATGATCGAAATGAACAAAAGAGTGATCACCGTCATGTGCCTTTCTATTTCGTACTGCGGACCAGTGTATTCTTTCAAAAGAGCTTGAGCTTCTCCATCTTCAAGCTTCATTGACCTATCAAGAAACAAAGCAATTAGCAATATCCTGCATCCATCAAATACAAAAAAAAAAAAAAAAAATTCTCTGTTTTTGATTAATAATTCACCATTTGGTTCTCTGTAAGCTCTTGAGTCCAGGAATCTCCTTAAGATCAACAACGAAATCTCTATAACCATTCGCGTAAGGAGCGCCGAAATCATCCTTCGATGTAAGAAGCTTAACTTTATCATTCTTCATAGCTTTTCTAAAATCTTCCAAACTTATTTTCGGTAACTCCTTCACATTTCTCTCAAATTCCTCTTCCTCAGATAACTCTGGACCAAAAACTTGCTCAGGTACATAAAGCTTTCCTTTGTATTCCCTCAAAATATCACTCAAATAAACAGACTCATTCCCAATTTCACTTCTCTTCTCCGTCTCCGTTTTCGAATCAAGCTTCCTTTTGATAAACTCAAACGGACCTTTCGCATTGGTGCTTTTGCTTAAATCATCTCTCTCCTTGAGATTATAGAGCTTATCCCCAACTCGATAACGAGGCTCCACTTGGCTTGGATTCTCCTTCAAAACCCTAGTTACGAAATCATCACTAGCAGCATCGGGATTGTTCGCCTCAGATTTCAATTCGCATAAAACTGTAAACGAACGGCGAAGAATCGGAGATCTCCATCGAGTTTTTGCAGCAAAATCGTGTTTCTGGATCGATTTCTTGGGATTTTGTGGGATGTTTCTGGGGAAACGAATACTGAGGGAGAAGAGAGTGGTCATAGAAGCCATTTTACAACGATGACCATGAACAGATGAAGAAAAGCTTTAACGGAGAAGATGTAATCGCATTTCGAAATTCGAATTTTGTGCTCGTTTTATGGATAAGAAATGAGAAAATTAGGGGTTTATTGTAATTCAGTTTAGCTACAGTGAGTAGACATGTCAATTAACACCAAAGCCCGAAGCCCGGCCCGGCTCAGCCATGAAAATTAGCGGGTTCAGCTTAAATATATAAGCCAAAAAAAAAACCGGCCTTTCGGGCTTAACCCATTCGGGGTTTTGAATTTTTGGGCTTAGCCTAGACGGGCTCGGGCCGGCCCAGAAAACCCGAAAAAATATCATGTTGTTTAAAATTTTAACAACAAATTTTGTTTAAAGACACTTTCTAAAGATATCTTCATTAAAATATTTTATATATATTATTCATAAACCAAAACTTTTAACTTTTAAGTTCTATTTTACTATATGTTTCAAAAAACAAATCCGAAATTCCGACTTTTAACTCTATTATCTAGAATTTTAGTATTTTGATTTATGTTTTGTTTGGTAATACTATTTATTTATAGTTAATTGGATTGAGTTGATATTTACATCCGTTTGGTGTAATTTTTGTTTTTAGTTAAATTGGATTTTTAGTAAGGGAAATTATTAGTAGGTGTTTAATTCTTTTGATAAAAGTCAAAATATAATTCTTATGGGTTGTTTGACGAAACGAAGCTCGGTTTTATCGATAAATAATAATTATTTTTTATTTTTTTGTTTCAAAATAAAAGCTCGAAAAAATCCATAAAACCCTGAAGCCCGAGTCGGGCAGGGCCGGGTTTTAAAAAGTAAGCCCATATATTTTTCGGGCCGGGCCGGGACGGGCTTATACATATGCGAGTTTTACGGTTTTGGGCAGGGCCGGGCCGGGCCGGCCCGTTTGACATGCCTAACAGTGAGTAATAGGGTTGGGCATAAAACCCATACCCGATACCAGAACCCGAATCCGACCCGAAAATTAGGGTACGGGTAGGGTATGAGTATCGTAAATTACCCGATCGGGTTTTATTTTATTAACATTAGGGTATCCGAACCCGATAGGGTAAAACCCGATACCCGATCGGGTACCTGAATCTATACCTACACATACATGATTATGTATTTAATCACTAAACCTAAGCCTAAAACATTCATTTCATCTTTTTTTTTCGCCTATAGCTTACATGATCAAGATCCTTGTGCTTTCGGATTGAAAATTATTATTCTTTTGTTTCTTTTACTTATTGTGTGTGTTTATATAGTAGTAAATTAACTACATTTGGGTTGTGTTTTGAATTTCTTTTCTGTTTTTTTACTATCATATCTTGGTGTTTCGTCATCTTTGGCATTTTTAAACTCAATTTGTGTTTAAGACTTGGTTTTTTGAATAAATTTTTTTATCTTTTGATTTTTTTTTACCCTAACCAATACCTAATACAACCAGACCCGTACCCAACCTAATTATATGTAATACCCGAATGGGTTTTATATTTTTCAAAACGGATACTCGACGAACATAACTACCCGCCTCGAACCCGAACGCCCAACCCTAGTGAGTAACACTCTAAAACTGCAACATTTTGCTTCGCTTGCATTTTATTATCCGATCTGACTCCAAAACGGGTTTCATTTTATTATCCGATTCGACTCACGATTATTAGTTGTCATATCCCCTATATATTATTAGATAAATGATTCTCCTAAAGAATTCTACATGTCACACTCACATTCACTCTCACAAATTAAATGTGACATGACATCCTCTAAAATGTGATATGGCAAAAATGAGAGTTATAGTGGACCAAATCTCAAATGAATATTATTGAGTTAATTTCACAACTCTAATATAATTAGTGTTCTAATTTCACAAATCCATTTAACATAACCTCTCACACCAAATGAATTTTCTCATATAAAGTCTAACATAACCTCTCACACAAAATGTATTTGTTATTTACCTAATCTCCCTCGTTCTACTTTCCTCTATAAAAATTGAGTTTCATGTATAATGTAGTTTATTACATTGTCTCATTATCTTTATTTGCGTTTTTATAAGGCTATACTCAAATTCATAATCATCACACGTGCAAGATCATACAAGAGAATAAAATGTGACATGACAAAGTTTTTGGTGGCCCAAATAACAAAATTTATTTATCTACAAGTATTTGATTTTTTTTTTTTTTTTCGACAAAGCCTTTTATTTCTTTAGGAATATTTGAGAAAGCCCATTACAATCCTAATCAGATTAATTGTTACCATTAGATAACAATAACTAAAGCATTACACGTGTCTACAACATGCAAATCTAAGGATTGAATCTCAAACAGTTTTGCCGACGACCACTTCCGCCATGCTTCACCGTCACAGACATGTTCTCGGCTAATCCAAAAATTAACCGTTGCTTCATCAAAAACTCCTAAAGAAATTTCTCGTAATAAACTAATCCAAGCGAAAGATGAAATAGAAATCCTCACCACCTTAAAGATCACTGCCGACCATCGCTTGCCATGACCCTATCTCCACCGCCTTCTCTTGTGGCTCTATCGGAGAATCCAGGGGAGAGATTATCTCCCAGCCAAGGAGGACTAGTACCAAAAGTGGGATGAGAAAATTCTAAGTCATCATCACCTGGATCTTCGGATCTTTTTCACCCGGATTTGAAGCAGCCGAGGTGGCTAATCCTAATCCTGAAAAGGAATAGGAAAACAAAATCCGAACAGCGTCGGAAGACCTTATCCGAACCACGCCGAAAATTAAAATCGGTCAAAGCCGAAGTAAAATCGGTCAAAGCCGAACCGTAATCCGAGAGATCGGAAACAAAGAAACTAAAACGGAAATATTTACACACCACGACGTCGGCTATTCCGACGTCGGGCGGAGGAAGCAACTTTCTCTTTTTTTTCTAGTGAGAAGTGAGAGGATTTAAGAGAGAGAAATTTTTTCTTATCTACAAGTATTTGATTAATGAGCTAATTATTATTTCCTGAAAATTTATTTGATTAAGTCAATTAAACTACTTTCAGCTATATGTTTTTTTTGTTTTTTTAAATTCACATTTACATATTTTACATGCTATCTAATTTCCTATTCTATATCATTCATCCATTTGATTGACATAAAAATTCCCTAAAATTTGGTGATTATCATCTTTACAAACATAACTCAAAATTACATTTGATTAACAACAAAAATTTAGAATCTTTTACCATCTGATGGTTAAAAAGAAACTAAATATTTTTCTATACATTTGTATTCCAAATTTTATTTAAGATATTTGGACATGCTAAATTTAATATAATTTATTTGTCGTATACAATTCAACTAAATATATAATTATATTACAAATGAGTAAATACTCTTTAAACTATTGTTTTTAATAATATATAAAGTTATACATAAGTGACAAAATATCAATGTAAACATTTTTAGGTTTTACGTAATATTAAAAGTAATACTTAACCAAAAATCTAGATTGAATATGGAATCTAACAAAAAGAGAATTGACCTAAACCTTTATTTGAGAAAAAGTATACTTGGGCTAAAATGCAACACAAATTCAGAACAAACCATATTAGATTATATTATACTTTAGATATTATTATTCACAAAATAGGAAATTCACACGGTTTCACCAAATAGATATTTGGAATGAACACTATTAAAAATCTTTTAACTATAGAATAATAGTTTTTATTTAATATTCCCTCTATTCCATAAAACTTGATGTTCTAGCTTTTTTATTTGTTCCACAAAAGATAATGTTATGGAAAAGTTATGGAAAATGGTTTTGTGAGAGAATTTGAATACTATTGGATCATAGTAATGGAAAAGTGGTTCTGTAAAAAAAAAGTTACTGGATCATAGTTATGGAAAAGTGGTTTTGTGAGAGAATTAATATATTTATTATTAAATACTAATTGTTTCTTAATAAGCGTGAAAATGGTAGAACATCATGTTTTGTAGAAGGAGTATGATATTATAATAATTAACTTCAATTTTATCCGCGTATAACGCGGGGAGTCACCTAGTCTATATATAATAGCAAACCTCTTTTTGGAGATTGATGATGTCACCCTTTTTATAGGAAAAAAAATCTGATCCAACGGTTATAATCTATACCTAAAATATATTATATGGTGGGGATCAAATTGGAAACCAGTTGCTTCTCTTTTTACCGAAAATGTGTCTTTCGATGAGATAAAGAACTCTTTCATTAAAAAAAACCCTCTCAAATCCAAACAATAACGATTCACATACGAAGAGTTGTGTTTTTGTTCTTATCAATTTGAAAACCTTTACTCGTTTTGTAATTTGTTTCACTATTTTCTCACAACCACAGAGATCCTCAAAGAAATCTTAATCCACGTTATTAAAGGCAAATTCCTAGATTCGTCGTTTGATTTCGGATACAATGTCAGAAGATTTGTGATTAGGTTTAGGTTTCGTGAATGATGTTTATGATAACTGAAAACTGATGTTTAAAGAAATGTTCGCCGTAGGTTTATTTAAATCACAAACGCGTCTCGCCACCGTCCCATCTCTTGAGGATTCCTTGTCCATGCTTTCTCTTCATAAACCCTATAACGCAGACGAATTGCTAAGTCTATCTTGTTTTCACTAGTCTCTTTTTTTAATCGCGAGTTCAAATTTTTTATAAGGAAAAAGTTGTTGTGAATCAAGAGAACGAATGTGGAAGATTGTATTTATTCATTAATCATAAGATCCTTTATATAGGATTATTACAAGAGAGAAAAGGAAAATTCCTTTTCCTAATGAGAAAAGGAAAGTACATAAAAGGAAAATCCTAATTCAACTAGGATTCATTAAACCGGCCTAAAGACTAAGTGTTAATGGGCCGTAAACGGACCAGAACTAGTTATGACAATCCACTATGATTTATAACACTCCCCCTTGGATGTCATAACTCTAATGGGCTTGTAATACGCTTTGGATGTTGCCTCATTAAAACCTTACCAAGTAAAACCCATTTTGGGACAAAACCGTGGTGAAGGAAAAAGAGTACAACACGTATTACTCCCCCTGTTCTGAACCTCACTGCAAGTCTTTCAAACGACGCATTCCAATCTGATAAGTAAGTTTCTTGAACGTTGAGGTTGGAAGTGACTTGGTGAATAGGTCTGCTGAATTCTCACTTGATCGTACTTGCTGCACTTGAATTTCTCCATCTTTCTGTAGATCGGATGTGAAGAAGAATTTTGGCAGAATGTGCTTCGTCCTATCACCTTTGATGTATCCATCCTTAAGTTGAGCTATACACGCTGCATTGTCCTCGAACAAGACCGTCGATTCCTGCTTACCTTCGGCCATTCCACAATCCACTCTTATGTGCTGGGTCATCAGCCTTAACCAAACACACTCACGACTAGCCTCATGAATTGCCAATATCTCTGAATGATTAGAAGATGTAGCTGCAATGGCCTGCTTCATTGACCGCCAAGATATTGCAGTTCCTCCATGAGTAAAAACATAACCTGTCTGGGACCGTGCATTATGAGGATCTGAAAGATAACCTGCATCAGCAAAACCAACTAAACCGTCCTTAGATTGGTTAGTATAAAATAGACCCAAGTCTTTCGTTCCTTGTAGGTAACGAAGAATATGTTTTATCCCGTCCCAGTGCCTTTGGGTCGGACATGAGCTAAATCTTGATAATAAATTCACGGCAAAACATATATCTGGCCTAGTGTGGCTTGCCAGATACATTAAAGCTCCTATGGCACTGAGATATGGCACTTCGGGACCAAGGACTTCTTCAGAGTCTCTCTTAGGACCAAACGGATCCTTTTCTAGATCAAGAGATCTCACCACCATTGGGCTGGACAATGGGTGACATTGATCCATATTAAAACGCTTGAGTACCTTTTCAGTATATGCCATTTGATGCACAAGGATTCCATCATTTATGTACTCAAGTTGCAATCCCAAACAGAACTTAGTTTTGCCTAGG
The DNA here is from genome assembly GCA_963576765.1 of Draba incana. NCBI lineage: Eukaryota > Viridiplantae > Streptophyta > Magnoliopsida > Brassicales > Brassicaceae > Draba > Draba incana. Next base: position 8,651,325 of record OY755210.1, on the reverse strand, counting down.
TCTTTCATCTCAAATTCTTTCTTGAGGCATTCAACTGTTTGGACGATTTCACCAGGGGTTCCAAGGATGTTCAAATCATCCACGTAAACTGCTATGATAACAAACCCTTTGTTTGCAAACTTTTTTATAAAAATACATGGACTGATGGGATCATTCTTATAGCCTTCTTTGACTAAGTACTCACTCAATCTATTGTACCACATACGCCCACTTTGCTTCAGTCCATAAAGGGATTTGTTCAGCCTTATGCAGTGTTGTTCTCGAGAACCTTTCTTATCTTTGAGCTCAATACCCTCTGGTAATCTCATATAAATCTCATTATCCAGTGGACCATATAAGTATGCAGTTACAACGTCCATTAACCGCATATCCAACTTTTCTCTTATAGCCAGACTTATCAAAAATCTAAAAGTTGTAGCATCCACCACAGGGGAGTATGTCTCCTCATAATCTATTCCTGGTCTCTGTGAGAATCCTTGTGCAACAAGCCGTGCTTTATATCTCACGATTTCACCATGTTCATTTCTTTTCCTCACAAAGACCCATTTATGTCCAACTGGTTTAATCTCATAGGGTGTCCGAATTATTGGACCAAAGACATCCCTTTTCCTTAAAGAATTCAACTCCACGTTTATAGCTTCTTTCCATTTAGTCCAATTTTCACTCTGAGTGCACTCATATATCGACGTGGGTTCTAGATCCTCCATAAGTTCAAGTGCTACCTTAAAAGCAAATATATCATCGATTTCCACACACTTTCTATTCCATTGTATTCCAGACATAACATAATTCATTGAGATCTCATTATTTTCAGGAACGTCAGAACCATGAAACTCGGCGTCCCGAGTCTCATTGCTTGGAACTATCGGTTCAGTTATGTCTGGGGTTCCATCAGATTCCTCAACCACGATTTCAGCACCTTTCTTTCTTTTCCGAGGATTCTTATCTTTGGAACCTATTGGCCGGCCACGTTTTGAGTGTGGTTTAGATTCTATAGCAACTTGATTGTGTCCCTCTTGAACATCAATTCTAATCGGTGCATTAACAGCTGGTATGTAAGACTTAGTTACTCTTTTCGGGTCAGCAAAGGAATCTGGCAATTGATTAGCTAGCTTTTGTAAATGTATAATCTTTTGGACTTCTAATTCACATTCTTGAGTCCGAGGATCTTGCCATTTTAAGGACGTTTGATTCCATATAATTTCCTTTACCAGTCTGTTATCTCCTCCTAATGTTGGATAGACAGATTCGTCAAAATGACAATCTGCGTACCTGGCCTTAAACAAATCACCCGTGGTTGGCTCAAGGTACTTAATGATAGTAGGAGAATCATATCCAACATATATCCCCATCCTCCTTTGAGGTCCCATCTTTGTTCTCTGTGGTGGTGCAATAGGCACATAAACGGAACATCCGAATGTTTTAAGATGGGATATGTCTGGCTCTTGACCCGTTATTAACTGTGATGGGGAATATTTATGTTCACTAGATGGCCTGATACGAATTAGCTCTGCTGCATGTAAAACTGCATGTCCCCAAGCTGAGACCGGGAGTTTTGATCTCATTAGCAACGGTCTAGCAATCAACTGTATGCGTTTAATAAACGATTCAGCCAAACTGTTTTGTGTATGTACATGTGCCACAGAATATTCAACACTTACCCCCATGGACATACAATAATCGTTAAACGTTTGGGACGGAAATTCACCAGCATTGTCAAGACGTATAGTCTTTAAAGGAAAATCTGGAAAGTGTGCTCTTAAACGTATGAGCTGGGCAAGCAATCTTGCAAATGCCACATTTCTAGTTGATAATAGGCAGACATGTGACCATCTCGTGGATGCATCAATAAGGACCATAAAATATCTAAACGTCCCACAAGGTGGGTGTATTGGTCCGCATATGTCTCCTTGAATTCTTTCCAGAAAATTTATCGTTTCCTTAGTTACTTTGATTGGTGATGGCCTAGTAATGAGTTTCCCTAGTGAACATGCTTCACACGTGAGATTCTTTGGGATAACTCTCCTTTCTTTCAAGGTGTGCCCATTAGTACTTGCTAATATCTTTCGCATCATGTTAGCACCGGGATGGCCAAGCCGGTTATGCCAAAAAGTGAAATTCTCAGTAAACTCTTTGTTTACCATAGCATTTGCTTCTATCATTCCGATCTTAGCACAATAAAGGCCCACAGAAATGGCAGGTATAGTCTCTAGGACTTTCTTATAGCCATGGACGGTTTCAAAGATTTGAAGGAATTATTTGTTATTCTCGTCCTTAGTTTCAACATGAAGACCATTCATTCGAATGTCTTTAAAGCTCAATAGACTTCTCTTTGAACTAGGTGAATATAACGCATTAGAAATTTCTAGATGCGTGCCCTTAGGTAATAAAATATGGGCTTGACCGTGGCCTTCAATTAAATTTGCTATACCCGCAATTGTGGTTACATTTGCCTTTTTGAGTGTAAGATCAATGAAGTATCTCTTATCTCTTAATATCGAGTGGCTTGATCCACTATCCACAATGAACACATCCATATCGTTCATACTTCAAAAGAGATAACAATAGATACTTTTAAATAACACTCTTTCATTCCATAAAGTTTAATAGAAAGCAATAACACAAAACCAAAGTATAAAGTGTAAAACGTAAAACAAGCAAAACACAAAACACCAAAACAGAAAATCAAAATCAATCACTTAAGTATATCTGAGGTTTCAAAATTCATCAAGTCATCTTGCTCATGATCGAAATCTCCTTCATTATCATGCTGGATCATATGAGTTTCTGGATTCTTCCCTTTAAGGCTCTCTTGATAGAGTTCAACCAGATGCTTGGGAGTCCTACATGTCTTAGCCCAATGATTACTCATTCCACATCGATGGCAAACTGATTTTGGGTTTGATTCTCGTGGTTGAGAAGTAATACCACGGTTATTACGATCATAGTCAGTTCGGTATCCGCGTCCTCGTCCTCGCCCGCGGTTAGAATGATTGTTATGGAATCCGTGGCCTCGGCCCTGACCTCGGCCGTATGGATTAAATTGGCCACGGCCACGTCCTTGCCATCTACCGCCACGTCCACGACCACGATGTCTATAATCACTTTGGACGTGGTTAATTTCTTTCTTTTCATCTATGGCCACATTCGCTTCAGGAAGTGGGGCTGATCCAGGAGGTCTCATCTCACTGTTTCTCATTAGCAGTGTATTATTCTCCTCGGCTAGTAATAGACATGCTATAAGCTTTGAGTATGTCTCAAAACCTCTTTCACGGTATTGCTGTTGAAGCAACACGTTATTAGTGTGAAAGGTGGAGAAGGTCTTTTCCAACATGTCTTTCTCAGTTACCTTCTCACCACATAGTCTCAATTGAGAAACTATTCTGAACATAGCCGAGTTATATTCTTCCACGGACTTGAAGTCCTGGAACCTGAGATTCCTCCAATCATAATTGGCCTTTGGTAACAACACCGTTCTATGGTGGTCATATCTTATCTTTAATTCTTTCCAAAGGTCCAAAGGGTTCTCAATGGTTAGGTATTGATCCTTGAGACCCTCAACAAGATGATGACGAATGATCGATATCGTTCTGTATCGATTCCTTTCATTCTCATTATTATCCTCAATGATACATTCGCCAAGTCCTTTAGACTTTAGATTTATCTTAGTATCCAACGCCCACTGTAAGTAATTGTCTCCAGAGAGATTGAGGGCAGCATAATCCAAATTGTTGATTTTCGACATCTGAAAACATTCATCCTATTCTCTAAGAACTATAAGATTTTAAAGTTTATGCATATGATGCAAAATAGGTCATGGGTGCTTATATAAACGGGTACGGATGCATGATGCTTATGAAACCAGATTTTTATGTTTAACAACCTAACATAATGTTTTTATATGCTCATGATGCAAGCCTAGTATTCAAATTCTAAACCGTATGATGATATGACCGGATTTTAATCAAGCATGTTATGTCTATATGATGCAATCAGTTTCAGTTTCATGTTTATCAATCAACGAATCAATCCAAACAAGCAAACAAACAAACGAGTTCAAATAAATATGCAACCAAATTTGGACAGAGTGTTTACTGTCGATCGACGGGTGATTTGTGTCGATCGACACAGTTTAATTCAAACAACAAATTCAGGCAGAAGTTTACGTGTCGATCGACATAAAACTAGTGTCGATCGACACGGGTACAGATCATGCAATCGGTTTGGATTTTAATTGAATTAGGTTAGGGTTTCAAGTTAGGGTTTCAAGTGATTACGAATCATGAATCAATAAACACAATCAAACAAGCAATAACAATAACAAGCATGATTTAGATTAGGGTTTCTAAGATTATCATGAATCTAGGTTCTTTAGATTAGGGTTTCTTATTGTTTACCTTAACCTCCGTGAGTCTTCTAGTTCGCCGTAACCGTTGATAGGCTGTATGAACTTTCTTCTAGTTCGCCGTAACCTTAAAGGCTGTATGAACTATGATTTGAACAGTAACGCCGGATGAACAATAATCGTCGATGAACAGTAATCGTCGATAAACAGTGCGCGATGAATAGTGCGCGATGAACAGTACGCGATGAACAGTACGATGAATAGTAACGATGAACAGTAATCGCGTTTTTTGTGTTTTTAGGGTTTAGGGAGCAACTCGTGCTGATAACGTGTTGTGAATCAAGAGAACGAATGGGGAAGATTGTATTTATTCATTAATCATAAGATCCTTTATATAGGATTATTACAAGAGAGAAAAGGAAAATTCCTTTTCCTAATGAGAAAAGGAAAGTACATAAAAGGAAAATCCTAATTCAACTAGGATTCATTAAACCGGCCTAAAGACTAAGTGTTAATGGGCCGTAAACGGACCAGAACTAGTTATGACAATCCACTATGATTTATAACAAAAGTAAGATTTTATGATTTCAGAGTAACGTTTATGTTTAATTTTGAGTAAGTGCCTGACTTCAAGTGCCTCTCTTTTGTATATTTTTTACTACCAATATAAAACAATTGATGTGAATAGATTCGGTGTTTTTGATGAAATCATGAATATTACAATTGAATCTATATGCAACCTTTCAAAACCCGCAATCCTAAAATCGTTCTACAAAACACAATAATTGGGTATTATTTGCCGAGTCATTTGTATTGTAAAAATGGTGTGTCCCCACCGTAAGTTATCAATTCCTAAGAAGTTATGTACATTGTTATTCTGATTTTGTTATGTTTGTTTCTTCCTAAAATAACACTTATCTAAAACTTTGTACTGGTGCTCCGTTACTACTTTCTAATCCCGTCGTGATGATCACCACTGTGTTTACTATCGCCATATTTTGGTATATCTTTTTTTTTAATCGTCTGGAATTACAATCATCGTTTGACTAATTTGATCAATTTGACCTAATCCTATTTGATGATACTCCACTGCATGTTGGCTTTGCAATTAGGGTGAACAACTTCTACATAGCCTCCATGATGCATCAACTCTCCATGTACGACATCTTCCATGATGGACAAGCTCTCCCCGATGAACGGCTCTGCATATACGACATCTTCCATGATGGATAGACTCTCCCCGACCAACGGCTCTGCATGTACGACATCCCAAAAGATGGATATGGTCTCCCTGGACGACTCTGAAGCTTCTGAAAAGTACACTCCATTAATCTGCAAGATTTTGTTTTATCTGGGATTCGAACCTCAGACCTGGTGTAGAAGCCTTTAAACCCTTGACCACTGGACCAAGAGACTTCCACTTTAAATGGCTTTAGATATCTTTAGATGTCTCTTTTTTTGCGTGTTTCTGGAAAAAGAACCCACTATGCATTTTTTTTTCTTTTTTTTCCTTTTTTTTTTTTTTTTTTTTGTGCAACCCAAGATACATTTCTAATATGCTTGTTCTTTGTGCTATTAAATTTTAAATTGCAATACATAGTAGTAAACTTTTAGTGTCCAAACAAATGAAAAAATCCATTTCTTCGCTTTATATTTCCATAAACAGCCATTGTTGTTTACTCACCGGTTAAGTTTGGTTTTCACTTTGTTGGTTGACAAAGAGTCTTAGTAGGGAAGGAAATAAAATTTTGAGATGTTGGAGAAACATTTTTGTTTTCTCTATGACTAAGTGCCTCACTTCTTCCACAAGTTAAGTTTTAGCATTTTGTGGGTCCTGGCCAATGAATTAGCATGTCCTTATGAATATGTATAGACCTATTCATTGTCAAGGTGGAGTCGAGACCCCTTACCACATTGAGTTTGAGTCTAGAGTCTTGTCGTTTCTTCTAACATTAAATCTATTTTTAAACCGAAGAATTAAGCATAGCCCTTTAATACTCTGATTTAGGTATATAAATATTGTAAAAAAAGACATCGGGGCTTCAACTTTTGATCGAAATGGTCAACTTTGTTGATTATTCATCTACCTTGCTCATCGTTCCTTTGTGATTACAATGTTTCTTAAGATCTTTATTTTATCGTCATCATTTGTTTAAAATAAATGATCTTTATAAATCTCATGTTATCTTTCAAAGTACTGAATATATGATATTGCTAAGTTTTGTTAATAGAAAGTGAAATTTGTATCCTTATTTGCTTACGATTGTTAGTTCAATGCAAGACCATGCATGCCTACATAAAAATTTGAAACAAAATGCCCTCATGAGTCATGACCCCTTTTCTATTGCAAAAATTTGGGGCCAAATCAAAGATTTAATGATAACATCTTTTGTTTTTTGATTTTTATGTTGGTGGATCATCAAAAAGTCAAATGATAATTTTAATCATGCTCATACAATAACTTCAGAATTCACAAATAAAACATTTGAATAATTAAGTTTCGGTTATACTATAGTTTAACTTAAATTCTAACTTTAATTACTAGGTTTTTAGCGTGGGTCAGTTTTACCGATGTTTTTAATCAAAAAATTGTCCAAAACATAAATAATTATTTTACCATAATTACTAAAAACAATTATAGCATAAATAGTAATCTATATCAATAATTTTTTTATGTTTGTAGAGAATTTATCATATATATAATGTTTTAGCTATGATTGTGGCATGAAATTATCAGCTTGAGTGTTGCTTTTTGAGTTTATTCCGGCAAGAAATTAACATTGTTGGCAAGTAAGAGAGTGACATAAGGAATTTAGTTTATTTTTAACCGGTTTAGATTTTCTATATTACTGTATAGCAAGAACAATTACTTTGACATATAAAAGGATTGTGACACCCCGGTTTCAGAGCATATATGGTATATGCGGTATATGCGGAGAGGCTTAAAGGAATTTATTTGGCTACCTACATCACCAAAGTGCACTTATCTTTTCGGTCACAGGTCTTGAGAGAACTCCAAAGTTAAGCGTGCTTAAGCTGGAGTAGTTTCAGGATGAGTGACCTACTGGGAAGTGATTTTCAGTATCGTGTGAGTGAGGTCAAAACACGAGAAAAGATCGCGTGGTGATTTGCAGGGTCAATAAACATGACTTCCGAGTCTCCCGGACTAACGTACCGACCGTCTGAAATGGGTGGGCCCACGGGCCATAAAGTGGACGTGGGGCCCATTGGGAGATGAGGATTTTTTTCGAGGGGATGAGGATTTTCCCTACGACGACGGTCGGAGCGTTACAAGGAGATTTGTTTTTAGACTGAAATTATATCCTAAATTAGAAGAGAATCCGCGTATACGCACGGGTCTATTTCTAAATTTTGTATTGAATGAAGTATGTTAATGTTATGTATCAACTATCTGTCCATTATGCAACATTTGAGTTTGTTTTACATAATTTTGAAGATATTTTTTAAATTCTACTTTGATTGGTTATAAAATTGACTACCTTTTAGTTGATTTGAATGAAAATCTAACAATAAAAAAGAGTTATTACAATTTAGAAGTATGATGAATACTTTTGATCTTAATATGTTTTATTGTATTTTGTTTTCTTTTGGAACCAAGAGGTTTCAGATTTTAGGCATATAGTAAATACCTTCGATTGGGTATAATAACATGTTAATTACCTCTTCTACTAAATACTGAGATTTGAACTTGAGATCTTGAGGATCTTGAGAGCTATACATGATTAGAGCTATTAACATGAGTATTTTTATTGTTGTTGGTTAATTGATAATAATAAATTTTACTTTGGACTGTGGTAATGTTTTTATTTTCAACGTTTAGAATCATCAAACATATGACTAATATGATATCTCTTGAAAGCCATTTGAGATATTCTTTTTTGAGTGTTATCAATTTATGTTTAGGACCCGGTAATATATTCTCAAATGATGTTTATCCGAGCATCATATTTTTTCGAGTTATAACATAATGTTTCAACAAATATAAGACTCATCGAATTCTTGCAACTTTGTAAGAGAACACAAAGTATACGTAGATATTTTAAGGTTTTTTCACTAACTTGAAAATTTGGTAACATTACACCCTCCATATATATGTTAACGCATTATATGTATAAACCAAGAAAGCTATATGAAACTTTGATTCCACCTATTGGCTTTTTTGCTCGAATTTTATTTTGGTTTTGATGCCTTAGCCAACTACATGCTTCTTTTGTAAGTTGACAATTTTGATTTTGATTAATCTTTGGAGGGGGTTTCTTTCTTGAAGTTATCAACACAATCAATTTGTTTAGCCGAGCATAAGAGATGAATCTTTAGATTTATTAACGAAAAAGGTAATTTGAAATAGTATATATGTCGAGAAAAATATTTTCTGACCACAAACCGGCAAATCACCAACGAACCTTAGCATATCAATGATGTTTTGTTTTGATAAGGAACGCGAATCATAAGCTACACGCGGGTTTAAAAACTATTTTTTTTTATATCTTGGTTAACTGTAATCTTTCTAAAGGTATTTTCGAAGATGTTACTTTTGATTTACTGAATTTTAGGAAGTTTAATTTACTTTCTTTACTTTTCATTTGATCTATATATATTTTTTTTAATTTGTGGCATGAAATATTCCAATGGGTGTTAAGGTTTGTGTGCGGTTTCTTAATTATAGCACGATTTTAAAATATTGATAGTCTAATTCTTCCAATCTGGTGTTGGTTGTTCACTCTTGACATGCTAGTAGTTGTAAACACGAGCGCATTTAAAAAACCAATAAAGTCATATAACCGAGGGATTGAATAATTATTCATTTGATTTCTTACATGATCGTTTTAACCAATTATCAATTTACTAAAGCTGTGGTTAGATTTTCATATACAGTGCGATGGTCTCTAGGGCTGGGCATAAAATCCGTACCCAATACCCGAACCCGAACCGACCCAAAAATTAGGGTATGGGTAGGGTACGGGTATCGTAAATTACCCGATCGGGTTTTATTTTATTAACATTAGGGTATCCGAATTCGATAGGGTAAAACCCAATATCCGATCGGGTATCCGAATTTATACATACACATGCACGATTATGTATTTTAATCACTAAATCTAACTTTTAAACACTCATTTCATCTCTCTTTTTCCGCCTATGGATTACATGATCGAGATCCTTGTGCTTTCGGATGGAAAATTATTATTCTTTTGTTTCCTTTACTTATTGTGTGTTTATATAGTAGTAAATTTACTACATTTGGATTGTGTTTTGAATTTATTTTCCGTTTTTTTTACTGTCATATCTTGGTATTTTTTCAACTTTGGCATTTTAAAACTCAATTTGTGTTTAAGACTTGGTTTTTTGAATAATTGTTTTTGCTTTTGATCATTTTTTTTTTTAGTATAATCATAATATTCGGGTACCCGAACCCGCTATAACCCGACCCATAACCAACCTAATTATACGTTATACCCGAATGAGTTTTATATTTTTGAAAACGGATATCCGACAAATATAACTACACGCCTCAAACTCGAACGGATACCCGAACGCCCAGCCCTAATGGTCTCTTGCCTCAGCCAAATAATAGACAACATAAAGGCTGGTTATGAAGTACATAAGAGTTTAGTTACCTTTTTCAATCGTCTCTGGTTTATGTTTTCTGTTTTCTTTTTTTTCTCATGCAATACTTCTTTCGTAAAATTGGTCATATTTTCCAAATGATTTTTTTTCCAAATGCAATACTAAATTTGATGTTATAAGAAATTTATTACAGTCAATGTAATACATTGCTCTTCTTCCGTTTCTCGAAATTTTTGTTACTAATTATTAAATTTCATTTAACCGTGCCGCAATACGTGGGTTTGTTTCTTAGTGATAATAATAAAAATCAAACGAATAGTAAATATATTGCAACGAATAGTAAATATGGAATAAAATTTTGAATCATTTTAGAAAAGAATCCCAAAAAAAAAAAAATTATAAAATTATAATATACATATGTATGATTGAATCTAAATGCTATAAATATCAGTAAACCCATCCCATCCCATATAATAACAAAACTTTCAAATATGCATAATATGGCTGATAACCTGACATAGTATCATATCCAATATGAATTTAAATACTATTAACTATCACTAAATCCATCCCATCCAATGTAATAACAAAGCTTACAAATATGCATAACATGGCTGATAACCTAATATAGTATCATATTCAATATAAATAGAGAGATTATAAATCAAAGAGAATCCGAATTTATTTAGAAATTAATATATGGGGGATATGGACCCCTCATATTTCTCTATAAATATATATAACAATGAAGGGTTTTGATTATTATTCAATTTCATCAAAAATATTATAAAAAAAAAAAAATTCAAAACAAGACAATGGCTTCATCATGCAAATGCTTCTTCATTGTGTTGTTCTTGTGTTTGGTTGTTCTTCATTGCCCAAGTATGCCGTAAAAGCATTGTATAAATTCTGTTTAATTATTATTATATGTCCATTTAATTATCTGTATGTATATTAGTATATAGTTGACCGTATTATATTGGGTCAGATTAGTCACTCCGTTTAAACATAGCGGTTATATAGTAAATAATTTTTGATAAAAAATATTATATATTATTTAAAATAGAAATAAATAATTTAAAAATTTTAGTTAGATTTATATATATTTATATTAAAGTTAAGTATACACCTATATTTTCAGAAATAAAAAATAAAATATTTTATTTTAAAAAAAAAATACAAACGTCCATTTGATAATTTAGAAGATTGCAAACGGACATACGTCCAAACGACGTAACCATTGTCATGATTTTTTCCCTTGTTACAAGGCATTGGCTTAAATTGCATAAAATCAATAGTAGATTCACGTGTACACATTACTAAACCAAATAAAGTTCAATACTTTTTAGAACCAAAATGTGTCTATTCATGTGTGTTGTTGATATTGTCTGTGTCACCATTCTACTTAAACACAGAATTTTCATGTTGTTATAAAAAAAGATATCATTTTCGGTTTTCTAAATTATCTTTCTATGTTTCCTGAACTAAACTCGAAAAAAGTTTGAAATATATATAGGGATAATTAGTTGTATAACTCAAAAAAAATATATAATTCAAAATCTAACAAAAACTTACTTATGTGGCCAATTTCTAACCATTAATTAGATTTAGAGTTTTTAGTTAGATTTTGTATTATAATTTTTGTTTTTGTTATCTAGCAAATTAACCCATATATATATATATATTATACTCCTCATTTTGCAAATAAATTTCATGGAAGATTAGATTTTCTCAAATTAACTTTCATTAGGATTTCGGTACAGTCGGGTGTCTAGACGAGAAAACACCCTAAACATGTTAAATTTTATTTTTGTGCTGTTACTCGGAAGCAGGTTTGACTTCATCTTTTTCTCTTAGTAAAGTTATTAAATAGCTAGAAAAAAATGAATCAAATTTAAATCCTAAAAGGCTAAAACCAAAAATGTATCCAATTGTCGTCCATAACAAGTATTTAAAGTATTAAACAAAAAAATACAAGCCCTCAAGCTAAATAGTCGAGTCAAAACACATCTTACTGTGTTTAGCATGTAAATAACACTAGTACACTAGTACACATTTTTATTTTCAAATGTCTCTTTACGTTATTGAATACTAGTACACTAATTTTTTTTTAAACAATATATAAATATCAGAATCAACAGAAGCGGGAGATAGAGATTTAAGGTCACTCAGAGTGGGTCCATGCTCGAAGTTTCCAGACTGCAATAAGTACTGCTTTGAAAGATTTAGATGGCAACGTGGAGAATGCAGGAAACTCCCAGATGACACTGATTCAGTGTGTACTTGTCTTGTGTGTACTGATTCCTATAATCCCGGCCCTGTGGGCCCTTTTAACTGCAACAAGCCAACAAGTTCTAAGTAAAAACGCAGAAATTGAGAAATTATTTTACTTTATAGAATATTATTTAATATATATAAAATAAAAAGACATTTGTTCAAATCACATCAACTATAAATTTTCATTGTTAACTCTTGATCAACCACGGTTTTTTAAAAAATAAGACCCGAACCCAATCTTCATTAATCAAAGGGGATTATGTAGGAAAAATTACCCAATATTTTATGTGTGATTAAGATGGGAATTAGAGACAACTAGTGATTTAAGCCAAAATATTTTATTATTTAAAAGCGTTATTACAAGAGTTTGTAAGTAAACACTTTTTATGATGTCGTCTTAGGTTCTTCTTATAAATGAATCCAAGCACCTATATTTATAATAATCGTGCTTTAAGTCCTAGATTATTCTAGGAAATAATTACACTCATGGACATTTTTTTATCAAACTTCTTACATTTAAGACACTTTTGACTTGGTCAATCTCTTGTACCCATGAACTAACCATTTCTTTACCATTCTCTCAGATAAGTTTTTTTTCTCTCTCTCACCACTCCATGTATATGAATCATTTTCTTATCTTCTTTTCTCAACTCATTTTTTTCTATCGGTTTGTAGTTCATTTTGTTTGTAATCTAGGGTACAAATCAAAGCTCGAAACTTCTGAATGTGTTTGTTAATAAGCTGAGTTTTCTAATTTTATGAAGAATATTCAGAATCGTCATGCGAGTTGGAGAAACATGTCCACCTCTACGATTTGTAAATATTCCACGCTTGACGTCAGTTTCCGTATAGCTCCTCTTCCTTAATTCTCGATTCTTTTGATTCTTCTTCAAGCTTGTACAAGCTTCAGATCTAGGGTTCTTGAATTCGGAAAAGAACCAGTTTGTTGAAAGGATTGTTATTCGATTGTTCGCCTGGGTTTTTTTGTTGCAGGATGTTCATAGCCAAAAACAACGAAAAAGAATCAATTTTCTTGCAAGATGTTGATGAAGAAGAATCAAAGATATTTGTTGGAGGATGTTGTTTCCTGATTTTGATTATTAATGGGATTTTAGGAATATGATTAATCAACGTGAATCAATTTTGTCAATTCTTGCAATTTTTTTTGGTTTTCCATAAATGTGAATCTTATAGCTATATTGACTGTATGTTTATAACTAGTCTGTGAGGATATGCTTATGTGGTCACCAATACATAAATCACTTAATACAACAATATTTCACCATCCAAAGCCATTGTATTTAGGCATGATTGCAAGTCTTGTTCATGTCATTTTTGCACAAGTTAACAGAACAAACCATCCATACACAATACTTAACCTCAAATGATACAAAAACACACTTAGTAGATCTTTTCAATAGGCAAGTTTAAAACCACGTGGATATGTTTTACTTGGTCAAAATTTCAAAAGACAAACACAAATGTATAATTGTTCATATCACTTTTTCAGCAGTTAACATAACAACAAACATTTGCAAATTTATAAACAATACTTACCCTAGAAAAAATCACAACCCCAAAACACTTATAAGTTATCGATTTTTATAAGTTAATTTTCTTAATGAATCCGCGTGGCCATGTTTCGGGGTCAATAACACACAACACAAAACAAATGCATACCTTGTTCATGTCCAGAACACCAAGCAATCGAAAATCCTCAACAATAATAAACCTTAAAGTACAAGTTGTTGGAGACAATGGAGTAACTGTTTTGTAAATTGCTCATGGTCTTTATCTTTAGAATTAAGAAGACAGAAAAGTTGCTTATCAGACGAGGTAAAGTGAAATAACCAAACTTTTTTTTTATTAATACAATTAACCCGAACTAATAATCCCTTAATTATTAATTTTCAACGGTCAATTCAACAAACAATAACCAGCGGAAACACAAAACAATTTAAACCAATAATTCCATTAACAATTGAACCAAACAACCAATTCAACCAGAACGATTCAACAATAATCTGAATACCAAAATCAACTAAGCTAGCAACCTAATACCATGTTCTACTTAGTTCAACAAACATAAAACAAAACTCTAATCATCTTCTTCCTACACCATGATTCCGCGATTACACTTTTCTTTTACCTGCAACACATGGGAAAAAGAGTTACGTGAGTATTATCACAAATACTCAGTGAGGCGGTCATCCCGTCTACCGGTTAAATAATAAGGATAAAAGATGTCAAATACTACGCAATCATTCAACAGTCCACAAGTTCAATTTATCATAACACTAAAACAATCAACCAAAATTATGCACACGTAAATCAGTGTCGATCGACACACCACCACGGTGTCGATCGACACACCACCACGGTGTCGATCGACACACCACACACAATTCCAGAATCATTATCAGGGTGTCAATCGACACTACCACTAAGTATTGATCGACACTCATCGCAGAAACCTAAATCGAGCCAAATTCTCCATGGCTCGATTCCATCGACACACCACACACAATTCCAGAATCATCAACATGGTGTCGATTGACACTAACACTAGGTGTTGTTCCACACTCATCGCATAAACCTAAATCGAGCCAAATCCTCCATGGCTCGATTCCGTTCCATCGAGCGATCATTCACAAAACAACACGATTTATACTAAAATCATACAAAAATCATGGGAAAAGCCATTCCATCACAACCACCAATCAATAACCTAACATCAATCATCCATAACCACGATCACGCACTCACCTTAGCCTAGAACGATTGACCATAACGCTACACGAAAATCAGAGCCTCATACTTGACCCAAAGCTACTGATTCACCTTTTCTATCACCTATAACTCACCATTAGGTTCTTCCCCTAAAACGAATTAGGGTTTTCTAAAAAATAGAACCGAGACGCATACTTTAAATCAACACTGAAGATAGACCTTACCTCCAAATAACGATCGGGAATATAATTCGGAAACTAGACACGAAGAGCTTTCGAAGAAAATATAAATCGTTGCCTAACTCTCTCTCTAGAACTCTGGCAAAACAACCTTGAAGTGGTCTCAACACACAGCCGATTCTGCATAGACCTCTCTCACGAAAATAAAGATATCTCTTAACATACAAAACCAATTGATAAACTGATTTGCCTCACGGCTAGCTAAGAGAAAAAAGAACTAACCCATAAAGTTTCACGATGATCAGAACTGATTTGATCATCCGATCCTCTTCTCCAATACAAGGCAACAGAACTGCATTAATCTCCCAATCATCAACACCCAAGAACACAAGCACCACCTCTTCCTCTCACATCTCCAAAACTCTATCAAAATCACTAAAACACAGAGAAAGAGTGGCTACTTAATTTTTATAACACGAGCCTAGGGTTTCCTCAATCCCCAAACTGCAAAAAACTGCAATTAAAATCGAACCAAAATCGGTTCAGAACATTGGTGTCGATCGACACACCACATGGTGTCGATCGACACCCCTTACCAAAATCACTATTTTAGTTTGCGAATATTACAAGCGATAAGGAGAGATGAGAAATCGTATTGGCGAGATAATTGTAGAAATCATGGTTGAGGAAATTCAAATCGATGCTGATTCTGGTGGTAGCAAGAGTAAGGGCGAAGACAGCGGCGATACGTTGCTTGGCCTGGTCTCTGTTCACGGAAAACTAGAAAGGTTTCGAACCCGCTTCAATATAGTCTTCAACTACGACGCCTAATCAAGACAAAGCGGTGGTTGCAGCAGCAAAGAAGAGGAGGAAGCAACAAGGATGCTTCTGAAATGAGCAATTTTACGGTGAGGAGTTGATTCATGGCGAAGAGAAGAAGGAGAACGATCACAACGGAGGAGAAGGTGAGAACAAGTGGTGAAAACGAAACTATTATCAACGTCGTCAATTTCTCCTCTTTATATATTTGAGATGAGTCGATGGTAGATGAGAAGGAAAAAAGGGGGTGAAATCTCGGCCACAAGATTGTAAAACCAACCAATGGTCCAAATCAGATATCTCTTAAATTAAAACAAGAGTGTTTCCAAGGGTATTTTTGTCTCTTCGGTAGACAATAAAAGTAGAAAGTGTCTACAATCCCAAAAATGTATCTCTTGAAATAAAAGTGACATAAAGTGTCTCCTTGTGTAAACAACCCTTATTCTAGAGTTCTCTCTACTTCTTATCCTAAACACTTATCCATTACTCTATAATTTCTCTAATCTTTATCCATTACTCTATAATTTCTCTAATCTTTATCCATTAGTCTATAATTTCTCTAATCTTTAGTTTCTTATTTTTCATGACTTTACTTAATCTTCTTTAGCATTCTAGAATCTTCTTCATAATTCTAGAATTGTCTTCATCTCCTTGCAAGCTTCAGTGGCTGCGATATACTTTGATTCAGTAATAGACAAGGTAACACACTTTTGTAGCTTTGACTGCCAGGGAACAGCTCCCCCTGCAAATATAATAACATACCCTGATGTTGATTTCCTAGAATCTTTCTCGCCGGCCCAATATGCATCAGTATAGCCATTTAACTCAAGATTTCCATTTCCAAAGCATAAACATCTTTTAGTAGTGCCTCGTAGATAACGGAGTATCCACTTAACCGGTTTTCAGTGCTCTTTTCTTGGATTGGCTAGGAAGCGACTCACAACTCCAAACATATAGGCGATATCGGGTCTTGTACACACCATGGCATACATAAGATTACCAACTGCTATGCATATGGGGAAGTCTTCATTTTAACCTTCTCTTTCTCACTTATTGGAATTTTCTCCGTACTCAGCTTGAAATGTCTAGCAAGTGGAGTGTTGACCGGCTTCGCCTTCTGCATGTTTAATCTCTCCAATTACTTTTCGATATATCATTCTTGGGATAACCATAACAACATCTTTGATCTATCACGAGTAATCTTCATCCCAAGAGTTTGTCTTGCTAGCCCCAAGTCTTTCATGACAAAATACTTGCTCAAATATTTCTTTAGAGCACCTATCTTGAAGCGGTCATGACCCACAATCAACATATCATCTACATAAAATAGAAGTATGAGAAAATCACCACTAGCGTACCTCTTCATGAAGGCACAATGATCATTCTTGGTTTTCTTGAAGTTATTGTAGGAGTTGTAACTCGCACAATTGAATTTGTAAGGGTTGTTGAGGAAATGCAAGACTTCTGAGTAAAATCAAAGTACAGAAAAGTAGAGAAGACTGTCGCTATAGCTGTTAAGTAAGCTTTATTATTGATGTTGTGAAAAATTGCAAATCCCTTTTTTGGGGTGAATACAATGAGTTATATATAGCTTTTCATCCTAGGTCTAAGTACTAGGTTGGGGTCTGGCCCATTAAGCAAATAATAGGCTTTAAGCCCATAAAATTGATAGATTCCTTGTAAGGATCTAAGCCCAATGAACACTTCGACAGGTTTTGGAAATGTGGAACGAAGGAAATGAGGTTCGGATGGAATGATTTAATGAAGATGAAATGATTGAATTGGTAGATGAACGGATTGTAAATGATGAATCGAGGCGTACTTCCGAGAGATGTGAAGGATCTCTTGGACTACAAGGCTTCTTCTATGCTTTGATATGACACACAAAGCTAAGAAAAAGATGAGAAGATATGACACACTTCTCTTGATCAAACAATAAAAGAGTTTTAGAAAGAAAGTTTGATGTTTTTCATTGAATAATTTGGCCACAATATAAAGGGGGAGAAAGTGAAAGGACAACCCCTTCCACTTTTCACTTACACGGAAAAACAAGAACAATTAAGGAGAAGTTTGAAAGTTTTTCAAGTGTGAACATACTTAACATTATCCAAATAAAAATCAAACATAATTAAAAGATAATTGGACTGAACCGAAACTCCTCATGGGCCTTTAAGAAATTAGCCTAAATATGATAGTGAGGATTTGAAGAGTATGTGTGCTTGCCTCAATAAAAATCTACTTCGGAAACCCAATGGGACAAAATCGAAGATAGAGAAAAAGAGTACGAGCCCACATACCTCTCACTATCATCCTTCCTCGGCTCGAATCAAAACCAATGTGGTTTGATGAGCAACCAAAGGAAGTTGGCCAATGATCTTAACAACAAGCATATAGACGGCTTGGTTAAATTGTCTTGTTTTCGACCTCGTCATAGGTCTTCTCGGGATTTGTTAGTCCTTAGTATCCGTGAGAACCTCCGCAGCTACAAGCTGCTCAGCGGCTTCATGCGGTTCCGTGACTACATGTTCCGAGCTATCCATGATCGCATCTAATATAATTAAATTTATTTTAAATATGAATCTAATTTTATTATGGGCCTAATTATAAATTGGGCCCTTGTACGCCTGTTTAGGATTTCTTTTGGACTTGGCAGAATTGTTCTTGTCATTACATCAATCTCCTAGGGGTAAAATCAGACCCCTACAATTAGCCCCCATACTTGGTAGTATCGAGTTAGATGATGCCAATGTATAAACTGTTGAAGTTTGAGATTGTTGGACCATGAAGCAGGCAAGCATTGACGTCTTTATCATCGATTTAAGGAAGTTCAGTTACTCCATGTTGAAACGATGCCATCGTGTTTTCCTGTACTTGTTTTTGTTGTTTAAAATGAGCTTAGCAGACTGAAAAGGCTTTCGGGCTTTTCACTATTGAACTTTGAGGCCTATTAGGAGAGTTTCTGGAATTTTTCTAGAAAACCTAGGGATTTTAGAAAATCCTCCACGCATAAATAGGCCTCACCTCACTGGCAGTATATTTTTTTTTACCAAGTAACTTTTACTTAAAGAAAAAAGATAAAAATTGGACTTTTTTTTTCTTCTAGCGGATTAGGATTTTTTTTTTTCAAAGAAAATAATTTTTTCTTTCTTCTCCTACCTCTCCGATCTGCCGCCTCAGAGAGGTTGCCGGAGCTCGTTGATGCTTAGATTGGGTCTCCCTCTTCATACCGTCATTGCTCCGCCGTTATCATGGCCCACAAGCGTCGTCTCCGTCGCCGTCAATCGTGAGGAGCTTTATTCGTGGTCTGCGTCACCGCTGTGTTCGTGGCCTTCACCAGACCTTCGCTGTACACAGCCGTCGTTGCTTCCGAGATCGTGGCTGAGCTGCTTGTCGAATCGTCGCCGCGGGAGTTTGGAAACGTCGCCGGAGGAGCTTCAATCATCGGTGTGTGGAGCTTGGAATAGTCACCGGAGGAGCTTCAATCACCGCTGTGTGGAGCTTGGAATTGTCGCCGTCATCCCATATGTTGCCGCTCGTGGAGGAACCGGACAGAAGAGCTGCTGCGGCGCGTGGCGGGACTAGCTAAAGCCTCTTCTCTGATTTGCTCGACGGAGGAGCTGCTGCGGCGGAGGAACCAGGCGAAGCTTCATCTCCGATCTGCTCTAAGGCAAAAGAGATTCGCGGTGAAGAACGATGGTGATCGGAGCTCCGACGTGATGGATTGGTACTCGGGATTTTTGCAACGGCTAGACCTAATTTCGATCAACAGTAGTTTCTGGTCAATAGCCAACAGTCAACAAGTCAACTGGTCAACAAAAGTCAACAAGTCAACTTGTCAACAAGTCAAAGCAGTTGTTGTTCGTTTTGATTTTGAGTTTTGACTCGGTATCCGGGTCTTCTCCCAATGACAAAATAACTCTAAAAGAATAACTTCTAGAGATTCGCGGTTTAAACATTAGATGGAAGCGATTTGAGAATAGTCCCAGACTTAGATGATTCCGGAGAGAGATTTGTTGATCTAACTGCGTTGTTTTTCTTCTAAATGCTTATTCATGACTTTAGCAAAATTATCTGCAGAATTTACGATTTAGTCAAATTCTAACAATTATCATTTCGCTTGTTATCTTGCAATTCCATGCCACGTGGAGCAACTTCAGGAGGGATTTTAATCGATCTTTACTCTGATAACATCGTTGTTGTCAAAAATATCAAGTAACCGGAGGAAAATATTTGTGTGCAAGAAGAGAGCTACTGAGGCTAGAGCTGACGCCAATGGAAGGGAGCCGCAACGAGCAAGAACATCATCGACAGTCCCTAGAGCTGGTGCAACTACTACCCTTACGCCTAAATCGCGTCGTCGTGAGCTTGAGCTAAATGTTACACCCGTCCGTGATCGTCGTCCTGTATTACCGAGGCATCGCGATGATGCAAGGAAGAAGGATGACTCTGCAAAGACAGGTCGCAAGCGTCCCCACAAAGATAGTAGAAAGAATGCCCATTCGAAGGATTTGTTTGGCAGCAGTGGTATGTCAGCGTCTCACTTGTCGAAGATCGTCTTCCGAGGAATAAAGTTTCCCCTTGCGAAAGATATGTCGCAGAAAGACGCTTATGTGAACATGGCCCGACACTGCAAGACGGTATGAGCTTTGATCAAATTCTACAACATCTTTTTTGGTTTCAAATCTCCTAAGCGGTTTCTCTTTTGGTTGTTCCTTGCTTCAGTGAACAAATTTACCATCGACTATGAGGTGATAGCCCTTTTGCAAACCCGTCAGCTTACTAGTTCTCAGAGAGCGGGTGACGAACACAAGAAGCTAAAGCGTGTTGTGAGGCTCGAGTTGCTGCTCTAGAAGCTGTTGTGAAGGAGACTGAGGAGAAGCGTTATGAGATAAATGGCACATTTTTGAAGTCTGTAGCTGAGAGAAAACACTTGAAGCAACAAGTCTCTAGTCTGACCGTCCGTTTAAATGATGCGTCTAAAATTCAAGATGCAGTCGTTCAACGAGCTGTTTGATATACCCGGTATTTTACCACTTTTACAATTCGTTTTTACCTATTTTATATTTTATTTAATAAGCTTTTCTATTAAAAGAGGTAGTTTTCTCGTATATATGGTTTTGAAGAGTCATATAGGTCAAATCATCAAAAATGGCGTAAAAAAGAGCAAAATGAGTATTTTTCTTCCTACAATAACTTACCAAGATCAAAGGATCCTATCTAACTCAACCAGGTTGAAGATTTCACAATTTTCCAAGTTAGACATAAAGTATGACTCCAAAAGATCACCTCGGATGGACTATCTCAACCAGGTCTATATTATTGATCTTACCCAAGTTCATAGTAATATCGAATTCGTTGAGTTGCTTCAGAGCGATAAGGTGCCTGATCTTGGTGAGGAGCTTACTGGTCTGAAAAAGCAAGAGGCAAGCTTATCAGTTGCGGACGAGGAATTTGCCAATCATGTGCGCAAGCTCGAGGAGATCCTTGGGAGTTTGAGATCCAGCGAAGGAACTCCTGGCGAAACTAAGAGGTGGTTAAGTCTACTTCGAGTTCTTCCAGTTCTTCTAGTGATGAGGATTCGTCAATGTGTACAACCCAAGTTCCATTTAAGGAAGTTGTTGAGGTCGTTAATGGTGCTTGATAGAACAATGACTTTTTTTTTTTTTTGGTTTTTTAGTGTTTTCTTCAGCTTGGGTGGTGTTTACCCATTTCATGTTTTGGTTCGCTTTGTTCTGAATCTTTGGTACACACATTAGGTTATAATATGCAGTTTTCGTTATGTAAAACTTGTATGTTCTAGAATTGAATTCTTTTTTGTGCGACTACCTGGGTTTACAGAAGCGTTGTCATCAATAATTCTGCTCCAGCAGAGAGTATGTTTCTTTTTGTTAAGACTAACATTTCAGATTGTTAGATTTTTGAATAAACATTGCAGTTTATAGCTACGGTACTTTCAACATGTCTGCTCCGGTAGTGAATATTGTCTAGAGAAGTTACCAACATTATGTTAGTTAGGTTTTGACATGAACATTTAGGTTTACAGATGCGTTTTTCTTTAACGCACCCGCTCCTGTAATGAAAGTGTTATCGCGTTATAACCAACGATTCAGTGAGTTGGGTTTAGAGTGAACATTTGGGTTTACAAACATGTTCCCGAGAACATGTTCGCTCCTGTAATGATCACTTTTAGTGATGCAACCAACGTTTTGTCTGTTAGGTTTCGAAATGAACATTTGGATATACGCATACATTTTAAACTAACACACACGCTCTTGTAATGAACATTATACATTTTTATAGCGCTGTTTAATCTGAAGCTTGTGAAGTAGACCGTCGTTGTGGCCAGCAGTGAGGTGTTATGTCTGTTTTTGGTAAGACTTTTGTTATCCCCGGGGGATGTCACTGTGCTTTGATTTGAAAGAAGTCTGCTTTTGTTAATACTAAGATTTTACAAGCAAAAATATTTCAGATAAGTTTGCTTTGTTTGATTTTCATGAGAAAATCAAGTAAGAGAGATGGGAGTATACAAGCAGACTTCTTTTTAAGGAGGGGAAGCTGAACCCATCCGAAGATGAGCTACCTACGTACCCTTTGCAGGGATCAAGCCGCCTCGTAGTTCAAGTGAAGCTACCTTAGTGATTATTAGATAGCGCGTCCTTATGTTGTTGGTTAAGCTTGGACTTCTTGTTCGTCTTTTTGTTATGTTCTGGAATAGGGTTCCTAAGCTTGTAAGCAGCCAAAAAGCAAGTGCGGGATTCCTTTTGGTCTCCCCGAATTGCTTTTACACCACTTGGGATGGGGAATTTAAGGCAGAGATGGTAAGTGGATGGCACAGCGCGCATGGAATTTATCCATGGATTCCATAAGATAATGTTGTACATAGCAGGATGATGTGCTACAAAAAATTTGTCGATTTTTGTCTAGTTCCCATTGTTGAGTCGTTCCGGAGAAACCGGTCACTGGTGTTGGTCTTCCTTCGAGTTTGCTGAGATTGATGTTCATTTGAGCATTTCGCAGAAGATGACGTTTAGAGAGCTCCTTATATTAATGAGGATCCGTGACACATTGAAGTCGTTGACGACGAGCCTGAACACTAGAGGGTCATTGTGAGGTCGATCAATGCTAGCTGTCTCTTCTTCTTGAAAGGAAATTATATTGTTTGGCAGCTTGGATGACTTAGCCATATTTTTGGTAACTTTGGCTCTCCGCTGGTACACTTTGATGGAAGCCACTGTATCTGAGCAGTAAGGAGACCCTCCCATTATCATCTGTCAGGACAAGTTCTGTCTACTGCTTGCTCGTCGTTTTGCCTTCTAGGTGCAGGCTGTTCGTCTTGTGCATGTTGCTTCTCATTGGCGTCCATCTCAAAGTCCTTTATATCTATGCTTATCTTAAGCTTTCCAGCAGCTAGTGCATCAGGAAGTTTCAAGCCAAGGGTAAGACACTTTGCTGTAGAGTGCCCAATGTATTTATGGTACTCGCAGTATGCTTCTTCATCATAGCTCTTCTCATTTCTTGTCCATGTGTTTGACCAGCCACCGCGACCTCGACCGCGGCCATGCCCTCCACCTCGTCCTCTGCGGTAACTTTGGGGTTCCACTTGGTAATTG
Source organism: Draba incana (assembly GCA_963576765.1). Classification (NCBI taxonomy): domain Eukaryota; kingdom Viridiplantae; phylum Streptophyta; class Magnoliopsida; order Brassicales; family Brassicaceae; genus Draba; species Draba incana. The sequence goes on along the minus strand of OY755210.1, from coordinate 8,627,776 downwards.
TGAGCGGTTTTTGTTGCAGTATTTTCCTTTCGTATCTGAATCAATGTTTTGAAATCCGAACCGACCCGGTCGGCCAGACCGGTTTAACCGTGATCAATACAAGTATTCCGCTCCGGATATATCTTAAAAACCTGAGATTGAAATACCCGAAAAAACCGAATAAATCTATTGAAACCCGGTGAACTTGCGGTTGAACCAAGATTGGGTCAAATTAAATTTTTAATTTATGAATTTTTTGACTCGTAACCATGGATTTTCAAGTTCAATCAAATCTGAACTTGTAGTTGGCATCTCTAATAACGATTATATCAATTACTAGACTAGTCAATCTTAGTCACTGAATTTCTTTCACTAAGATCTAACCATTGCATTGATTAGTCACTTCATATCTTATATCAATTATCACTTATCCAAAAGACCAATCAATCTTTGTTGTTTGAAATTCTTTCACCCAGATCTAACCATTGCACTGATTAGTCACTTAATGTCTTATATCAATTATCATATTATTTGGAAAAATGAGTTAGTTTTAGCCATTGAATTTCATTTATTAAGATCCAACCGTTGCGTGATTAGTTACTTCATGTCTTATATTAATTACCATCTTATCATAAAAAAAGTGAGACGATTTTAGACGTTAAATTTCTTTCACCAAAGTCCAACCATTGGTATCTAAAATTCTCTAAGAAGATAAACCAAATGATAATTATTTAGAACTCAAATTCTAAGAAACAACATCTTTCAACATTTTCAATTCTATTTTTCTATGTGTGTTTATATATGCAGTACACTTAGGAACACCATAAATCAATATATTTGAAGATTGGTAATTTGATGGCTAAACCAAGATATATGATATACTATCAATAGTGTTGACTGTGGCGTGTTAAAGCAACTTACCAGGTAAGTGTGTTAAAGTAAGATTAAATTTTGACCCACGCCAAGCGTGAGAATATAAATTTCAGTTTATTGTATAGTAAAAATATATTGTTTTGAATCGTACATACCAAAAAGATATTAGATAAATGATTATGTCCACTAAAAAAATTAATCGGTCAATTTTCGAATCTTGGATGTCTTAATATGATAGGTCTTACATTTTAACTGTATACAAAATATAAAAATAAAAGAAATTGATTTACAATAACAAAACAAAAAAGCGAACATTGTCTTATAATGTATGACAAAAAAATCTAATTGAGTGATATATATCTTATATTTACAAAAACAAATGTTTTTAATAACTCTATAAAAGTTTTTTAAACCCAACTTTATCATTGACCAAATACTACTACATAAATGAGTTAAATCGGTTTGAATTTGTCAATATAGTAATGGATTTGGTAAGTATATATTTTTGTCATCAATGCTCCGCATATATTAAAGATATTGAAAATATGTAAAGATTTCCACCATGACAAATTGAAATGTTTTGATTGGTTGATTTAATTAATGTGGTCCTTAAGTTCTTTTTTGAATGACACCTAGGATATAATGTTACTTAAGACTCTCTTTGAATGACACCTAGGATTTTTAATTTTTAGTGTCTCCTCAATTAATATATATAGGATATTATATCTTTTATGGTTTCTCTTTTGATTCATTATCTATATTTTTGTTGCTTGATGTTGCGTTACTAATAAAGGATTTTGAGTTTAAAGGTGTTATTTGTTATAAATCTCATTTATTGTGAATGTCCATATATGATTATGGTCTTGTTCACCAAGTCGCTTTCTCTCCAAGCTTTTATTCTTCTCCAAGTTATTGTACCACTATATATACTCTTGTTCTCATTGGAATAAATCATCACTAATTCTCATTCTCTTTTCTCATATTACAACACGTTATCAGCACAAAACCCTAGCCACTGAGTAAAACCTTAGCCGTCGCTAATTATTTTTCGTTTGCTCTTTTCCACCTCTGATCCGATTGATCGAGGTAAGTCTACCTATATTAGCTTCATCAAATTTTTGGTATAGCATCTAATATTATTGATCGGTTGCTAAAGTATAGTATAATTCGATTCAATTGATTTATGGTTTTGTTTTATACTTTTAATTGACTCGTCTGGTACTTTTGATAAAACAATTCACTTGATTCAAAATGTTGTTTTGTCTTATATTGCTTTTATTTTATATGAGTGGACTCTGTGATTCGATTGATAGTATATACATATATGCATGTTGTTCGAGTAATACACACGTCTCATTCTTATACAAACTGATTATTACTTTGGTACCAATCGGTTATTTTGCACTTACTGCTTTAATGAGATTGATTAGTGATTTATCGCTTTATTACTTTATACCATGAAATTATCGACACATGTTTATTGTTTTTGTTATGATCGATCGTATATATAAATAATTTTGGTAATACTAACATTAAAGCCATGTTTCTATGAGCATTGAGTATGTCAGGGTTATAAGACGAAGTTTTTACATGAGAATCCATCCAGGAAACATATTGTTTCCAACACCATCTCTATGTCAAATCTCCACCGCCGGCTCTGTTCGATCTCTATGTCAAATTTTTTGTAATTTATTTTACTACCACGTTATTTAGATATCATGATGTGATTATGAGATTTTACACAAGTTAAGTGTGCTTGACTTTGTCATCAAGAATCGCATAACATCTTTGGTTTTGGTTCATTCCCAGAAGTGAATGTATATTTTCTATAAAGAAAAAAAAATAGAGCACACTTATGACACTTAACCAAAGAAATGGTTATAAAAGTGGTTATGAAAGTAAATGTGACATCTTATATATGGGAAAAGAAAAGATCACACTAAGCCAAAGATGTGGCTATATATATAGTCCTGATCGAGATCAAGGTGTTCTTTCAAGAACTTATATTCTCACCAGAAGTGAGAACAGAAAGATAGTAAGAAAGAAGAAAAATATTTCTCATATGAGAATGAAAGTATCTAGTGTGAATACAATATCAAGAGTATAAAGCTCATTAAAGGCTTCCGAAGAGCATATACATGGGAATGCATTGTGAGATATATTCCTCCAAATCTTAAAGTATATAAGATAATAATATTTATGACCTAAGTTGGGTATGTTTTTGATTCTAGAGTGGAATTGAATTCAAGATGGATGAACTTGAAGTTTCACCATCACAAAGAGAATTAAAGAATCTCACATAAATAATAAGTGATATATCCAGAAGATTATTTTCGCTACTTGATGATTAAAGTTTACTATAAGTGAAACATCCTGAAGATATGTTCACTGCTTGGACATAGAAGATCCAAGAGTTCTTTGGAACAATCTTAAAAGCATGATGATATCATTTAGAGTGTGAATCTCAACATTTAGGATTAGAAGACTTAGAGTCTATAATTAAATGTCTTATCGGTTATACTCCATTCTCTGAAACGAATGTGACATCATACTTTAAAAAAAGAAAAAGGACCACACAAATAATATTTGTCGGTCGCATATGTGAAAGTGGATATGAATATAGTTAAGATCGAGATCGAAGAGTTTCTATCAAGAACTCATATTTTCACCGGAAGTGAACAAATAGAAAAGAAAATAAACTTGAGGAAGTACAATACAAGGTTGTATAAAACATATATATGAATGCTCCAGAAGAGCACATAGATATCATTGTCTAAAGAAGGTAATTGGAGTACTTTATACATTCTATTCACCAAAGTCTCAAAAGAAAGGATCTAATGATCCGAGTAGGATATGTTATTGATTCTAAAATGAGATTCAGTTCAAGATTGATAAATCTACAGTGTTATCATCTCGAGGGGAAGAGTTAAAAGATCTTGTATACTATAAGTGAAACATCCAGAAGATTATGTTTACACTAAAACTGAGTTTGCTTACTCCTTCATAAAAATAAATCTATGGGATTTTATATGAAAAGTGAAGGAATTGTTGAATATCTCCAAATCACAAGTTTTTCCCAAGGTTGAAAGTATTTAAGAGAATCTGCCTATTTTGTACTAGATTGTACTACACAAAGATTCGTAAACCAGAATTTTACCGAGAATGAAAAGTAAACCAGAAGTTTACTGAGAATGAAAAGCAAATCAGAAGTTTACTGAGAATTAAAATAAATCAGATGTTTACTAAGAATTTAAATATTTGGCTTAACCGGATTGGTCATCCTGGTTTAATAGATGATGCGGAAATTTATAAAAGTGTGTGGATATTTCGTAAAGAACCAGAAGATTCTTTCTAGTCATTTATCATATGTTGATTGCTCAGAAAGCAATATGATAATGTGGCATTCACCAGTAAGAAAAATAAACTGGAATATGTTTATTTCTAGAAGTATATACAAAGAGATATTTATGGGCTGATCACCCACTATGTGAATTTTAGATAATAGATGCATCGATTCAATGGACGCATTGACTCGATGGACACATCAACTCAAGATTCACATTTATCCTTGTCATGAAATTGCAACTTGAAGTTTGCAAGGTTATTTGATAATGATGGTGAATTTATGTTTGAATATTCATTGAAATAAAGTGTTGAACATCCAGAAGCTTATGTTTATACACAAAATGGTTTAATACCATTGTTTCGCATCAAGCCAATGAATAACTAATAGGTCTCCCAATCATTATTGGTTTAGGATCAAAAACAAATAATTTCCATCAGAAAGATACTTGAATATGAAAAGTGCTCCACCACAGCGCTACAAGATGGAACCTCAAAAGAGGAGAAAAATATATATTAGATATGAATATTAAATAAGTGTCTAGAGCTATCCCAGAAGGATTTATTGAAGTCTCGACTTGTATATTCTCATTATAATGAGTCAGTTTCCAACATTAGAGGGAGAAAATAAACAGCTGGGAAAAGATATAAGTAGCTATGAATTATCAATGATCCTTGGACTAGAGAATGTACATTAGAAGTCCAAAAAGATAATTCATAAGCAACACTTGGCGTATTAATTGCCATATGCTTTTGCTGATCCCAATAGAGTGATGAAATCACTTATGCCAGCTGTATATGCTCCAATTAAATGTATGTTCTAGAAGGACTATATCAAACTGCTAGTGAGTCTAAAGATCGCATGAAGCGTGATAGACCTATTTGGTTCCATATATAAATCCTCGTAAAAAGAAAGGAGCAGAAATTGAGAATGACCAAATCGAGGTAATAGAGATTTTAAATGATCTCTAGAAGAGACATCAACATGACAAATAAAAAGTTCAAGTACTTGACAATGAAAAGAGCTAGCTAGCTATGTCATGTTAAAAATAATATGGGAACCAAAAAGCAAATCGACGTCGTAATATTTTGCATGCTATGAGCAGTTGATATTATGGAAAAGAGCATCATGAAAGAAAGTCTATTCAAATGTGTACACAAAGTAATGATTGGCCAAAGTGGAAAGAAAAATAGACTTGTACTTATAATCTCTTGAAGAGAAATTTTTGGACCAGGAGTCCATGCACCTAAAGTGTAAAACCAGTGAAAGATATAAAGTTTGTGGAAAACGAGAGTGAAAATAGTGAAAGACAAAGATTGTTTTATGAAGAGATATATTTATATTCTCTTGTGGTGGTCGCAATACTTTTGAAATATCTTATAAGTCTGGCAATAAGATATAGAACACTGGATGAGGAAATTTATATGGATATCAAAATTATGTTCTTGAGAACTCTATTCGATCAAATGAAAAGAGAAAATATGGTATAATTATGTATATGTGTACCCATGTAGATTTCTCTAAAGATATTGATCAAAGTGATTCTTAATTTGAAGATCATCAAAACTCAGTGTTATCTGAAATAGTATGATGACAATAATTTATGCTAAATGATCACTTGATAATGAGATTTGTATACAAATCCCGGAAGGATTTAAATGGCTAGAAGCAAAATGGTCCTGAAGTACCAAATTTAAACTGATGTTTAAGAAATTTATCGATCTTTTTCATGATTGAAAGATGTGATTTTGTATGATAAAAAGGAAAATATGTTATGGACCAGATGTCTAATGATTTGAGATATCATAAATCATACAAGTTTGTTTGTTAAGGCTATGTTTATGATCATTCGAAAAGATAGCATATGATCAGAAGTCATCTCCTGAAGAAGATGCTTCTGAGAGGGAGAAAGATAATGATGAGCGTGGATGTACTCTTTTTCCCTTATCATAGTTTTTATCCCATAGGGTTTTTCTATGAAGGGTTTTTAACGAGACATCAAAGAACACGCAAATGATAGACACTTAAAGAGGAATGTTATCATTAGAGTGATATATGAAAGTCTATCAATCTCTATAATGAATATCTTACTTTAATGTGTTAAGAGAAACATAGAGAATGATCAAGATGGATAATCTAAAAGATCTTTAAGTTGCAGAAGAATGACGATATACATGTTCTACATATTCGTTCAAGCGAAACTTTGGCGGACTTATTTCTCAAGACACTTCCAACTGCTACTTTGAAGAAACAAGTTCATCATTTGGATGCGTTGTCTCAAAGACCTCAAGTCATATAATCATCAGGGGAAGTAAATACGCGTTGCACTCTTTTTCCCTTAACCATGGTTTTTCCCATTGGGTTTTCCTGGTAAGGTTTTTAATGAGGCAGCATCACTTGCGTATTAGGAGTAGTTTTAGATAATAGACATTCAAGGGGAAGTGTTATAAATCCCATTTATTGTGAATGTCCATATATGATTATGGCCTTGTTCACCAAGTCGCTTTCTCTCCAAGCTTTTATTCTTCTCCAAGTTATTGTACCATTATATATACTCTTGTTCTCATTGGAATAAATCATCACTAATTCTCATTCTCTTTTCTCATATTACAACATTATTTGATATTTTTTCTCAATAAAATTTGTTGAATGGAGCGTTTAGAGATCAAACGTTATATGAAGATTAATTTTCCCACATTGATTGTGTGAGATTCGATTATTCATCATCAACAATTCAATTGGTTAAAGTTTTTTTTTTTAATCATCTGGGTATTAATATTCAACGTCAACGAAAAGGTAAACACCACGATTCAAAGAACACATCGTAGCACGGAGATCATACGATTAGGTGAGCAAGTAAAAGCTTCCCTAGCATGAAATCTAACTGAACCCGAATGTTCTCTCACTATCTAGCTCCCTCCATTATGCAAAGCTGCGTTTCGCCACGTCGAATTCAAATTACACTGTAAGCTTCCATCATCAAGAGGTTGCCATTTCATATTCCGACATTGAAGACTTATCGTAGCAGTTGGATTTTCGTCCAACCTGGAGTTGGCTTCGTGCCACAAGGTTGATTCCTCAAGGGCTTGTTGAATTACACAGCTAGAAGCTCTATGTTGTTGTGCATACAAGATTGTGTTGCGGTTCTTCCAAATTGCCCATAAAAGCCAGGAATAGCTCTTCTTGTTTCTTCCATAAGAGTCACATTCTCCAATAAATCTAAAACGAAGGACAAGTTATCTTCAGAACCCAAAGAGAAACCAGAGATAGGACTTGGTAAACCTAAGAGTGACCAAAGTTGCATATCTATAGGACATTGGAATAGAACGTGAATAATAGTCTCAACTGACCCTTAGCACAATTTGCAAGCAATATCCACTACAATGCCCCTGGTTCTAAGACGATCCGTTACTGCAAGCGCACCAGCCACTACCCGCCATAGAAACATGTGAACCTTTAGGACGGTTTTAACCTTCCATATCCGTTTTTATTCTCAATTCTTCTAATTTCCCACGGTTCTTTTGGCAATTCCGGAGTGAGAGGATGATTAGAGATGAACCAATATCCACTCTTAACAGAATATGCTCCATGATCATTATACGCCCAAATAAATTTATCCGCTACAGCCTGCATTTTTATTATTCTTTGAACATCACCGGGTGGGTATAAATCATGTTACATTTCCCTACGCCATGTACCACTCTCCGAAATAAGAGCATCTCATCATGACGAGTAACCACCGTGATCGTGAAATTCTGACCATCGACATTTCCGGTGAAGGTACGTGCATGTTGACACTAACCGTAAGAGAGATAATTTTTTTTTTCTTTTGCTAATAAAAAGAAAACGAATTGTATCTAATGGAGGTTAATTAGCTTTTGGATTTTCTTTGTTCCCAAAAACTTGATCCTCACCCTTAATTTTTTGTCTCATTTTTTTTTTTTTTACATTGTATATGCAACACTAATAAAGAGAATAATTATGATTTCTAGTTACGGGAAAATTATGGAGTTTATTTTTTTTTTTTAAACTCCATAATAAGAATTATTTTTTTATTTTTAGTGCCGACTGCATACACACTTGAGTCCAATTCCGATGTAACGTTATCCCTAAGTCCAAACAAATTTCCTTTTGCTTTACTCGCCCCTTACTTTCCCTTTTTTTAAAAATATCTTACTCCCACTGGCGAACAGTTAAAACATCGCTACCAAACAAGTCCTTCCAAAAATGGCGAAGCCTTCTTCTTCTTCTTCTTCCTCTGGTCGAACAAATCTAGCTTCATGCGCCGTCGCAACCGCCTTCATCGTCTTCCTTATTATTGCCGGATTTACCGTTTACCTCACAGTATTCAGACCTAAAGATCCCGAGATCTCCGTTACAAACGTTAAAGTTCCGTCGTTCTCCGTCGTTAATAGCTCCGTTAGCTTCACTTATACCCAATTATCCGCCGTTAGAAACCCTAATCGCGCCGCTTTCTCTCACTACAACAATAAAATCCAGCTTTTCTACTATGGAAACCGGATCGGGTTCATGTTTATACCCGCTGGTGAAATCGAATCGGGTCAAACAAAACGCATGTCGGTTAATTTCAACGTTGAGTCGTTTCCTCTCACGGTCTCTGCTTCTCAGACCTCTGCCGCCGAATTTCAGCGGTTTGGATCCGGTTTCGGGACTGGGGTAGTGGAGATGGATAATCGGGTCGGGTCTACAGTGGAAATAGAGTCGAAGGTGAAGATGGCGGGTCGGGTTCGGGTTCTTGGTTTGTTTTCACACGGGATCGCAGCGAGATCGAATTGCAGGATCGCGATTTCCACGAGTGATGGGTCGATCGTGGCCGTCCGTTGTTGATACCAGTCTTTTTTATAGCAAAAAGAACAAAAATGTATTAGTCACGAAATGTACAAGTCACGCATGTTCGTTCTGTCTAAGCATATGTAACTTTTTCCTCTACGGTTTCTAAATCCTTAAGTTAGAAAATTGCAAATATAAATACAAAGATTTTGTACTTTACAATTTTATAGTTTAACATCCACATTTTTGTGACTATCAAGTAAAAGAGCATTTGATGAATAGTATGCACTGGATGCGCCATGGAAGTGGCCCGGTTTTGAACCGGAGTTGCGTGATTTGGCAAACCTTCGGGAGTCTTTCTCCGAATTCGACTCCCAAATTCGATCTTATCTACTGATATCGAGAAAAAAATACGAAAACGGATTTGTTAGCAAGGAATGCACGCACACGGGATAGAATATTTTTCTTTTATTAGCACTTCGATTCTCTATTGGTTTACATATACAAACAATGTATTTGCTTAACTAATAAAGAAGTGTGTTTTGTGACAGACAGACAAAAAAAAAAAAAGTGGAAGTAACGGATGAAACTTTTTTTTTTTCCCTTATGAATGATGTTCTTAATTTTGGGAAAATAGGAAAATAAAGACCACTTACAAGCAACGAAATGCATTGCAAACAGAAAATGAAATAATGAACCACAGCACTATTGCATTGAAGATTTTAAACATCAAGAGTTTCTATGATGATAAATTAGTAATACACGGATTTGCCCAATTTTCTTCTAAAATTATGAGCCCTTTTCCCTTTTTTCATGTGTTTGTATAAGAACAACTAATGTAAAAAGACTGAAAGAAAGAGAAAAAAACATAAGAGAATTACGAAGAGCCATTGGATTTGGGGGAAGAATCGTAGCCGTAAGGGTTATTGCTTGCCCAATTCCACAGATCCCTACACATCTCGTCGACACCATACTTAGCCCTGCATTTAAACCATACCAAACAAACAACAAATTAATAATAAGATTGAAATTTGTCAACTATTCTTAGTTAAAAGCCATTTCAATATATGTATACATTGGAGAATGCTGCACACATTTTGCAAGTTATTACAAATGAACTTACTTCCAATTTAGTTCTCGTTCTGCTTTCTCCGTAGAGGCATAAACAATTTCAGCGTCTCCAGGACGACGTCCGGCCAACACCAACGGGATTTTCTAATCATAGATATCACAAAGTAGAAATAAAAGATAAAAAGTTGAGTATCAAAGGTCAATAACAGTCCATTATGTAGGAGCACTGTGCTAGTAAACAAGCCAATCAATGTTTACCTTCCCTGATGCCTTTTCAAAGGCAGCTACCATTTCTAGGACCGATGTTCCATTACCCGTTCCGAGATTGTAAACCTCGCAACCTGACCATTTTCCAATAATTTAAGTTTGGATCATACTTACGAGGATAAATACTAGAGAGTTTACAGAAAATCCTTACTGATTTTGAGATCATCTAGCTTGCGCAGAGCAGCAATATGTCCGTCTGCTAAATCCATAACGTGGATGTAATCTCTAACCTGAAAAGGAAAAAAAGAATTGCAGATCTTTGTTGTTCATCTCCAACCTCCACAACACAACATAATATGAGCTCGTTGATGTAATAACAATCAATGGTTCTTATATACATACCCCTGTACCATCCTTTGTGTTGTAGTCAGTTCCAAAGACGGTGAGGTGAGGTCTCCGGCCAACTGCAACTTGTTGGACAAAAGGCATGAGATTGTTTGGAACTCCAAGAGGATCTTCACCAATGTAACCACTAGGATGTGCACCAACAGGGTTGAAGTATCTAAGCAATATCATCTTCCATTCAGGGTCAGAACGATGTACATCCCGGCAAATTTCTTCGATAAAAAGCTAACATAGCAACAACCATGAACTTTTAAGTCAAATTCATTACCTAATCATCACTAATCAGCAACTACAAGGAGGGTTTTGGTAAGTACTCAGGCTAAGATTGCTACCTTAGTACGGCCATATGGGTTTGTTGCAGAAATTGGGGACTCCTCAGTGCAAGGAACCTCTTTTGGCCAGCCATAAACAGTAGCTGATGATGAAAACACCAGCTGGAAACAGAGTAGTAAAAGCTAATCATGAGTTCACGCAATGACAAGAAGAAAAGATTCTATAAAATAAAGAGATTGCATGTGGTAGCAATCAGCAAAATGAAGAGGAAGAATAATTACATTTTTGCAGCCGTATTGAGCCATAACCTCCAAAAGTGTAATAGTCCCAACAAGATTATTATTATAATACAGCAAAGGCTTCTCCACACTCTCACCTACTGCTTTAAGTCCAGCAAAATGTATCACTGCATCAAACCTATAATAATTCCACTTTTTATCAAACTTTAACACCCCAATTATATGAACATTCTAATCATTTTTGTCCTATAGTCATAAAAAACAATAATTTTGTTACTTCTTTCATACTTTGTTTCTGAGAAAATCTTCTCAAGTGCAGGCCTGTCTCTGAGATCCACCTGCAGGTAAAGAAAAAAGACTTTCAAGAAACTAAATTGACTTCTGATTTCAGAAATTGCAGGATCTAATTCTGAATATGAATGAATTCTGATTCGCCTTCTCGAAGAAGATCCCAAATTCCAGACAGATCAACTTGTCAGTATAAATATAAAACTTGGATAATATTATATTACTCATTCACATGGCATCAATGCTTTATCTGCAAATTTTTAATTCATGATTCTCTACACACACATGGTTTACAGAAAATTAACCAAAACACCAGAAATCAAACACCTTCACCGAAAACGAACGGTTTAATCAAATTTATCGATAGTACATAGATTAGAGACGATAATTCCAGTTTCGCAGAATCGAAAACTATTCGAACACGATAATACGAAAATTAATGAAACAAATTTGTTCAAAATCATACGTTTCCTAAACCTAACAAGTAAAATTCGCCGAGAAAATCAATTCCACAGAGAGCAAAGAGGGAGATTAGAAAGCGAACGGACCTGGTGGAAGGAGAGGCGGTTTCCGTTATCGCCGGCGAGTTTCTTAACGCGTTGGAGAGAAACAACGGAGGAATTGTCATGATTATCAACAACGACGGCGGAGTAACCGCCGTTAAGAAGTTGAAGAACAGTATGAGTTCCGATGTATCCAGCGCCGCCGGTGACCAGAATATTCTTCGCCATCGTTAACGGAAATAAAGGAATATTCGTAGAAGATATTATTATCACGATTCGAAATTTCGTAGAGCGTTTTGGTTTTTGGGATCGGAGGAGCAAAAGGGGTTTTATAGAAGTGGTGATGGAAAATGTTGACTGTATATTTACTCTGATTTCTACGTTTCTAAAGAGAGACAGATAGAAAGGGAAGAGAGAGTATGCCACGTGGCAATGATACTGGTGCGAATATACGGGAATGATGGGAATTGGCAGAACTACCCTTTTTTAACGATGTTTGTGTATAGAAATGTATTTTTTTTTTGTCGTATAGAAATGTATTTATTGTAGTTGTTTTGTTGTTTTTTGGTAACAAATGTATTTATTAGATGGGTTAATTTGCCAAGTAACAAAAAAAATTAATAATTAGATAATAACCAAAATTGACTAATGTGGTTAAATTATAACCATAGGATTTAGGGTATTTGGTTACAATTTTAATTATAACTTTTTTGGGTTATATTTGCTAATTTCCCTTATTAGATTTAGTTAATATAAAGAGATAAAATATAAACACGATTATTACGAGGAATGGATTTCAGATTTCAGATGTGCTTTAAACTGTTTATTCCGAGACATTTTTCTGTAACTGATATTTTTTTTTCTTCTAGAAATGGTAGATTTTTATCCACTTGAGATATTTCTTTTAAGATAATCTCAATATATAATTATCTACCTTTCTAAATATGCTTGTTTTCTATAATATTTTTTTTATGGAAAGTAGAACATATTTCTAAAGAAAGCTCGGGGTCACGAGATTTGACAAGATCATTCCTAAACTGCTGTATATACGTTTGGTATAATTGTGTATCATCAAGTTAAATTATTTCTCTACTTTAATAAATGTAAATTAATATTTGCATATATATTTTTCCTTCGACAAAATAATATTGTCATATTTTCAACTTGAAAACTTGTATCAAACAAAATATTTGGATAGTCAAATCAAAGTAATAGTTTACATAAAGAATGAAGAATAATGGTACAACCGTAGAAGCCAAACAATCCTCTTACTATTGAAACTGTGTGGAATGTAGGAAATAAAAAAAGAATGAAAACGTGTTAATGTGAGAATACGATGAGTAGCGAGGAAAAAATGGACCAAACCTTGGATTCCACACCATCTTCACTAACTTTAAGTAATCTATGTAGTAAAATTGTAAAAAAAAATGGCTCACTCACTGTGCTACACCATGTAGTCAGTTGCTTATATCAATGACACCAACTTCGTGTGCGAAAGGGTCGGTGTTGTCCCTTTTTTTTCTTTGATAATTGTGAAGATCCTAAAAACTTTATAGCCCCAAAAATTAATCCCACGAGACCTTGTATCCGGATAAGCGTTTGGAAATATTCCAAATTTAGTTGTCCATTGGCGTCCATTAAGTCAGTTGCTTATATCAATGATGCCAACTTCGTGTGCGAAAGGTCGGTGTTGTCCTTTTTTTTCCGATAACCGTGAAGATCCTAAAAGTTTTCTAGCGCCAAAGACTAATCCCACGAGATTTTGCATCCGGATACGCGTTTGGAAATATTCCAATTTTAGTTGTCCCTTGGCGTCCATTAAATGTAATTGCATTTTCATTGACCAAACAAATGCAAATACATTTACATTCATCGTAAGTCCATCTTTACTCGTAATTACGAAACCTAAAAAATCTCTCACATTATCCAATTTAATTCGTTTGCATTCATTTAAAGTGTTTGGCGGTGTCTCGCAATATGGCAATTAATCTAGTCTATTTGGTTTGGTCGAAAAAACAATTTGTGTGAAAGAGGTGATGTAATCATTTTAGTGACTATCTTCAAAGTCATTACAAAAATGTAATGGAGCAGTGGAAACAATTTATACACAAATATTCTTTATCATTTTTACCACCCTTCCTCAAGCTTTTTATCATATAATCTACCTAGCAATTTTTGCATTTGGTATTTTCACTCTTGGCTTTCCAATAGATTATATAACTATTGGTTTGAACTTTTTACAAAGAATAAGAGAAATATTGATTGGTGTGGTTTTTTTTTTTTTTCCAAATAACGTGACGTTCCAAATTAAAAGAAAGTTCTGTCAAACACAAGAAGAGTGACTCAATAGCCGGCTTATGTCAATGTTAATCCATTGAATTTTAGTAGTTTTATACGCCAATCTTATGTCCATTATTCATAATCGTGTCAAATTTTTATTTATTAATAAAACTCGTTGATTTTTTGTTTGTTTCAGTTTTTGGAATAGGCAAGATATTGACTTTAGATCATAATTTATATTTTCTTCAATAAATAATTACTTCTTAGAAAGAAAGCAAAGTGTAAACAGTAATGGCCAAATGAAAGAGAGAAGTTTCACAATTTCTTTCGCCTTGGTATTTTATGGGCTTTCAGTTAATTATACATATACAAGGAACATAAAATGCTCGAGTTACATATCCTAAAAGTGGAGATGCGGGTAATCGAACCCCGTGCCTCTAGCATGCGAAGCGAGCGCTCTACCATATGAGCTACTCCCCAAGCTCGAAAATAATATTTTCTAAACATTTCTAAATCATGACTCAATTTTGTATTGGTTCTAAGCTCTGTTTTATAACCAATGCGGAGGAAAGATATATGAATGCACCAAAGACTCAAAAAAAATCTCTTTCTTTCTCGGATGCATTTCCAAGATAGTAAGTCACATATTCACAAGATGAATTGCATTGCTTAACAAGAATCCAAAACCCAAAAGCAAAAATCTAAACTAAAAAACACTTATAAAAGCTTTTGTGTCATCTTCTTAATGGAAGAAATCTTCTAGTACTAGCCCATGATGGCAACCTTGAAACTTGCACTTCTCGCCGTAGTTGTTGTTTGTTACTTTGGTGTGTCTTTCTCTGCTCTTTCATGACTGCAAACTGAGAGTCCAGCGTCTTGTCTCGTCTTCTCAATGGAGAAATGTTCTGGCTCTAGCCCATGGTGGCAACCTTGGAACTTGCATTTCATTTCCGTAATTGTTGTTACTCTGGTGTGTCTTTCTCTGCTCTTTCATGATTGCAAACCGAGAGTCTAGCGTCTTTCTCTGCTCCGTTTTCTACTTTCTCATGTACAACCTCTTGCCTCTGCGAATAAATATGGATTGTTAAAAATTAGGCACAAAACTCTTGGATATATGACTTGATCTCATCATGTTCATTATTAACACACCAAAGCTATGGATGCAGAGAGTTAAAAAGAAGCTTCGCTGAAAATCTCAGGGCCTCCATAAACATATCAAAACAAGAAAAATAGTCCGAGGAAGAGACACTAAGACGCTGGTCTAATGCAAGCTAACAGATGGCTACGAATAACTCACCTTTGCGATGAACCTAGCTTGAACCAATCTATTCTGAACTGGTGGAGTAATAAACCTGCACAAAAGAAAACAAAGAATTGCTGAGCTGAGAACAAGTACAGAGACACCCATAAAAGACATCATAAACTTGAAATAACAGCCAGTAACTGGCACCAATAAATAGATGAAATAATCATGATACCGAGTTGTTAACAGTAAAAGCTAACTCTCTTACTACAATAAAAAGGATCCGAGTAAGAACAAGATGGCAAATAGCTATATTTTTAATAAGCAATGCAACAATTTACTTCCCAATTAGCATAAAGCATGTGACTGGCACAACTTCAACTTTACAGTAACTATGTACATAGAAAGTGTAGTAGCCCCGCCAAGTGATGACCTTTGTCCCAACAAAGCAACTTGAGCAAGAACTAAGAGAAGAAAGCTCAAGAGATGATCCGAGGAGTAACCAAGTAACAATTAAATGTATACTGATGAAGATCTCTGAATCTTCTTAATTTTTGTAAGATTATGGGCTTCCAACTCAAAACCAATTGGCAATTACTAGAGAGGCCCAATCTCTTTATATATTACTACATATCCTATCATATAACCGATGTGGGATATCTTAACACGCTCACTCGAGATGATGGTTCTTCTAATCATCTCGAACCGAATCCCACTTAGGTTCGGTAATAAACCCTATTTGGGCCACCCTTCTTAGGTTAACAATTTGGGCTAATAATCTGCTCTGATATCATGTAAGATTATGGGCTTCCAACTCAAAACCAATTGGCAATTAGTGGAGAGGCCCAATCTCTTTATATATTACTACATATCCTATCATATAACCGATGTGGGATATCTTAACAATTTTCCCAGTAAATGGCATCTACCAGTAAAATGCCACAACTTCAAAGAGCTAAGCTATAATCTTCAAGATGCAGCCAGAAGATGGAAAACAACACCTAAGAAGCTGATATGGATACTGTTGGAATTGAATCCTTGATTGAATCTGCACAAAGAAAAGTGAAATCAAGTGAGAAGAAGATGAAGAACAAAGAAGAATCTAAAGCATTGAAGAGAAGAAGCAAGTCAACGTCAAAGTCAACAACAACAAAAGTGAGATTTGCCGTGACTTGAGAGAAAAAAGTAAATGGGCCTTGTGTGTGTTTATGGCCCAAATTGTTGAAGTATTTTGTCAACAGTTGAATGTGTAAGAGAAATGCATAAGCTCTTACTTGTAAAACTAGTCTAGTGATCTTAGAGGTATGGACTAGGAGTAAGTATGTGTGTGGTAAGTAGAGAAACTACTATAAAGCATGTGTGTGTGTTGTGTAAGAAAAAAAAAAGAGGACATTATCAATGTAGTATTTTATAAAAAAACGTTTCTTGTTTTTTTCTCTAGAACAAGTAAACAAGAAAGAACAAAGAGATAGAGAGATAGAGGGAACTAATCTTTGAGAGTAAACAAATGTTAGATGCAAAAAATCCAACAGATACGGATGAGTTTCACCAATCCTCTGCGTTCATACCAAAGGCCAAATACGGTACCAAACTGCTCAACTTGCTAACACCCTAACCACTGAGGTTACATCAAATGCCAACAAAGTTTTGAAACAAAAACCCTACCCATTCATCATATGTTCTTGTTTATCAAGTCATAAAAACCAAACTAAGTACTTTCCACAGAAACACCTTTTGATAAGGAGCTTAGACTAGACGTTTCTTGAATCAGAAACAATCGAAGCTATTATAACAAGGCCAGATTAATAAGCAGAGATCACAAAATAATCCATCATTCTAGGCATGACCACGGCTACGGTTTTTGCGGTTAAGGTTTATTAACCAACGGTTACGGTTATAAATTTTCTTTTAACCGTAACCTTAACTAAACGGTTACGGTTAAATGGTTACAGTTAAATACGGTTATGGTTGATACGGTTATGGTTAGAAATGGTTACGAGCATTTAATAAAAATGATACGGTTAATTTTACGGTTGAATACTACGGTTAAAATTATAGTACTTTTAAAAATGAATAATTAAAAATACATAAGTGTTTAAAATATATATATATATATATTGATTTTTTTTTAATGGTATTAATATCAAACGTTACTTTTATTTGTGGATGAAAATTTAGAAATTCATAGATGACTATTTCAATTCTTTTATATGATGATAAAAAAAAGTTATAACAACATTTTGGCTCCAACGAGATTTCATATTTTTTAGAATATTTTTTAAAAAAATCATTGACTTGGTTGCATTCCACGATCTTTATCATTTCGGTTAGTTATCATTTTTTTTTATTGTAATTTTGATGTCCTTTGAATCAACTATATTATCACGTCACACGTTCACGTTCATTCACCAATCAATATTGTCAATTTTGTATATATTTGTTGGAAATATAATAAACTATATTGCCACATTCACTTTAAAACTTCAGTTAAGAATACTTTAATTTTTAAAAATATTTATGATTTGGAGAAGAATACATAACTAATTAGTACATGTAAATTATGAGAAAATTTAGTTTTAAATTAAATACGGTTACGGTTGAATTTTTAAGGTTTTAACCTTACGGTTAACCAACGGTTTTATACGGTTACGGTTAACCAATAGTTACAGTTAAAAAAACGGTTAACCATAACTAATATATTTTTACGGTTAACGGTTACAATTTTTAACCATTTCAAACGGTTACGGTTTCGGTTACGGTATAAAACGGTACGGTTACGGTTGGATTTTGGTCATGCCTACATCATTCCAGACCTTGATTGATAGGCACTAGTCATCCTTCCAGCATTAAAAGCTCGTGGAGGAGCAGTAGCGGCATTACGAGCAAAGTTTGTTGTCATAGGCAGTGCGGTCCTGAAAATGTGAATGCCATAAACAAAAAAAAAAAATTTGGGGCCATTGATACATAAAAAAAAAAAATTGGGACCGTTAGTTATATACGAAAATACATGAAATATTTTGGGCTGGAAGCCCATGCATCATCTGCTTCTACTCAAGGCCGGGCCTAGTCATAGGATATTGGTTTCCATGGAAATTAGACCTTCTCTTAGCAACAGCACCCTAGCACCCTGAAAATTATGAGATAAGTTACAAAACGAATCCAAACAAAGTTAAAACAAGATCAAAACTGAGAAAACTGCAAATCTAACCTGTCTAACAACATAAAATGAACTCATATAATTCTGCCCTCTAGGGACATTATTTCTCGCAGAACCATTAAAGTTTTGACTTTTACTCTGCACAGGAAAAAACGAAATTAAATGGCCAACGATCAGTTTGCAAAGATAAGAGAGGCATATAAAAAACCCTATTGCATAAAATAATGAATTATAATTGTGGTTAGTAATTAGTGGTTGAGGGACTCAGTTCATCAGAATATCATCCTAAATTTCTGCATCCACAATTGGAATTCATAGATCGCATTAGTGATATTCTGCATCACAATTTTGATTCTTAGATCGCATTACTGATTTTTTGCATCCACAATTTTAATATCATGAAAAAATTCAACTTAATTCCAAACGCTTGTTCGTCGGCATATAAAATATCTCTATTTGCATGATTTCCACCAATATAAAATAACGAAAACGAATGATAATTGTGGCTAGTAATTAGTGCATGAGGGACTCAGTGCCAGATTTGTTACACCAAGGATTAAGTCCAAGGCAAAATCCTGCTCTCAGTCCATCAAGCGAAAAGGCCCAACTCATTGTCTTGCTAACTAAGTAATAACCACTTTATCTTTAGTGTAGTTACTTTGTGGTCAATGTGGGTTACTTTATGGAAACATATGGTTAAAATGTAACCATATGTATCCAAAACCCTAGTATTCTTGTACTATATAAAAGTTGTACATCATTGTACAACCAAGGCTGAATACATCACACTTTTTGAGCAAATCACTTTTGATCCAACTAATCTCCCTAAATTCGAAATATCCCTCTCGGTCACTGTTCATCCGAGCAGGAACGTGCTCTCACTTACAATATCCCTTTTTATTTATCAAAGAATCCCCGAACCTACTACAAATTCTAGTGTCGATCTCATCACGAGTTCAACAAGATTGTGAGACAAAGAGCGGTGAAACTCTCTAAACCTCCTAGTAAATCTACAACAACAAAAAACCCGACCCTTGGAATTTTACTAGTTTTTGGCGCATCAAATCCTTTAGGCGATCCTTCTTGGTACTTTCATATATTTACTGAACTTTGCCAGTATTGTGTATGAAAAACCTAAGGATTTTTGGTAGTCTTTACTTTCTAAAAGAAGAAAAAACTTCCATGGCCAACTTGAATCTATTTTTTCTTCGACCAAAGAGTACGAAGAATGAAATAACACTGTTACACAAAACCAAAGAGAATAACATAAACCACAAAGCCACTTTATTATGCAAACAAAGCAGATTGCAACTCCAATACAGGGACGCTACAGTATGAAACTTTATTCCTACAGTAACTTTTCTTAAACTGGAGAGACATCATTACGAACCCACCATGATTAATTTACTTATTTTCACACACACTGACACACATAAGTGCATATATATAAATGTAATCTTGCATGGTGGTCAAATATATTATATAAAATCTTAGTGACCAGGCTGAGTCTGAACGTATCCTCCTCCTCCTCCTCCTCCTCCTCCTCCTCCTCCGTAGTGGCCGCCTCCTCCATGGTAATCCTTACTCCCAAACTGGCCATGGCCTTGCACAGTTTCCTTACTCTCTGAGTTCACCATGCCTGTCCATAAAAAAAACTCCCAAATTATTTCCAAAGATAAATATCGTTTAGCACGTGAAAATGTGCTTTCCTCTCCTTGATTTCAAATTGAATTTCTTCTCTAGTTTAAAAATAGAAACTTGATTTTCAACATTAAGATATGTTCATAATATTTGCACCAAACACACAAAATAGTTTGAGAGGGTCTAACAAGGATTTAACCTTCTCCTACGCTATGGCCGTGTCCTCCTCCTCCGTGGCCGTGACCACCTCCTCCTCCGTAGTGGCCGCCTCCTCCATGGTAACCTTGCACAGTTTCATCACTCTGTGACACCACCGTGCCTGTCCACAAAAACCCAACATTATATTACTCAAAAATATATATTATTTAGCACGTGCAAATGTGCTTTCCTCTCCTTGATTTCAAAATTGAATTTCTCTATAAATTTAGATCTCTAGTTTAAAAATAGAAAGTTGATTATCTACATTTAAGATATGTTCATAATATTTGCACCAAACACACAAAATAGTTTGAGAGGGTCTAAAAAGGATTTAACCTTCTCCTACGCTGTGGCCGTGGCTTCCTTTATCTTTGCCTCCGTAGTCGCTGTGTCCGTCATGGAAACCTTGCACAGTTTCCTTACTCTCTGAGTTCACCATGCCTGTCCAAAAAAAAACTCCCAAATTATTTCAGAGATAAATATCGTTTAGCACGTGAAAATGTGCATTCATCCCCGATTTCAAAACAGTATCTTTATATTTAAATTCAAATCTCTAGTTTAAAAATAGAAAGTTGATTTTCAAATACCTACTGTATAAATAATTTGCAAATAGTTTGAGATGGTCTGATATACGTATAACAAGGATTCAAATTCATACGTAAATGTTTTTTCTTACTAGGATTTCAACATCATATATATTTAGTGTGTTCTGACTTCATAAGTCCAAAATAATTGACCGTCGTTCAAACCCAACATCATAGAATAATTTTACATACCAGGCTGTCTTGCAGATGCCGCGGCCATTTCTGAGACGACGAGAAGAACTGCAAAGAGACCCAACAGAAACAATGTCTTGGAAGCCATTTTCTCTAACTGCTTATAGGTTATTGTAAACCAAGTGATGAATAAAATGTTACCCTGCATGCTCTCTATATAAAGAGAACGAGGAGGAGGCAATGAGAAAAGTCAAATAAGTACTAATCATTAGTGCTATTCAAAAGGGATTTTTTTTTATTAAGAGATAAGTTAAAGGAATTTATAATTGTTTCTTTAGTAATCCAATGGAATCTCCTTCACTATTTTAGCAAAAATGGAATGAAATGATCTTCTTTTGTTCTTCAGTTGAAAAGAGATCTTGAGCAATCGGAGAAGCGCTACTTACATCAACGGCCATTCGTCTAGGCTGCCTGACTGCAGGCACTGAAGTTTCAATTTGTATATATTTTTGGCATCAAATAAGAGGAGTTTTCACTCCTTCTAAGAGAAAAATGAGCTAGAGTTTTGTTCTTCTTTTCGAATCAGTAATCCAATCCACTTGGTAGTTAGGAAAATTTATCAGAAAAAAGTAAAAGGATTTGGAATATTTGCAAGAATAGCCAGAGTAAAGAACTACTAACAATTAAATAAATGATAAACAAAAATTGGTGTGAACAAAAGTGAGAATTTTATTTACTGTTTACGAGAAATGTTGTCTTTTGCATGTTATGTTAAGATTTAATTTATCAAACAAGTTTGTTTATATGATTTATTTATATAATTTAGATGTTGTAAAACATATATTTTTTCTGTAACATGACACATTATTCTCTATCATGCTGCTCATCGCCCAGAGAAGCGCTTATATCACTGATTTATACTTTTATTTCTGAGTTTTGGTTAACAATTGTATAATAAAGTTTATTTTTGATGGTTTTTAATTGATGTATTTGGGTTAACACTTGTAGAATTAGGGTATAGTTTTTTGGGGTTTAGGGTAAAGGGTTACTAATTCGTACTTATATACTTGTAATACAATCCATTGATTGCACTGATTTATTCTGAGTTTGGGTTAATAATTGTATGAATATGGTATATTTTTGGTGGTTTTAAATTGATGTGTTTGGGTTAACACTTGTAAAATTAGGGTATAGTTTTTTGGGTTTAGGATAAAGGTACTAAAATTCTTAGCAGCTATTCGTAAAAGTGATGGATAAACATCACAGCAAATATGCACGGAGGAGTTATTCGTCATTTTACCTTCAATCAGAAAAATCAAAGCTAATATTTTTTTGGGACCCGTTAGTTTGCTAAATAACCAAAAAAATATGTATTTTGAGCTAATATACTCATAACTCTTTCTATACTTCTTATAAATTTTTTTTATAACTAATTGATGATGTAATTTTTTACCATCCAACCAATCCTCTAAAATAAACATATCTTTGAAATAGTACATTCACTAAATCTTATTATATAAAAGAGAAGCCGGTCGACGAGAGCGCGACACGTAAGGAAAATTGTAATTCACGAGATCGTGACATGTGTCGATCAACACCCTTCTAGTGTCGATCGACACTTGCTCTTCTTCTCCATGGTGTCGATCGACACTGCTCGCAATGGACCCATAATCAAACCTCTCCTCTCAAGCTTCAGTTTTAGGTTCCCAAATTGATCAGCTGCACCATTAAACACACCAAAACACACTAAAAACAACAAGGAACACTGAGAACACAATTCCAATTCTCAATCCATCACAAAACACACAAACAAGCGTCAAAAACATCTTATCGGCTCAGATAAGCCATGGTCGCGCACTCACCTTAGGAATCGATTGATTCTGATCTAGAAAAAGGAATAACCACGAAAATGAGATTCTTCTCAATTTCACGTCTGATTTGATCCTCTTTCACCGAGGAAACACCCAAAAGCTTGATCCCTTCGCTCTTGATAACTCAAACAACCCTTCTCTTAGCCCTTTTGAACAAGAACATCCACAAACCACCTCCATTCTTTTCTCAACCCCAAAATTTCTGATATCTCAAGCAAAAGAGAGGCTAGACACGATTATAAGCATGCTCTAGGGTTTTCATAACCCAAACCAATCCAAACCGGACAATTAAAACCAAACCGGTCAGACCAATAATTGTTAGTGTTGATACTCTCTTTGGTGTCGATCGACACCACCAAAAATTCTCAATTCTGGTTCCCAGGCGTTACAACTCTCCCCCACTACCATGAATTTGACCTCAAATCCTACAATACCGTCCACCACAGACTATACTTCTTACCCAACCCGGTCAGCACCACTCGAGCTGAACACTCCCGACCTCTGAGGCTTACATCCAGTCTCATGCCTATAACCACGTTCTAGACATTAATTAGTCTTAACTCATAACCACACCCCTTATACTTTTAGGAACACATCCTTTGAGCTATCAATGTAACATACGACTCACACTCTTACGAAAAAAACCCTTTGAGCTATTGGTATACATGGGATATCCTCATCCCAAATAAGTATACAGGGAAATCCTCATCCCTCTGGAGAAATCTTCATCTCCCAATGAGTTATTTGGGGAAATCCTCATCCTCTAGAGTAAGAAATTCTTAACGTGTATAAACATCTATCGACCATAACTACCTCTCGTGGTCCTAATATGACATCCCACATCTCGAAATATCATCTCATCCATGACTAATCCTCTGGTCATCTCGAAACAACCCAATTACTCAGGGTGTTTCACTAGAGTCTACCGAAAAATAGACAGGTTCTAACTCCTAATAAAACATCAATTTTTAGACCCTCAACAATACTCAAAACCATGACAACACAAACCAAAAATATAAGAAGTACTCATCTTATAAATCTCAAAATGTAATAATCGTTACATCCTCAAACGAAAATACATAATCCAAAAAAAAAAACATTGTAGCAAAATGCTAAAACTCTGAAATTGGAAACCATAAAAGAACAAAGTTCAAGCCTCGACGTGCTTATCAAACCACTTCCTGAACTTTTACTTCATCTTAGCCCCTGGTTCCCAAGTCTCCTCTTCTACACCGTCACAGTCCCACAAGACTCTCATCAATGATATATTCTTCTGGCGCAGAACATTGACTCTCCTCTCGAGAATCCTCACTCGTTTCGCCTCTAACGTCATGTTGGGCTAAAGATTCGCAGCCAACACCTCCTCAGACTTATGCAAATACTTACTCAGCATCGACACATTGAAGACCTTATGAAATTCCTTCATAATATGAGGAAATTTTAAACAATACGCAACCGGCCCCACCCGTTCCACAACCTTGAACGGACCCATAAACCTCAGACTCACCTTATTCTCCAAAATGGATATATTAGGATATCCTCAACATAGCTATCTTGAGATACACACTATCTCCCACTTCAAACTCTAACTCTTTTCTTCTCTTATCGGCATAACTCCTCTGCCAATCCTGAGCCTCCTTCATGTTCATCTTCAAAATAACGGATCTTCTCCGTTATTTCCTGAACAAAATCTGCACCATAAATATTCCTCTCCCCCACTTGGGTATAGCATAAACGTGTACGACACGGCCTCCCATACAATGCCTCATAAGAAGCCATACCAATACTCTCCTAATAGCTATTATTATAAGCGAACTCTACCAAGCACAAGTGATCCGCCCAATCACCACCCCAATCCAAAACACACATCTTCATCAAATCCTCAAGTGTCTGAATCGTCCTTAGTGCCAATCTCAGCCTGAAAAGGTCTCCTAAACTTTGAAGTGAACTTGGGATCCCTGTCTGGGCCGATACTCTCTAGTACTCCATGTAGCCTCACTATCTCCTTCACATACTTCTTAAAAAAAGCCGATGTTCCATCGTACTTCTTAATGGCAAGAAAATGTGCTGACTTAGTCACAATCCATAATCACCCAAATAGCATCATAAGTCCGAGAAATTGGCAATCCTATCACAAAATCCATGGTAATCATATCCCACTTCCACTCCGGAATGGATAAACTATACAATAAACCACTTGGATGCTGATACTCTGCCTTCACTAACTGGCACGTATCATATGCTAAGACCCAGTTAGCGACATCTTTCTTCATCCCAACCCAGTGATAATACCATTTCAGATCTCGGTACATCTTAGTCGCTCCCAGATGAATATCAAACTCGCTCGCATGAGCCTCCCTTAGAATCTCGTGCCTCAAAACCACATCTTTGGGCACATAAACTTGCCCGTGTACAAGAATATTCCCATTAGAAGAGACCTGATGCTCAGAACCTATAACCTTAGAAGCATCAACTAACACCCCATTCTTCTTCTGAGCTACTCGGATTCTACTCAAAAGATCCGCCTGATCAGCTTCCTCTAACCCAATGGTTTCAATGAAATAGCACATACCTCAAAGTACTAATCTCACTCACCAAAGCCTCCACAACATGCTCTTGAGCCGAAGCAACCACCGCCGACTCAAAGCATCCGCAACCAAATTAGCTTTACCAAGATGGCAAACTATGTCCAGATTATAATATGCCAACAACTCCAACCATCGTCTCTGCCTCACATTCAGCTTTGGCTACGTAAAGATATGCTTCAAATTCTTATGATCCGTAAACACTTAAACCTTTCCGCCATAAAGATAAGACCTCCAAATCTTCAAGGCAAAAACAACCGCAACCAACTCAACATCATGGGTAGGGTAGTTGCCTTCGTGCTTCCTCAAATGCCTCGAAGCATAAGCAATTACCTTACCCTGCTGCATCAGCACATAACCCAAACCAACTCCCAAAGCATCTGTGTACACCACATACGGCTCACCCGGCTAAGGCAACGCCAACACTGGTGTACTAGTCAACATCGCATTCGGGTTTGCGAAACTCTCCTCACACTCCGAAGACCACACAAAAGGAACATCCTTCCTTGTCAGCTTCGTCATAGACTGAGCCATACTCGCGAAACGCTTGACGAATCTCCTGTAATAACCAGCCAACCCAAGAAAACTCCGGATCTCGGTGGCGTTCCTCGGTCTAGGTCACTCCCTAATAGCCTCTATTTTCGCCGGATGCACAGAAACCTCATATACAGAAACAACATGGCCGCAAAAATCCATCTCTCGCTGCACTCGGAGCTTGTCTAAAACATATCTCAAATGAAAATCTCAATTCTCGGTCGCGGGCGTTACAAGTAAAAAAGAAAATTTCTAATAGTCCGAACTAATTAAAATAACAAAAAAATTTCTAATATGCTCTAAACTTTAGCACAAATTAATTATAAAAAACTAAGAAAAAAAATTGAGAAACAGTAACTAGAGACAATATAAGTTGTAGAAAAAAAAATTGTGAGAATGAAAGAAAAAAACAAAAAATGATATATAACTAGAGAACAAAAAAAAATTAGAAGGGTATGAGAATCTTAATTTAAAATTTTAAAATATGCATAGCCATTTCAAAGATTATATAAATTTATAAGCATATTTTTCAACATAATTACAGAATCACACACAAAAAAAAACAAAAATTTAGACTTAAGACAATATTGGTACTATCAATAATTTTTAAAAAGAAGAAAATAGTATAAAATGAAAATTATATAAGTTAAAAACATAATAACAATATTAGTACTATTAAAATAATTTATAGGAATTATGAGATTACTTACGTAAAGTTTATTATATCTTAATTTCACTCTACATTATCTAGAGAATATATATTTATTATGGTTAAGAATATAGTAATTTGGCTTCTTTGTTATGAAGAATATGAATTGGATTAGACTTATATATTTTAGGAACCGTATGAGATGAATTTGAACATAAAAATTGTTATCTAATGGTTTAGGATGCATATTTTATTGTACATTAATATATTTTAGTAATTTAACGGATTATTAACTAAACTTAATTATTTATTTAAATAATAGAAATAGATATCTAATGATTAAGATGCGTATTTTATTGTATATCGATATATTTTAGTAATGATTATTAACTAAAACTTAAATAGTTATTTGAATAATGTTTAATATGATTACCCGCTTATTAACACGGGTCCTAACCTAGTATTATAATAAATTTAAAACATGAGAGTCTCGTCTGATAAATAAATTGAACGTGGTTTTAGAGAAATCGAAACTTGTTATTTACCTAACAATTTTTTCATTTCTTGCAATTGATCTAGTCCATCGTAAAATAAGAGTGCAAGGAGATAAGTATGAAAGTGTGTATAAGTTTTTGTTTTTTTTTGATAACCGTTAAAGTTTCGGATTTTTATCCATAATTTTTCGGTATCTGAACCACAATTGATAATACTGACGTAAATTATTTTTTTCAAATGGAGTTGAAGTAATGATTTAAAAATTCTTTTTTAAATTTCAAGATTACTAGATCACCAACTATTGGTAAATGTGTATAAGTTGCGATTAGATCCTTTAAAATTTCATAAAAGATGTTATATAAAAATCCCTGGAAAATCACGCAAGTAAAATCACACACCTAAATATGAAACCCCACGTACATATATATATATTTTTTCAACACCCCACGTACATATAATTTCCATTATTGGGATCTTTATTATTATTTGGTCACAAAAGTCGTCCACTATTTGTTCTTTATAGATCCTCTTGGAAAAATCTGCCGACAGAATTTATCTCCAGTGAAAGTAAAAGCTTAAAGTAACCACTAGAAATCTAAAACTAACATTAAAGTGTGGAAATTTTTAGTTGGCTATATTTGATAGGAAAATTGGGCAAAATAATTATAAAAAAAATTATAATATACAAACTAGTAAAAATAGACTTATGTGGTGTTGGTGCTAGGTTTTGTATCAAACCCGACCCACGAAGGCCCAACTACTATATCCTAAAAGTTTATTAGACTTTGTAGGGGTCAAATCTCCCCTAAAAAAATCGATAGCCTAAACCGACTAAATATACGTTAAACCGGCAATTCCGAGGATTCGGTTAACCGGTGGCAGAACCAGAGATTTACTACTACAAACCGGCTCAATGGTGAAGCCCAGAAGACAGAAGCCCATTAAAGGCCCAATACTATTTCCTACTTTTCCTATAAATAAGCATGTATCCCCTCACTTGTGAGGGATCCGAAATTTTTGACTGAATAAGACAAAACAGCTCTCAGCTAATAAATAAGAACAGTTCAAGAACCCTAATTCGAAATCTATCTGAGTGTTTGAAATCCTAAAGAAGCTCTTTTTCATCTGAATCTTCACAAATTCTATTGTGTAAAATTCCAGCTCGCACAATTTGGCGCTAGAAGGAGGGGATCTACTCGCAGCACTAGCTTCATACACGAAACAAACACTTAGACGAACTCGCAAGATGTCAATAACGAACCCGCAGTCTCCAGCGACCGAAGGTGGTTCAGATCCGAGGGAGTCCGCTGTGGATGGACAAACCAACGTGAACGGCCAGTCCGCTCTGGATGCGGAAGCAGGCGGATCTGTCCCGACAGGAAACCAGACAACCACCAATACCAGTTCGGCCGACCCGGCCACACCGGAAGCATACAGTCAGCTCAAATCAATGCTCGAGCAGTTGCTGAAGCA
Source organism: Draba incana (assembly GCA_963576765.1). Taxonomy (NCBI): domain Eukaryota; kingdom Viridiplantae; phylum Streptophyta; class Magnoliopsida; order Brassicales; family Brassicaceae; genus Draba; species Draba incana. Next base: position 8,598,962 of record OY755210.1, on the reverse strand, counting down.
GTCCCAGAACCAGGAAACCATCAATAGTAACATGACCGCCGAAATCAGAGCCTTGTCGGCAGCCCGTCAGTCTCGAGGACATCCTTAACGTGCCGCGCTTCACATCACCCCGACCACTCTCAGCTTCACCCCAGTAGCCTCGCCTTCAGCTCGCGGGGCTCGCGGGGATCATAAACCAACGCCTCTCAGAGATGGAGTCGTCGCTGTCGCAGGTGCGACTGACGACATCGTTGAGATCGCAGACGATCTGGAGGAACGTGAATTCGGAGCCGCATGACCCAGTCGACCGACCAGTCATATCCAAGCTCGGGATGAGGGCGAAATCGCGGAGAATATGCGATGGACGGAGCATGCCGAAGCCCCGACCAATCGCAGAACTATAACTGCACAGCAAAGGGAGATGGACGAGCTCAAAGCCATCATGCAATAGACTGCCCGCGATCTCAAAGATATGCGATCACAAGTGCATCGCGCAACCAGCAAGGCACCGGAAATCAAACGCGTTCTTGAAGAAGCTCGCACTACTCCTTTTACCGAGCGAATAACCAAGGCGCGTCTATCCGATCCGGGGAAGATCAGGGTCCCTATTTACGAGGGAAAGGGCGACCCCACGGAGCACATTAGAGCATTCTCAATCGCAATGGGGCGAGCTAATTTCCGACTCGAAGAAAGGGACATGGGTCACTGCCTCCTCTTCGTGGAGCACCTCAAAGGGGAAGCTCTCTACTGGTATACGGGAATAAAGAGGAATTCGATCGACAGCTTCGCGTAGCTCTCCAAAGCATTCTTGAAGCAATATGCCATCTTAATCAAGCGTAGGTCGTCGGAGGCAGATCTTTACACCATGTCGCAGGCAGCCGGCGAACCCTTGGGAGTTTTCATCGAACGCATCAAGGCGATGCTTACTCAGGTGAAGCGGATCGACGACCAGTCTGTACTGAGCGCGTTGCGGAAAGCCCTGTGGTACAATTCGGATTTCCGAAAGGAAATGACAATTAACGAGCCCTCGTCGATTCAAGACGCAATTCATCGCGCTAATGGTTTCGCAAAGAGCGAGGATGAAACCAGAATTCTTGGCCAGAAGTATGGGAAGGCCAGAAATCCTAATCCGCAGGAAGCCCTAGCTACAGGAAAGAAGAAGCAGGGCAACTTTGTGCAGCACGAGTGAGGTTTTAAAGGTGCCCATAACTATCAAGTGGACTCGCCTGGCTATAGTCGAGGAAAAAGGCGAAGCCGCGGAAGTGGGACTCTGGGCTGTAATAATGGCAACACGTGGACGAGGAACTCGCAGTATGATGAATCCACATATTACGACTTGTACAAAATGGGCGGACATTCAATGGCTAATTGCAGAGTGCTCGGTATACGACTCGCAGCGAAGCTGGCCACTGGCGAACTCAGAAGAAACATAAGTGTTAACGATTTCCAATTTGAGCAATTCGACGATGCAAGAGAAGGAGACAACCCGTCTTGGGACAATAACAGGAGTAACAAACGAGACAGGCGGAACGATAACGAGACCCACCTCGGCATGCGAAACGGTAATGAGGACCAAGGCGGCTCGAAGCAAAAGGTCTGCAACATGATTATGGGCAGCTCGCGGTATTGCTCAAACACCATCTCGTCAATCAAAGCTTATCAGAGACGAGCCGAGATAGGGGCGAACAAACCAAACCCGTCCAAGTTTATAAACGATGTCATCCAGTTTGAGGAGCAGGAGGTCGACGACATTGACAAACCTCACGACGACCCGCTTGTCATCCGACTTTTCATCGCAGATTGGGACACGGGTCGCGTTCTGATTGATACTGGAAGCACAGTGGACATCATTTTCATAGATGCTTTTAAGCGTATGGAAATCAACCTCGCTCTAGTCGATTCCCATCCTAAGCCTTTGACCGGGTTCAATGGCGAGACGACAATGACACTTGGGATGATCAAACTTCCGGTATGTACGGAAGGGGTAACAAAAATAGTAGGGTTCGCAGTGTCTGACAACCCAGCGATTTACAACGTGATAATGGGAACCCCTTGGCTCAATTCGATGCATGCCGTCGCCTCGAGATACCATATATGCCTTAAATTTCCAACCAAATTTGGGATCAAAAGAATCAGAGGAAGTCAGGCGGCGTCAGGATCTTGCTTCATGGCCGCGCACAAACTAAAGAGTCAGGCAGTAACCCCGATCCCGATCGAGAAACAAAAAAAGATTAAGACTGACAGGGAGCCCGTCAAGGAGCTCTCGAACATTTTATAGCAATTACAGGTCGCAGAATCCCGTGAAGAGGAAGGAGCGGGTCCGACCTGCAAACTTGTCATGTTGGTTTGCATAGACGACGAGTCCCCAGAGAAATGTGTGGAGATAGGCGCATCGCTAGACGAAGCAGTCAAGCTCGACCTCGTCGAATTCCTTAAGAAGAACGTTGATACTTTCGCGTGGGCAGCCGAGGATATGTCTGGGATTGATATCGATATCATCAGTCACGAGTTGAATGTCGTCGTCGTGAAGAAGAAAAATGGTAAATGGTGAGTCTGTGTGGATTTCACGGATTTAATCAAGGCGTGTCCAAAGGATACTTTTCCTCTTCCACATATCGACCGCCTCGTCGAGGCTACCTCGGGGAACAGACTGTTGTCGTTTATGGATGCATTTTCTGGCTACAATCAAATCTTCATGCATCCTGGCGATCATGACAAAACATCTTTCATTACAGATCGCGGGATCTATTGCTACGAGGTCATGCCTTTTGGCCTTAAGAATGCTGGGCTACTTATCAGCGGTTGATGAACAAGATGTTTGCGGACCTCCTCGACAAGACAATAGAGGTCTACATAGACGATATGCTTGTCAAATTGCTCAAGGAGAAGGATCATGTTGGTCATCTCGCGGAATGTTTCGCATTGTTAAACAAGTATAACATGAAGCTCAATCCGGCCATGTGCCGTTTCGGCGTAACATAAGGCAAATTCCTTGGCTATATGGTAACTCGTTGCGGGATCGAGGCAAACCTGAAGCAAATCCATGCGCTCATCCAGATGGCCTCGCCGAAGACGAAAAGAGAGGTCCAGTGATTGACAGGAAGAGTGGCAGCGTTGAATAGATTCATCTCGCGTTCTACCGACAAATGCTTGCCTTTTTATGTCACACTCAAATACAAAAAGGGGGCAGCTCGACAGGCATTCGAGTGGACAGATAAGTATGAAGCGGCCTTCCAGGAGTTGAAACAATATCTCGCGACTCCACCCGTTTTGACAAAGCCCATTGCTGGCGAACCGCTTTATCTTTACATCGCGGTTTCCTTATCGGCAGTCAGTGGAGTTCTAATTCGCGAAGACGGTACAGAGCAGAAGCCCGTCTTCTACATCAGTAAGTCGCTAACCGATGCGGAAACAAGATATCCTCTAACGGAGAAATTAACACTCGCGGTTATTACGTCGGTTCGCAAGCTTTGACCTTATTTCCAATCTCACTCGATCGTAGTTCTCAGTACTTTTCCACTACGAGCTGTTCTCCACAGTACAACTCAATCCGGGCGACTTGCAAAGAAGGCTATTGATGTAAGCGAGTTTGATATCGAGTATCGCAGTAAGACGACAATCAAGGCACAAATGTTGGCCGACTTTCTAAACAAACTGCCAAAGGCGGCAACCTCGTCAGAAAATGAAGATCCATCCCAAATCTGGCAATTACACGTGGATGGTTCGTCATCTGAACACGGATCTGGAGTAGGCATCCGACTGTCGTCAGCAGACGGAGAATCGTTGGAACAGTCATTCCGCCTTGGTTTCAGAGCATCGAACAATGAGGCAGAGTATGAAGCCTTACTCACGGGTCTTTGATTGGCTAAAGCACTTAAAATGACAAGGATAAAAGCTTTTTGCGACTCTCAACTCGTTGTGAATCAGTTCAACGGCGAATACGCAACAAAAGACGAATGCATGGAAGCGTACCTCACCCTCGTCATGAAATTAACCGCGGAATTCGAATTTTTTATCCTGACGAGAATTCCAAGGGCAGAGAACTCGCAGGCAGATGCCCTCGCTTCACTCGGCTCGTCGGCACAGCCAGACAAAGCTCTTCAAAGAATCGTCCAGGTTGAGTTCATCGAAAAACCAAGTATCGCGGTCATCAAAGAAGTCAACATGCTGACAAGATCTCAAGCCGCGAAGCGGAGAGCGGATCTAAGCAACGGCTCGCCTACTCGTCCCATGGCAGATATGATGGACCTCGACCAAACCAAAGATATTATCGAGCCGGTTCCGATGGATCTCGACCAGTCCGACGCAGTCGGAGCAGATGAAATGACGGATATGATGGCAGAAAACAACGAGCTCGATCCGGATAATACAACTTTTTACCCTGGTCTTTTCCCCGAGCAACTCGAAGAATTACCAAAGGATGCTTACCCGTGTAGCGAGGAACCGCCACCAGGGCATGAAATCGTTGATATTCCCATTGACGACGCGACCACAGTCTATGGTTGTGACACTAAGTGGATGGCTGACATTCGCAGATATCTCGCAGACGGCGAGGTGCCAATCGACAAATGGGCGGCTCGCAAATTAAAGGCGCAGTCATCACGCTTCATTCTATTTCACGGGGAAATCTTCAAATGGCGACTCTCCGGGCCGCTCCTCGTCTGCATGAAGTTCATGGCGGATCATGCGGTAACCATTCAGGAGGTCGCTCACTCGCCATTCGAATTAAACGACATGGATATTTCTGGCCAACGATGATAAAAGACTGCGAGTTATTCGCGGCAAAGTACGAGAAGTGTCAACGTCATGGTCCTTTCATCCATCAACCAACGGAGTTTTTAAGTTCGGTTACTTTGCCCTATCCATTCATGCGATGGGCGATTGATATCGTCGGACCTCTCCATCCGTCTCGGCAGAAAAAGTATCTTTTGGTCCTAACGGACTATTTTTCAAAGTGGATCGAGACAGAAGCTTTTAGATCAATCAAGGACAAGCACGTCGAAAATTTCGTCTGGAAGAATATCATTTGCCGACACGGCGTGCCCTACGAAATAGTAACTGATAACGGTTCGCAGTTCATTTCCAAGCAGTTTGAACTTTTCTGCGACAAATGGAGGATCGGAGTCAGCAAGTCGACACCTCGCTGCCCACAGGGAAACGGTCAGGCAGAGGCGTCGAACAAGACACTTATTCACGGATTAAAGTCTCGACTCGAAGGCGTATTATGGTCCTATCGAACCACACCTCGTCGCGCTACTGGCAAGACACCTTTCGTCCTCGTCTACGGAACAGAGTGTGTAATTCCTCCCGAGGTCTATTTTCCTGGAATTCGCAGACGATTACTTCTAGAACAGGAAGGTCTCAATCATCTCCTCATGCTCGACGAGCTCGACCTTATCAACGAAAGACGTGATCAAGCTCTTATCAAGATGACTGAATATCAAACAGCGACCGCTAAGTATTACAACTCCAAAGTGCCAGTTCGGCGTTTTTACGAAGGAGACCTCGTCCTTCGCGCAATGCTTCAGAATACGGCCGAGTCTAATGCCGGCAAACTCGGCGCCCACTAGGAAGGACCTTACCAAATCACAAAGGTGGTTCGTCCAGGCGTCTACGAAATCGCTAACATGAAAGGAGAAATGATCCCGCGTTCTTGGAATGCGCGACATCTGAAAAAGTACTACTGCTAAAAGTACTAAGTCACTTGACTTGAACTACAGCGCGACTTGATCCCTTCACAGGGTACGTAGGCAGCTCGTTTTCGGACGAGTTCAGTTGCCCCCTATTCAAAAAAGGGGGGGAGTGGGTCTGTATATTCATACTCCCAAACGCAATATATAATAAATTATTATGAAAACAATCCACAAACGACTTAGCTGTCTAAACGCGACAGTCCGCAAACGACTTAACTGTCTAAACGCAATAATCCGCAAACGACTTAACTTTTTAAACGCGATATTCACGGGAATATGTCTGTAAACCAAGATGTTCGGCTCGCAAAACCCAGTTATACTTAACACTGGTCGAACTTGGAAAATATAATCGGGTCAGAGATTATAATCGGGTCAGAGATTCTGTGGAACTCGTCGGCACCGAAATTTGTTCCAAGTAATGAACTCTAACAGGCCTCGCCAAAAACGGCGAATCCTAAAGCGATAAAAACTCGCTTGAAATACAAATTTGTGAAGGCATTCATTAAAATTTGGTAACCAACCAGGCAAATAAACTGTCACAGGTTGGATAAAGCCGTTCATGCAGTAATACGAAAAACAAGTCTTAAAACCTTAAACAAAAACAAGTCCTAAACAAGATTTGGATCGGGTGACCAGCTCGCCTTCTTCAACCTTTTTGTCTTCGGCAGAAGCAACAATGCTAGCCGAACCCACCACCTCGCCATCTTCCTTTGCTTCTTCCCATTCACTTGGTATATAAGGTCCAGCCAAACTCGCGACCTCGCCAGTCGATTTCCCAACAATCAGTTTGCCAGCTTTGGGATCCTGTTCAGAAGGAGTCGGCTCGCACTGAGTTTCAGTCGGCACAACTTTATCAAGATCATCAATATTGTTAGTCTCATCCGACTCGCTATCACTCAGCTCTTCACTCGCACTTCGCAAACGCATGCCCAGAGAACCATCGTTGGATCCAGAAGCTACATTAATACCAACAGACATAGCAACGGTCTCGACTCGCGAAGAAACAACTATATCCCTTACATTAATGGGAACCACATAATTCATACCTAGCGTCTTCCTCAACTCGGCGGCTATCTAATCAATGACATTATAGGCAGAACCCACCTTTGCCTTGCTCTTCACGATGTCGGCACGCTCGCCACAGGATCGAAAGGGTCCTCAGGGCCAGCCTTCTCCATATCGTCAAGAAGTTGGAGATTTGCGTCTACTTGCGAGAGGTAGACCATATGCTTAATTGGCTTCTTCATCATTTGGCATAACAACTCGTTAGCATGGTTCAGTTGAGCTTGCACCTTGGTTGCCGCAGTTCGCCTCGCAAAAGAAACAGCTGCCTCGAGATCCTTCTCGCGGTCAAACTTCAGAGCCGATAACTCTTTCTCCAGTTCACCGACTCTTTGAAGGTGCATTCCCAAGTCGTCGGAACTTTTTTTATACGCGTCTCTTTCGGCAGCGAGGTGGTTCATCTGAGCTGCGACTTGTTTCTTTTCGGCCTCTTCCTTCTTCCTGGCCTCGTCGATAAAGGCATGCCTAGACCTTGCCTCCTGATCATACGCTATGATCATTCTGTTGCAATGAGCGACAGCCTGCAGAAGGGTTGAAGTATGAGAAATGAAGCAAGACAGAACAGATAGAATAATGAGAATTTACCTTGGCCTGGCGAGATGCGAATTCCTTGTAGAGCTCGCTCTTTATCAGCATTTCTGGGCTCGGAATGTTGTCGCCAGGGTATGTGATCTTAGCCATTAAGGCGGCCGCATCAGACGGGTCATCATAAAGTTCGACGGATTTTTCGGATCCTGGACCTGGAGGAATGGCCTCGCCCACGCGCAGAGTCGGCAGCTCGCGACGAGTTTTCTTTGCATCGCCAGCTTTGCCTTTGCCCTTATCAGAGGCAGAGTGTTTTCGCTTTCGAGTCAGTTGGTGCTCGTCTGTAATGATGATTGTCTGTGAAGGAACGACAGCCAGAGCACCACTCGCGCCTACAGCTGCCGCATCGTCATTCTTTGCAGCAGGAGTATTTTCCTTGGCCACACTCCGTTCTGACGTCTCGGCGACAGGAGCAGCTGTCTTCGGATCGGCCTTTTTTTTTGCCTTCTCGGCTTTCTACTTGGCGATATCACGGAAAGTAGGTCGATTCGGCATGATGTCAAGGTCTTCGGACTCGCTTCGATAAAGAAAATCTTCCTCGTCGATTAGGGCGGACTCACGAGCTCAAATGACTCTCTGAAGATGGAAGTGGCGATTCCAAAAACACTTGCGAGCCTTTAACTTGTTGAACAGATCGTCGATTCCGGGGGCGGGAGTGCCTAGCGGTCTGCGAGCTGTAAAAACAAGTGTATAGCAAGTTAAGATAAAGCGTATAAAGTAAGCAGTTCGCGCGATAAACTTTTAAGGAATTCTACCAAGAGTTCCCCACTTCGCAACCGCCAGGTGTTCTTCTTCAACAGACGCGGCCGATATCGGCACAAAGAAAAAGGACTTTCGCCAATTATGGTCTTTGTTTGGGAAGTCGTCTATAATTTTATACTGGGTCGGCTCGTCAGATTATATAACTTCTTGCCGCTCGGGTTGGCATTCTTGCGGAATTCGAGAAAATTATGATGATGACGGACTCCGATGGGCTCACTACATTCAGCAGCTCACATCAGAAGTCCGACCAGTTGACGAATCCCTCTCGTGTTGATCTGCGCGAGCGCGATGTGATGAACCCACATATACCGCAGAATCGTCACAGGAATGGGGAATGTAAGATAACAATCCCTAAACCAACATTCATACGCAGTGAAAGTGCCGGCAGGCGCGTCGTCTTCTCGCTGCTCAGCGGATGGTGCAATCATTTGGACCGCATTGGGGATCCCGCATTCTACGCGAAGGGTTGCCAGGGAATCCTCGTCGCACCATGAAGAGCCTGGAGGTGGGCGTTGTTTTCGCCTCGACTTCGTTTTCTTGACTTTGGCCACTCCGGATCCAATCCAGGCTTCCAGTCTTTCTGCTTCTATGAGAGGGTTATATGCCCAGTTGCATTCTTCAATCTTTACTTAAAAAGGCGGCTCGGCAGGACTAAGCGACTTGTCACGAAGGTGCGGAATTTCGACGACTAACCTTTGCTCGTTAGCAGCAGGCGTCTCTCCAATCTGCGAAGGACTCGAGGTCCCAACTCCCTCTTGGAAATCCGTTCTTGGAGCTCGCGTCGGAGAAACAGTCTCCCTCGTCTCGCGACTTTGCCTTAAGACGGGAGTGGGATAGGAGAACAAGTCGGCAAGGGGAGAATTACCTCTAGCTTGATTCTCTCGACCAGAATTACTCGCTTCCTCTCGACCATGGAACTGACTGCAACTTGAACTCGCGTCAGCTAGCGACTCGCTATTGTCAGAATACACCCAGATCAACCTTTCCTTCTCGGGGAGCTCGGCAGATCTCGCAGATACAAATGAGATCATTGACGACATGATTTTTTGATCAAAAAAGGGGATTTTAAGATTTCCTTAAAGAACACGACGGTGACGATGAAGAACACGACGTCGGCGAAGTGATGGGATGGCTAAAACTTAACAAAAAACTTGAAAGGAAAAACGAGAGAAAAGGGAGAGAGAGGAATACCTGTTTTCGGAGAATTGGAAATTATGAGAGATATCTGAGGAACATCGCACTTTTTATAGACGTGTTGCAGATCAATTTTCGAGGTGGGCCGAAGATCTGGGATTAGAAGATCACAGTTTCAAACAGATTTAAACCAACTTGTGATTATGCGGCCTCCAGTTAGCCCGAAATGCGATCCCGCGAGCTCACCTTCCAGTTAATTTGTGACTTCACGGCTTCGCATTCCCAAGAATTCGCGACTTCACGGCTTCGCATTCCCATGACCTCGCAATGCCAATTAGTCTTACCAGGTCGCGCCCTTGTAACTTGGTCAAATCAATTTATGGTTACATTATTACCATATGGCGAGAAGTAGTCGTACTCGCAACTCTCTTCGTCAAAACAGCTCGCGGTCTTACGACTCTCATCGTCGAAACAGCTCGCGACCTCGCAACTCTCTTCATCAAATCAGCTCGCGGCCTCGCGACCCTCTTCGTCAAATCAGCTCGCGGCCTCGCAGCTCTCTTCATCAAACCAGCTCGCGGCCTCGCAGCTTTCCTTGTCAAATCAGCTCGCGGCCTCGCAGCTCTCTTCATCAAATCAGCTCGTGGCCTCGCAGCTATCCTCATCAAATAACCTTGCGGCCTCGCAGCTTTCTTCATTAAATCAGCTCGCGGCGTCGCGACCCTCTTCGTTAAATCAGCTCGCGGCCTTGCAGCTCTCTTCATCAAATCAGCTCGCGGCCTCGCAGCTCTCCTCGTCAAATCAGCTCGCGGCCTCGCAGCTTTCTTCATCAAATCAGCTCGCGGCCTCGCAGCTCTCCTCGTCAAATCAGCTCGCGGCCTCGCAGCTTTCTAAATCAAAGCAGCTCGCGGCCTCGCAACTCTCTTCATCAAATCAGCTCGCGACCTCGCATCTCTCTTCATCAAATCAGCTCGCGGCCTCGCGACCCTCTTTGTCAAATCAGTTTGCGGCCTCGCAGCTCTCTTCATCAAATCAGCTCGTGGCCTCGCAGCTCTCCTCGTCAAATCAGCTCGCGGCTTCGCAGCTCTCTTCATCAAATCAGCTCGCGGCCTCGCAGCTCTCCTCGTCAAATTAGCTTGCGGCCTCGCAGCTCTCTTCATCAAAACAGCTCGCGGCCTCGCAACTCTCTTCATCATTTTAGCTCGCTGCCTCGCGACCCTCTTCGTCAAATCAACTTGCGGCCGCGCAGCTCTCTTCATCAAATCAGCTCGCGGCCTCGCAGCTCTCCTCGTCAAATCAGCTCGCGGCCTCGCAACTCTCTTCATCAAATCAGCTCGCGGCCTCGCAGCTCTCCTCGTCAAATCAGCTCGCGGCCTCGCAGCTCTCTTCATCAAATCAGCTCGCGTCCTTGCAGCTCTCCTCGTCAAATCAGCTCGCGGCCTCGCAGCTCCTTTCATCAAATCAGCTCGCTGCCTCGCGACCCTCTTTGTCAAATCAGCTCGCGGCCTCGCAACTCTCTTCATCAATTCAGCTCGCGGCCTCGCAGCTCTCTTCGTCAAATCAGCTCGCGGCCTCGCAGCTCTCTTCATCAAATCAGCTCGCGGACTCGCGACTCACTTTATAAAATGGGTTGGCTCGCGACCTCGTCTCATATTCGTGTCGTCGTCTCGCATCTTCAAGCAGCTCGCGGATTACGAGCGCGATCAGCGCGACTTCGCGAATTCGAGATCGACTCGCAGATAGTATCGCATCGGTCAGCTCGCCAAATTGGGTATAACCATGTCATCTGGGCTCGGCATCATCTCTCGATATCAATCTTCACCAACACGGGTTTAATCGGAATAATCAGATCATCGCCAACACGTTAACAGTCTAACGGAAATCGATTCTTCATTTGGACACCCTTACTTCAACATTTTTATTAATAAAACTGTTGAACCGGGGGCTAACTGTAGGGGTCAAATCTCCCGTAGAAGAATCGATAGCCTAAACCGACTAAATATACGTTAAACCGGCAATTCCGAGGATTCGGTTAACCGGTGGCAGAACCGGAGGTTTACTACAAACCGGCCCAATAGTGAAGCCCAGAAGACAGAGGCCCATTAAAGGCCCAATACTATTTCTTACTTTTCCTATAAATAAGCATGTACCCCCTCACTTGTGAGGGATCCGAAATTCTTGCCTGAATAAGACAAAACAGCTCTCAGCTAATAAATAAGAACAGTTCAAGAACCCTAATTCGAAATCTATCTGAGTGTTTGAAACCCTAAAGAAGCTCTTTTTCATCTGAATCTTCACAAATTCTATTGTGTGAAATTCCAGCTCGCACATACTTTATTACTAAATGAGCTTATCAAAGATCTCGGAAGAGTTGGTCAACCCGGAAATCTCGGAAGTTGCGTACTGGGAAGGTCATCGCGAATATCTCGGAAGAGTTGGTCAACCCGGAAATCTCGGAAGTTGCGTACAGGAAGACTGACCTAAAGGAAGGGGACTGAAATTCATTCATTTGAGATCGAGAGAAATCATCACACATCTTTTATAAACACCTATTTGTTATTTAATACATATTTCATATCATAAAATCTTTGTATTAATCCTGATATTCATATTGTATTAATATAAATTCATTTCGTTACATTTGATACGGTTTTTTCTAAGCTCATCACGAGAATCTAAACCTAAATCTCTCTTTTCATTATCAAATTCTTAGTTGCGAATTTTAGGATCCACAATTTGGCGCGCCAGGTGGGGGGCTAATTAGATTCTCTCACTCAAGAACCCTAGATCCGATCTTCAAAGTAACAAAATGGATCAACTTCCATCAAACACTCCAAGATCTGTTGCAACCGATCAAACCACCAATACCATCGTTTAACCGTCAACTCAAGCTCCCGCGCAGCAAGACACAATGGACGTTGCCTCCGAGACAACCACCCCCAGCGTGATTCCACAACCGGATCAGCAAAACCCGGTGCCAATCGTAGCACTACAAGAAAACTGCCAGGCTGCTAGTCGAACCAAAATGGGACAACCTCGTTCCACAAGACCAGTTCACCAAGATACTGTAGGATCCTCGATGATCACTACGCCAGAACAAACGAGGTCTGCCCCTCGACCGCGGTTTCGGGAGCTTTCAGCTCCCTAAGTCAGCGGGACGCTCCTTGGTCTCGACCACATGAATGAATGCACAAAACAGATTGCCACGGATCGCCCAAACTCTAGAGTTTGGATCAGGCCGGTCAATCCAGGAGCAGGCTCAAATCCAATACCTGCTCCCAGGAATATGGTAGAGATGAAACAACCAACACACTTTTTTTTTTATTAATTAATAGCTGAATTAATATTCCCAATATTAATTCTCTACAGCTATTTAACAATTTGCAGAGTTCTCATAAAAATAATTCAATAAATAATTAAACCAAAATACCAAGTTCAACAAACCAGTTTCTGAATTCAAATAATACTAGCAACCTAAAACAAGGTTCACTATAAGCTAAATAAATAACTAAACACCCTATCATCCTCTTCTCTGGCCTTGATTCCACGATAACACATTTCTGTTACCTGCAACACATGGTAATAAGAGTTGCGTAAGTATTATTAAATACTTAATGGAGCGGTTATTCCGTCTACCAGATACATAGTAAGGGAACATTAGATTATCAATTCTATGCGATCAAACAACAGTCCACAACAATTGAAAATCAGCATTTTAAAACAGGTGGTGTCGATCGACACACCCACTTGGTGTCGATCGACACACCCACTTGGTGTCGATCGACACAGCATTCAAGCACACAATCCTCACGATTATAAAACAGTGGTGTCGATCGACACTACCACTAGGTGTCGATCGACACCTCTCGCAAAAAACCTGAACCGAGTCAAATCATCACACGACTCGAACTCCGTTTTATCGCACGAGATCATCACGACACAGACATCACAAATCACACAAAACAATCACGGAAAAACAATCCAAATATCATAAACAATCGTTCCAAATCCTAATAACCTAGTCCCATATCCACGATCACGCACTCACCTTAAAATTACGAATTGAAAAGGAACAAGAGATTGAACAGCGATGAAACCCGACAAACACAGCGAGAAAAACACTGCGGAACGTCCACAATCAACGCAAACGAGCCCTTAAACGATCACACGAAAGCTCCTAATGAAACCGACGATGAACGGATCACAAACCTTTCTATTCTCGCTCAAATACTCAAAACACGATTTTTCTCACTAAAAAACTCTTCAAAATCGTGCTAACTGCAGCTGGATTCTTATATAAGACGTCCTAGGGCTGCACACCCATAACCGAGCCAATCTGGATAATTAACTCAACCCAAAATTGACCGAGAACAATGGTGTCGATAGACACCCACCACTGGTGTCGATTGATACCCCTTACCAAAAACCAATATTTGGTTTCAGGATGTTACAAGAGAGATCTTTGCCTCCTCCCCCGCCTCTAGACGGTGTTCTGGTGCCGACTCATGTTGTATCAACCGTGATTAGCATGGTAGCAATCGCAGTACCCATAACCCCAGATGGTGCCGCTGATATCCGGAACATCCTGGCGATATCGTTATCACCGGCGAGTTTCTTAACGCATTGGAGAAAAACAACGGAGGAATTTTCATGATTATCAACAACAATGGCGGAGTAACCGCCGTGAAGAAGTTGAAAAACATTATGAGTTCTGATGTATCCAGCGCTGCTGGTGACAAGAATATTATTCGCCATCGTTAACGAAAACAAGGAAGATTCATAGAAGATGTTATTATTATTCAAAATTCGTAGAGAGTTTGATTTGGTTTCTGGGATCAAAGCAAAAAGGGTTTGATAGAAAGCGGTGATGGAAAATGTTGACTGTATATTTACTCTGATTTCTATGTTTCTAAAGAGAGACTATGCCACGTGGGAATATACGGGAATTTTGAGAATTGTTAGAACTACCCTTTTATTATCGATGTTATGTATATAAATGATTTTTTTTTTGAACGTCTATTTTATTGATCTTGATTTCATTACATCCTAAAACGAGTAAATGTTGTATGCAACTTGGAGGGTTATTAAAAATACAAAAGAAACAAATTATGAAAGACCAACGTGAGCTAACGTATCGGATATGGCATTTAAACGTTGTTCAATATGGACTATATGAACACCGAGTAATCCATAAACGTATGTCATTGATTAGATTATCAATTGCTATGTTCTTTGTTAGGCCACGTATGAGGTCAATAAGTTGCTGAGAATCCCCTTCAAAGATGATTTATCGATATCCTCGAAACCACAATATTTGCACCGTATGGAGTAAACTGAAACCTTCTGCTTCTGTGGAGGATTTAGTTTGTGGCAGGAATGAGGAAGCTGCTGTAATAAATGGTCCTTGATGATCACGAACAATCCATCCTGCGCCTATCTTGTGATCCGAAAGGTTGAAACTTGCATCGAAATTACACTTGAGCCACCCAGGGGGAGGTGGGGACAAAGTTCAAGATGACACTGTATGGGTTTGATGAACGTGAGAAGATGATTTCAAAACTGCATTCATCCATTCTTGTGGCTCGGTTTGAGCTCGAATAATTACATCTTGTGGCTCGGTATAGAAATGTATTTATTGTAGTTGTTTGGTTTTTTTCTTTGGTAACAAATGTATTTATTAGATTCAGTAAATATAACAATAACAAACGTAAGGAGATAAAATATAGAGAATTTTCATGATATATATATCACTTTAAACATACCATTTTACAGTTACACCATCGTTTAAATTTTTTTGCAAGAGTGTCACCTTTTTAATTTTTTGTGTTTGGAGTACTATTTTAAATTCTTGGTATAGTTTTTGGGGCTAGGGTTTGGGTTTTGATTTTTTCGTGAAAGAGAGAAAAAAAATAATTTTTTTTCATTTTCTATAAAAGGTGGCATGTTTGGAAAAAAACTTCAAGGGTGGCATGTTTGAAAAAAATATTTTCAAATGTGGCATATTTGTAATTTCCCAAAATTAATACTATTTACTACGAGGAATGGATTTCATATTTGATATGTGCTTTAAACTATTTATTCCGAGACATAACAATATTTTTTGTTTCAGAAATGGTCGATTTTTATCCACTTGAGATATTTCTTTTAAGATCATCTCAATATATAATCATCTTCCTCTCTTTTTTTTGTCATCTTAAATAATATATTGAACATGGTAGAACACCAAAATAGAATACAAAGGTAACATACGCGGGTGGGATACGTAAGAGGATCCACACTAGGGACCTCAAAACTGAAAGACCATTCTATAACTAAAACAAGAAAACCAAAGCTAAAGCCAAATTTAATAGCCCAAGCCATCCAACTAACCTCCGACTATCCATATGCCATCCTTCCACCACCAAGAACTTGAATCCTAAAACACCTAGACTTTTTTTTTTTTTTTAAATTACTAATTCTCAAGTAATCAACATCAATTAGCAGAAGACAATAAATCAACTAAACCAAACATATATTCAACTCCAACAGTTCTAGCATACTAAACCAGGTTCTAAACTCAATGGAAATAAAAACACAACAACCGAGACCCTAGATCATCCTCCTCTTCATAGTCATGATTCCACGATCACATTCTTTACCTGCAACACATGGAAAAACGAGTTGCGTGAGTATTATCACAAATACTCAGTGAGGCGGTCATCCCATCAACAGCCTATCACTCAGACTCAATTGGAATAACACAAAACACAAAACAATCATCAACATGAATAATCAACACAATTCACAGTTACATCTACTTGTGTTGATCGACACAACCACTAGGTGTCGATCGACACCTCATCGCTGAACACAAAATCCAGCCTGTCCCCTCATGGCTCGACACCTTGTCCATCGAGCGATCACCATGCATCGAAAAACACATCATAGCAATAACAACACGAGATTACAGTGATGCCACACAATCTAAAACACAAAACCATTCACAAAATCATTAATCATCAATCAATCATTCCACAAAACACATCAAACTAAATCCTAAATTACCTAGAAGCCATGGTTGCGCACTCACCTTGACAAAACCATGAACAAGGATATGGATACAAAATCTTTAACTCGAAACCCTCACAGCCTCTGATCTCACACGCAAACACGGAGGAGCATTTCCTCTAATACCTAGAACTCACAACTAGGGTTTCTCATAATTCCAAATTAGATTTGCTAAAATACCTCAGAATCCAGATCTGAAAACCAATGGGAAAACTAGACTGAGAGATCTTTCTAATGATATATAGATTCTATCCTGACTCCTTCTGAATCACCGGGAAAAACGCTTCCTAAGTTGACTGATCGAAACACGAAACTCGCACAGATTACTCACGGGAAAACAACCATAAGTACATATCGGAACGAGAAACTGCACAAATCCCTAATTTTGGTTCGTGGTTGTTACGATTCTCCCCCACTAACAATGGATTCGTCCTCGAATCCTAACACACTGGTCACCAGGCCCAAACTCATGACTTGCCGCCATATCACTCGGAATTACACACCTGAACTCTGAGGTCTACATCCAGTCTCATGCTCATGCCATGATAGAAAATTGATTAATCATACTCATCACGATATTCTCACACTCTCAGGAACACATCCTTTGAGCCAATGATGCCGGTTCCACTCCAATCTCGGGACGTCTCCCTCGAGCTCTAAATATATAGGGAAAAATACTTTTCGTAGTGTAGTCAATTTATACACGTATGAACACTTATTGACTAGAATTGCCTCTTGTGATACCTGCAATTCCATACTCTGGAATACCATCTCCATTTTGACTGAACACCTGGCAAACACAACCAATAGCTCTCGAGATCCTCTCTTGACCTCTGAAACTCATCTCTAGTCCTATGTTTATACACACGTTATAGACATTTATTACTCTTAACTCATCTACTCAACTGACATACTTGTAGGAACACATCCCTTGAGTTATAGATATACTCATCCCCTCAAGAGAAATCCTCATCTCTCACTACTTATATTGAGAAATCCTCATCCCAAATAAGTATACAGGGAAATCCTCATCCACCTGGAGAACTCGTCATCTCCAAACTAAATGAGTTAATCGGGGACATAATGGCCCCTAGAGCAATAAATTCCAATTGACTAACTATTCATAATCAAGTTTAACTCAACATTCTCAAATCATTATTCAACCAATTGCCCTAAAATCGTTAGGGTTCTGATACCAAAATGAAACAGCCAAACTTTTTTTTAAAACAATTACTAGTTTTCAAGTAATCAACATCAATCAAGCGGAAGACAATAAACAAATTAAACCAAACATATATTCAATTCCAACAGTTCTAGCAACCTAAACCAGGTTCTAAACGCAATGAAATTAAAACACAATAACTGAGACCCTATATCATCCTCCTCTTCATAGCCATGAATCCACGATCACATTCCTTACCTGCAACAAATGGAAAAATGATTTGCGTGAGTATTATCACAAATACTCAGTGAGACGGTCATCCCATCTACGACCTATCGCTCAGGCTCAATAGGAATAACACCAAATACAATGCACCGTGATGAAAACACTTCAAAGAACATGTATATGGAGGCTAAAGGAAGCGGTTGTTGTGTGGTCAACAATGGTTTATCAGAGACGAATATGATGCAATATATATATATATATATATATATGAAGCTCGATGGCTTAGGGAAGCATTATGGCTTAAGAAAGCATTATACTTGATAGGCTTAGAAATCACAATAAAATGGAGTTTGATAAAAACTTAGAAGAACTTAGGCTTAAAAATAAAAGAAAAAGAGAATCATAATCGAAGCTTGGAGCTCTATGGCTTGACAAAAAGCAAAAACAAAAAAAATTGGAAGCACGTAAGATTAAGAATCAGAAGAATAAGAAAAACAAAGTTTGATCAATATATCTAAACTCGAGCATAACCTGCTTTGATACCAAATTGAATATAAGAATATCATCTTATATTATTTGATATCATTTGATATGAGAATAACTGGCTATATATAGTAGAATTACATAATCTTATAATAAATGAGAGAATCATAGAGAGATATCATAGAGAATAATTGTAAGAATAATAATATATGTATCATTAAGTTAAATTATTTCTCTACTTTAATAAATGTAAATTAATATTTGCATATATATTTTTTCTTCGACAAAATAATCTTGCCATATTTTCAACTTGAAAACTTATATCAAACAAAATATTTGGATAGTCAAATCAAAGTAATAGTTTACATAAAGAATGAAGAATAATGGTACAACCGTAGAAGCCAAACAATCCTCTTACTATTGAAACTGTGTGGAATGTAGGAAATAAAAAAAGAATGAAAACGTGCTACTGTGAGAATACGATGAGTAGCGAGGAAAAAATGGACCAAACCTTGGATTCCACACCATCTTCACTAACTTTAAGTAATCTATGTAGTAAAATTGTAAAAAAAAATGGCTCACTCACTGTGCTACACCATGTAGTCAGTTGCTTATATCAATGATACCAACTTCGTGTGCGAAAGGGTCGGTGTTGTCTCTTTTTTTTCTTTGATAACTGTGAGGATCCTAAAAACTTTATAGCCCAAAAAACTAATTCCACGAGACCTTGCATCCGGATACGCGTTTGGAAATATTCCAAATTTAGTTGTCCCTTGGCGTCTATTAAGTCAGTTGCTTATATCAATGATGCCAACTTCGTGTACGAAAGGACGGTGTTGTCCTTTTTTTTTCCGATAACCGTGAAGATTCTAAAGATTTTCTAGCCCCAAAGACTAATTCCACGAGACCTTGCATCCGGATACGCGTTTGGAAATATTCCAATTTTAGTTGTCCCTTGGTGTCCATTAAATGTAATTGCATTTTCATTGACCAAACAAATGCAAATACATTTACATTCATCGTAAGTCCATCTTTACTCGTAATTACGAAACCTAAAAAATCTCTCACATTATCCAATTTAATTCGTTTGCATTCATTTAAAGTGTTTGGCGGAGTCTCGCAATATGGCAATTAATCTAGTCTATTTGGTTTGGTCGAAAAAACAATTTGTGTGAAAGAGGTGATGTAATCATTTTAGTGACTATCTTCAAAGTCATTACAAAAATGTAATGGAGCAGTGGAAACAATTTATACACAAATATTCTTTATCATTTTTACCACCCTTCCTCAAGCTTTTTATCATATAATCTACCTAGCAATTTTTGCATTTGGTATTTTCACTCTTGGCTTTCCAATAGATTATATAACTATTGGTTTGAACTTTTTACAAAGAATAAGAGAAATATTGATTGGTGTGGTTTTTTTTTTTTTTTTCCAAATAACGTGACGTTCCAAATTAAATGAAAGTTCTGTCAAACACAAGAAGAGTGACTCAATAGCCGGCTTATGTCAATGTTAATCCATTGAATTTTAGTAGTTTTATACGCCAATCTTATGTCCATTATTCATAATCGTGTCAAATTTTTATTTATTAATAAAACTCGTTGATTTTTTGTTTGTTTCAGTTTTTGGAATAGGCAAGATATTGACTTTAAATCATAATTTATATTTTCTCCAATAAATAATTACTTCTTAGAAAGAAAGCAAAGTGTAAACAGTAATGGCCAAATGAAAGAGAGAAGTTTCACAATTTCTTTCGCCTTAATTAACTGAAAGCCCATAAAATACCAAGTATACATATACAAGGAACATAAAATGCTTGAGTTACATATCCTAAAAGTGGAGATGCGGGTAATCGAACCCCGTGCCTCTAGCATGCGAAGCGAGCGCTCTACCATATGAGCTACTCCCCAAGCTCGAAAATAATATTTTCTAAACATTTCTAAATCATGACTCAATTTTGTATTGGTTCTAAGCTCTGTTTTATAACCAATGCGGAGGAAAGATATATGAATGTGGCTAGATGCACGAAAGACTCAAAAAAAATCTATTTCTTTCTCGGATGCATTTCCAAGATAGTAAGTCACATATTCACAAGATGAATTGAATTGCTTAACAAGATTCCAAACCCAAAAGCAAAAATCTAAACTAAAACACTAATAAAAGCTTTTGTGTCATCTTCTTAATGGAAGAAATCTTTTAGTACTAGCCCATGATGGCAGCCTTGAAACTTGCACTCCCTCGCCGTAGTTGTTGTTTGTTACTTTGGTGTTTCTTTTCTTTATGATTGCAAACTGAGAGTCCTGTGTCTTGTCTTCTCAATGCAGAAATATTCTGGCTCTAGCCCATGGAGGCAACATTGGAACTTGCACTCCATCGCGGTAATTGTTATTACTCTGGTGTGTTTTTCTCTGCTCTTTCATGATTGCAAACCGAGAGTCCAGTGTCTTTCTCCTCCATCTTCCGTTTTCTACTTTCTCATGTAAAGCCTCTTGCCTCTGCGGATAAATATCGTTTGTTAAGCATTCTGCACAAAACTCTTGGGACATATATGACTTAAATCATCATCGTGTTTATTATTAACACACCAGATATAGATTGACCACATCAAATCACTAATCAAACTTACACCGATCCTACGCATTAATTTTTAGGCGAATGGCTGGAAAATAAACCTAAAACCTTTTAGCTACTCTCTACCATCAGACAGGGATTAGCAGTCTCTGAAATCTCAGGGGCTCTATAAACATATCAAAGAAAAATAGACCGAAGAAGAGACGCTAAGAAGCTGGTATAATGCAAGCTAACAGATGGCTAATAATAACTCACCTTTGCGATGAATCTAGCTTGTAACAATCTATTCTGTACTGGTGGAGCAATAAGCCTGCACACAAGAAAACAAACAGTTCAGCTACAGGGACACCCATAAAGAACATCAGGATCTTGAAGTAACAACCAGTAACTGGCACCAATAGATACATGAAATGATCCTAATACCGAGTTGTTAACAGTAAAAGCTGACTCCCTTACTACGATAGAAGGATCTAAAACGAAAACCAACTAACAACAAGATGGCAAATAGCTATTTTTTATAAGCAATGCAACACTTCACTTCCCAGTCGTAGAGGTGCCCAGAACATAAAGCTTGTGACTGGCACAACTTCAACTTTACAGTAACTATGTAAATAGAAAGTGTAGCAGCCCCACCAAGTGATGACCTTTGTCCCAACAAAGCAACTTGAGCAAGAACTAAGAGAAGAAAGCTCAAGAGATGACCCGAGGAGTAACCAAGTAACAATTAAATATATACTGATGAAGATCTCTGAATCTTCTTAATTTTCCGGCATCTACCAGTAAAATGTCACAACTTCAAAGAGCTAAGCTATAATCTTCAAGATGCAGCAAGAAGATGAAAAACAACACCTAAGAAGCTGATATGGATACGAATGAGTTTCACCAATCCACTGCGTTCATATCAAAGGCCAAATACGGTACCAAACTTCTCAACTTGCTAACACCCTAACCACTGAGGTTACATCAAATGCCAACACAGTTTTGAAACAAAAACCCTACCCACTCATCATATGCTCATCCTTGTTTATCAAGTCATAAAAACCAAACTAAGTACTTTCCACAGAAACACCTTCTGATAAGGAGCTTAGACTAGACGCTTCTTGAATCAGAAACAATCGAAGATATTATAACAACGCCAGATTAATAAGCAGAGATCAGAGAATTATCCATCATTCCAGACCTTGACTGATTGGCACTAGTCATCCTTCCAGCATTAAAAGCTCTAACATTGACAGTACGTGGAGAAGGAGTAGCGGCATTACGAGCAAAGTTTGTTGTCACAGGATACTGGTTTCCATGGAAATTAGACCTTCTCTTAGCAACAGCACCCTGAAAATTATAAGATAAGTTACAAAACAAATCCAAACAAAGTGAAAACAAGATCAAAACTGAGAACACTGCAAATATAACCTGTCTAACTGCAGAAATTGAACTCATATAATTCTGCACTCTAGAGACATTATTTCTCACATAACCATTAAAGTTTTGACTTTTACTCTGCACAGAAAAAAAACGAAATTTTATGCCAAGGATCAGTTTGCAAAGATAATAAGAGAAACATGTAAAGTTGTTTTTACCTTGTGTCTCCTTGGTTTCTTGCCCTTATTCACATTGGTTTTGCTCTTTGACAACTTGATAAGATCATCTAAGCCAAGAAATGATAACTACTATGAGAAACAACGAAGATATAGGCATGATGTGTATAATAAACATAAATCTACCTAAAGCCATGGCGACTTTCTTTTCGTTGAGGGCAATCCTCTCGGCTACAAGTGGTGTTGCAGTCTCCATCTGCACTATCTAATCAAAATCAATTACCCAAATTGGAAAACAAAACGCCGGTACAATTATAAGACAATGGCCACGAGAATCAAGAAATTGAACTCCCCTAATCAACAAATTACTCCGTAAAGAACCCTAATTTACACGATGAATCAAACAAAGAAAACCTAAACTATGATGAGAATCGAGAAAAGCCGTAAGAAGATGGGAGCTTTACCGATTACGAAGTGAAAAGTTGTATCAGAGAAAGCGATTCGCGATTCTGAAGACGACGGAGAGGAAGAGGTTTTTAGTAGAGTCTTTGTGAAACGACGATGAATGACCGAGTCAACTCAGAATCTGAGATTTATTTACTAATGGAGTCGGCGGACTTGAAGTCCATACCAAAAGCCTTTCGTCGATCGCCTACGTGGCATCTACGTGGATAACCATAATTAGTGTTTTTCCTTTTTTTCTCATTAACTTTTCGGGATTTCTTTTTGTATCATTATATTAAAATATGGTTAATTCGTTTGGTCCCCCAAAACAAAAGAGTTTTCGCATCTCTCCTTAAAAAGTAAAAACCGAGTTTTCGCATTTCTCTGGACAAAATATATAAGATGATATAAAATATATTTAAGTCAAGTTAAATTTTAATTATTATAAGATTAAAAAAAAAGAAGACAAATATGTGCGTGTTTTGCATGACCCAAAGCATACAATATTATATTAGTTGTTGGAGTTGGCATGAGCTTGTAGATTTCAACTATTGGTATCCTAATCCATATTCAACAAATGGTGGATCTAGAGAAGTGGTAGTAGGTTGCATGTTAGTTATGGAAAGAGTCTTCAATGTGACTCGCGATTGGGAGTCCCAAATTTGTGTTGAAAGTCTTCAAGACTGTATGAAAGGTTAGGCGGCGAGTTTTGTTGGCTATTATAGTGCTACAAGATATGTGCCAATAAGTGCCATGTTTTGCTGTAAGAGAGAGAGCAGCACTTTGCGGTATTTGGTTTGAGGGGTGATTGTGGACCTATCAATCCAATCTCCCACATCAAAATATTAGACAATGAATCCTTAATATCTAAGTCTAAGTCATATTTAAATACAATGTTAGCTAGAAATCTAAGATCCGCAAAGCGTTTGAAATCTTTGGTGTCAGCACAAGAACAATGGAATTGCTTGAAATACTTTACACGACAAGAAACTGCCTTATTATGACGGCCAAATCCGTTTGTTGTTTCTATCGCAAATCAAAAGTTGATCAAAATTTCATCCTAAATTTCTGCATCCACAGTTGGGATTCATATATAGATCGCATTAGTGATATTCTGCATCACAATTTTGATTCATAGATCGTATTACTGATTTTATGCATCCACAATTTTAATACCATGACCCACTGATCTTGGATCTTCTATAACTCTTTTCTACCTCAATTCTTCACTCTTTAAGATGTTCTATCTTTTATGATCACTTCTTATTTGTTAGAGTTATACTCTCAAGCTATATGACATTTTTTTCATATCCATGTAACCTTTTTTATTTTCCTGCATTAATTTGAAAACCCTTTATCAAAAAAAAAAAAATTCATATCATGAGAAAAATTCAACTTAATTCCAAACGCTTTGTTCGTCGGCATATAAAAAACCCATATTTGCATGATTTCCAACAATATAAAATAACCGAAACGTATTATAATTGTGGTTAGTAATTAGTGTATAAGGGATTCAGTGCCAGATTGTGAGACAAAGAGCGGTGAAACTCTCTAAACCTCCTAGTAAATCTACGACAACAAAAAACCCGACCCTTGGAATTTTACTAGTTTTTGGCGCATCAAATCCTTTAGAGATCCTTCTTGGTACTTTTATATATTTAGTGAACTTTGCCAGTGTAGTGTATGAAAAACCTAAGGATTTTTTTGTAGTCTTTACTTTCTAAAATAAGGAAAAACTTCCATGGCCAACTTAAATCTATTTTTTCTTCGACCCAAGAGTACGAAGAATGAAACAACACTGTTACACAAAACCAAAGAGAATAACATTAACCACAAAACCACTTTATTATGAAAACAAAGCAGATTAATTGCAACTCGAATACAGGGACGCTACAGTATGAAACTTTATTCCCATGGTAACATTACGAACCCACCCACCATGATTAATTTACCTATTTTCACACACACTGACACACATAAGTGCATATATATAGATGTAATCATGCATGGTGGTCAAATATATTATATATAATCTTAGTGACCAGGCTGAGTCTGAACAGCTTCTTTTCCATGTCCACCGCCGCCTCCTCCTCCGTAGCCTCCGTGACCTCCTCCTCCGTAGTGGCCGTGGCCTCCTCCTCCTCCGTAGTGGCCGTGGCCTCCTCCTCCGTAGTGACCGTGGCCTCCTCCTCCATAGTGGCCGCCTCCTCCATGGTAACCTTGCGTAGTTTCATCACTCTGTGACACCACCGTGCCTGTCAACAAAAACCCAACATTACTCAAAAATATTTTTTTTTTTAGCACGTGCAATTGTGCTTTCCTCTCCTTGATTTCAAAATTGAATTTCTTCTCTAGTTTAAAAATAGAAAGTTGATTTTCAACATAAGATTTGTCATAATATTTGCACCAAACACACAAAATAGTTTGAGAGGGTCCAACAAGGATTTAACCTTCTCCTACGCTGTGGCCGTGTCCTCCTCCTCCGTGGCCGTGACCACCGCCTCCTCCGTAGTGGCCGTGTCCTCCTCCATGGTAACCTTGCACAGTTTCATCACTTTGTGACACCACCGTGCCTGTCCACAAAAACCCAACATTACTCAAAAATATATATTGTTTAACACGTGCATATGTGCTTTCCTCTCCTTGATTTCAAAATTGAATTTTCTCTTAAGATATATAAATTTAGAGCTCTAGTTAAAAAATAGAAAGTTGATTATCAACATTAAGATATGTTCATAATATTTGCACCAAACACACAAAATAGTTTGAGAGGGTCTAACAAGGATTTAACCTTCTCCTACGCTGTGGCCGTGTCCTCCTCCTCCGTGGCCGTGACCACCGCCTCCTCCGTAGTGGCCGTGTCCTCCTCCTCCATGGTAACCTTGCACAGTTTCCTTACTCTCTGAGTTCACCATGCCTGTCCATAAAAAAAGCTCCCAAATTATTTCAAAGATATATATCGTTTAGCACGTGTAAATGTGCATTCTCTCCCCGATTTCAAAATAGTATCTCTATATATAAATTCACATCTCTAGTTTAAAACCAGAAAGTTGATTTTCAAATACCTACTATATAAATAATTTGCAAATAGTTTGAGATGGTCTAATATACGTACAACAAGGATTCAAATTCATAAGTAAATTTTTTTTTTTTTTTTGAAGCCTTCTTGAACGTAAATGTTTTTTCTTAGTAGGGTTTCAACATCATATATATTTCAGTGTGTTCTGACTTCATAAGTCCAAAATAATTGACCGTTGTTCAAACCCAACATCATAGAATAATTTTACATACCGGGCTGTCTTGCAGTTGCCGCGGCCATTTCTGAGACGATGAGAAGAACTGCAAAGAGACCCAACAGAAGCGATGTCTTGGAAGCCATTTTCTTTAACTGCTTATTGGTTATTGTAAAATAAGTGATGAATAAAATGTTACCCTGCATGATCTCTATTTAAAGAGAACGAGGAGGAGGCAATGAGAAAAGTCAAATAAGTACTAATCCTTAGTGCTATTTAAAAGGGATTTTTTTAATTATTAAGAGATAAGTTAGAAGGAAATTATAATTGTTTTTCTAGTAATCCAATGGGCATAGGACACAATTTGTATATATTTTTGGCATGAAATAAGAGTTTTCATCTCCTTCTAAGAAAAAATTGAGCTAGAGTTTTGTTCTTCTTTTCGAATCAGTAGTCCAATCCACTTGGTAGCTAGTTAGGAAAATTTATCAGAAAAAAGTAAAAGGATTTGGAATATTTGCAAGAATAGCCAAAGTAAAGAACTACCAACAATTAAATAAATGATAAACAAAAAATGGTGTGAACAAAAGTGAGGATTTTATTTACTGACTTTACGAGAAATGTTGTCTTTTGCATGTTATGTTTCAATGTTAAGATTTAATTTATCAAATAATTTTGTTTACATGATTTATTTATATAATTTAGATGTTGTAAAACATATTTTTTTTTGTAGCAATATACTGTTTTCTAATATTTATATAATATTTACGTGTGTGATTTTAATGTGCTATATAAATTCAGTGGGTTAAGGGAGTTAAGGAGTTTTTTTTTTTTTTTTCTTTTTTTGTCGTGAGTGAAGGGAGTTTTCACCAATGACACTGTCAGGTCCGGTACTAAGTAGAAGCAAAGGAAACATGGTTTCCGGCCCAAAATATTTTTTTTATTTTTGTATATAACTAATTGCCTCATTTTTGTTTTTTTTACGTATTAATGACCCTAAATTTTTTTTTGCCTTATAGCATTCACATTTTCAGGATACTAACTTACCTATATAAATTCATCGAGTGAAATAAATATTAGAAAACAGTATATAAAAATCTCTGGAAAATCACGCAAGTAAAATCACACACGTAAATATGGAACTCCACGCAAGTAAAATCACACACGTATTTACGCAAGTATATAGGTAAGATGTTTTATTTTTTTTTGTGCTAAATAATAGGTATAGGTAAGATGTTATATAAAAAATCCCGCAAGTAAAATCACACACGTAAATATGGAACTCCACGTACATATAAATTCCATTATTGGGATTTTTATTATTATTTGGTCACAAAAGTCGTCCACTATTGGTTCTTTATAGATCTCTTGGAAAAATCTGCCGACAGAATTTAAGCCCGACAAAGACAAATATCTCCAGTAAAGCTTAAAGTAACTACTAGAAATCTAGAACTAACTTTAAAGTGTGGAAATTTTTACTTGGCTATATTTGATACAACTATTTTAGTAAAACTTTTTACTAGAAATTTCTTTGGCTATAGTTAATGGGTTCATGCATGCAATTGCAACCTCTGATCAAAATATTGAGAGATATGTATTCGGGTATTCGGTTCAATTCAATTCAATTTTTTTTATTTCTTACTTTTAGTTTCTAAAAGTTTTGGATTGAATATAATAGTCTATTGAGATCAAAATAAACTACTTTCAAATTGAAATATATTTTTCAATTATTACTGTAAAATATTTGATATATTTAAATATATTTTTACTAACTAAAACAGTTTAAAATTAAATTATGTTAGTTTGGTGCTGTTACACTCGGGATTAGATAATTAGGTATATAGATTTTATTTATAATAGATTCTTTTACAACTTCACCCTTTTATTGTCAATTTTTTTTAAAACAAAAAAAAAATATTCAAAACCAAACGGTAAACGATAATTAAAAACATTCTAAAGCATAATCAATAAAATATTTCACAATACTCTCACAATCTAAATTATTAACTACTCCATCTGTTTTTGAAAGAACGATGTTTTGAGTTTTTCACACATATTAAGGCACAATAAATATTTGTGTCAACTAATTATTTATTTTTACTTTTGACTTACATTTTTGTACTTTTCTCTTTTTAGTTGATTAAAACTATTTAATCACTTGGTAAAACGTAAAAGCATAAAGCAAAATGTAGAAAATCGATCTTCCAAAAACAAAGAAAAAATCCAAAACATCGATCTTTTAAAAGAGAGAGTAGTTCTTTTTTTTTTATGGTAATAATAGCTAGACCATTTAGTTTTTTTTTTGTGACATAGTTAACCTGAAATGAGACTTGATCAATGTCAAAAATAAACAATCCTAAAAAAATAATGTATAATTAAAAAATCAAAGAGGAAACAGTTAGTAATTCCCATTTACTAGTGAAGAATAAGTAATATGGAGAAAGAAGAAACGTCTACTAGTGGAAGAAGAAGGCAAAACAAATCTAGATTTTGATTTGATATTATTTGTAAGCATTAAGGTTTATTTATAAGGTTTATTTAAAATCTCGATTGTTTTTTTTTTCAAGTCTGAAGTAAAAAAATGGAAACAAATGCAAGCAACACATTGCTAGGAATTGAACATTGGTTGATCTATAATATCTTATTCACCTTCTACCACTAGGCTATAACATATATTCAATAATTAGGGGCCCCTAAAAGTTTATATAATTTAGAGGTCCTAGGCAAAAACTTAATTATTTGGTCACTAAGCACAACACTGATTCCAAGTAGGGGTGGGCATAATTCCCGTCTCGGTCCGTCCCGTATCCGTTCCCGAATTCCCGTCCCATATATTTTTCGTATTCCCATATAGGACAAGTTTTCAATTCCCAATTGGAACCGGGACGGGACGGGACGGAAACGGGATATCCCAAAGTCCTGTTTGAAAATACCGTTTGATATAACTATAACTATAAATATTAATTTATATATATATATATATATTTTAATGGGATAATATGAAATTATAAGGATAATATAAAATATGGTTTAATGTGGTTTAATATGAAATATGAGATAATATGATTCAATTTGAAGATTATGGTTTAATATGGGATATATGAAATTATAACGATAATATGAATTATGGTTTAATATGAGATATATACATATATCTATTTTTAATGGAATAATATGAAATATGGTTTAATGTGGTTTAAGTTTGATTCAATTTGAAGATTATGTTTTTTATTTTATTTTAAATTTTTAACTTTTATGAAATACAATTGAATTTTCTTTAATTTAAACATGTTTTTCATAAATTGAAAAAGCTTGTTGTATAAATATTTACAATTTGAAGCATTGTTTAATCTAATTTTTGAATCCGGTTATTTTATGGGATTTCCCGTACCGTTCCCGTCTCATCCCGTTTTATCCCATTCCCGTCCCGAATTTGAAATGAGACATAAATGGGACGTATTTTTCTAGATCCATAAATCCCGTTTCCGTTAGATTTCGTCCCATATTTCCGTTTGCCCACCCCTAATTCCAAGAATCAGATCAAATGATAGCTGGAAAAAGCGGATACAAATATTCGAAGCATATTAGTAGACATAAGGGTCCAGTAATTTGGATATTGGATTGGGCAAAGTAGTTCAGGTACCTATAATTATTAAGGGAATTACTATCCATATCACATTTTTCAATTTTTATTATGCCCCATGATTATGACCATTTTGATATACTTTACATTTTACATGGTTTAGTATGGTTCTCAGATGACGACAAAAAAAAAGTATGGTTCTAAGAAAGATAGTAATTGATTTTGGACTTTTATTGACGTTTTTAGTGATTTTTATAGTTTTTAGAACTTTTACAAGGTATCTAGACAAAGGCGATGCAAAATGAAGCAAATCTCAAAACTTGACGAACATAACAATTTCTAACCATCAAAAGTTCGATGTCGTTGAAGGACTTATACATCACGGATGAATAAGAAAGTCGTTTAGAGTACCTACAGTTGAAGATTTAAGCCAAGTTTATGTAAAAAACAAAATAAGCCGTACCAGACTTATGCACATACAAAATCACAAAATAAGCCACGAAATTATCAAGCCATCAGAGCTATATAACCACCAAAAGTCTCTTAGATTTCTTTTTGTATTATTTTTTTATGCTTTGTTCGATTAGGGAGAAGATTTCGCCTCTTCGTGAATATGAATTCATCCAGTGATGTTGGTTTGATTTTCAAATCGAAAAGTAAGTAGTTCTTTTGCGCTACTTTCTTCAGACGATGTTTGTTGAAGAATATGTTGTGGGAAATCCAGAACTCGGACCAAGGTATTATGGCATCATCTGAAACTAATTAAACAAATGTCATCCTCTCTCTCAAGTCCATAGTATTAAACTACTGCATGGGATAAGCCTCTCTAAATCCTTTGTAAAAATATAACAAGCGAGTTCGATAGACTTCTTCTCGTCGAACATGAATCATAATTGTTTTCTAGATTTAGGTTTATCTTCGCGCGAATATGAGGAAAAACAAAATCTTTAGTAAGTTTTTTTTAATAACATATCTTAGATCCAGGTCCGGTCCTAAGATTTATAAGGTCCGACAAAAAATAAAAAAAAGATCTATTATTAAAAAAATCTAAATAATGTTTGAAGTTAAAAACAAAACCCACCAAATTTTTCTTAAAAAATACAAAAACTCATGTTATTCTAAAAAACAAATATTCAAAAGTCCTAAAAACCATTAAAATTTATTTATTCTGAAAAATAACTCTTTTTGCATTTTCCCTACAAAATCATCTGTCAAACTTACATAATAATGTTTTTTATCAAGTCTCTTTCAATCGTGAGTTTGATTAATAATTATGATTTTTTTTATAAGTTTTTTTTTTAATATTTCATTTTTCACTTCTTTAGTTACATATTAATATGGCCCATCAAAATTTAATTCTCTTTCCCATTATCTCATTTCCATAACAAAACTATAAAACCAGTATATTATTTGCATAAAAAAAAACAAAATCTACCCTTAAAAATTGAAATGTTTTTGAGGCCCACTTAGGTGTCGTTGCCTTAGATCATGTCTCTTAAGATTAAACTCTATTTGTGATTCAATGGGGAAATCGAATATTACTTTCTCTCTTCAACAAATTTTTATTTTTCTGATCATTACGAGATGTGGAAGAGCTTTACTAGAGTTAAATTTGTTTCTAAACATCCTACATTTGACACAAACTGTTCAAGGTGCTATTTTCTTCTTATTTATTTTTCAACTGGATTAAGTCATGCATGTGTCTGTTGGAATGGTTCAAATGGTTCATCTGAAACTGTAGAAAACAAGTATTACTGGATAAGGATTACGGGATGTGACTTTAGAGCTTTTAGCATGTTTATTCATTTATCAGTTGTTGTTCCTTTTTGACTATCTTTGTGGAAATCATGATTTCGATAAGATTTTTAAAAAGGCAATCATGATTTCTATAAGGTTTTATAATACTGTTTTTGACGTGGAATAGACTAAAATTGCATAACAACAAGAACATGCTAAGAAATTCCTCAATTGATGTTAGTTTCTAAGGAAAACAAAATGTAAAAGAATCATGTTATATTTGAGTTTTGTCGTGGTTTCTTTAACAACTTTGACTTCGGTGTTTAGGACAAATCTCTCCATCAATTATTAGATTCTTTCACAACTAGCCTATTTTTTGTCGTCAAATGCAATACTAATCTATTTTTTCTTTTTCTTTATTTTTGATCATTTCATCACAACTCTCTCATTCTCTTCTTAACTACAATTATGTTTTATATATTTTTTTAATTTTTAAAATCAGACACAAAAGACAAAGACCAAAACACCAAAAACACATATCTTATTTACGAGACTGTCATCATCATCAATTTTGTCAACCACCATGAACAACCAAATTGAAGCTCTAAATGCTACACCAACTGATATTTTTTACGTAAATACATAACAAGTGAACTCATAACTTAGGCATCTTCAAATTTGTAACATCCCAAACCGAGATATGGATTTTCGGTAAGGATGTCGATCGACACCATGGTGCAGTGTCGATCAACACCAATCAATTTTAGTCGGTTCTGTTTCGATTTTTAATTCGGTTTATTGCGGTTTGGGTTAAGGAAAAACCCTAAGCTCGCCTTTTTAATACTTGTTCTCGTGAGCCGTCGGGGGAATAGGGATTTCAGTGAGAGAGTTGAGAAAAGAAGAGTTTTTGAGAGAGTTCTAGCGAGCTGTTCGAGTTCTCGGGTTTTTGTTGGCCGTTCGTGTGTTCCAATGTTCTTGTGGTGATCGCGGTGAGTTCTCCTTGCGGTTCCAGCATCGAGTCAGTGAGTCCAGGCCGTAGTCGATTCGTTCTCGCGGTCAAAACCTCTTCGAATCACCGAGGTGAGTGCGTGATCGTTAGGAAAAGCGTAGAATCGAGTATTAGGGATTGTGAGTCATTGATAGTCATTTTGATGTTGTATTGCGTGTTGTTGTCTCTGTGTGTGTGTGCATATCGTGTGTATGATCGCTGTCTTGATCCGTCGTGTGACGGGATGAACCGTGAGAGGATAGGTTCGGTCCCGGGTTTTGAAGCGGAGTGTCGATCGACGCCTAAGGGCAGTGTCGATCGACACCCTGTGAAGAGACGATGCTCTTTTAAATCGAGCGTCGATCGACACCGGGGTGGAGTGTCGATCGACACTCGGTGTTCCTTGCGTGGGAATTGTTATTTAATTCGGAATTATTTATTTAATCTTTAAAAGTTTATTTAATCTGGAAAAAAATGTTTAATTAAGCTGAAAATGGTGATTTAAATCTGGAAATTGGTTTATTTGAACTTTAAATCGCGTAGTAAATTGATATTCGTATTTTTATGTTTTTCCTAATTGGCGGGATGACCGCTCCATTTGAGTTGTAGGTAAAGGAAAAGTGTGATCGTGGAATCGAGGCCGAGAGAAGAGGATGATAGGGTCGATTGTCTTTGTTGTTTAGTCTAGCGAACCAGTTGGTTAGGTTGCTAGATAATTTATATTGCATTCCTGAATTCTGGTGTTTGAATTTAAATGGTTTAAAAGAGTTATTTATCAATGGATTGTTTTATTGGATTAATTGTTTTTGTTTCCGCATAGAAATGATTAGTTTAAAAATAAAAAAACTTGGTCATTTCATTTTGGTATCAGAGTCTACACGGTTTTAGGACAGTTGAATCTGGATGTCTGAGACTATGTGTTTAAATTGATTTGTGTGTTTAGTCAATTTAATAGAGTCCTAGTATCATCCTCTTCGGCTTTTTAAAATGATTCCACGGTAAGTTGTATATTTGTTTGTGACTTCTTGTAGCTTATAGTCCTATTCTGTGAATGTTGCAGAGAGATGGACGCTGGAGCTAGAGGTCATGGTAGAGGTCGAGGCAGAGGTCGTCGTGGTCGTGGACTAGTGGTTGAGTCGTCTTCGAGTGCTACGCATGCGTCAGGGACTCCTATGCATCATACGGGTTCTATGAGCGAGACCAGTGTTAGTGCTAGCGTGAGTGCTGTGGGTGCCGGGAGAGGCGCCGGGATGGCTGGTAGAGGAGCAGGCCCGGGTGTGGGTGTTGTTCCAGCTCAAGATCGTATGGATCGCATGGAGGGTATTCTGACAGAGTTACTGGGGCATTTTCCGGCGGTGGCTCCGGTTCAGACTCCAGTGGTCCGCCTGTGGCGGAGGTGCAGCAGAGGGCTGCGGTTGCAGAGGTGCGTCCGTCTTACCTGGAGATGGTGAGTCAGATGCGGCAGATGAGTACGGCATTCTTTTCGGGTGGTGTCAGTCCCGAGGATGCCGATGAGTAGCGTATGCGCGTAGAGCGCAATTTCTGTTCGATTCGTTGCCCTGACGAGTATCGGGTGGAGCTGGTGATCCACTATCTGGGTGGTGATGCGCACACTTGGTGGAGAGATATTGAGGCCAGGAGGCCTGGTACAGTATGGACCTGGGGAGAATTTGTGACCGAGTTCAACGCCAAATATTTTCCTCAGGATGTATTAGATCATCTCGACTCGAGATTTATGGATCTGGTTCAGGGGGATCGTACCATGCGTGAGTATGATGCTGAGATTGGTCGTTTGCTAGCTTATGCAAGAGGCATAGTCGATCAGCAGACGTAGGTTCAGAGGTTCCTGAAGGGACTTCAACTAGATTTGCGGACCAGGTGCAAAGTGACTGAGTACGCCTCCAGGGCGATGCTGGTAGAGGTTGTTGCGGGGATCGAGGAGGATTTGAGAGGGCAGGCAACCACGGTGGTTCCAGTGTCAGTTGTTCCTCCTATTCAGCCGAGGCAGCATCAGTCGCGAAATGGTTCCAGTTTTGGTTCCGGCAAGGGCGGCAAGCCTGCGCAGGGACAGAAAAAGAAATGGGATGGCTCTTCCAGGCACAGTCAGGTTTCGAGGGGCGAAGCGTGTTTTGGATGCGACAGGTTGTAGCATCAGTTATCGAGTTGCCCTGGGAAGGGTGAGGAGCAGCAGCAGCAGCCGCGGCAGGCAGATACGAGGGTCTGTTATAACTGCCGAGAGCCTGGAAATATCAGGCTGATGTATCCTAAACCGCAGTGGATGACTCTTGCTCCAGTTCAGCTAGTGGCGCAGTTGGCGGCAGTGCAACCGTTGGGTCAGATTGGGCCAGCACCGCGAGTCTATACCCAGGGAGAGGTAGGTCAGGGGCAGCATGGCGGCGCTTCGATCACAAGTAAAATTCTAGACTCAGACTTCATAAATTCGTTAGTTTTGAATTGTTGTTTGGTTCTTTTAGTTTGCTTGTGATAGTCTAGTAGGGTTCTCAACGCATATGATTTGTGTAGGGACCTTGTTAGTGGGAAGTTTTGAGTCCCATGTGCTTTAAAATTCTGGAGCATCGAACTGCTTTATTACCCCAGAGCATGCCGAGAGCAGTGGCATCTGTAGCAGCGCTAGTGAGCGTTCAGGGTTGGTCAAGGTAGCTGGAGGTGGTTTCCTGGCTACTTCGGGCCGTGCTAGAGCAGTTGATGTTCAGATTGCGGGGCAGTCAATGCCAGCTGACTTGGTGATCAGTCCGGTGGAGCTGTACGACGTTATCCTAGGGATGGATTGGTTGTCTCATTATAGAGTCCATCTGGATTGTTATCGCGGCAGAGTGTCCTTCGAGCATGAGGCAAAGAAGTTGACATTTCTGGGAGTGAGACCGACTTCAGGGAGCCTAGCGATTTATGCGGTTCAGGCAGTGCAGATGTTGGAGCGAGGATGCGAGGCTTATTTGGCGGCGATTTCTATGCCAGACTCAGTGGGTAAGGTTGCTGTGAGTGAGATTCAGGTTGTTCGGGAGTTTGAAGATGTCTTCCAGTTGTTGCAGGGATTACCGCCGTCTCGGTCCGATCCGTTTACGATTTAGTTAGAGCGCTGGACTGAGCCTATCTCCAAGGCACCTTACAAGATGGCTCCGGTCGAGTTAGCTGAGCTGAAGAGTCAGTTGGAGGATTTGACTAGTAAGGGTTTTATCTATCCGAGTACTTCACCGTGGGGAGCGCCAGTGTTGTTTGTGAAAAAGAAGGATGGTAGTTTTTGGTTATGCATCGATTACCGGGGACTTAACCGGGTCATTGTGAAGAACAAGTACCCTCTCCCGAGGATTGATGAGTTGCTAGATCAGTTGAGGGGTGCTACTTGGTTCTCCAAGATTGACTTGGCTTCGGGTTACCATTAGATTTCGATCGATGAGGTTGATGTTCGGAAGACTGATTTCAGGACACGGTATGGTCATTTCGAGTTTGTGGTGATGCCGTTTAGTTTGATGAATGCGCCAGCAGCGTTCATGCGGTTGATGAATGGCGTATTTCAGGAGTACCTAGATGTCTTCGTGATCATCTTTATCGACGATATCTTGGTTTTACTCTAAGAATCCTGAGGAGCATGAGGTTCATTTGCGGTTGATTCTGGAGAAGGTTCGAGAGTAGAAGCTTTATGCTAAGTTGAGCAAGTGCAGTTTTTGGCAGCGGGAGATGGGATTCCTTGGTCACATTGTTTCTGCAGAGAGAGTTTCTGTAGATCCAGCTATGATAGAGTCTATTCGAGATTGGCCTAGGCCGACCAATGCTACCGAGATCAGGAGCTTTCTGGGTTTAGCAGGATATTATCGGAGGTTCGTCAAAGGATTTGCGAGTATGGCTCAGTCGATGATGAAGTTGAACAGGAAGGATGTCCCGTTTGTTTGGTCTCAGGAGTGCGAGGATAGCTTTTCAAGGCTTAAGGAGATGTTGATGAGTACACTGGTGTTGGTGTTGCCCGAGCCGGGTAAGCCCTACGTAGTGTACACGGATGCTTTCGGGATTGGTCTGGGTTGCGTGTTGATGCAGGAGGGTAGAGTGATTGCGTATGCTTCGAGGCAGCTGAGGGGCGCAAAGTGTAATTACCCTACGCATGATCTAGAGTTGGGTGCAGTGGTGTTTGCATTGAAAATTTGGATATCCTATCTGTATGGTGGGAAGGTTCAGATCTTCACAGATCATAAGAATCTGCAACACATTTTTACTCAGCCATTGCTGAATGTGAGACAAAGGCGCTGGGTTGAGCTGTTAGCAGATTATGAGCTGGATATTGTCTATCATCCTTTTAAGGCGAACTAGGTAGTGGATGCTTTGAGTCGTCGTCGGGCAGATTCGGCGCGGGAGCAGGATATTGGATCGCTGATTAGCGAGATTAGTATGTTGCATTTATGTGCCATGTCAGAGGAGCCATTGGGCTTAGAGGCGGTTGATCAGGCGGATTCTTGCGGCTCAGGCGTGTGATTCTGGTTTAGTGGCTGATTCGAGCGTAGCGGGTTCTGAGTATCAGGTCTCATCGAATAGGACGATTCTTGTTCGCGGTAGGGTTTGTGTACTCAAGGTTGAGGAGTTGATGCAGGAGATTCTGCGAGAAGCTCATGCGACCAAATTCTCAATTCATCCGGGAGCGACTAAGATGTACCGTGATCTCAAACGGTATTACCACTCGGGTCGGGATGAAGATAGATGTGGCTGCTTATGTCTCTAAGTGCAACACGTGTTCGTTGGTTAAAGCATAGCATAAGTTTCCTTGTGGTCTTCTGCAGAATTTACCTGTTTCGCAGACGTATAATGCGATCTGGGTGATTGTCGATCAGTTGACTAAGTCGGCACACTTTCTGGCTATCAAGAAGACAGACGGCGCGACTGTTTTGGCTAAGAAATTTGTGAAGGAGATTGTGAGGCTGCATGGAGTGCCAGCCAGCATTGTGTCAGACCGAGATCCGAGATTTGCATCTGAGTTCTGGGGAGCGTTTCAGGCAGAGATGGACACTAAGGTGCATATGAGTACAACTTATCATCCGCAGACTGACTGGCTGTCAGAGAGAACTATTCAGACTATGGAGGATTTGCTGGGGTTGTCACTGGGCTGATCATTTGAGCTTAGTGGAGTTTGCTTATAATAACAGCTACCAGGCGAGTATTGGGATGGCTCCTTTCGAGGCTTTGTATGGGAGGCCATGCAGGACACCCCTATGCTAGACCCAAGTGGGGGAGTGCAGTATTCATGGAGCTACTTATGTTCAGGAAACGACGGAAAAGGTCCATGTTGTGAGGCTGAACATGAAGGAAGCTCAGGATCGTCAGAGGAGTTATGCGGATAAGAGGCGGCGAGAGCTTGAGTTTGCAGTGGGAGATCATGTGTATCTCAAGATGGCTATGTTGAGGGGTCCTAACAAAGCCATAGAAGAGAACAAGCTCAGTCCGCGGTTTATGGGTCCGTTTCCGGTAGTGGAGCGAGTTGGGCCGGTGGTATATCGGCTTGAGTTACCACCGATCATGAAGGCATTTCATAAGGTTTTCCATGTGTCGATGTTGAGGAAGTGCCTGCATGAGTCAGACTAGATAGTACCTGAGATCCCTGCGGATCTTCAGCCTGATTTGACGGTTCCAGCAATGCCGGTGAGGATTCTCGAGAGGAGAGTCAAGGAGTTGCGTCGGAAGAAGATTCCTTCATTGTAAATTCTGTGGGATTGCGCTGGTTTTGAGGAGGAGACTTGGGAGCTCGAGGCAAAGATAAAGTTAAAGTTCAGGAAGTGGTTCGACAAGCAGGTCGTGACGTGAGCTTTATTTCCCTTTGTAGTCTGTTCAGGAAGTGGTTCGTAAAGTTCCAGTGTGGTCTGTTCAGCATGTTGATGCTTTTGTATCATGATATTTTCGTTGTGTTGTAATGATTATACCTTTCCGAGATTTATAAGAGGGAGTTGTTTTTATTTATCTGTTTTTATAAGATGGTTTTTCGTGTATGTGTTTGTGGTGATATTCCGGGTTAGGGAGTATCGAGTGTGACCACGAGAGGCAGTTAGTCGATAGATGTTTATAGACGTTTTAGAATTTATTACTGTAGGGGCTGCAGTCCCGAGCAACTCATTTATTTTGTTTTGGGAGGATGCGTTCTCTCGAGGGATTGTTTAGCTTTCCCTGTGTACCCGGAGCTCAAGGGATGCGTCCTGAGAGTGGAAGGGGCAGGAGGTACCAATAGCTCAAAGGATGCGTCCTGCGAGTGAGAGGGGTGCGGGACACTGATAGCTCAAGGGATGCATCCTGGGAGTGAGAGTGGTGTGACACCGATAGCTCAAAGGATGCGTCCTGCGAGTGGGAGGGGTTTGGAATGAGTTAAGGGTAATAGATGTCTGAAAACGGGCGTATGAACATGAGACTGAACGGGAGCCTCGGAAATTGGGTTTTGATCTCGGATAGTTGACCGGGTTGGGTCGTGTTTGGAGTCTTTGTTAGACGGTTTTGTCGGGATTCGAGGACGAATCAATTGTTAGTGGGGGAGAATTGTAACATCCCAAACCGAGATATGGATTTTCGGTAAGGGTGTCGATCGACACCAATCAATTTTAGTCGGTTCTGTTTCGATTTTTAATTTGGTTTATTGCGGTTTGGATTAAGGAAAAACCCTAAGCTCGCCTTTTTAATACTTGTTCTCGTGAGCCGTCGGGGGAATAGGGATTTCAGTGAGAGAGTTGAGAAAAGAAGAGTTTTCGAGAGAGTTCTAGCGAGCTGTTCGAGTTCTCGGGTTTTTGTTGGCCGTTCGTGTGTTCCAATGTTCTTGTGGTGATCGCGGTGAGTTCTCCTTGCGGTTCCAGCATCGAGTCAGTGAGTCCAGGCCGTAGTCGATTCGTTCTCGTGGTCAAAACCTCTTCGAATCACCGAGGTGAGTGCGTGATCGTTAGGAAAAGCGTAGAATCGAGTATTAGGGATTGTGAGTCATTGATAGTCATTTTGATGTTGTATTGCGTGTTGTTGTCTCTGTGTGTGTGTGCATATCGTGTGTATGATCGCTGTCTTGATCCGTCGTGTGACGGGATGAACCGTGAGAGGATAGGTTCGGTCCCGGGTTTTGAAGCGGAGTGTCGATCGACGCCTAAGGGCAGTGTCGATCGACACCCTGTGAAGAGACGATGCTCTTTTAAATCGAGCGTCGATCGACACCGGGGTGGAGTGTCGATCGACACTCGGTGTTCCTTGCGTGGGAATTGTTATTTAATTCGGAATTATTTATTTAATCTTTAAAAGTTTATTTAATCTGGAAAAAAATGTTTAATTAAGCTGGAAATGGTGATTTAAATCTGGAAATTGGTTTATTTGAACTTTAAATCGCGTAGTAAATTGATATTCGTATTTTTATGTTTTTCCTAATTGGCGGGATGACCGCTCCATTTGAGTTGTAGGTAAAGGAAAAGTGTGATCGTGGAATCGAGGCCGAGAGAAGAGGATGATAGGGTCGATTGTCTTTGTTGTTTAGTCTAGCGAACCAGTTGGTTAGGTTGCTAGATAATTTATATTGCATTCCTGAATTCTGGTGTTTGAATTTAAATGGTTTAAAAGAGTTATTTATCAATGGTTTAATACTTGTTCTCGTGAGCCATCGGGGGAATAGGGATTTCAGAGAGAGAGTTGAGAAAAGAAGAGTTTTCGAGAGAGTTCTAGCGAGCCGTTTGAGTTCTCAGGTTTTTGTTGGCCGTTCGTGAGTTCTGGTGTTCTTGTGGTGATCGCGGCGAGTTCTCCTTGTGGTTCCAGCATCGAGTCAGTGAGTCCAGGCCGTAGTCGATTCGTTCTCGCGGTCAAAACCTCTTCGAATCACCGAGGTGAGTGCGTGATCGTTAGGAAAAGCGTAGAATCGAGTATTAGGGATTGTGAGTCATTGATAGTTATTTTGATGTTGCATTGCATGTTGTTGTCTCTCTGTGTGTGTGCATATCGTGTGTGTGTGTGTGATCGCTGTCTTTATCCATCGTGTGACGGGATGAACCGTGAGAGGATAGGTTCGGTCCCGGGTTTTGAAGCGGAGTGTCGATCGACGCCTAAAAGCAGTGTCGATCGACACCCTATGAAGAGACGATGCTCTTTTAAATCGAGCATCGATCGACACCGGGGTGGAGTGTCGATCGACACTCGGTGTTCCTTGCGTGGGAATTGTTATTTAATTCGGAATTATTTATTTAATCTGTAAAAGTTTATTTAATCTGGAAAAAAAATGTTTAATTAAGCTGGAAATGGTGATTTAAATCTGGAAATTGGTTTATTTGAACTTTAAATCGCGTAGTAAATTAATATTCATATTTTTATGTTTTTCCTAATTGGTGGGATGACCGCTCCACTGAGTATTTATGATAATACTCACGTAAATCTGTTTTTCCCTTTGAGTTGTAGGTAAAGGAAAAGTGTGATCGTTGAATCGAGGCCGAGAGAAGAGGATGATAGGGTCGATTGTCTTTGTTGTTTAGTCTAGCGAACCAGTTGGTTAGGTTGCTAGATAATTTATATTGCATTCCTGAATTCTGGTGTTTGAATTTAAATTGTTTAAAAGAGTTATTTATTAATGGATTGCTTTATTGGATTAATTTTTTTTGTTTCCGCATAGAAATGATTAGTTTAAAAAAAAAAAAAAACTTGGTCGTTTCAAATTTTCTCTCCAATTTCATCCAAAACTCTCTAATTTTCGTTCTTTAAAATTTTCCCTCATAACTTCATGTTTTCTCGTAATTCTTCACTATAAAACGGTTAGAGTTGTTTTTTTGGTGAAATTGAACGTTTCGGTGGATTAAGAACGTAAAGACGAAGTCAAACGAGTAAAAAATGTAACGATTTTTTATTTTTGAAAATTTCAGATCTGGTTCGTAAATGTAGACTGCATTTGAAGTCTACAAGTCAACTTAGAGCTAGATTTGCATTTGACTATTATTTGTATAAAAGGTAAAGTAGACTGCATCTGAAGTCTACACACTCTTCTTTGACAACAATAAAAAATATTTTAGACTTCGTGTGCAGACAGAGAAAAAATCAGGTCACTTTTGCATTTGACCAAACCAATGACCGTATAAAATAGACTGCATTTGAAGTCTACATAGAGTAAAGTAGACTTCAAATGCAGTCTACAAACAGGTCATTTTTGGGTTTGACCATTTGTTGACTTTTTTTGTAGACTTCATTTGTAGTCTTCTCTGAAAAGTGAGGTTAGTTTTGGGTTTGACCAATTTTTCGAAATATTGACCCGAAAGTACATATTTTTTGTAGAATTCATTTGCAGTCTGCTTTTAAAAGTATACTGCAAATGAAGTCTACAAAAAAGTACGTATATTTTGGCCAACCCCAAATATAACCTACATTATATGTAGACTTCATTTGCTGTCTACTTTTAAAAGTCAACAAAATTCAAATCCAAAAGTAATTTGTCTACTTTCTTATGTAGACTGCAAATGAAGTCTACAGCATTTTGGCAATTTTTTGTAAACTGCAAATGAAGTCTACTTTGAACAGTGTAAATATTTGGACAAATGCAAAAGTAACTTGCACAATTATGTAGACTGCAAATGAACTACGCCAAAAAGTCAATGGTTTGGTCAAATGCAAAATAACCTTTGAAGTCTACTCTGAGTAGACTGCATTTGAAGTCTACAAATGTTATAGTTTTTTAAAATGCATATTTTGACATATTTACAATGTATTTATTTGATTTTTTTTGTTCTCACATATTTGTTAGTTGTGTATTCTACCCCCAGTAAGAGTTGGTCATGTTTAAGACCAATATTTCTAGGGCAAACTTATTTTCTTGATTTGGTGACTAGTTAGGTCATATTGCGTAGACTGCATTTGAAGTCTACTCAGAGTTAACTGCATTTGAAGTATACAATTGTGATAGTTATTTAAAATGCATTTGTTTTGTTATATTTACAATGTATTTATTAAAAAAATTTGTTCTCACATGTTTGGTAGTTGTTTTCCTACTCTCTGTAAGAGTTGATCATGTTTTAGACAAATATTTATGAGGTAAACCTAATTTTTTGATTTGGTGACTAGTTAGCTCATATTGCGTAGACTGCATTTGAAGTCTGCATAACGTTTTTCAATTTAAGAGGTTATTATCATGTATTATGTCCAAACTGAAGTTGTTATAATGTTCAACTTGTGCAAAAAAAATAAAAATAAAATTAAAACTTGTGTCCGAACTTGTGTTCAAACCTAAATTATATGAGGTAGTTCAAATTTTGTGCTCAAATTTTTTTTTTCTACTTCAATTCGAATCAGCGACAAGTATCTCTATCCTGGGATAATGTGTGAGTATTTAACCATTATGCTATTTTAACTTATTCGTTTAGTTTGACAATCACATTTATGCGAATTGCGATCCAACATTTTAAGTCTACAAGTAAGAAACCGACGAGCTTACACAGCTTGCTTGGAAAGCAACAACTTTCAACATTTGACACAAACAAACTGTTTTCAAGAATGTTTTTGTAAGTAAAAATTTCGGATTTATCATCATCATTGTATGATTTATTTGTATTCTCACATCTCAAATCAAAGAAACGAAATTTAACTGTGACACAAATAAAAACACACAAGAAAGTATCGCTTTTTCATGCCTCGTGGTTTTTCGTCATCTCGTCCACGTCCAATCCTACGGCCAGAACTGGAGAATCTTGTCCCATTGCAGTGTTACTGATTCATAGCATAGGAAAACCACTCAAGGGTTTTAGGATTAAGCCAAAAAAAAAACTCAAGTTAATGAAGAGAAAAACTTGCTTTTTTACCTGTTTCGTACTGGTTCATGATCCACGGCAGTTCTTAGACAGTATATAGCTCTTCCAACAATGTCTGCTGTTAAAACTGGACCGAATGTTCTACTATCATATGCTTCCTGTTTAAACACACACAGTCCGATTAAAGTCCAAACGAAAGAGATTTGTAGATGGTTCATGTTTTGAGAATTTCAGAAGAAAAACAGATAAAGAAGAAGGATATGTGTGTGTATCTTCGCTTTGAGTTCCTGGTTTTCGGCTATTACCTAACACTGATCTTTCTCGAGAAGAAAAGGCTCTTCTTTTTTATCACCTGATACCATTTCAAATCCTTCCACAGCTGCTACTCTTCTTACTAGATACTAATCTGAATCTTTTGGATCCTTCAATACGACAGCATCGCCAATGAATAGATGCCTAAGATCCAATAAATACCATAAATCATGTGAAAAGGGTTAAGAAATGCAACACGAATTACGCAAGTTCGGAAACACAGCCCGTGTAAATCATTTCAAAACATACAAAAATCGTTGGTCCAAGTGACAATGTTACTATATGTTATGACATGAACCACATTATGATCATGG
Organism: Draba incana; assembly: GCA_963576765.1. Taxonomy (NCBI): domain Eukaryota; kingdom Viridiplantae; phylum Streptophyta; class Magnoliopsida; order Brassicales; family Brassicaceae; genus Draba; species Draba incana. Next base: position 8,555,380 of record OY755210.1, on the reverse strand, counting down.
TGTTGAAGTAGAGCGCCAAAGACTGAAACTGAAGGGAAAAGGTTCGAAAACATACCTCGTATTAGGAATTGGTATCTTACGGATAAGAAGTGTGTTTTCATGATCTCTCATGGTTGGAGCCATTTTTTTTTCCTTTATCGGAGTGTTAGAAGGTTAGTTTTCCATAGACTAGATTCTTGCAAATTATTTGAATGAGTTCTTTGTCACTCAGTTTTTCTCTCCTATGACTCCGCCAAATCAAGTAAAATCACAAATCATCAAGCTGAAAATTATCAAAACATATTGTCTTAGTGAGTATATAAAGTGGTCGGCTTCAGAATAAGAGATGTGAACTTTGGTAAAGATTCACTAATCCCCAACATAAAGTAAGCACCTTTGTAATTTCTAAACATCAAAGGTTAACTTTTTTTCTCATAAAAACAGATAATTCTACCTTAAATTGATTCGAATGTAGAACTCAAGAAATGTTAACTCAAATTCCCAAATTAAAAATAAATCGGAGACCTTAAAGAGAAAACTAACAAATCCTGTTCATAGAGAGAGTTAATGAGAGGAACCTTGTAACATCCGCGAACTGAATATGTGATTTTCAGTGTTCGTGTCGAGCGAAACAAGGGATGTGTCAATCGACACGAATGTTTTGTGGGTGTCGATCGACACGGTCAGGGTGTCGTTCAACACGGGGTTTTGCCAAACCGATTAATTAACTTTTTTCATTACGGTTTTGGGGCTGGTTTAGGGATGTTAAGCCCTAAATATCAGAACATAAACTCGTGAGAGTTTGTGGCCGCGAGCAGAGAAAGAAAAAGTCAGAGTTTTGGTGATTTGAGAGAGAGATTAGAGTTTTGGTGAGAATTGTTGCAAAGAAATTCTCCCGAAACCTTTTCGTGCGAGTGCTAGGCTTTTCTCTTGTTGTGTCGTCGTGTTCCTGAGTATAGGAAGTCTGATTCGTGGCTGTTCATCCTTGTTGTAATCCTTTCTCAGTCCTAAAACCCGAGGTGAGTTCGAGACCATAGGTTTCTAGGCTGTGAAGGATTTTTGTGATGTTTTTGTGTGATTTGGTGATGGAAATTCGTGTGTATTTGATTGTTGATATTGCTGTGAGATTGTGGTTGGTATCTGTGTTGATCATTGTAGGTTTTGCGACTCATATCCGTCGGAATCGGGCTGAGAGAGGAGAAACTCGTATCCGACACGATACAGAGGCGTGTTGATCGACACGAGTGCAGTAGTCGTGTCGATCGACACTTTGCTGGTGTCGCTCGACATGACCAGATTGTGGTTCCGAATTATTTCTTTTAAAAATTCCATAATGTGTTTTTGGTGAATTGTGACTTATACTATTGTTGTTTGTTGTGTTGCCTGAGCCTGCTTGTTACGCCTGTAGATAGTATAACCGGCTACTAAGTATTTATGAAATACTTACGCAACTCTTATTACCATGTGTTGCAGGTAACAGAAATACGAGTTCGCAGAATCAAGTCCGGTGAAGAGGATGATAAGAACGTTTAGGTTGTTAGCTTATTTAGTGAACCTGGTGTTTAAGTTGCTAGAGTTTCCGTTTATTTCTGAATTGGAATTGATTTATTTGAATAATGAATTGAATTATTGGTTGAATTATTTATTGATTTAATTTGATGATAATTCCGCAACTATTAAAAAAAAAAAATAGTGTTGGTTGTTTCTGAGACTGAGCGTGAGGGAATACTCAAGCTTATGAGCCATGTATCTGAACCAAGTCGAAATTGAAGCCATGACCTTTAAAAACACTAACAAAAGTTTCGTCTTTTCTAAAATAAATGAATTGGGTTTTTGAATCCGGTTTCTCCGCCGTGAAATTAGTCGCTTCTGAATCTGATGATATTTAGATGTCTAAGTGACCTTGGTCGATAATATCCCTTGCTACATTCTCATTTATCTGCAATTCAACATATTATAATCAAATGTCAAAGTCATCAACCAAATTTCATAAAATCGAAACTTTGAGATCGTTCTAAAGCATAAACAACTCAATCATGAATCGATTACTATGAACAGTTCAATGTCACCTACGAGCGGAAACTTTGAGATAATCATCAACCAAATTTCAAAACCATCAAAAGAAATTTCACAAAAACGAAACTTTGATATAGTTCTAAAGCAAAATCAACTCAAGAGAGAAAAAAGATCAAACCTTTCGACCTTAGCTCGGAGATAAAATTCATGGGTCCGTATTAGTTTTATGGCTTCCATCATGATTCGTGGTGGTGGTGGAGGAATCGTCGCCGTCATTGTAATCATCATCTCCGCCGGCTTGGACAGAATTAGAGGAAAACAAAGCTGGTCATCGACAAAGACAAGAGGAAGATCTAGGTTTAGATTTCAACTACGAGAGGATAAATAGCGATGACGGTGGCTTACCTTGGTGGAGGCGGCGGTTGCGAGACCGATAAAGGTTTTGAATGGTGACCTCGTTTGGACGTAGCTGCGTTTGCAACCGCCCCAATTATGAAATAGACGATTGTATTTTTGTTAAAAATAAAATATTTTATTTTTTATTTCTGAAAAATACAGGTATATACTTAACTTTAATATAAATTAGGTGACTCTTCCGCGTACAACGCGGTTAAACTATTTTTCATTTTTTCTTAATTATTTTCTTTAAAAAATATGAAAATATGTATAGATTTTTATTTTATTGTATATATTGTTGTTGATTTTTTAGTGTTAATTTTGTCTATCAATAATATTTTTTGTTAATAAAATTAATCTTTGGAAGCTTAACTTTACCATTTTATATACGTACGTTGAAGTATGCAATCAAAAAGTATACCAATTTTCAAGAGTATGCATGTATCTGATAAATTATTTTTGACTCTCATTTGATATTGTAAGAATACAATATTAACGGCTTATTTGTAAAAAGATATATACAAAAACATTATAGAGAAATGACCATAAAAAATGAAGAATCCATGTGATATTGGTTTTGCCTAAAAGGACATTAGTATTAGAAAAATGTGCTAAATTTTCTTACCAAAGTTATTTAGATAAATAAAGAGAAATGCTTTTGACAAATTTAATTTGTTAAACAAAAGATTATTTACGACTTAGTGAGATAAAGGGGGAGGAATGTTTAGATTATAACATATTTTAATAGATTTAAATTCGATTATTTTTTAGACTTTAAGATAAAGATTTTCAAAATTTGTTTAGAGTTGTAGTTATATATCCTACTTTTTACAGATAGAAATTTGATTATTTTCTAAGATTTAATTTTAACATTTTCGAAATTTAATTAAAATATTTTAAAGATAAAGATTTGCAAATATATTTTTGTGACAATTAATTTTTTTAAGGTAATAAAAATTTATTGTTTTGCCATGTCATATTTGTTTTCAATCCATGTCACATTTAGAAGGATGCCATGTAACATTTTTAATCAAATCTCCTCTCTAATAATGTATAGGGGATATATTAAAATCAAACTAAAATTTTTAAATTATTATTTTTATTTTAAATAATATATAATATTTTCTATCAAAAATTATATACTATTTAACTGCTCTGCTTAAACGGAGTTTGAGCAAGCATCGTAGAGAGAGATTGGAGATTTTTTTTCTCTTAGAAAATTAGGGTTTTTTAAGAATTACAGGTAAGTTTTCTTTATATACGGGATTAAAAAAATTCCGGTTAGGTTAAAATTTTTGGTTTAGCAAAAAACCCTAAATTTTAATATGTATGTAGACTGTAAATAAAGTCTACAATCCGAAACCCTAAATTGATTATTTTCAAATGGATTACTCAAGCCCTTAAATAAAAACTTGTATCAAACATTCAAACATCTAATATATTCACAATATAACACTTTTATGCAAGTTATATATTTTAAATGTAAAAATTATAAACCGTAAATCAAAACCCTACTTTACAACTTCTATTAAGTTGTTTACTCTAAACCTTAAACTATATATATATATATATATATGAATCCCAAAACATAAATCAATTACAATCATAAACTCATATAACTTATATGTATCAAGTTACAATAAGTACCAACCACATTAATAGCTAAAAGAATTTTGATGGAGTAGAATATATGGTATTCATGTATACTTTAGTGTAGAACATGTAACTCACTCATTCATTCATTTTCAATGCTATTTGTCTTTTGTTTTAATTTGTTTCAATTTTGTGAAATTTTTTTTTTGATACTTCACAATTTATTATAGTTTAATTATGAACAAGAAAGTTTTACAAAAATATTTTTTCCAATTTATAAATTTAAATATAAGATTTAATTACGATGTAGACTTCTTTTCCAGTCTTAAAGTAGACGTTATTAAGATGTCTACTGAGTAGACTTCCCGTGGAGACGTCAAAAGACTAAAAAGATCAATATGTATTCCATTTTTTTGTTTGCTAATTAAAACTGTATTTGTAATTTCACTACCATTTGAGTTATTTCTCACAAACATGAAATGAGGGTGTTATTTTTGCATTATTAGCAATTTTCCCATCAATTATTGGCTCTCCAGTGGAAGGGTTAATTTCTATCGGATATAACTTAGGAAGCAAGACGTGTTAGTTTGTGGATCAAATATTATAGGGCATCAAAGTCCGTGAAGTCTTCTAGACCTCGGTATATTCTTAGCATATTTCCACTGTTAGCAATTTGTTAAACATAACACCACATAATGTGCATTAATTACTAGTAATTGTGACATAAAGTTGAAATTAATAAAGGTGAAGATAATCAGAGTTATTGTTAAAAATAAAAATATTGGTATCGAAATATAAGGTACCAAATAAATAGTTACAGAGTGTCACCAAAAACAAAAATGCGAAATACTAATTGATTTAATGTTTCAAAGATATTGCAAAAAATTTAGTTTATACATATACATATAAAGAGAAAAATATAAGGACTCAAAAACAAGGTTGTTGTAAATACAATTTATCAATATTGTGCATTGATTACTAGATTTGGTGATAGTAATAGTGGCATTCAACTTGAAATTAATAAATGTTAATATAATCTGAGTTATTGTAAAGAATAAAAATATAGATGTCAAAAATATTAGGTACCAAATGAAGAATTTTAGAGTGTTTCAACATAAGATTTTTACAATACTCATTGAGTTATTATTTTAAAGATTTTGTAATAGATTTTATTTATTAAAAAAACATTAACAACTAAAAATTAACAACTAAGATTTTGTAATATAAATTTGAGTTATGCTATCTTTCCTAGACCACTTTTCAAATATGCCTTTGTTTGATAATCATTACAAGCTTAGCACTATTTTTTTAAAATATTTCCAGATTACCCTTATTACATATATATCTGATTTTTGTTCTCTCATCCATATTTCGTTCCTTTCTCTCTCTCTACCATATTTCATATTTCTCTCTCATCCAGATCTCGACATCACAAGATCGAATCTCACTGTCACTGAATTCGATTCTTGTCTCACTATCTCCGATCTTTGTCGCGATTTCTCCTAAGAAGATTTGAGAAGGCGTTGTAGTTGAAGAAGAACATGGATCTGAGATTGGATCTAGCAGATTTAGGAAAAAATATTTTCAAATGTGGCATTTGTGTAATTCTCCCTTTAGTAAATGTGTAAACCTGTTTAAAAACTTTATAAACTTGTTTAAAAACCTTATAAAACTTTTCGAAAAAATTAAAATTGTTTAAAAACCTTATAAAACTCTTTAAAAATCTTATAAATCTGTTTAAAAACCCTTATAAAACAGGTTAACAAAAACTTTAAATAGTTTTACGCATTTACTAAAGGGGGGAATTACAAATATGCCACATTTGAAAATATTTTTTTTCAAAAATGCTTTTTTGAAAATTTATTGCAAACATGCCACCATTTATAGGAAAAGACAAAATCATGAAATTTTTTTCTCTCTTTCAAAACCCAAACCCTAAATGCTACTCCCAAAAACTATACCCTAAATATAAAATAGTTAACCCAAACCTTAAAAAATATATAAGTTAAGTTAAAAAAAAGATTGCATTCTTGCAAAAATTTTCAAACGATGCCATAACTTTGTTGGTGTGATCAAACAAAAAAAAGCTGAAATTTGTTGTTAATTTATATAAAAGATCCGAAAATTATTCATTTTTATTGATATAATAATAATAAAAACTCTTAAAAGATTAACTAGAATTAAGTCATGTAATCTTTTACTTAAAGACATATCATCATTCCATATCATAGTTTTTTACCAATCAAATTAAAACAACTTAGTTTTTTCAGTAAGTGTACTTTCTTTTTAATAGCAAGGGGAATAGAGATGTGTAACACCCGATCTATTTTTTTTTTAATTAATTAATTAATACTACTGCAGAAACAACTCATCAATCAATAATAAAATTTCAATAATAATAAATCCATGTGCACATAAATCACCAATAAATAATTAATGCATTTCTACCAACCTAACCGGGTTCACTAGACACTTAGCAAAACAGGAAAAACCAAAAGACAATCCTAATCATCCTCTCCCTAAAGCCTTGATTCCGCGATCACACTTTTCCTTCTCCTTTACCTGCAACACAATTGGGAAAAATGAGTTGCGTAAGTATTTAATAAATACTTCAAGTGAGACGGTCCTCCCGTCTACAGACTAAATACAGATATATCAACAATCAAATAACAATTAATTTAAAAATATTTAATTCAACAAACATGGGCGTCGATCGACACTCACGAGAGGTGTCGATCGACGTTGGCTTTACCTTGGTGTCGATCGATGCACCATAAGGTGTCGATCGACACTAGGTTTCTTCTCCGAAACCGAAATGCTCAAACACACGACAAACACAATTTTCACAACCTTAAATCCGATTCTAACACAAAACCAACGCACAAATCATCACACAACATCCACGAAATCATTCTTAAACATCAAAACTAATCCCTATTCGATAATCAACAATCCGAGCCTACGGTCACACACTCACCTCGGGAATTCGACAAAAACAACGAGACGATGAAGAATGACGATGAACGGACTGGGACAGCGACGAAACACTGTGAGACTGTGAGGGAAACGCTGCTACTCGACCTCCCACGATCACACCAGGAAATCCTACGAAGAACAACCATGAACACGAATCGACGCTGAGGATTGTCTCCGAAATCTCTTTCCTCTCTAGGTTTTCTGCGTTTCTCTGTCTTCTCACGCGGCCAAGAACATCATGGGCTTATAAACACGCAGCCCTAAGTTACCCTAAACCGACTCGCCAAACCAAACAATCAAAATCCCGACCAAACCGAAATTAAAAACATGGTGTCGATCGACGCCACTCCATGGTGTCGATCGACACCCTCTCCAAATTCCTAGAATCTGGTTTCGGGATGTTACAATTCTCCCCCACTAAACTGGATTTGACCTCGAATCCCGCAAAACACTTCCATACTGGACTACCCTCTGGCCCGCACCGACCAATACCACAAGAGATTCTCACATAATCTCAGAGACTCACGAACTAATCCTATGTTTATACGCACGTTTCTCAGACATTTATTACGTTTAACTCATCCACATACAACATACACTCTAGGGAAACCACCGTCTCCCCGCACTATAGAGGAAACCACCGTCTCAATATAGGCACTATGTACTATAACGGAAACCACCGTCCCAGTATAACGAAGTCTCCTCCTGGCAACCGCCACCATCCCACAAAATACGCAACAACAGAATCCACTTCCGGCGCAGTTCCTTGACTCTTCTCTCAAGAATCCTCACAGGAACCGCCGGGACCGTCAAATCAGGCTGAAGATCTGCAGGGATCTCAGGCACTGACTCCTCCGACTCATGCAGGCACTTCCTCAACATCGACACATGGAAAACCTTATGAAATGCCTTCATGATCGGTGGTAACTCAAGCCGATACGCTACCGGTCCCACTCGCTCCACCACATGAAACAGACTTAGCTTGTTCTCCGAAATGGATCTGTTAGGACCCCTCAACATAGCCATCTTGAGATACACGCGATCTCCAACCTCAAACTCAAGCTCTCGCCTTCGCTTATCAGCGTAGCTCCTCTGACGATCCTGAGCTTCCTTCATGTTCAATCTCACGACTCGGATCTTTTCCGTCGTTCCCTGAACATAGGTAGCTCCATGAATACTGTGTTCCCCTACTTGGGTCCAGCATAAAGGCGTCCTACATGGCCTCCCATACAATGCCTCAAAAGGAGTCATCCCGATACTCGCCTGAAATCTGTTATTATATGCAAACTCTACTCAGCTCAAGTGATCATACCAATGACCACCCCAATCCAGAACACACATCCTCAGCAAATCCTCCATAGTCTCAATAGTTCTCTCTGACTGCCCATCAGTCTGATGATGATAAGCCGTACTCATATGCACCTTAGTGCCCATCTCTGCCTGAAACGCTCCCCAAAACTCAGATGCAAACCGGGGATCCTTATCAGACACAATACTCGCTGGCACTCCATGCAGCCTCACAATCTCCTGCACAAACATCTTAGCCAACTTAGCCGCTCGATCGGTCTTCTTAATGACCAAAAAGTGTGCTGACTTAGTCAACCGATCCACGATCACCCAGATATATGTGGTATTTTACCACTTTCACTATCCGTTTTTATTTATTTTCTATACTATATAATAAGCTTTTCAATCGAAAGAGGTAGTTTTCTCGTATATTTGGTTTTTAAGAGTCATTTAGGTACAATCATCAAAAGGGGAGAAAAATGGAGCAAAATGAGTATTCGTAATCCCACAACAACTTTCCAAGGCCAGAGGAACCTATCTTTATCCTCCCATGCCAAGATTTCACGATTCTCCAAGTTGGACAGATTCTATGTCCCTGAAAGATCACCTCGGACGCTCAACCAAATTGACTTGGAAGGAGATGAAACTTCACATGGAGATAGCCCTTTGAGTTAGCTTTCCAGAACATTTGGAACCATAGAATTTGGAGTTGAAGTGTGTAAGTTATTAAAGTGTTACTGAAGGTATGTCATTCTGCCTAGAAGAAGAATCAAGTCCAAGATGGGCCTAAGCACCGAACCAACCCATGGGCCGGCTCATTTACTTAAAGCCACGCATAAGGAGATGAGTTTGATACAGACCCCGGACAAAATCACGTGACAGGTGTGACCGATCGGTGCCGTGGCCACTTCTACGCACTTATCGACAAAAAAACGTTTTTGCCCAAGACGAAACCCTAGAAGTTTGCCGACCTAGAGACTCCTCCAACACCTATATATACTTTCTTTTAGCCTCTTGAGAGAAGGATAGCAGCCCTAGGCACCTACAAATCACTAATAAACATGTATTTTCGTTATTCTCTTTAGATCTTCATCTTTATCCTTTGTAAAAGAGCGATGAAGGCCATGGTGTTCTTCTCAAGTGTGTGCTGAGAGATCTACTTATGCCGAGCACTTATCTATCACGAATCTACTGTTTTATCAAATTCTCTAGCTGCTCAAGCCTTTGGAAGACAATCCCCAAGTCTAAAAACCCCAAGGAGTCGAGCTAATTGACTTTAAACAAGCATTTTATGGAAGGCAACCTAGATATCGAGTATTTTCTTTTGATTTTAATCTTGTTTTTCTTTTGGTTTTTCATATTTAAAACATTGGTATGCATTAATCTATATATTTATGAATTTTTCAGATTTTAAAAACTTATAAAAATGCATTTTTGGAGAATAAAACAGAAGTTTTAAAATTTCTAAAAAAAAAAAAAAAATGTGTCGGGTCCCAGACACCGGACCACGACACCGGTCACGCGGTTCCGACCGATGCCCGAGTGCCTTTGGTCCGGACGTGTGGCTCCGACCCACGCCCCGGACAATGGCTCCGACCCACGTACGTGCCCGGTGCCATGCGTCCCCATCCCGCATCCCATCCGACCGCACCATCATCCGACCCGAGTTCCTCACGGACCCACGTCTCCACCATCCCACACCACCACCCGACGGACCTGACCTGACACGAGCCACGAACCACGGTTCGAACCGGCTCGAACCACGAGGTAAGTTTTCTAAATTTTTCTTTTTAAATTATTTAAAATGGTTTTTAAATATAAATGAACTATTTTCATACCAAAAAATGTTTTTACATAGTGATTTTCTTAAATTAAATTTTTTTTTTTTTTTTTGAATTTGACATTGCATTTTTAAAAATTTGGTTTGATAAACAGTTTGATTTTAAATGATTTACACATCTTACACTTATCTTTTCAATACTTAATTCCTTTAGAATGAGCTTGGATAATTTTGTTTGTTACTTCGGTAATCTGGAACCTAGGTCCAAGTTTGTTTAACAAGTAATTTCAATTGTTTTTGCAAGGATATTTGGCTCTTAACGGGTTCAAATTCAGAGATTCTTCAAAGAATAAGATCCCATATACAAGAGATGTGAACAAAGAAATAAGAAAACATAGAAGCCTTATCAACCAAATTGTGAATCCTCTGCTTCATTGTTTGAAGAAAGAATTTTGCTACTTCTTCCAGCAGCTGTTCAACTACCAATATCTAAGAATTTCCAAAGTAACTCGGGAAAGGGTTCCACGATGCAAACTAAGGTTTGTGGTGGTATTGCGATCACTGTTGGAATGCACTAACTCAGTTATGGCGGAATGCATTGGTGAAGAAAATTAAGAAGCACTATTTCTTGGTCTAGCGAAATTTTTGGGGAGTTTCAAGATCCTTCTTCAAACACCATCCACGCTGATTCAACTTTGGGAGATTTGAGATTTCCTTTATCCGGTAACTTCGTTCTATTCTCCATTTCATATTTCTTTTTCTTTATATTTTTATTTCCAACACTTCACCCTTAATTTGATTTGATTTACACCGGGACGGTGTAAGTTAAGTCTGGGGGGATTGTTGCTACTTACACGTTTGTTCGTGTTGGATATTTATGTTTTTCAAAAAAAAAAAAAAAGTTTTCAAAACCGTTTTATTGAGTCAAAATCAGTTGGGAATGATGAAACCTTTCTAGGATTGACGCGTTTCGATTTCAAAACTAAGTGACCATTATTGCAGGGTTTGTTCCGGACAATTGATTCAGACACCTAGTGACCGAATGGAGTCCAGGGAGATTACTACTTGCATTATTTTGATGGATAAGATTTCGACTCTCAATATGGTTTACTAATATGATTTTTGATTATTTCTTATTAAGGATATTCGATCAAGGAACGAATCATATTCATGACATCTTATCCTCTTTTTACCACTCTCTTGTTGTCATGGATGGCCAGCTCACCTTTAGTTGGTACTCTACCTAAGCCCTTAACCTAAACCTTTCTTTCAGACCTCATGCACTTCTGTCTACTTGAGCATTATGCATATATGTGTAAAACTTTCGGAGGGAGTAGGGTCGACGCAATTTTCCAATCACTTGAAGATGCGAAGACCAACACTAGAAGAAAGGAGGATGCCAACGACATCCCTAAAAGTTTGAGAGGATCCAGCCGATCCTTGGATGCTTAATCATGGTAACAATTTCGTGCCTTATCTGACTCATAATCATTATGAGACCATTTTCCCCCAATCTAAAAAAAAAAAAAAAGTGTTTTGGGAAAAGGAAATGGTTCTCGAAAGAGTCAAAGGCCAAAGAATACCCAAGGAGAAGCCACTGCACAAAGGAGAAATGAGTAGAAGAGTTTTACGGTGATTCCCGGCGAAAGATCTAAGTCTGGGGGAGAAAAAGGCGAACAACAAGGTGATTGGAAAATTGTGGACTTCAATAGATCCATTCTCTCTTGCAATTTTGCATAATGTCGCGCAACCGGAGATTTTGGTAACCCTAAACACTTTTACCCTCACCACTAAATATTAGCCTACCCTAAACACCTTGCCCGTATCCTTGTAAATATTCTTGATCGGAGATTTTTGAGAATCTAAGAGAGTAAAAGAGTCGATTGATTTGAAGTTGAGATTTTGCAGGGACAGTAATTTAGGACACACTTTTGGTATCACGACGGAAGATGATGAAAAGCCTCCATGAACTCATCTAGTCTTTACGTGGATTACAAGTTTAGAGATCGAGACAAGATCCAAAGAATATGTGAGTTTCCGTGTTTTCAAAATCCTCGTCCTTACTAACCTTTTGTTTGCTTGAGGACAAGCAAAGGGTAAGTCTGGGGGAGTTGATATATGTGGTATTTTACCACTTTCACTATCCATTTTTATTTATTTTCTATACTATATAATAAGCTTTTCAATCGAAAGAGGTAGTTTTCTCGTATATTTGGTTTTTAAGAGTCATTTAGGTACAATCATCAAAAGGGGAAAAAAATGGAGCAAAATGAGTATTTTTAATCCCACAACAACTTTCCAAGGTCAGAGGAACCTATCTTTATCCTCCCATGCCAAGATTTCACGATTCTCCAAGTTGGACAGATTCTATGTCCCCGAAAGATCACCTCGGACGCTCGACCAAATGGACTTGGACGGAGATGAAACTTTTCATGGAGATATACCTTTGAGATAGCTTTCCAGAACATTTAGAACCATAGCATTTGGAGTTGCATTGTGCAAGGTATTCAAGTTTTACTGAAGGTATGTCATTCTGCCTAGAAGAAGAATCAAGTCCAAGATGGGCCTAAGCACCAAACCAACCCATGGGCTGGCTCATTTACTTGAAGCCACGCACAAGGAGATGATTTTGAGCCACAATCCAGACCAAATCACGTGACCGGTGTGACCGATCGGTGTCGTGGCCACTTCTGCGCACTTATCGACAAAAAGACGTTTTTGCCCAAGACGAAGTCCTAGAAGTTTGCCGACCTAGAGACTCCTCCAACACCTATATATACTTTCTTTTAGCCTCTTGAGAGAAGGATAGCAGCCCTAGGAACCTACAAATCACTAATAAACATGTATTTTCGTTATAATAACCATGCTAAAGGTGAGTCTATTAGGGTTGGTTTCATAGGATTCGGAGCCACGAAAGTGGAATGGATCTACCGCAGTTGCATATCTTTAAAATCCGGTGTAGAACATGTTGCATAAGTTCTTTAGATTTCTTTTATCTTGTATGTTTTGATTTATCTATCCCTTTACTTTATTTGCATTTATAAAAACCTCAAAACCAAATATAAAATCTCTTAGCTTATTTTGCATCATATAGATTTATAGCGTAACACTTAGTCTCCTGTGGATCGACCCCTAAGTACTACAATTTTCAACTGTGCACTTGCAGATTAGGGTTTATAAATTTAAAACCTAGATGTGCAACCAAAACCCGCGCCATCAAGTTTTTTGGCACCGTTGCCGAGGACTTTGTTCGCTTACCTATATCTCTCTTCATCCCAACCCAGTGATAATACCGTTTGAGATCATGATACATCTTAGTCGCACCCGGATGAATCGAGAACTTGCTCGCATGAGCTTCACTCAAAATCTCCTGCCTCAACGCCTCATCTCGAGGTACACAAACATGACCACGAATCAGAATCGTCCCATTCTGGGAGACAATAAACTCAGAATCCTCAGCTCGCGACACACCAACCAAACCTTAATCACTCTACTGAGCCACTCTGATCCTACTAAGAAGATCTGCCTGATCGACTGCCTCTAAGCCCAAAGGCTTCTGCGAAATGGCACAAAGACACAACGTGCTAATTTCGCCTACCAAGTCCTCGATATCATGCTTATGGGTTGAATCGAACCTTCGTCGACTCAAGGCATCTGCTATCTGATTAGCCTTGCCCGGATAATAGATGATCTCCAGATCATAATCCGCCAGCAGCTCAACCCAGCGCCTCTGTCTCATATTCAGCAATGGCTGAGTGAAGATATGCTGCAGATTCTTGTGATCCGTAAAAATCTGCACTCTCCCTCCATAGAGATAAGACCTCCAAATCTTCAGCGCAAAGAAAACTGCTCCCAACTCTAGATCATGCGTAGGCCGGTTACGCTCACTACCCTACAACTGCCTCGAAGCATAAGCAATAACTCGACCCTTCTGCATCAAAACGGATCCCAGACCAACTCCTGAAGCATCAGCATACACGATATAAGGCTTCTCTGGCTCGGTTAATGCCAAAACCGGCATAATAGTCAACATCTCCTTGATTCTCGCAAAACTCTCCTCGCACTCCGGCGACCAGACAAACAGAACATTCTTATCGGTCAGCTTCGTCATCGGCTACGCCATGCTCGCAAAGCCCTTGAAAAACTTCCGATAATAACCTGCCAAACCCGAGAAACTCCTGATCTCGGTCGCACTGCTCGGTCTAGGCCAATCTCGAATAGCCTCAATCTTAGTCGAATCCACAAAAACTCCATCTGCTGAAACAATATGACCAAGAAAGCCTATCTCTCGCTGCCAGAAACTGCACTTGCTCAACTTAGCATACAGCTTCTATTCCCGAAGCCTCTCAAGTACCAACCACAAATGAGTCTCATGCTCCTCGGGACTCCTCGAATATACCAGAATATCATCGATGGAAATGATAATGAGCACGTCCAGATACTCCTTGAACACGTCGTTCATCAGTCTCATGAATGTCGCAGGCACATTCGTCAACCCAAAAGGCATGACCACGAACTCAAAATGCCCATAATGCTTCCTGAATGCCGTCTTGCGAACGTCTGCCTAATCAATCGGAATCTGATGATATCCTGAAGCCAAGTCAATCTTGGAGAACCAGGTAGCACCCCTCAGCTGATACCGCAACTCATCTATCCTCGGGAGAGGGTACTTGTTCTTCACAGTGACTCGGTTAAGCCCCCGGTAATCGATGCACAACCGGAAACTCCCATCCTTCTTCTTTACGAACAGAACCGGTACTCCCCACTTTGAAACACTCGGACGAATAAAAACCTTACCCAAAAGGTCCTCTAGCTGCTTCTTCAGCTCCGCTAGCTCTGCTGGAGCCATCCTGTAAGGAGCCTTAGATATCGGAGCTGTTCCAAGCTCCAGCTCAATCGTGAAAGGATCAGACCGAGATGGTGGTAATCCCTTCAACAACCGAAAAACATCCTCGAACTCCCAAACAACTCAAATATCCTCAAAAGCAACCTCACCACTAGCCTCCGTCATCACAATCATCGCCAAAAATGCCTCGTAACCTCGCTCTAACATCTGCTCTGCCTGAATAGCCGAGATCACAAGACTACTGGAAGTCGGTCTCAACCCCTGAAACATTAACCTCCCACCATCATGCTAGAAGCTAGCTCTGCCTCTGAAACAATCTAGATGAACCCGGTAAAATGATAACCAGTCCATCCCAAGAATCTCGTTATAAAGCGCCACTAGACTAATCACCAAGTCCGCCGGCATCGAATGCCCTGCGATCTAAACATCTACTGCCCTAGCACGGCCCGAAGTAGCCAGGAAACCACCTCCAGCCACCTTGACCATGCCTGCACGCTCACCAGCGCTGCTCCTGATACCACTACTTTTGGCACGCTCCGGAATAATGTAGCAGTTCGATGCCCCAGAATCAAACAGTACGTGGGACTCAAATCCGCCCACTAACAAGGTCCCTACACAATTCACATGCGTTGAGAACCCTGATATCTCGACCACAAATAAAATAAAAGAACAACAAATAACCTCGACAACAAATTCTACGACTAGAAATTTACGAAGTTAAGTCTAGAATTTTACCTGTGATCTGCCTGGCGCCACTATGCTGACCAAAATCCGCCAAAGTATACACATGCGGTGCTGGACCAATCTGACCAATCGACTGATGCACTGCCGCAATCTGACCCAGGGGCTGATTTCCAGCTGGCTGAATCGCTACTACACCCGGCTGCTGCAACTGGGGACACATCGGCCTGAAATGCCCCGGCTCTCCCCCCCCCTCCCCCCCCGGGAAACCTTAGGACAGTTTGCCACCCGATACTCTGTACTACCGCACCCGAAATAACCATGGGTGTCATGGCTACCTGAACTCGCCCAAGAAGGATCATCCCACCTCCTCTTCTGGCCCTGCGCAGGCTTACTGCCTTTGCCAGAACCAAAACCTCTACGTTGTTGCTGCTGACTCCTCGGCTGAGCTGCAGGATCAACAGTAGGCTGAACGATAACCGGACCAGATTGCTCACGCTTATGCTCCTCAATAGAAGCCGCTAGCTCCACTAGATCCGCCCTCGAGACGTATCTACCACCCCTGCACTAAGTCCTGATGCTCAAACAAAGTCCCTGCAAGAACCTCTGAACCAGAGCCCGCTCATCCTCCAAACCGCGCCCAATATGAACTACCAGTCTGCTAAACTCGGCGTTATACTCGCGCACTGACAGCTCTCTCTGCGTCAATGACATAAACCTCATCTGGAGACGATCTCAAGACTCCTGAGGGAAATACTTAGCGTTGAACTCGGCCAAGAATTCGCCCCAAGTCCACTCTGAATGCCTAGCCTCAATAGCAAGCCACCAACAATGGGCATCACCACTCAGATAGTGGACAGCCAACTCGACCTGATACTCGGCACGACACCTAATAGATCTGAAGTTACGCTCTAACCTCAGACGTCACTCATCAGCCTCCTCCAGACCAACTCTGCCCTCGAAGAACGGCGTAGCTATCCTCTGCATCTGTCCCATCATCTCGAGGTAAGACGGAACATGCGCTGCAACTGCAGCCCTCGGCTGCTCAGCAACTGCAGCTCTCCCGGACACTGGAGGAACAACCGGAGCCAGCTCTGGAGCCACTGGCGGAAATTGTGCCAACAACTGCGTCAGCAATCCCACAACCTAGTCATCACGACCTGGAGCTGTAGCAGCACCCCCAGCGGGGCCCACTGGAACACCCCTGCCTCTCCCGACACTGGCCAAAACACTGGCACAAAGTGACTGGGACTCTGACACGGTCGCTACACTCTGAGATACACTCTACGCCGCGCTCTCTGCTGACTCAGCAACTGCTGACTCATCATCCCCGGCCTCCACGGCCACCAACTCTGCCACCATGGGCTACGGCTCTGCCCCCACGGGCACCAGCTCTACCAAGACCTCTAGCTCTGGTATCTATCTCACTGCCACACAGATCAATAGATAAGAGCCCAAGAAGTCACAATCAAAAACACAAACAAACTCACCGCAAATTCTCATTGAAGGCCGGAGAGGATGATTTCTAAGACTAGAATTGACTAAATGCAAATAATCAATTTAAACACATTGTCTCAGTTAATCCAAACCTAACAGTCCTAAAACCGTATAAGCTCTGATACCAAAATGTAACACCCGGTCTATTTTTTTAATTAATTAATTAATTCTACTACGGAAACAACTCATCAATCAATAATAAAATTTCAATAATAATAAATCCATGTGCACATAAATCACCAATAAATAATCAATGCATTTCTAGCAACCTAACCGGGTTCACTAGAAACTTAGCAAAACAGGAAAAACCAAAAGACAATCCAAATTATCCTCTCTCTAAAACCATGACTCCGCGATCACACTTTTCCTTTTCCTTTACCTGCAACACAATTGGGAAAAATGAGTTGCGTAAGTATTTAATAAATACTTAATGAGACGGTCCTCCCGTCTACAAACTAAATACGGATATATCAACAATTAAATAACAATTAATTTAAAAATATTTAATTCATAAAATATGCGTGTCGATCGACACTCACGCTGGCTTTACCATGGTGTCGATCGATGCACCATAAGGTGTCGATCGACACTAGGTTTCTTCTCCGAAACCGAAATGCTCAAACACACGATAAACACGATTTTCACAACCTTAAATCCGATTCTAACACAAAACCAACACACAAATCATCACACAACATCCACGAAATCATTCTTAAACATCAAAACTAATCCCTATTCGATAATCGACAATCCGAGCCTACGGTCGCGCACTCACCTCTGGAATTCGACGAAAACGACGAGACGATGAAGAACGGCGAAGAACGGACTGGGACAGCGACGAAACACTACGAGACTGTGAGGGAAATGCTGCTACTTGACCTCCCACGATCACACCAGGAAATCCTACGAAGAACAACGATGAACATGAAATGACGCTCTGGATTGTCTCTGAAATCTCTTTCCTCTCTAGGTTTTCTGCGTTTCTCTATCTTCTCACGTGGCCAAGAATATCATGGGCTTATAAACACGCAGCCCTTATTCTCCTAAACCGACTCGCCAAACCGAATAATCAAAATCCCGACCAAACCGAAATTAAAAACATGGTGTCGATCGACGCCACTCCATGGTGTCGATCAACACCCTCTCCAAATTCCTAGAATTTGGTTTTGGGATGTTACAAGATGTCTCAGACGGGCTAGCCCGCGTCCAAGTAGCCCAACCCGTGGCGGTCACAATTTTTTTAAACTCAAACGGGTTAGCCCATCGCGGGTTACGTGTTTTGAAAGTATATCCGAGCCTAACCCGCATGATTATCGGGTTAGTGGGCTAACCCGCTGGTCATGGTTGTTAAAGATCGAGTTAATATGTGAGTACTTTAGTTAAACTGATAAATCTTTACTTTTGTTTGATTTTCAAGAGAAGAACTGGATTTTCTTGAGACTTAGATTATATATGCGTAACATATATAGCTAAGTGTAATATAAAAATATGACTTTGTATTTTCAAAGTACTCGACCAATATACACAACCGAGTTGAGAAAATGCAAAACTTAAATATTATGGCCATTACTCATTAATCATTAATCGATACATGGAATGAATTTATGGTATTACATTGTAACATCCGTGAATTGAATTAGGGTTGTGTCGATCGACACGAAAGGTTGTTGAGTGTCGATCAATACGGTCTAGGTGTCGCTCGATACGTGATTTTACGAACCGAGTAATTAACATTTTAATTACGGTTTTTGGCTTGATTTAGGGATGTTAAGCCCTAGGTTTCAGTTTATAAACTCGTGGAGTCGTGGCCGCGTGCTACAGTAGAGAGAAAACCAGAGTTCATAGAGAATTGAGAGACAGTTTAGTGTTTTGTGAGAATTTTTGCAAAGAAATTCTCCCAAAACCGTTTCATTCGAGTTCTAAGCTTTTCTCTTGATGTGTAATCGTGTTCCCGAGTCTAGAGAGTCTGATTCGTGGCTGTTGCACCGTATTCCATAATCTTTTTCATTCCTAAAACCCGAGGTGAGTTCGCGACCATAGGTTTCTAGGCGATAATGGTTTGGATGATGTTTTCATGATGTTTGTGTTGTGGATTTTGGTGTGAATCGTATTGTGGTTATTGTTGTGTGATTGTGTATGGATATTGTGTTGATCGTTTGCAGGTTTGTGAGAGAAGAAACGCGATTCTGGTGCAATTGCAGAGACTTGTCGATCGACAACAGGAGGGTGTAGCTCGACACGAGTGCAGTAGTCGTGTCGATCGACAACCTTCAGGTGTCGCTTGACACGAGCACTTGATTCGTGTCGATCGACACCTTGTTGGGTCGCTAGAGACGACCAGATTGTGGTTCCGAAAATGATTTAAAATGCCATGTTGTGTTTTGATGGATTGTGATACTTATGTTGTTGTTTGTTATGTTGCCTGAGCATGCTTGTTATGCCAGTTGATGGTATGCCCGACTCACTAAGTATTTATGAAATACTTACGCAACTCTGATTACCATGTGTTCCAAGTAAAAGAAATGTGTGATCGCGGAATCAAAGCCAGAAGAAGAGGATGATAGGGTTTTTTAAGTTTTTTAGTTTGTCTAGTGAACCTGGTGTTTAGGTTACTAGTTTTTCTTTGGAGTATTTGATTTATGGAATTGAATTGTTTGGATAATTTTTAATATTTTTATTGGATTATTTTTATGAGAACTTTCGCAACTGTTAGAAATAGCCGTAGAGAATTAGCATTTATGGGAATGTTTAATTCGGCTTATTTAAAAAAAAAGTGTTGGTTGTTTCATACATGAAAAAAATAGTACATGAAAGTTATAATGAAACAATCGTATTTCTTGTTAGCAAAAAAAAAAAAAACATCTCAAGCTTTCTTCTCTTACTTTTTGTTAATGGCTCGGTAACAACATCTTTTCATATATATATATATATATATATATATTAGAAATCAATAAAATTTGTAATTAAAATTCAAACCAAATAAAACAATAACACTTGAAAATATCAAACTTAAAACTAAAGTTATTTAGTCAAAACTAAATCATAGTCTTTAACTTGAAATCGAAACTCAACAATCTCAATCTTTCCTAAATAATAATTGAAATAGATATCAACAAGAAGCATTAAAAACAAATCAAACATTAATTTTCATGAACTTTATTTTTCAATGCGTAACCCGTCTCCAATGTCCAAGCCCGGCCCGTGGCAGTCTTATTTGAGCCTGATACGCGGGTTATAACTCTTGTTGACATCTCTAAAGGGGATTATATTGTGCACTAATTACTAGATTTCTTGTTAGTAACAGTGACTTCAAAATTAAAATTAATAAATGTTAAAGATAAGCAGAGTTATTGTAAGAGATAAAATATAGATGCATAGATTATAAGGTACCAAATGAATAATTTTAGAGTGTGAGAAATTTTTTGTAATAGTAATTGAGTTAATGTTTTAAAGATATTGTAATAGATTTAGCTTATATATATATAAAGAGAAGAAAGTAAGGACTACAAAAACAAACTTGTTGTTAGTACAATTTATTATATTATGCATAAATCACTAGATTTCTTGTTAATGATAATAACTTTAAAATTGAAATTAATAAATGTTAAAGATAATTAGATTTATTGTAAAAATAAAATATAGAAGTCAAATATATAAGGTACCAAATAAATATAACACTAATTGACTTAATGTTTCAAAGATATTGTAATAGATTATTCTTACAAAGAGAGAAAAAGTAAGGACTAAAAGATAAGGTTGTTGCAAATACAATAAATCATACTAAGAATATATATTAATACTTTTAAAAAAAATTTAGGAAAATATTTTATGCTAACTAAGAAAATGTATCCATGCTAATACTATTAAAAATCATACAAGACAAGGAACATGAGTTTTGCCAAGAACTATATATAGATATATGTGCCGAGCTCTAATCTTAAAACCTTTCAATAGTTTCATTTTCTGAAAGTTTTTTAGTTGAATTTCCAAGAAATTGAAATGTTGGGTAAAATGGAATTGGTGATAGAAAAAACTCTAACATATACCGATGTTTCTTTTCAGGGTAGTTTTCATCTATCAAAGCCAATTATGGAAAAGATAGAAAAGAAGATGGAAATTCCGCTACTTGAAAACGGTATTCAAGTAGAAATTCAAGATAAGAATAAGTCATATTGGGTAAACCTTAGAAAAGACAACCGTGGTCGTTATTATTTTGGAGCTGGGTGGACAACATTCAAAAATGGAAGAGGCCTCAAAAGAGGTGATACCATCAAATTATATTGGAAAGATACCAAATTCGTTTTTACTATGATGTGAGTCTTTTTTGATTTTATTTCTAACCTACCTCTCATTAGATGGTTTTGTGTGATTAATAACTAAACATTCGCATATCAATTTGCATTGTGATCTAAATTATAGATACGAAGATATATATTTACCACAATTTATATGACCCTAAAATCGTAATTATGGTGAGAATTTTATTTGTAGAAAAAAATTAACTATATAAATAGATGCTAATATTTGTAATTATGAATGGTTATAGTAAATCGTCCGGTGTGAAACAAGCAAATTAGAAAAGAGAGAACAGTACAAGTACGGTTCATACAGGAAAGATACATCATGAAAGTAAATGGTGTGGGATGAGCATAACAAAAATTAGACGATGGATGTGCACCATATATATTATAATTTAATTACTATATCTTTCAAATGTTTTAGATGGTCGTAAATATGTATTCTACAAATAAGTTTTTGATGATTAGCATATTATTAAATTGTTTTTTTATATAATTTTGAATTTAATATAATATAAAATGTACCCAAAACTATCTGTGGATCATTGTTAGTTCAGATCGCATGCATCGCTCATATTTTTAACATTAGAAGTAAATGAACACATTATTTACTATATCAGAGTAGAAAAGCTCACTCTCAAAGTGCCACATGTCCTCCTAAAATTTATGATCACAAAATTATTATTCTTTTGCCGTTTTCCCATATTTTCTCAAACCTTCAATTCCTTAATTTTACCTAATAACCCTTCCTCTCCCTCATACTTTCAAAGCATGTGCTGCTTGCGTAACAAATCTAACCACAAGCCTCCAACCAAATATGTGTTCACCACTTAGGGCTTTTATATAGTAGATAATTATTAAAATCATTAAAATCTTTAATAAGGAAAAAAACATTAAAATCTTTTTTTTTCTTTTTAATAAGGAAAATAACATTAACATTCAAACAAAAAGAATAACATTAAAATATCAAGAGATCAAATATCAAATATCAAATATCAAAATTAAAAAAAATAATTTAAATAAAAAAATTTAAAAAAAAATTACTTAGCAGAAAATGCGTTTGTGATCGTTGTTTGTAATTGCCGCTTGTACATTTGTTTACGATCGCCGTTTTTGTTTAGTATTGGAGTTAGCGTTCGCGTTTTATACCATGATATATTTTGAACAATTCTTAGGTTCACCCCCTCTTCACTAACTAATCACATTTTAGTTGTGGGGCCACTAATCTAATTAAATCATTTAAAAAAATTAAATTGGATAAAAAGTGGGACCATAAACAAAAACAAATTTAACTAAAATAAATAATAATTATCTAATTAAAAAAATTAGATATATTCTAAATCCCAAACTCAAACCCTAAACCTCAAAACTATACCCTATTTTGGGAATAGTTAACCCAAAAGAAATCCTAACCCAAACTCAAACCCTAAACCCCAAAGCTATACCCTAATTTAGAAATAGTTGACCCAAAATAAATCCTAAATTCCAAACTCAAATCCTAAACCCTAAAACTATACCCTAATTTGGGAATAGTTAACCCAAACCCAAAAAAAATTAATTAAAAAAAGTAATTTTCAACAAATTTGTATTTAAAGTTTTTAGGTTTGGGTTAACTATTCCCAAATTAGTGGGGTTTAGGGTTTGAGTTTGGGGTTTATGGTTTATTTTGGGTTAATTATTCTCAAATTAGGGTATAACTTTGAGATTTAAGGTTTGAGTTTGGGTTGAAGATTTATTTTGGATTAACTATTCCCAAATTAGGGTATAGGTTGGAGTTTGGGGTTTACGGTTTAGGGTTTGAGTTTGGAGTTTAGAATTAATTTCAATTTTTTCAAACGAATTAATGTTATTTTTAAGTTAAATTATATTCGTTATTTTAATTAGATTAATTAGCTTTAGTAGCCTCCACATCTTTGTTTTGATTGGTTAGTGAAAAGGGGGTGAATGAGAAGGTTCACCCCTAGGGGGTGAACCCAAGAACTGTTCGTATATTTTGGGGACTATTTTAGATATTACTAGATTATGATCCGCATATATACGTGAATAATCATATTAAAAATTATTTATATAAATATTTAAATTTTAATTAATAATTCATGGAATTACTAAAACCCAATGTAAACACGATCTTAAATCATTAGATATAAATTTTTATCCTTATTCAATGCTCAAATTTATCTCATACGGAACCTAAATATATGCAAGCATAATTCAATTAATATTCTTAATCACAAAGAACAAAATTATTAGAGAATCTTTATGATATGCAACTTTTGGCATTCCCCTTTACATTTATGAATCGTTGAAAATCTTTGCAAGAATGCCATCTTTTGGAACTTTTTATATTTTTTTAGGTTTGGGTTAACTATTTTATATTTAGCATATGATTTTTGGGGGTAGAGTTTAGGATTTGGTTTTGCGTAGGCCTGGCTTAAATCCCGTATCCGATACCTGAACCCGAACCCGAGTTCGACCCAAAAATTAGGGTTTGGGTAGGGTACGGGTATCGTAAATTACCCGATCAGGTTTCATTTTATTAACATTTGGGTATCCGAACCCGATAGGGTAAAATCCGATATCCGATCGGATATCCGAATCTATACATACACATACACGATTATGTATTTTAATCACTAAACTTAACCCTAAAACACTCATTTCATCTTTTTCCCCTATGGCTTACATGATCGAGATCCTTGTGCTTTTGGATTGAAAATTATTATTCTTTTGTTTTTTTACTTATTGTATGTTTATTTAGTAGTAAATTTACTACATTTGGGTTGTGTTTGAATTTTTTCCGTTTTGTTACTGTCATATCTTGGTGTTTCGTCAATTTTGGCATTTTTAAACTCAATTTCTGTTTAAGACTTGGTTTTTTGAATAAAATTTTTGTCTTTTGATCATATATTTTTTTTTAATATAATCATAATATTCGGGTATTTGAGTTATACCCGAACCCCCTACAACCCGATCCGTACCCGACCTAATTATATGTTATATCCGAATGGGTTTTATATTTTTGAAAACGGATACCCGACGAACATAACTACCTGCCTCGAATCCGAACGGGTACCCGAACGTCCAGGCCTAGTTTTGAGAAAGAGAATTTTTTTTTAATGCTTTTGTCTTTTTCTATAAAAAAGTGGCATGTTTGCAATAAATTCTTAAGGGTGACATATTTAAAATTTGTTTTTTAATTGGTATGTTCGTAATTTCCCCAAATTTTCAAATGTTTGCAAGACATGCCACCTTTTTTTTAACTTAACTTTTTCAAAAAAAGTTAATATAGATTTTTTTTTCTTTCAAATCTCAAATTTTTCTTTCTTCGATCTCAGATCTCGTCTCCCTATGCACCAAATTGAATCTATCTCACATAACTATATTAAAAAATTGAATTTAAGAAAAATAAAGCGGATTATAAGATTGTGGATGTTTGTTGTGTTCTTCTCGTGCAGGTTTGCGAATCGAGTGGCTCAGAATCGAGTTAGGAGAGGAGAGACTCGATTCTGCGCGCACTG
The DNA here is from genome assembly GCA_963576765.1 of Draba incana. Classification (NCBI taxonomy): domain Eukaryota; kingdom Viridiplantae; phylum Streptophyta; class Magnoliopsida; order Brassicales; family Brassicaceae; genus Draba; species Draba incana. The sequence continues at coordinate 8,530,513 of OY755210.1, read as the reverse complement.
TGAGGCGTAGGGCTGGGCGTTCGGGTACCCGTTCAGGTTCGAGGCGGGTAGTTATGTTCGTCGGGTATCAGTTTTCAAAAATATAAAACCTATTCGGGTATAACGTATAATTAGGTCGGGTACGGGTCGGGTTGTAGCGGGTTCGGGTACCCGAATATTATGATTATACTTAAAAAAAAAAATGATCAAAAGACAAAAAAAATTATCCAAAAAACCAAGTCTTAAACACAAATTGAGTTTTAAAATGCCAAAGTTGAAAAAACACTAAGATATGACAGTAAAAAAACGGAAAATAAATTCAAAACACAACCCAAATGTAGTAAATTTACTACTATACAAACATACAATGAGTAAAAGAAACAAAAGAATAATAATTTTCAATCCGAAAGCACAAGGATCTCGATCATGTAAGCCATAGGCGGAAAAAAAAAAGATGAAATGAGTGTTTTAGGGTTAGGTTTAGTGATTAAAATACATAATCGTGTATGTGTATGTATAGATTCGGATACCCGATCGGGTATCGGGTTTTACACTATCGGGTTCGGATACCCTAATGTTAATAAAATGAAATCCGATCGGGTAATTAACGATACCCGTACCCTACCCGTACCCTAATTTTTGGGTCAGATTCGGGTTCAGGTATCGGGTACGGATTTTATGCCCAGCCCTAGTGAGGCGTGTCGATCGACACCAGGATCGGGCGAGGTGTCGCTCGACACGAGCACTTTGGTCATGTCGATCGACACCTGTCGCTCGACACGCAATACTGTTCATCCGAAAGTGGTTTGGATTGTTTGCGGTGTTATGCGTTATATTAAATTATTACCAAATTGTTTAAAAATCATATTAAGAGAACATGGGATTTTCGCTCATTTGTGCGTCTAGATGATGTATCAAGATATTGACTGCATTTAGAATCTCAAATGAACATTCCCGTTGCTTTTTTTCACTTCGTCGATTCTTCTTCTCCATGTTTCCATTTAAGATTTTCTTTTTCTTTCTTTGACACAAGCTTCCAAGAAACGTGAGAACAATGATGATAGAACGCCAACTTTCCAACTCAGTTTATTGCTGATGTTTCTTCTTTATGGTTAGGTTTCCATCATACGTGGGAATGAACAATCTACACCAACATCCAATCTCAAAACAAGAAAACATGGGAAAGCTGACGGGCAAATCAGTCGGCTTATCATCAAAAACAGCATTTTCTGATGGAAAGACAACTCGGAAAATCAAGATTCGTCAAAAATTGTTGGAATTTCCAACGGAAAACTGATCAAACCAATGTTTTGAAAACCGGACCCGCGACCGAACCGGAAATACTTTTGGGTCATGGGTCAATGTGGTCCGATCGGGTCGAACCGGGTTTAATAGTTTTTTTTTAAATAATAATATAAATAGGTTTTGTATAACTATAATATCTAAATATATAATATAGCCTTTGAATAAACATATATTTTAAAAAATTAAGAAAATCATTTTAATAACAAAAAAACTATTCAAAGAAAATTTAATGAGAAATAGTTAAGTTTATATGTAAAAAAAAATTAGAAACATTAAACCATAACAAAAATTAACTAAATTCAAAACTTTTTTTTTGTGGATAACTAAATTCAAAACAAGTATTTAAATCTATAAATTTTAATCATAAAAAATTTAAATATGAAAAAAAAATGAAAATTTACAAAAAAAAAAAAAAAAAAATACCTCAAACCCGGGTCAACTCAACCCGGCTAGCTGGCCGGTTCACGGTTGAACCCGGTCCGACCCCCGGTCCAGTCCGGTTTTCAAAACACTGGATCAAACCAAACGGTCAGAGTGTATCCAACCATATCTCTATAGTTGTATTTTCGTACGTTGGTCAAAGCATGTCTGACGGGTATCCGACCATCATCATTTCATGGAGGTTTGCGACTCTTTGCTTGCCTTTCAGGTGGAAAATAAAATCCAGCAAACTTAGCACTTTCTTTATTGATGTTTTGAGTTCAGAGCATGAAAAATGACTAAAGTCTGAGAATAATATGTCCTTACAAGAAAGATATGGTTGAGATCTTTGTTTGGTTTAAAAGTTTCTATCTAGGCGTCATCAAGTCGTGTTTCCGGGAGTTTTGTATGAATTTTCCAGTTGTTTCTTGTTTCCTCTTCGGCAAGATTCCTAGGATTTTCCAGAATCATTGATTAAAAACTCCTCATTTGTATTTAATCTAGATTTCTCATATGAAGCAGTATCTACTATAATTTACAGGAGGTATAGGCTGATATAAGTCTTAGCAACATATACAATTGAAAAGTATTGAGATGGTGACAACAAAACCTTGAGAGTTATCGGTCATAAAGTCAATCAAAGAAATGATATTAGATCACTTTTCACAATTTCTTTTGCTTTTCGATGTTTTTACCTGGAAAAAGTGTTTTGTTTAAGTATTGTGCATTATGTTTAAGAGTTGTGTTTTACAATTAATTTTCACGACACTATAAAACATAAAAAGACTCATTTGAAAAAGCTAAAAAAAAAGTGTTGTGCATTAATTACTACTAGGTTTCTTGTTGGTAGTAGTGACTTTTAACAAATTAATAAATGTTAAAAGATAATATTTTTCAAAGCTAAAAATATAGATGTCAAAAGTACAAGGTACCAAATAAATTTAGAGTGTTTGAAAATAAAATTTTATATTGTACTAATAGAATTAATGTTTCAAAGATATTGTAACAGATTTAGCTTTTATATATAAAGATAACAAAAGTAAGAACTGAAAAAACAAGGTTGTTATAAATATATTTTGTCATATTAAGAATATATATTAAATTAACATAGAAATATTTTAAGTTCATTAAAATAACATGTGTTGACTTAGAAAAAGTATCCATATTATTTACTAAATTTATAAAGTCTTTTTCCCAAAAATATTTAATATTGTTAAAAAAAAACAAAGAAGACAAAGAACATTAGTTTGGCTCAAGAACTATATATATGTGCTAAGCTAAATCTTAAAACTCATTAATGACTCTATTTTTCTTGAAAGCATTTTTAGTTATATTCACAAAGCATATTAGAAGTTTAGTAAAATGGACCCTAATTTGGTGATAGAAAAAATGGACCCTAATTTGGTGGTAGAAGAAATGGACCCTAATTTGGTGTTCGAAAAAACGCTAACAGACCGTGATGTGTCCAATTTGGGTGTATTAGCTATACTAAAACCGTTTGCGGTGAATATAGAAAAAAACATAGGATTTCCACTACCTCGAAATGGTATTCAAGTTGAAGTTCTAGACGATAAAGAATCATATTGGGTAAACTTTAAAAAAACAGGACATAGTTATTATATCGGAACTGGATGGAAAAATATCACAGAAGCAAGACGTCTCAAAACAGGCAATCGCATACAATTATACTGGAAAGATACCAAATTTATTTTTACTATGATGTGAGTCTTCTTTTGTTTTTAAATTTTAAGTTATTTCTCATTAGTTATTCATTTTTCTACATGTCTTTTTCTCTTCTTTATTGCCTAAATAATGATATGTTAGATGGTTTTATATGTTTCATAATTAAAACATGGTAATTAGCATGCCAATTTACATTGTGATCTAAACTGTAGATATTACCATAATTTGTCTGACCCTAAAATCGTTATACAAAAACATGTTTTATGGTATTCATACAGCGTATCAAGAAATTTTATTTGTAGAAAATCAAATATATAAAATATAAATAGATGTTAAGATTTGTAATTATGGCGTCAAATTACTCTTGTAGATCGTCCGGAGCTGAACAACCCAATAAAAAAGAAGAGTGTGGTTCAAGTAGTTCAAGCACCGTTCGTAAAGGAAAGGCACATGCAAAATAGACGATGTGGGATGGAAAAAAAATTGAATGATGAATATAATAATTGCGACATAAATACAACAATTTACTAAAAAAAGAGAAATATGTTAGATGGTCGAAATATGTTTTATATAAATAAAATTGTGTCAGTGTATTATTGGGATTTTCATAATTTTCAGTTAAATATAATTGAAAACCCGTATCCTTTTACTTATTTGTTCACAAAATACCTTACCCTAAACCTAGCTAACAAAAGAAATCTGTGGACGATATTTGTTATTTTAGACCGCATGCATCTCTCAAATTATAAACATTAAAACTAAATCGACATATCAAATTTCATAGTTTGTGATGAATGATTGGTGAGTTGAAAAAACTGACTGTAAATGCATCAGTTATGAAACTATAATTGTAATGAGAATTGTCACGACGACCGTGTTCCGAAAAGTTTAAATTTTTTACACATAATTGTGTTTTGATATGAATAAGAGATGGAACTCATTTAAAAGGAGCCAAATGGATTTGTTCCAATATATAGGTTATTTTCCAAAACCCATAAGCCCAATCGCAGGTTTAATTATGTTTAAGCTCTAAAACTATTTGACCCCTTAAGGTAATCTACTCTAGGCAGCCAACGACATTAAGAAGAAGAAGAAGAAGAAGAAGAAGAAGAAGAAGAAGAAGAAGAAGAAGAAGAAGAAGAAGAAGAAGAAGAAGAAGAAGAAGAAGAAGAAGAAGAAGAAGAAGAATTTATGTCGGTGGCGTTTCGGTAGAAATGAGCTTCAACGGTGTTAATGGTGTGAGAAGGATGTTATGTTGCGTTTCGAGAAACAAGAGAAACGGAAGGTCAAATCATATTATAATAGAACGAAATTTTATGGGTAAGTAGTCAACTCATATCTAGCTATATCCGCAAAGCTAATCCACAAACTGTTTGTCATTTGGAATTATGGTCTGAAAGTTATTCTTGTTTCTCTGAGACTGATCTGTGCAGAGTGAAGTTATGGATAGTCTTTTTCGCAAGCGTTTTCCGACTAGATAAGATGGAGTTGGATTATGATCCATATATCCTTGCAAAACCCTTTTTAAACAGTTTTTAGAATTGAAGGTAAAGTCCATCCTAAAATTGATCTCAAAGTTGAACCTCATGCACTGTTTTCTGAACAGAAAGTCTTATTCTCAGATCAGATCACTAAACTTGCGAGCTGCTTTCCCGTCGTTCTGTAAGGAACCAAAAGATGATCATGATATCGTTAGAGAGCTTTGGCTCTTATTTTGTCAGAGACACCGACGTTGTTGTTATCTAAGATTCACATAAGCTCATCATTTCTTGTTCATCCTTTTGTGTCGACCCATCCAAAAAGGCTAGCATGAGGGTAGGATATATGTTACTTTGGTACATGTTAGCAATATGTGTTCATGCATGCTAAGTCTAGAAATGGAATGTTTAATGGTTATTGGTCTTATTTGCTAAGTCTAGGAATGTAATGTTTCATGTTTGTTGGTTGTAATGTGTAGTTTGTAATGATTGATTGACGTGTGGAAATTGTTTAATAAAATTGTATGGTGCTAAGTAAAGAAACGGTATCGAAAGATTTAAAATGATTGTTTAAGATTGTTAAAATATGATGGTTATGCGGACAATCATGTATGTAAGATTGTTGGACTACGGACGATCGCATATGTAAGTACATTGTAGCTCCATTAGACCTTAGAGGGCCAGACGGGGAAGGCATACCAAAATGCGAGAAAGAAGTTGGCTCCGCTGTAAGTAAAATTGTAAAAAAAAAAAAAAAATTGTGAAATGTTTAAGTATGAGATAATGGATGAATAAAAGATCGTGTTGTTAAGTATAAATGTGAGGTTGCGAGTAATAAGTTTGAGTGATGTATGATCTAATTATTCTGGTTTAGTGTGTCTAACAGCCTATTATTTTTCTGGAATTAAAGTTTGTGCGGGTAACTTTCTCACTGCGTAATTTCTAGAATTGCTCACCCTTTTTCTCTTTTTATACTGTATGCAGTTTATTACTTGTTCTACAAGTTAGAGCGCGAGACCTAGGGTTCAAAGTGATTATTGAACGGGGCGTCACATATTGTAACGTCCGCGAACCAAAATGTAGAATTTTGGTTCAGGTCGGTGATATGCTCAAATTAACCCTAGAGCTACTATCTCAAATTAAGAGCGATCATTAGAGTATTTTAGTTGAAATCTCAAGGAATTAGATAACACAATAGATTTAAAAGTTTGAATTATGCTAAGCAGAATAATATGAATGCAAAAACAAGTAAATAAAGCAAGCAGTGAAATCGGTTGTAAATTCAAATAAAATAAAAGCTAGGCGCACAGAAATCTCAGGTGAATCCGAATTGCGGATCTAAACATATAGTTAGAAATTATTAAGCACAGTTCTTGAACTTAAAACACTAATATAAAACCATTCAGCTTTCGTTGCAGAGATTATCTATGTCTAAATCCTAGAAAGCCAACTTTTGTTGCGAATCCTATCAATTCAAACAAGCATTAAAATCAGGTTCAATTGTTTACAAAATCCTAAACAAATTTCTTTGCATATAGGAATTTGCTCATCTAATATTAGTTCACGCAATTAATCACACTTTCGTATCTACCAATTAACCTAAGATCAAATTCTAGGTCATGAAGCTAGAATAAGCAATAACCAAAAATCCAGATGAAGAACTCTAATGATTTTATCCTAACAATTAAATTCAACCTAGCAATTCATCAAACACATTTGAATAACTCTAAACCTAACAAGGGATCTACTCAGACATAGATTTCATAAAACAGATAACAAAGGTTCTAACAATTATAGATATCTCTTAAGACTTAATAAAATAAAGCGTAAGCCTAACCAATGGCTGCGAAAAAACTATAAATAAGGTTCTTAAACTGTCATTAAAAATAAATGTAAATTTTTGGAACTTCTGGGCGAAAACGGAAAATCTTCAAAACTTGATTTATCCTTAGTAAGAACGGGTGTCGATCGACACCAGAGGTGAATTTCGATTCTTTACTTCGACACTTCGATGTCTTCTTCCGCAATGCTCCAAAATGCTCTATAATCTCACATTATGCTCCAAACGTCTTTAAACTTGAAAAACTCTAAAACATACGCAAAACACCAAATAGACACTAATAAAAAGACTTATATCATAGTCGAAAACCAGTCAAAACCATGATATATCAGTCGGTTTGATTTAATCGACCGGTTTAGTTTTAATTTTATGGTTTGGCTCAGTTTGGGTTATGGAAACCCTAGGATTATGTTTAAAAGATCGATCATCCTTCCTTTTTGAGGTTTTAGATCAGAAAATCGTGATTGAGAGAAGAGAGGAAGAGTTTCGTGTGTTCTTGAGAAAGAGGATTGATTTGTGAGAAGGAGGCAGTTCTATTATGTTTTGATAGAGAAGAGAAACACACATGAAGAATAGATCGGATCAGATTGAAACTTTATGGGTAAATTCTCCTCCCTCTTAGCTAGCCGTGACTGAATTTGGTTTGTCAATCGGATGTGTATGCTAAGAGATATCATTCTTTTCCTGAGAGAAGTTTGTGAAGAATCGGGTATGTGATCATAAAACTTTGAGAGCATTTTTCCAGAGATCCAGAGGGAGTTAGGCGACATTCTAAATGTCGTTCGAAAAATCTTCTTGTCTAGTTTCCGGATCATGTTTCCGATCATGATTCTGAGGTAATTTCCATCCTCTGTGTATATTCGAAGTCAGTGTCGTTTCTGATTTTCAGAAATTCTAATTCGGTTTTAGGGAAACTCTTGTGGTGAGTTCTATTCGCCAAAATTGTTGGAATTCTCAACGGAAAACTGACAAAACCAAACGGTCAGGGCGTATCCGACGAGTATTCTATATTTGTATTTTCGAAAGTTGGTCGGAATATGTGGCCGAAGCATGTCTAGCGGGTATCCGACCATCATCATTTCATGGGGGTTTACGACTCTTTGCTTGCCTTTAAGGTGAAAAATAAAATCCGGCAAACTTAGCACTTTCTTTATTGATGTTTTGAGTTGGGAACATGAAAAATGACTAAGTGAGAGAATACTATGTCCCCACAATACAGATATGGTTGAGATCTTGGTTTGGTTTAAATTTAGAGAAAATTGCTAAACTAAGCCACATTTAAGCATAAAATGTCCCAATAGAATTTGTTTTTTATGAAAAAGTTCCATTAGGCTTTTCAAATTTCAAATTCCAAATATAACCTTGATTTCAAATTAATAATTAAAATTGTTAATTCTTATAATAGTTTTTAAAATCAGAAAAAGAAATATAATAAAAATCTTTAATTATAAATAAGAAAAAAGGAAATAAAAGTATGATTTAGCAATAAAATCATTACTAAAAACGAAATTAAATAATAATAAAAAAATTAACATCATTTGTTTTCCGGATCAAAGAAAAAAAATTAAGGTTCTTGGTAACAAAAAAAAATCAACTTTCTCTAATCAATTCGTTGGCTAATTTAACGTCTCTATCATCTCCGGTGAGTGGAAACAAAACAAAATTCTGAGTTTTATTTAATTTATAATAAAATGATAAAAATAAAAATAATAATTAAAATTTTTATTTATTTAGGAATTTATAATATTTTATAAATGAAAAAATTTTCATTTTTTTATTTTAGGCAACTAAATATTTAAAATTTTAATTTCGAAATTAGTTAGAATTCTTTTAAAATTTGTAAATCTTTTCATTTTAGGCAACTAAATAATTATTCCTAAATTTTAGGAAAGTATAACTAATTTCGTAGAAACAAGATTCTACGATTTGGTAGATAGAAGATAAACTCGTAGAACTCTTAGTAGAAATGTGCTTCTAGATATGGTAGAATTATTGAAAATTGTAGAATTTAAAATCTGTCAGTGGTAGAAACTTCACAATTAGTAGAATCGAAATTCTATCGGATTCTACGAAATAGCAGAACATTGATTATCTAGTAGAATACATGTTCTACACATGGTAGATTTATGTTAAATGGTAGAATCTAAATTCTACTGCATTCTACTATCGGTAGAAAAAAAAAAACTAAAATGATTATAGAATATGCATTTTACTTAAAAAAAAATGTTTTCACAAAAAAACTCTATTCATGACATATTTATAATTTACATATTTTTATAAAATTTAAAAATTTATTATTTAATATTTTTTCCACCACTTAGAGGTATTATCGGAAAAGAACAAGAAATGTGTATTGGGACACTTTATGCTTAAATGTGGCCTATATTAGCAATTTTCCCTTAAATTTATTCAAACGAAATTTAAAACTTGTTTGTATATATTCGAATTTAAGATTATTTTGTTTAAGAATGTGTATCACTAATGGATAAAAAAATTGCATAAACTAAACCAAATTAAAAATCACTAATTCGATTGTGAACTGAACTCATAATTTGGATGGTATATAAATTATATACTTAATTACCTTAAACAAATTCTATTTTTGTCAATACATAACCAAAACAATAAAAAGTTATATACTAAATTATTTAAACTATACTCAAATTATACGAAATCGAACCGAACTAACCAAAAGTTACTAAATATATTTTCATGTTTTATTGTTCAAATTTAATTTTATGATTTAACTCTTAAATTTTCGAAATATTGAAATTTTGGTAAGTTATGATTTCGAAATATTTTAATTTTGGCAAGTTTATGATTATTTTAATGTGTTTGGCAATTAGTGTAAGGGTACTCAAAATAAATTGATTTGGAAATAAGTATATTTGGTAATGAGTATAAAATAATTAAATAAATAAAAATAACAAAGATGAGAAAAATTGTAGGCTTGACACCTAAGCAAATTTGTTCCAAAATACTTCTTGGCTATCAAAACTCTTACAATTATTGTCAACTAGATGATTGGCCCGCACCATGTGCGGGTATAAAATATATTTAAAAATAATTATATTTTAGTATTAATAACATAATTTTATTATTTATTATATTTAGAAATAATATACTAATAAAAATTATTATAATTATTATATTTAAATTTATAAAATTTTAAAGATGTTGAGAAAAAAAGAGATCTCATGGAAATATAATTAAAATTGATTCTAAACACTTAAAGTGAAATATAGAACCAACAACTGAAACGGCTCGGGCCGGTTTGTCACCTTGTAAAATGTTTATGATTCCAAAACAATTTTATAGATCTTCTTATGGGATAAATTTGTGGGGAATAATAACTTTTTTCTCACAATTCTTCTACTCTATAAGGTATGTTTGTGTTTATTCTAGTTGACGGTTTTTGGCAACGACAATCGATAGATAAAATTTGATATGTAGAAAAGTTGTTGCAAGCGGCTCTTGATGTGAAATTAATCAAGAAAAATATTGATCAATTAATTTCTTTTTTCGATGTTTATTACTTTTGATGTGTATATTTTTTAGTTTTGGCTATTGACGTTGGTCTCCTTTGCTACTGTTTAATTATCCAAGTTTTAGACAGAACTGTGTTTTTGATGTAATGATTAAGATAAAAAGAACTCAAGTTTGAAATTTTGTGGATGTTTTGTATTTGCAACATCTAACGGCTTTGAGATACTTTAACTCTCCCTCGTCTCATTTAACTATCTACGTAAACCAAAACCAAAATCGAATTACTACATTCAAGTAAATAGAAAAATAGAAACAAATCAAATTAGTACATTTAAACGTATAAAATAAATATAAGCGATTTAGTAAAGAAAAGAAAGCACAAAGACGTTCTTATGTTCGGATGTTGAAGTGTTTCTTTATTTTGTGCATGGAGGAAGGAGTACTTAATACGATTCTAAATAATAGCTTATTTTTTAAACATTGGGATATATTATATAATATATATTTATTCCTTCATTATTAATTATTTTCTTATATATATATATATGTTTTAAAAAAAACTTTAAATTGATATATATATATATCAATTTAAAATTTTTTTTAAAACAGAAAATCTTTAAATTTAAGAGATAATTTCGGCATATTTTGTGCACCAAGATTTAAAAGATATTAAATAATTTCTAGGTTTAAATATTTTTTATCTATCGATAAAAGTGTAATTAGTTTTTTTAAAAGAGATTTAAATGTATAGTTAGATATTTTTAAATGTTTATATATTCTAAATGTTTATATATTCGAAATGAAATAAACATTTGGTTAAAAAAATAAGTTTGTTATGAAATCTTGGGGTATAATTTTCTGCAGAATTTAAATTCTTGTTTGGCAAAATTATAAAAGGAAGATTTAAAATTAATAATTCAAAGAAATATAATTAGTTTTTTCAAGTTAAACAAATGATTTAAATAATTTAAAAGTCATGTCATCTTTTTCACCATTCCATGTCACCATTCCAAGTCATCATTTTTTGAAGAATTGACCAATGGAATTAAAACATTAAAACAGCTAATCATCTTTCACTAAAACAACTTTCCATTTAATAGGAAGGGGATTAATGACATTTAGTCTTATATCAATATCTATATATATATATATATATATATATATATATATATATATATTACCTTACATATATATCCTATATTCATGCAGATTTCGGATACATGCCCCTTTCTGGCTTTAAACAAAAGCAATGTTTACTTCTTCCTTGTATTTAGAAATATAAAAGCATACGCATAAAGGCTTATTGGAATTTTAAGAATGTTTTAATTTTTTAATAGGATGATAATTAGCTCTTAAAACACTCTTAGCATGACCCATATGATTTTTTTTAGTTAGAATGTCTCTTAGCATAACACATAGGATTTTTTAAATTAGAATGTCTCCTAAATGTCTCTATGAGTGACACCTAGGATTTTGAGGTTTTAGTGTCTCCTAATTAATATATATATAGGATTTAGGCATTGTTGAGGTCTGTTTTTCACCCCTTAAGATCAACGGTTAAATTCTAGGTCTTTCTACGAAAACAGACTCAAGTCTCCTGAGCTACGAAGGAGACTCATACGTCTTCTCCAGCTACGGAGAAGTCTCCTACGTCTTCTCCCGCTACGAAGAAGTCTCTTACGTCTTCTCTTGCTTTGGAGAATTCTCATACGTTTTTTCTTGCTACTGAGTCTTCGGAAACAGACTCCAACGTCTTCTCCTGCAACAGAAACAGACTCTTACGTCTCTATACGAAAACAACCTCCTACGTCTTTCGGCAAAAATATCAGTAAGTCTTTTCTGCACGAAAACCCTAAGTCGTTTCTACACAAAATCCCTAAGTCATTTTGCAGGAAAATCACTAAGTCTTCTTGACGACGACGATGCTACAGTTTTGGGACGATGAAGTCGAGAAATGTTATGATGAACGAATGTCTCACTTACGGGCCAAAGACCATTGGGTCGAAGCTTTAACATAAAAAGATTTTAAAACCAACGAAAAAGCCCATACGAACGTCGATACAGTAAATCTGAAGGAGAATGGAAATCGCCGAAGACTTAGGGATACTTTCCTTTACCGTTTAGGGAAAGACTTAGCCAACTTAGGGTACTATATAAACTCTTGTACACTTCTTGAGAAAGAGATCCGCAACTTATTATACAAAACAGCAATAAAAAAATCTTTCTTTACAGCATATGTTTTCCTCGTTTGTAGTTTTAACCTAGAAATCTCTTCTCCCTTCAAACTCTTCAACAACTCTAATTGTGCTAGTATCGATTCCCACATGCGTCATCAAGTCGTGTTGCACCTAGCATTCGGGAGCTTTGTATGAAGTTCATGTCGTTTCTTGTTTCCTCTTCCGCAAAATTCCTAGGAACCTTCATGTGATGAGATAGGTTTATTCACTATAGGAGGAATCACATATCGCTTGTTGAAGTTTCTTAGCCCTTTCGATATGCTTTTGCAGTCGATCCTTCGTCGTTTAGGTAGTCTTTCTAGCGAGAGGTTTCTAGCCAAAATCAGTTCACCAACTAACTCATAACAAGCAACATTAAATGAGGTAATCACCAGTTTTAAAAGAACTACATCTAAAAGAAGCATTTTATATATATACAATGTAAACTATACAGACTATAAGTGACGAATCTTTAATTTATTCCCGCCCTTCGCTTGAACCATTTGGTAACCTTTCTTCTGGATCAGACTTGGAATCAAGGCGCAATACCGACAACCACGAATCCACCTGAAATCATAGCAAAACCGTAAAATAATCTCTTTCCAAATGATGCAGGATTTCTCATCAACGAACATGTGTGTTAACTTACGTGAATCTAATTTGATTTACCTGTGTTTTTGAAGTGCTTGAGCACTCGAACCTTAGACCTTGACGGGTTAAAATGTAAAAACAATGATGGGTTTCATCGAATTCTCTCGTGTAGCTTGGTAACGAACCAACTTCAACAATATCCGCAAGCAATGTCGAATCTTGAGGGCTCAAGTCTGTAACAAAGAGTTTAAAGAGACATTACAGAAGGTATACTCACATTTGGGACAAGACAGTAAAAAAGCGAAACTTAACTTACCTGTTGATAATAAATAGAAGAAAAGACAAGCGCCTTGAAGAACAACAAACCGAGGAAGCCAGTCATCTACTTCTGCATCGTCTATCGGAGGTGGTTCACCCGGAAGCGCTGCCCAACGCTGAAGTTAAACCCGAAGAAAAGTTTAAAAAATTGTAAATAGAATAATGATAAGTGATTCTGAGTAAGAACCTACACTTCGGATAAACAAATAACCAGATAAACGAGCAGAGCGTAAGACTTCATCCACATGTTCCAACCTATGTAAGCGTAAACGACAAAAAAAAAAGATGAGATATGCGGTTTTGATACGAGTATCGAACAGAATTTGAGTATATTATGACTAACTGTGCTTTGAGGTAAGCTTCCCTCTCTTCTAACTCAGAAAGTTCTGATCTAAGTGATTCTAACTCCGCTGCTGATAGCTCTACCTGCCAACAAAACCTCTCAAGCTCTGATTTTACGGTTAAATCAAAAACAAAGGTACGAGAATGGAACCTTGTCTTGACCATCTGAGATCCAAGGTAGACGACGAAGAGTGAACATATTCAACATAACTGCGGCTCGTTTCAGTTTTCTACGAGTACGTGACTGGCTTTGAGACCTGCTCTAAACAAAAATCACCAAAAAAAACAATATTACTGATGTCAGACCAGAGATTGATTCCCCTCTCGAGCATAATTATGTGCTAAGAAGTTACCTTAGAGAAATATCGTCTCGTGGCTGCGAAGATGATGGAGAATCGTCGTGAGCAGATTCTGTATTGGGACTAGGTGCGCTAAAGTGATCAGGTAATATCTTTAACTTCTTAGGAGTTCCATCATCCATGAATAAGTGTGTAGCAAGAGATCCTTCATTCAAATGAAACTTGTTGTTATTACTATATCAACTCGTAGGACTTAGATTCCATAATTCATGCAATGTTCTGCATTCGCTATAATTTCAAGAACTAAATCACACAAAACCAAATTCTGTACACAATTACACAAAATAATAAATTGAGATGTCAAAAACTAGAGAGAAATCATTGAATAAACATGCCAAGAACAATTAATTTCGATAAATGACATGTTTTAGTCTCTTCATAGATCTAATTCAGAAATATCATCACAACAAAGAAATTCGTATTCTCCATTAAAGGAACAAACATACCCTTATTGTATCTTTCAAAGCCGAATTGGAGAATTTAACAATCCTACTTCACAAAAAAAAAACAAAAAATAAAAACAAATTGTTCCGTTTTAGAAATCAATTGAGTCCAAAATAAGCTGCTAAAGAAGAAAAGCAACAGAAAAAGTGGCTTTAGTTTCTGCAACACAAGCAAGCAAGCAAAATTGTGGGAAGAAAAAGAAGGAATTCTTTTGTTCTTCTTCTTTCTGGAGTTTAATAACCTTAAATAAAATCTACAACATCGAAATTTCTGGAATTAGACACAGAAAACCCCAAAATAAAAAAAAATTGAAAGCCTAACCAAATAGCAAAAGTAGAAACTCGGAAAGAGGGAGTACAATGACGATTAAACCGACAGAGAATCCGGGAAAATCGGCAAAACAGAAGATCGAGAACTTGTAATATACCTGATCGTAGAAGAGATTGAAGATGAAAGAAGGGGTAACAGAAAACTGTGATTTATGTTTTTTAATTGAAAGTGTTTTGACCCAATGGGTTTTGGTTAGGTGCTGGTGTTGAGTGTAGGAATTTCTTTAGGACACTTTAAATCTATATTGAAAGGACACTTTTACCCCCGAGTTGCGCCAGCTCTACTCTCACATGGCCATTGCAGATTGTACAACGTTATTTGATTAAAAGCTTTAATAAACTTAGTTCGTTATTTGATTAAGTCTTCCGATAATGAAGTATTTTTAATCATGAAAAAGTTGTTGTAAAATTGGGTATCCAGTCCATGGTATTTTTAGAAAACTGAATTTGTTACGAATAGTTAGATTAAATCAATAATGCAAAAAAGAGAATTTCATTCTAATCATATTTATTGAAGTTGCCAACTAAGTATTTGGCGATACCGATGAGTGTAAAGGACAGCCTAAGACAAAAGTGGATGTCTAATGATGATTTGGGAGGATTACATCTCAATTATTAATTTCGTTGACCAAATGCTTTATCTTGTTCTTGTAACCTTATCTTAATTATAAACAAACAAAATATTAAACAAATACAAGTAGTTTAGTTCTATATCAAGGCCCATTATATATACCAAAATATATTCCAACTTGGTCAAAATTAAGCTTCCACAGACCCAAATGCTACTACTACTATCACGGTTAGGCGTAAACCGGATTTGGTCCAACAAGTGGAAACTAGATAGAACTCATCTAAGTGAAATCATGATATGTGGTCATTATAACAAAGCCGATCATTCTTCTTACTTCCTCTGCTTCTTCTTCCTTTAGTCACCTCTAACTATTGAAAATTCTAAAAGAACTTTCCTCCTCTATGGCAACTTCTTCGATCACTATACCGACCATGACATCTCCTATTCGGAGATCGAATTTTCTGGGCCAAACCCATGTATTTTCAACTCCAAACCAGTCAGTTTTCCCGTTTCAGAAACATCAATCAAACGTTCATCACGTAAAAGTCATGGCTAAATTCAATCTATGGGAAGTGATGGGAGGAAGAGGATTGTTAAACGGAGAGAAAGGTATCGAAAAAGAGCTCAAGAGAAACATCGAAGACGAGCAAGAGACATCAAACGCTGAGAACGAGACGGTAAAAGAGAGCAACGACAATAACGTATCGTTTAAAGTACCCGAAGACGGTTTTGACAAAGAGATGATGGGTCTAACCGGAGGATTTCCCGGTGGCGAAAAGGGATTGCAAACGTTCATCGAACAAAACCCGCCTCCACCACCACAACCGCCTACAAAACAAGGAACCAATGTATCCGCGGTAGCTATTACTACGGATAAGAAGCCGAAAGCTCCCGAGCTACCGCTACTCATGCCGGGAATGATCGCTATAGTCAAGAACCCGAACAATCCGTTTCACATGTATTGTGGGATAGTGCAGAGAATCACTGATGGAAAAGCAGGTGTATTGTTCGAAGGAGGAAATTGGGACCGTCTCGTTACTTTCAGGCTTGAAGAGCTTGAAAGAAGAGAGAAAGGTCCACCAGGTAAAAATCCAAAGTCTTGTATTCTTGAGCCTCTTATTGAACAGAAGCAAAAGGAAGCAGCACCAGAAGTGTAATCTTTTCTCTGCAACTTTCTGTGTTTTTATTCCTCTAAATGTATATGTAAAACGTACCTTTTGCGTATTAGGCTCAAAAGATTTCTGACTAGTTCTAGAACTAGAAGAGCTTCATCATATGATATAAAACGAATAAACGATGAATTTGAATCATAAAGCTTTAGTGGGAGTAGAATGCACTTAATCAATATGGTGAAATCAATGTAGAAGTTTAAAAACTTAAAGAGTGCAATGTTTTATTGTGTCATTGGTTGTTTTAAACATCAACCATATCAGTTTCTTGACTCTTGAGTATATTCTATAAATGGCAAAGATGAGAAGTGGTGCACCGTTTCTCGCCAATAGATAATGATGTATGATCAGAGGTTGCCTCCCAACTGCAAGAAACAAGAAGAAGAAAATATCAACAAAGAAACTCGGATTGACTTAGTCGTTGGTCACGCTGTTATAAAGTATAAGGATAACGCAAACCTCAATCCGTTAAAATGGGTGTTAGTGTAATCATGTTGAATAAATGACTTACCAATATGGCTTCCATTTCTTCATTTGAAACTGGCGTACGCTTTGGCTGAAGCGATGCCTTCCCTCCCACAGTCCTTGGCATATTCAAATTGGAGAAGAAAAATGTATCCGCTTCATTCGTGACCTGATTCTTGCCTTCCGTAGCTGCAAATTTTAACACAAAAAAAAAAAAAAACTCTTAGTGCCGGCAATTGAATCACATCTTCATGAAAATTTCCAACAACAAAAGAGCTTAAACAATGATTCCAAATCGATAGTAGAAGAGTGGAGTTTATCTTCATAGACTAAAGCAAATGGCTAAACAAATCTGTGTGCAACTACAAATACAAACAGATATTCAAAGGAAAAGTCACAAACGTGCTTATTCTGGTTCAAATCCTACCATGTCAAAAACTTTCTATAACCTAGAATCTTCGGTATCTAGAACGCGAAATAGCTACAAATATGCAAATCAATGATTCCTTTGGGTATTTTCTCAGATCGGAAAAACAATGAATCAAACCTAAGCGGATACGATCTCATTTTCGATTCTTCAATTTTTCGAATCGAGTAAAAATCCATGAAACGTAAACGCGAACAAGGACAAAATAGATTGCAGGATAATGAGAACCTGAAGGATTCAGATGTCGCTGGGGAAATTTGATGCGAGGAATCCTTTTCAAGCCGTGAACTACGTTCATCTTCGCTCTTTTCCGGTCTCAAAGGAGAATGAATGAATGTTGACGGCGACTGGAAATTTTCTCTGTTTCCACTTTCCAGACTTTTCAAAACTTTTTTTGGCTTTATTATTTTTCAACATGTTTTTTCCGATGGTGGGCCATTTTGTGGTGGTTTAAGCATATGGCCCATTTAATATCCAATTAGAATCGATCTTTAATTCTGATTGTTCATGTTATAGAATTGCCAAGTTATTTTTTTTGCTAACTAAAGAAAAAATTAGATTCAGCTGAAAATTTGCCATATAGTGGAATTTTAAAAACATCCAAATTTTTTCAAATACAGTAGTGATGTTTAAATAAATTTTACTTTTTTTTTCAATGATCTCAATGTATTAAATTAAGTGCAAACACTTTGGTTGGTGATTGCTTCATTGGGCAAATCAAACTCGGTTATATCTCATTTACATGGAAAAGAGTATTCGAACTTTCTTTGGAATAAATTTTACGATTAATCGAATGAATGAATTTTTTCAAAAAAGTGTATTTGGTTTAAAAAAC
The DNA here is from genome assembly GCA_963576765.1 of Draba incana. Taxonomy (NCBI): domain Eukaryota; kingdom Viridiplantae; phylum Streptophyta; class Magnoliopsida; order Brassicales; family Brassicaceae; genus Draba; species Draba incana. The sequence continues at coordinate 8,512,256 of OY755210.1, read as the reverse complement.
AAACGAAATCACTTAATCGTTTTACCTTACATTGTTGATGTTGATTTTTACACTTCAGTCTGATCAAGAAAAAATTGTATTTGTCATTGATGGTTGTGGCTTTGATCTTCAAGGTCCGAGTTTAGTCCAAAGGTTGTACTAGCTGTAGTTCGATTTTTGAGAAGTTTAGTAACTATCGAAGTTAGTTCCATGAAATGCCAATTTAAGGATTTCGGACATAAATAATTAAATGTTTACAAGATACGACTAACAATTAATAGAGTATCGGAATATTTTTCAGTCAAAAAGTTATTTTAGCTTAGTTGATTATAAGGAGAAAGATCTTAGTGGCCATTTTCGATCCAAATGTATTTATTGTGAATCTAAGCATCCTCATATATACCATTTTGCAAGTCACAAAAAGACTCCTAAGAGTTTTTGGAATTTTTTTTTTTTTTTAACATTTTGTTAGTTTTACAAAATTTTGTATCTTTGGCTTTAGTTTGATATTTCCACTAAAATAAAATAGTTATATACTCCTATTCTTATTTGTGGTGTATCAGAAGATAAGTATTTATTTAATGGAAAAGGTTAAAACATAAAAGTTAAAACCATGACTTGGTCAAGTGCAATAAACTTTTGGGGAAGTTGGTCATCAAGCACCAAAATTCCATATGCTTAAAACGCGTTATCTAAGTTAACCACTCTTTTGTTCCTTCTACACTAAAGAATCTATTCTAATACATACGATTCTATATAACTTTACAATACATTTTATAAAATATACTAGTTTCTCAATAAGATTTGCTAGTGAAGATTTAGGTCGACGGTCTATAGCATTTATCTTGATATAATAATTTCTCGAGACATTATAATCAGATTTTAAACCAATAAAATACATAAAGAATCTGTGACAAGACATGTTTTCGTATCTTGTTTGGTTTAGTTAGCTGTGTAGATATTATTGAAAGATTATGGCAGTAATACTTTAGTTTTTAAAACAAAATAATTAAGACTAATTCAAAATGGAATAATTGACCATGTCTTATACAATGCCACCGGCGGCACGGCACCTTGTGGAAAAAGTTGGTTTTCTTATACATTAGGTTTGGAAATTGATTTTTCTGATAGATAGTGATTGGATAAATGTGACAAATTTATACTCAATGTCATTTTCAGACGCATATGACAGATAACTTTAAAGTCATGGTAAGCTAAAGCTTTTGACTGATTAATGATGATGCTATTTCGTTTACCTTAATTTCATTAGACCATGGTTTTTAACTGCATCCAAACTGATCATGCTCAGACACAAATGTATAACATATATCAATATAGAATCTGATTAGTAAAATAAAATTTGAAAAATTAGTGTAAAGTGAGAATGATAAATAATTACATATTAGTTCGAAAAGGTAAGAGAATGGGTAAAACATAAAATGGTAACATATTTGTACCGTTTTATACTCATCTAATTTTAATTTACCGTTTTACGGATTAGTCATAACTCATAAGAGAACTGTACATCTCTTACCACAATTTAAAGAAATTACGAATCACACCTATTGATCTTTTTTTTTTTTCTCTTCCCTAAAAGGAGTACCATTTGGATCATTACAAAAAAGATACTAGAGAATCAAAAACCCACACGCAGGTGGATTACATCTGATCACCTATTATCTAGCTAGATGAGCACTAAGGAATTTAAATACATTCAAAAAGATTGCTCAGGTGATTTCAAGAAACCTAATGCCCTTAACCTTGGTCATGATGTGATGTCAGAGAAGAGAATATGAAGGTTAAGAAGGCTGAAAATATTCAAACCAAGTTGATAAGTAAGTGAGAATGGAGCTTGGACCCGTCTTACGAACACAATCCCGATCAAGATTATATAATTTCCCTCGTATCATCAATTCACACCTATTGATCTTAATGTATATTGTTCTCAATCTTTTAAATTTTGATCGGTTAATCTTAGTCTTTTTCGTAATTCAATGTCGAGTGTCATTGATAATTTTTTACCATTGCGGTAATGGTAAGAGATGTACCTTTTTCTATTGTGGCCAATAGGTAAACAAATATACAAAACCTTTACTATTTTATATTTTGTCATTGATTCTTATCTTTTAACTATTTTGCAATCGCTTATCGTTCTCACGTACCTTAATAAACATTTTGTTTTATGTCACCTATCGGATATGTCGATTGTGTGAGCTAATGAACTTTTTAATTGTTGAGATGAAAAATGGTTACACTTTTTTCATAGTAACATAAAACAAAAGTACTAAGAATAAATTCTAGTACCCCACGGCAATTAATTGACGTCATCTTCTTTACCCCAAAACACACTCCACTACGTGTCTGATTAATCGTGATATTGGTCGCCTATATATACTTTGTCCCTCAATTATTCAGTATACAAGACAGAAAAGAAAAAACTTGCAATTCTACAAAAAAAAAAAAAAAAAAAAAAAACAAGAAGATAAACAGAAAACTCTCTCTCTCTCTTCTTTGTCTATAGAGACAAAAAAATGATGGATTCTTTATCTAAATGCTTCAATGGACTTCAAGAAAGGTATGCGAACATTCTAGAATCAAAACACATTTACAGAGACGACATAGACATAACTTTGCCTCTCTGTTGTCCAAAAAAAAAAAAAAAAAAAGTCTAAGTGCTTGCAAAGAGCCAAGAGGATTGACAAATCCTTGAGGTTCGAATCCGAAGATGAAGAGATGGCAAAGCCTCTCAAGCCACGTAAAGTTGTGAGGTTTCAGTTAGAAAATAACAAGATCATCGAACCAAAGCAGACGGTAAGGTTCGATCTTGAACAAGAACTCGAAGCGAAGGAGAAGCCTCTGGAAGAGAAAGAGAGTTTGATTATGGTTAAGGGGAAGGAAGAAGTTGTGAGGGTTAAGATCAAGATGACGAAGCAAGAAGCTCAAAGGTTATCGTCGAAATGTAAAAACGACAGCGTTTTGGATATTAAGCATGTGGTGGACCAGATTGCACACGTCCCGGTTCATCAGCTTCAAGTCGCTATGGTGGTGGTTGCTTGTGATGATGAATCACAAGGAAATGGCTACTGGTTATCCCAACTTGAATAATTTTTGGACGTTAATTTCTGGTTTATTTGTAGATATTTTGTAGATTTAGGGTAAGGTCTATATATACATTTTGGGTCAGAAATCTATATTTATATAGACATGTTTATACATTTTGCTACAAATTAATAGATGCAACAGTTTCTCTGTTTATGTGGAATATTTTGGTGTTACCTCATAACTAGTAAGCTAGTCGTAAAGGACAAATGGATATGAGTTTAATTCGGTTGTTGCACGATAGACATTGTGGCAAGAGTTCAAAATCCCCAACTTCACAGCTTATTTTGGATGTGAAGCCAATTTAATTAGAGTCATCGACCAATTAATGAATGCATGTTTTGGGGTTCTCCCTAAAAAGGGAAACCCAAATGAATTTGTGTCATAGTTAACAAATTACGAGCATATGTATATCAATATCAGAAAAGAATATATATGATTTATTTGTAGACAAAACAGGTAAAGTAGGCAAAAGCAAACTCTCCTCCAAACAAGTAAAGTAGGCATACGAATCTTAAGGGAAAGACCGGTTAAACCAACAACAAAAGCAAAAGAGTTGCAACTGCATTTCGAATCGGCTCCGCGTGGTAATCGTGGTCGTGGTAGGGGACCTCGTGGCTAAAATGTTTTCACGAGCTAACAAATCTTCTATATCGAAGCGGATGATTCGATATAATATCTAGTTTCCTTGGTGTGACTCATCTTTACATTTGTTGTAATGTTCTCTCAAAATTATATGACTTTGATCATGTAATCGTATTTCCTAATTTAAAAAAAAATAAAAAAAGTAAAGTAGGCATAATCATAGAGCAATGAAATTAAACATGAAAGTTTTCAAAAATAATTTTATCTTATTTCCTTTTTATTATCGTGTTGATTTTGAGATATGTAAAGAGCTAGGTCTTCACCTTCTTTATTTAGTATACATTCCTCATAGTGGTAATGCCGAAACTGATATGTTAGCGTGTAATGTGTGTTGTTACATAACTTATATTTCGCAACTCTTTTCAAACTGTTTTGATATATTTGCTATTAACACAAAATTATTTTCAGACGGTTCTCTCTGACCCAACGTCTTATTGCACAACAGTTGGTAGCCTCCAATATCTTGTCCTCACTTGTCACGACATTGCTTTTGTGTTGAATCGTTTGTCGCAATATATGCATCGCCCGACAACAACTCATGAAGAAGCCATGAAACGTGTATTACGGTATCTTGCGGACATTATAGATAAAGGTATATTTTTTCTGCCTCCACACCCTTCAATCTCCTTGCTTTCTTAGACGATGACTGGGCGGGAGACAAATATGATTATACGTCAACCGGAGCTTATCTTGTGTACCTTGGCAAACAACTTATATTATGGGCTTCATGCAAGCAAAAGGGTGTTGCTTGTTCTTCCACCGAAGTCGAGTAGTATCACACTCTCTCTGAGGCTGCCTCTGAGGTTAAGTGGATTATGTCTCTCATGTATGATCTTCATCTCATTCCGACACCATTCCAACGCTCTATTGTCACAATGTTGGAGCCACGTATTTATGCGCTAATCGTGTTTCACTCGCATATGAAACATGTGGCTCTTCCATATCATTCTGTTCGTGAAATGGTTCAGAGTAATGAGCTTCGTGTCTCTCACGTAAGCTCGATCGATCAACTAGCTGACATTCTCACTAAGTCATTTCCTCGCACACGCTTCATCGAGGGGACGTAATAGTATAAGTTGTTCTTATCTACATCTTGTACTTAGATTGCTAATTGGTTTTGAGTTGGAAGCTCATATTCTAACAGAGTATGCCGAAATTAAGACAACATCCTCAAAATCCCTATAAATTTAGATACTTTTGCCATTTAAAACATCCACGAATTATCAATAACCATGTGGATATAGACATATAATATTGATCTAAATAAACTTTCCATTTATTTATACAATAATGAACTTAGCTTTTCAATAGTCAATACCCGTAGAGATTGAAATGAATTCTTTTTCTCACCGTAACCCCTAGAACGAATCTTAAAAAAACAGAATGTTTAGGTAATTTGTCCATTTTCATAGTAAGCAAGCGGGAAAGTCGGAGGAACGATTATTAAATCGAACTGAATTTCTTAGGTAATTTATACGTTAATGATATACCCTGATTACTATTCTCTTAAAAAATACATAAACAATTCCTAAAATTTATTTGAATATTTGATCATCTACTTTTTTCCAACAAGTCCTACGACAACGATACACGACAGAATTGGGCCGCATTAACTAGGTAGATATAATTCTTATCATAATTGCCTTAATGGTTAAGACGAATGAATTATTGTCAACATACAGTTATGCGTTGTTTGTTGTGTGGCCTTGTGGGTGGGTTTCAACGAAAAGGCTGAATATTGAATTAACCACCCTCTCACTATGTTTTTTTTGAAAATTAATGTTGGTAGACTTATTTGATGGACGACAAAAAAAAAAGACTTATTTGATGCATAACCGCATCAAATTATCAACAAACCTTCGTTATACATGAACACTGAGATAAAAGTTTGTATGAAACTAATCTCTATTTATCACTTACTGTTAAAAACCTAAATTGATATATTCACCACCACATTGCTCAAGGGTAGGTTCAAAAAACAGGATTATCACTATATAAAGACTAGACTTTAAAAGCAACAAAACTAATCATTTATACTTAACTACTAATTTATTTATGTTGAACACATTTGGAACCTTACACAAAAGAGACGAAATAAAATACATAATTTCGTTTTTTTTTTGTTAGATTTTCTTTGGAGGTAAATAAGCCTTTTGCCCATTTCAAACACCGAAGATCTCTCACTGAGACAAAAACATTTCTCAGATGAAAAAATCCATCGGGAAAAAATGAAAAAAAAAATAGGCAAAAGCAAACTCTCCCTCAAAAAAAATCCCATTTTAAATAAGAAAAATAAAAACCTTCATGATCTAAAAAAAGTGATTAAGAAAGTGATTACACTTCAGGCCATTCAATGATTCTTTCCAACGACGGTCTCCACTTTCGACATCTCCGGCGAGACTCTTCCTCTTCCTCAGCCGCCTTTGCCGCGGCTTCACCGGCAGATCTCTCTGCCTCTAGTTCCCTTAGAAAATCGCCGAAAGAAGCCAAAGTTGTTTCTCCCTTGCCCTCCACGTCACCACCGGCGTTTAACTGAAAAAGAATGAGTTTCTCTAACTCGTCTCTTCTTAGAACAATCTTCACTTTTTTATCTTTTCTCTTGTAATCTTTCTTCACTACTTCTTCTTCTTGAATCACTTTCTCAATGGTGTTTCCTCCATTCAAACAGTTTCCCATTTTTATAACTTTTAAAAAGATACAAAAACAAAAGGAAAGTTTCTTTTTTTTGGAAGTAGCCAACACGAAAAAAAAGTTATGAGAAGAGAAAAGAAAACTTGGGAAATGCCCAAGAAAAAAAAACTTTATTCTTCTTGTTTTCCTTTTCTTAGGTGGGATATGGAGTTTATATATAATGATAGATGAATAAGGAAGAGACCTTTGACTCATAGTAAGGACTACGGATGCTGATCTGTTGGATTTCAATTTTTTTTTTTAATATGTATTATTATCGTTATTTTTATTGATTAGAAATTCGACCAACCCAAAGTTTGTTAGTCGGTTATGAAAATGCTAATTTGAGTTACGTTTAGCTGAATAAAAAAATCAAGTTAGACAAAAAAATGATCAGCTCAAAGCTAAACCAAAATGCAAGTTGATTTGGTTTTCATTTTTATTAATAGACAAACTAAACCATATAGAAAAAATGAAATGAAATGATACTAAACATGGTGAACTATATTAGCGAGACAAATCTCACTTACAACAATGGCGGTACTGATTTTACTAACATTTATCTACATTTGCGATGAATTTGCAATAGATTATGAAACTAATTAAAATTATGTTTCAATACATTTGCAAGTTGCTATGTAATTTCTTATCGTTTAAAATTAAAAGATTTTGGATATAACTCTTTAACGAAGAAGAACTTCTCAGTAATACAACAAATTCCTATTAAAAAAAATAATGTAGAAAATATGCTTTTACCATTTCATTCACGTTCATACTTATTTGGCAGTTCATTCACGTTCATACTAAGTAAAACCTAAAAATTCGACTACAATCAATGCGTTTACATTTGGATTATTCTTGCATGCGTCTACACTATAGAAGAAGACGCACTACGGCACTAGGGGATGCCTCTTGCATAGAGCCATAGAGACACAAAAAATAATTGATCACGCATCTCGTCCAATTCTCCGCAAAGCACATATGGTAGATCACAAGTTCACAACCTCATTTTGTTATCCGAGAAGTTGTGTTCAAACGACCTTTAGTCACTTAGTCACTAGCCAAGTGATGAAGGCGAATCGAAGAACATGTTGGGAAATATGTTCCCATGTCTTTGAAGCCGAAAAAATATCTTTGAACTATGAGAGGGGATACCGCCACAATTTCAATCATCTTTTTATGTCTAAATTGCAAGTAACGAATTCAATAATCAAGATAATTTGATGTCACTTTAATTTCCTAAGGAATATATATGTATCGTCTAGGGCTTCGAAGGAAATTGAAATTGTGTAGATATTCGCTTAGTGAGATTTTTTATTTTTTTAGCTGATTATAAATAGAAATTTTCTTAATGGAACTGATCTAGTATATATATGGAGTATTAAGGTGTCAGATCTATGTGAAACTTCATACATTTTTTACATAACAATAGATTGTAAAAGCCATAAGAAGAATGCAAGTTCATGTTTTTCTGGTTAGTTGGTGTATAGGAACCAAACCAAAACCGTGTTAAAACCTGGCAAGTGGCAACCCACATTTATACCAACCACCAACCTTTTCTTGTTTATTTTTTATAATCGTCGTTAGATTTAATAACCGTTAATAATAGCATACTTTAGTTCGAATATAAAACCCATTTGCTTGTAGATACATTCATCTTCGCTTATCTCCGAAATTAATTATTTAATAGGATCCAATTATTCATCGTATATCATTCATAGTATGATCTGTTTCAAACAATGTCAAACCCATTCTTTCTAATGATGTTCTCCGGATTTTATGGCGAACATAATGTTTTGGGTATATATACGTCAAATCTTATCATACAAACCTCAACTAAACTAATACTAGTATTTGACGTATATATACGGAAAACTCTCGTAAATGATTCATACGGTGCACAAATACAGTTGAAACGGTTGTCTTATACTAGGACGATTGTGATGTGATAACATCCACAATTATTGCATTTAATCTTACACTAACAAACATGTGAATACAAAAGAATTAATCATAGTTAATTATTTAAGGAATATTCTACTTATAGACGTAAATGTCATTAATATACGATCTTATCAGATGAACCTATGATTAAGCCCTACGCGTTATATAATTATTGGATTGCATCAAATGCTTATCATCATTCGAAAGGAAACTTCGAGGAAATTACAAAAGGACGAGACAAGTACGTGGCGGTGTCACGGGGCTTGTCGTTACTTCAAGGGTCCACGACCACGAGCTTACAACTTCGATTTATATTCATTTATTTCGTTATTAAGTATTAAGTGAAAATATTCGGTTATTGTTTTCTAACTAGAGCGACCACACACTACCAAAAAAAACTAGAGCGACCACAAGGTAAAAGAAGTCCTCCTACATTGATGTAAGTCTACGACCCTACCCCTCTAAATTTAAGAACCTAGACTAACCCAACAAGAAAGCAATACAATAAAGTAAACTGAACCACCAACAATCTTTCAGGTATAGCGATGTATTTTTTTTTTTTTTTTTTTTTTGTCAACAAGCTCCATTTATTAAATCACACTTGGTTGGTAGAAATATCCCGAAAGCGGAAATTATCTACCAACTCATCGAGATCTACATGGGAAAAGATACGATTACGTGCTCGTGTCGTTTTTGCAAAGGCATCGGCACGTACATTACAAGAGCGCGAGATATAATCTAACTAAAAGGAGGTAAAATTATCTCTAAGTTAAGCAAAATGATCTAGCTCAGACTGGAAAGATGGCCAATCTATTGGATCGTCGTTTATCGTCAATAGGTTTGAGCAATCCGTCTCAAATCGGACTCTAAGTACACGTTTCTGGATAAGGCAATCCATTGCCCAGAGGAGTTCCTCGAACTCTGCATAAAGAGTTGAAAGGCTTCTTCGCCATCCCTGATTGCCGGTGTGTGTTCGACCTAATGAGTCAGTGAGGCACCATCCGAGACCGGTGGTGGTCCCTTGATCTGTCCAAAATGCATCTACTTGGCAGGTCGGGATAAGTGGAAGCTCGGATCGGATGGTATCTTCAATCTCGGTAGTATTTCCTTCCTCCCCTTCGTCTTCTTCTCTAGCCAAGTTCGCGCCTCGCCAACTTTCTTCCTCTAATTGGGCTACTTGGAGCGTAATCGCGGCTGATACATTCTTCCCATTGAAGAACTTGTCATTTCTAGCCTTCCAAATGAACCAAATGATCCACGGGAATGTATCCCTTTGTGGTTTGGGGAGACCCCTTTCTTTTGCCCTCCAAAATAGAAAATCCATATTTTAGTATAGGGATGTACTCGGGAAATAACCCAGAAGGGACGGATAGTCCGATAAGGCCCACACCTGTAAAGCCGGGGGGCACTCAAAAATCATATGGTTAATTGTTTCCTCTGGCGCACCACATCTGGGGAAACTCTTATCGTTTCCCAAGTGACGGTAAGTTAGTCGTTGGCAAGTGGCTATATACCCCGTTAAGGCTTGCCACATAAAGTGTCGAAGTTTTCCGGGGGTTTTAATTTTCCACACTTGGCTAAGCAAACTCGTAATGCTCGGCTCAGAAATCTGTTGGGGTTGTAGGCTTCTTTGGTTTGAGTTGTGTAGTAACTCGTACCCTGATTTAACCGTATATATTCTTGATTTTGTATAACTCCACGCAAAACCGTCTAGTTTGAAAGTTCTAATAGGTTTCAACCCTAGAATTAAGGCGACATCCTCAGGATGGAATAACTCTCAGATTCTTCTGTGATTCCACTCCGGTGAGTTGTGTAGCATAAGGTTTTTAACCAGAAGATGGGGATCTCGCCGGATATGTCTATCAAGGCGTCTTGGTAAACGACCCGGTTTATCTGGAATCCAAGGTTCACTCCAAATCTTGGTATTACATCCCGAGTGTATAGTCTTCTGAAGGCCTAGTCTAAGCAGAGGTATAACGATGTCTAATGATATATCATGGTTTTTACCCAGTTTTATACCATGATATATGTCCGTTTTATAGAGTCTTTTGGTGTTTTGGAGTCTTTTATATTTTACATTGGGTACAAGGATGAATTGGACTCAATTGGTGTTTACTGGAGCATTTTGGAGCTTAACAGAATGAGCAGTCAAAGTGGCAAGTTCGGAGTCAACATTCAGAGACTGTGTCGAGCAACGTAGAAATATGTGTCGCTCGACACCAAAGATTTGCAAATGTCGATCGACATACTTAATCGTGTCGATCGACACGACCATCGGACCAGCCCAGATTCCAAGTTTTAGAAGATTTCCATTTCGCGCCAAAAAGCCCAGATGTTTGCAATTGGGCCCATGACGTTTTTGTAACCTATATATATGTTTTTTCAGCCATTGTTTAGGGTATGCTTTATTTTACTTAGGTATTTTTATACTAGGGATTTATATTTCATGTCTATGTCTGAGTAATTCCCTAGTTAGGTTTTAGGGATTTTTCAATGGTTTAATGAAGAGTTGTAGAGTTTGATTACTTATGGGATTTTGCATTCATATTTATTATTCTTCACCTTGATTGCTTTGAATTCTGATTTAGGCCTGAATTAGATATCCTAGGTTGTTTAATAGATGAGACATCATTATTGAATTTCCTGAATTGAATCATAGGTGAGCAAAGATCTGATTCGCAACGACAGTTGGCTTTGGATCTTTGTGAACAAATCAAACCTGAATTTAAATGCTTGTTTAGATCAATTTGATTTCGCTACGACATTTGGTTGTCTAGGGTTTAAACATAGATAGTATTTGCAACGACAATTGATTTACTTTACAACAGTGTTTCGAGTTCTAGAATTTGCACTTCATCAATCCCAATAGTAATCTTATTCTGCAACTTGGATTTCTTCCTGCGAATTCCCTAAAGCCTAGCGTTTCTCTTTTATTGATTTAAAGCTTTACAATCATCCTGTTTACTTTCCTGCAACTGTTTTATTTACAATCTTATTGCTTAGCATAGTCCAAAAGTTATAAATCTATTGTGCAAAATCTGATTCCCTATGGATTCGATACCCTAAGTACTGCACACGATCTCTTGTTTGAGAGAGTGGTTCAAAGGGAAATTTGACCTTATCAAATTTTGGCGCCGTTGTCGGGGAATCAACGCCATTAGATTTACATTATTAGGATTTTGTCTAAGTACTTTTTATTTTTGTTTTTATTTTACTAACTTTTTCTTTTGTTTTTCGTTTTGTTTTGAGTTTCAGGCGTAAGCAAAGATGGCTCCGAATACGGTTGTGTTCCAGAGAGATGGCGCGTTTTTCGATAGAGAAGGGAATCCCTATAACGAGCTTGGACAGAGGCTCGACGCCAAGGGAAACGTGGTCGCTGAGCCGATCGACGAGCTGGATCAGAGACGCGACGAAGAAATCAAGCGAGTTCGCGAAGAACAGGTCGTATCGAGCGACATGGTCTAGAAATCGCTCGACACCCTGCCCAGAGTCGCACGCTCGCAGATTTCAACCGTCCTGAGCAGTTTTATGCGAATCGAGCTGCGATTCGATATCCAGCCTTCCAGCGGAACGACTTCGAGTTGAAGCCTGCATACTTTTCCCTAGTTTCTCAAGATCCTTTTTGCGGTTTACCACATGAGCATCCGATGGATCACATCGAGAAATTCGAGGACTTGGCATCTAGCATCAAGGCTAATGGAGTCTCTGAAGATTACCTATTTTGCAAGTTGTTCCCATACTCTCTACATGCAGAAGCCAAACGTTGGCTAAGGACACTTCCTCTGGGTTCACTTACAAATTGGGAAGACACGAAGAATGCTTTCTTAAGCAATTTCTTCGATGATTTGAAGTCCGAAGATCTCAGGTACAAGATAACCACCTTCAAACAAGGTGATTGTGAAGCGTTCAAGGCTGCCTGGAATAGGTTCAAGGGCTATCAGAGGGACTGCCCTCACCATGGATTCAACGAGGTTCAGCTGCTCAGCATTTTCTTCAGAGGAATTGCTGTACCACACGCTGTGAGTTTGGATGCTACAAGCCAAGGGGATTTTAATACAAACTCTCCAGAGGCTGCTCTAAGGTTGATAGAGAACTTGGCTAATTGCAACAGCACCAAGAACCTCGACTTTGAAAGGAGCAAGTCTGGACAGAACGTCAATGGTAATCAGCTCGCAGAAGTTACAAAGAAGCTAGATTCGATGCATGATATCCTTGCTGGAAAGAAGACGGTTCAAATCGCTAAGGAAGTTGAGACGTTTGAACTTGAAGATGTGAACTACGTCGCTGGATCTGGATATCAGAGATTCAACAATCAGCAGGGATATGGTTCTTCATTCCAGAAGCTCTTCCAGAGCAACTATCAGAGAGACTACGGATCCTCGTCCTATCAGAAACCTCCACCGCCATCTGCAGAGAGTAAAATGGAGTCTATGATAGAGCGAATGCTGGAAGGATAGCAGAAGTTGACTGTCGACTTAAATGGAAAGCTCGATTCCATCTACATGGAATTAAATGGAAAGATCGAGTCTTTGAACATCCATGTAAAGAAGCTTGATACTCAAGTGCAGCAAACACATAAAACAGTGACGCAGCTCCACTCCAATATGCTCAGTTTAAGGTCTGGAACAGAGAAGAAACAAGCTCGGAGGCGAATCGACCAGTTTACGGATGAGGAAGAAGCTGAGATTTTCGGGAGAGAGTCCTTGTCGATCGACACTGCTATCGTGTCGATCGACACTAAGGGAAAAGACGTGTCGATCGACGATGATTTTTGTGTCGATCGATGGGAGGCAGAATCAAGTGTCGAGCGACACGATACCAGCGTCGCTCAACACAAGACCCAGATTCGACCAGATTCCGCGAAAGCCTCCGTTTGCACCGTCGAACGCGTCTACAAGCCTCCACTTTCGTATCCAAGAGCATCTATGAGTTCTTGTGCATCAGCTAGTAGTCGGAACAGTGAGAAAGGGCCCGGAACAGTCAAGAAGCCAGTCCTGAGAGAGTTAACCAAGATAGAGAATCCATGGCAATTCATCATTCCTTGTTCGATTAATGGACAGGAATTGGAAGGTACTCTTCTAGATACTGGAGCAAACGTAAATGTCATCTCACACGATGTTGTGAAGCAGCTAGGGATCTCAAGCATACAACCTTCAAATGCTTTTGTTGGTCTTGTTAATTCTTCTTCGGTAGCTGTTGTGGGTTTCATTCTTGACTTGAAGATTTGAATAGGAGACTGTCTCGTACCCGCTAATTTTCATATCATCGAGACCACAAAGCCGATGGTCCTTGGAGCCTCTTTCCTCACTTCTATTGGTGCAATCTTGGATTATCCGAATCAGAGAATATCCTTCACCAAGATCAACAAAGAGGTCTTCTACCCAGCTATTCTGATGGATAACTTCTCCTGCTGAACAGTCTTAAAAGGAGAAAAGCTAGATCCTCCAAATCTCCCAACCCCCAAGCCTCCCTTAGAACAATGGTACGCCATTCCTGTTCTTAATTCCGAACCTCTTCCTCTTTAATAGTTGAAAACGCGGTTACGCGTTCATGCAAGCAACGAGTTTCTCGTAGAATGCTAGGTTTTTGTTCTGATGAATGTGCAGGAATTCCTAAGGAGTGCAAAGAAGAGGAGACAGGAGACAGGAGAAGGAAGCGAGCTTCAAAAGCTTTCTCTAAGTTCCGAATCATCATCCCTTCCGAGTTAGAGGAGAAAGGAGAGGAGATCCTTCAGCAAATGATGCAGAATACTATGAAACTTTTCCCTGGGATAGTCTCTGATAAGTCTGGGGGAGCTGGCAAGAAGGGCAAAATGAAGAACAAGGTTGCAACCATCCACCTGGATAAGGGAAGTACTATACTTCCTAAAGATCCGCCATAAGTCCTGAGTCCTGACACAATCAAGCTAATGACTGAAAACAAGCGCTTAGTGGGAGGCAACCCACTTGTGAGTCTACTAATTATGTCTTTTATTTTTGTTTTCTTTTTCAATTTTATTTTTTGGTGTTGTTTTTGGTTTTGATTTTCAGGAACATACATGTTTGAATGCAAAGGAGAATCCACGACAGACCACTGTGTAGAGCGACGCCATAAGCAGTGTCGCTCGACACCAAGCACATTCACGTGTCGATCGATAGAGAACTTAAGTCGCTCGACGCGACCAAATCATCAGTGTCGATCGACAGTAAGGTCGTGTCGCTCGACACGACCCCCAGGTACGAATTCTGACTTGATTTTTCATTCGTTTCATTTCCTATTTATTTATTTCACCAATCTCGGATTTAATAACACTGGGGACAATGTCGTTTAAGTCTGGGGGAGGCAATTGCTAACACTTGTGTTTTCTTTTGAGTTTTTCGTTTAATTTTAAATTTTTTGAGTCAAAACCTCCTTTAGACTTGCTTTGAACAGCACTCAAGGACCATTTCCAATGCAAGTTGGTTGATTTTACTCAGGTGGGTAACTGGAAGTGGATCGGTTTAACGGAGCGAGTTCAGATTTCTCGAGAACGCCAGAAAGGATGTCAAAGACCCCGCCCCTAATGAATATCTAATCTCTTATCAAGGGCGTTGGTAATCGCAAGACTTGATTCAGCTTCCAAACACTTGAAAGCGAGGACGGACCGCTCTTGAAACTTCTTCCTAAATGATGAATACAACTGTCCTAGATCAAAAAGAAAAAGCCTCATGACCCTGTCTCCACAAGAACACTAGTAGTGAGAGCTGATCTAGTGATCATAGAGATGCCAAGGAAATAAAAAAATCTACAGAAAAAAATGCAAGTCCAAAAATCAGAAAAATATTGAAGAAAAAAAAAAAAAAAGATCAGCAAAAGGCATTGCATCTTTATGATATCCTTAATTGGATATAGTTTCAGAGGAAAGAGAGAGGGTCAAAACGCAGGAAAGTGTTAAAGGAAGTGAAAGAATCTAGAAGGTCCAGCGATCGATATTCCCTCGATGAGACCGTACCTAATTAAACTAAAGGGGTTTGCGACTGAAAGTCTGAGATTTTCTAAGGGGTTTGGATTCAATCTGGAGGACTGCTAAGCTTCTAGGGAAACATCGAAGTATCACCGGATTAACTTTGCGAAGGTATGTGGTTCCTAAAGGAGTGATTACACTGTTTTGCTTAGGGACAAGCAAAAGGCTAAGTCTGGGGGAGTTGATATATCATGGTTTTTACCCAGTTTTATACCATGATATATATCCGTTTTATATAGTCTTTTGGTGTTTTGGAGTCTTTTATGTTTTACAATAGGTACAAGGACGAATTGGACTCAATTGGTGATTACTGGAGCATTTTAGAGCTTAATGGAATGAGCAGTCAAAGTGGCAAGTTCGGAGTCAACATTCAGAGACTATGTCGAGCGACGTAGAAATACGTGTCGCTCGACACCGAAGATTTGCAAGTGTCGATCGACATACTTAATCGTGTCGATCAACACGGCCATCAGACCTGCCCAGATTCCAAGTTTTAGAAGATTTCCTTTTCGCGCCAAAAAGCCCAGATGTTTGCAATTGGGCCCATGACATTTTTGTAACCTATATATATATATTAATATGTGTTTTCAGCCATTGTTTAGGCTATGCTTTATTTTACTTAGGTATTTTTATACTAGGGATTTATATTTCATGTCTATGTCTGAGTAATTCCCTAGTTAGGTTTTAGGGATTTTTCAATGGTTTAATGAAGAGTTGTAGAGTTTGATTACTTATGGGATTTTGCATTCATATTTATTATTCTTCACCTTGATTGCTTTGAATTCTGATTTAGGCCTGAATTAGATATCCTAGGTTGTTTAATAGATGAGACATCATTATTGAATTTCCTGAATTGAATCATAGGTGAGCAAAGATCTGATTCACAACGACAGTTGGCTTTGGATCTTTGTGAACAAATCGAACCTGAATTTAAATGCTTGTTTAGATCAATTTGATTTCGCTACGACATTTGGTTGTCTAGGGTTTAAACATAGATAGTATTTGCAACGACAGTTGATTTACTTTACAACAGTGTTTCGAGTTCTAGAATTTGCACTTCATCAATCCCAATAGTAATCTTATTCTGCAACTTGGATTTCTTCCTGCGAATTCCCTAAAGCCTAGCGTTTCTCTTTTATTGATTTAAATCTTTACAATCATCCTGTTTACTTTCCTGCAACTATTTTATTTACAATCTTATTGCTTAGCATAGTCCGAAAGTTATAAATCTATTGTGCAAAATCTGATTCCCTGTGGATTTGATACCCTAAGTATCATCTAAAAACAACATTTCAACGCCTTACTGGAAAGCAAAGAGAACTAATGGATTTCGAACTGATCATATCACGTAGAGACCAGAAGTGATTCAATCAACCCTTTTAGCTATTAATTGAATGATGAATGGTTAAATACAATCATAAATAGTACTATTTTTTATTTCACTATTTTTTTCTATCAGCATCAAATTGATGATATCGAAAACAATACTATTTATTTTACTATTATCTCTTGCATCTTTTACCAATTCTATTAATTTTTACTGTTTTAATTGTTTTGGGTCACTAATAAAACCAATACAAAATATAAGTAATATCTTTTTTTTTTTTTCATCTGAAAGATTTATATATTACGCCATTACCTCAAGGTCCTCAACATTACAAGCATTACAAAGCAAATCTATCCTCCACAAGAAACCATCACACATACGAGAGGCAGCTTGGTACAAAGCCAAATCAAGCACCTAACGAAACCAAACTTATAGTAACCTGAACGAGAACTTAAAGCATCTGAACCCAAGGCATTGAATACCAACTACAAAGATATGAACAGAATCCAATACACTTCGATGTTTCTTCCCCGATATTTGACCCAATATTGTTAAGGGAAAGCTGTCGAAAAGTATCGTTACAAGAAGACTGATTCATCGGAGAACACGAACGCTGATCTGTTGGACGGTTAAAAGCCTTGAACCCATCTTCATTATCTTCCAAGTACTAGTTAAAGGAGGCAAGACGATTGCGAGGACCACAACAACCAGAATCCGCAAGCAAAAAGAGAAGGCCAATAGTAATAAAAGCGGCAGCGACCAAACCACAATCACCATCAGAGCAACTCCCAAAACCCATCATCTTCTGCGGAACATAACAACATCTACACAACACTATACAAGCCTTCTTATACAAGAAGGCGAAGGAAACACTACTACTATGCCAAACGAAGAAGACTAACACCAAGTGGATAAAGTCGGAACCAAACCACGAGAAGTCAAAATCCATGATCCAACAAAAGAAAAACAGACCTCACCAATGAGAGACGACCAACAATCATGAGAGATCCACCGATTCGGCAAGCATAGCCAGATCTAGAGGGAAATCGATCGGAGTACAAGAGCGATTTTCGCGAGTAAAGGTCAAGCGCACCACCAGTCTATAGATGAGCAACAACCTTCATCCCGAACCACCACCACAGTCCCAAACCACACCCTAACCACCACCATAGCCACACCGCCAAAAGAACCCCACAAACCATCAGAAGAAAAACAACTCTTCAAGACTGCACATCCCAACCGAAGCTAAAACGAAAACAAAAGGACCGGCACCAGTGCTAATAGAGCCACCGGCACCGATCCAAGCTCAGATCTAAAAAAGAAAAAAGTTTGAAAAAATCGCCTAAAATCGCCGAAAGGGGAGGCGGCTAGGTTGATAAATGCTCCTTTCAAATATAAGTAATATCATGTGAAGTGATTGATAATTTAACTTGAAAAACGGAGAGGACTTTCGAGAAAAACAAAATTTAAGTCACATTTTTTCCGTTTAGACTTTAGTGGTTTAAAAGTTCTAAAAACTCTCCGAAAAAATCTCACAATACTTTTTCCTAAAGTCAATAAAATGTGTCATTAATTCTTTGTTTTAGTGACCGTCATTATTTTACATTCAATTTTTTTTGACAATTATGAAAACATGTCAAAGGGATGGATTATAGAGCTCAATGTCAAATGCATTGGAAGATGTGGCTTGGTGGGAACAAAATGCTGATGAGCCAGCAAAGAAAGTCCCTGTGAGACCTTTGAATAGAACATAACAAAGGACATGGCAACATCTCTCACGAGGTTGGCTCAAATGTACTGTGGATGGTGCTTGGAATGAGAAAAGAACTAAAAGTGGCATGGGAAGGATGCTAAGAGATGGGAAAAGAATAGTCAGGATTGATACTATGGCAGTGCGGAGGAGGACAAGGTCGATCATAGTCGAATCATATGTTATACGGATGGCAGTCACGGATGAAGCAAGAAATATACATTGCCAACCCCTAGTTTAAGACATAGGCATCATCTTATCGCATAGCAGAGGATTCCATGTAAGATTTCATTCAAGAGATGATAATAGTGTGGCTGATAGGATTGTTGAGATATCTCTTTCCTTTGTGAATAATGACCCCAAGCTCTATACCATTGTGACATACTGAGTGTTAAGTTTGGTAATAAGCTTACTTCCATTCAGAATGATTGTGTTTCTTCATAGGTTTGTGTCTGGCTTGTATGTTGGGTTTACTCCCAAATGGATTCTCTTTTGTTGTTGTAATTTCTCATATAAATTCCCATGGAAATAAGATGAAAGAAATAGTAGTTACTACTTACTAGTTATGTAAAACTTAGTAGCTTATACATAATACTCAACTCCATACACTAAAGAAAGTACAAAGTTGTGTTTGCATAACTTAAAAACTAAAGATAGACAAGAGCAGAGGAACCTCCTCACTCCTCATTTTTCAAACCAACATATCCTAAAAGGAAAGAAACATAAGATGTGTAAAGAACGATGATTTAGTACCTTAACCTCTCTCTCTCTCTCTCTCTACTCACTCCGTTCTTTTGCGTTTGTTTTTCAGATTTGAAAACATCTGCTCGATATCTGCAGCGGTTATCACCTTTGACGGTCCAGCAGATCCCTACAAAAGCAAAAAGAGATCAAACCTATTAAGATGCACATCAGACTCAGAGATGGTTATTGAGAAATCAAATGCTTTCAGTATATATACCAGAAGACCAGATAATTCGTCTTTGAAGTCTCTGATACCGTGAAGGATCTCAACTTTAGCTACGTGGTCGAGATTATTCAGAAGATCAAGTGCTTCACCTTCTTGTTTCTCCAGTTTCTCTGATCTCTTCTCCTTTGCCTTCTTCTCGTATTCAACAATCGTGTCCTCTGCATCGAGTAAATAGCTTACCTTTCCCTCGCTGTACATCTCAACGCACTTTTTGCATTTGCATAGGATCTTCCTCCAGTTTTTGTTCATAAACAGCGGTTTCTTCTCAAACTCAGTACACGGGTTAAGATCCGTCTCAATAGCACAACCATTCGCAGGAACAACCGAGTCATGAATCTTTCCAGAACTTTCTCCTTCAACAGATTTTTCGGCTTCTGTACTATTCTCAATCTGGCCAGCTTCAGAATTGTTTAAACAAGCATTCGCAGCAACCCACAATTTCTCGGGATAAAGTGTAATAAACGAACAGACCGGGGAGCAGTTTTGACAAATGAAATCTTCGTAGATGGGCTCTCCTTCCTCATCCGTTGGAATCTGTTAACATCACAAAAGAAATTGAAGACCACAAGAGACATCATCAAGAAAATAAACCAGAATAAGGGTAAGCTAAGGATACTAACGGTGTCAGAAGGTTTGAGACCGAGATGCGCCTCGTGAAACCAATCCTCACAGATACAACACTGTATCATCTCCACTTGTTCTTCCACATTAGGGTCAGGGTAAGGTTGGTCACAAGTGCAGTACAAGCCTCTGAAGTTATGGTTGTAAGAATTCTCAGAGTTCTCTATATCTTTGCCCGGGAGAAGCTTACACGCTAAAGTTCCAAACTTTGAGTTCCCACAGTCACATCTGAAATTCCTCTTAGTCCATAGCTCCAAAAGCTATGAGGAAAAACCAATTCACACATCGAAATCAGATTTTTCTCATAAAGATAAGACATAGTCTTAAGCTATATCTATACATACCTCATGGCCATCATGACAAGATAAGCAACAAGCAGTGCAAATTCCAGCATTACCCTCTGGATTACATGTAATGCATGAGAAAATTGCTTGTCTTTTCATGTAACCCTTTGCGTAAGTACACTCATCTCCTTCATCTCCACCCAACACCAAATCCGCTTCCTTTGAACCAAAAAAACCAAATTCATAGACTAATGAATTAATACAAACAGATAAGCCAAAAGCTCGAGACTTTTAACATGAACATCCGAAAAAAACCCTCCAAATTAGGAATTGCAATTTCCGTTTTTTTATGAATCGATAAGTGAAATTGAGCAAAGGAATCAACTTTGGTGAGAATCAGGTACATATTAGCTTTGAGAAATTGATGAAATGGAGAAAAGGAATCATTACCAGCTCTTCCGCATCCATGCTTTCGATGTATTCTTCGATCGATACAGTTCCTTCAGCATCATCCTCGAAATTACCACCCGATGCCATTTTCGCAATAACCCACCTGAAATCACCGAAAAGGAAGCTAATTGAAAGACAAAACGAGAGATTTTTTCCTGGAAATTAGAAACCCTAGATTCTTCGCAGAACAGTGGAATTGGGGAAAATTAGCGAGGGTTTGGGAAAGAGGAGGATCTTTAAATTAAATGCAAAGGTTATATAATTCAGGGACTTTATGGACATTTTCCCGCCAATAATCCCTAATTCTATGAAAACTCTTTTTTTTTCCCCTCCATTCAATATCACTAGATTTTTGACTTGAGGCAAATGCGGATTATAATGTAATTTGATAATAGTACATTATTACATAATAGATTAGAAACAACAAAGATCAAATAATATATATCCCATATAAATACATATATTTTATCTTCCAAAATTTAATTTGCATGACACTTAGATTAAATGTAAGCGTCTTTTATGTAAATCGAATATATTTGAGATGGTAGATTTTCTCAAACGCGGGTTGATGATGATTTTTTTAAAATTCAAGTAGTTTTACGGTTTGATTTGTAAAGTTGTACATATATAACAAAAGCGCAACTTTAGTTAGAATATCTATTTTGCCATTCCACGGTAGTCAACATCATCATACTCATTCCCGAGAAGAACAACGGAGACTCTCCAAGCCGCACTCCAAACACCATTTGTCATCGCAAGGACGTGAACATGAAGCTTTTGGGAAGCACCACTAGCCAAACCATGATTGCCCGAGTTGTCGGTCACAACACACACAAACAAGTCTCTCTCGAATACGTTGCTTGTGACGACACCGTAGCGAACAACACAAGCGGGAAGAGGAAACCCAATGGCAAGAGCTGAGAGGTCATACCTCGTCATGCGGCGAGAGTTGTAGACAAAAATCCGATGTTGGTGTCGAGCCACCACGCTCACAGAATCTAAAGTCACAATCCAGCCCAAGTCTGAATCGAGAAGTCGGGCTCCATCGAAAGCTTGGTCGACGCAAACGTAGTGTCTCTGTCTCATTGGATAGTAAAGAGTCGCCCTAGGAAAGTCTCTTTCATGGTACATGAGCCACGACTCATCCTCGTAATCGAATGATTGACTGATTGTATAAGTAAGAGAAAGCTAGCTAAGGAAAAAAAAAGAGATCTAAATGATTTTTGATTTCAAAAGATTGCACATATTTTGACCCCAAAAAACGAGATCTAGGTAAGCAAATATTTTTTTATTCCATAAGGAAAAAAACCTAGATCTACAAGGAAAAAAGTACATACATTTTGCCAATCATATACTTAGCATATATACTTAGCATATTTCTCTATGTATTTCCCCTCTAATTCTATCGATGTATATATGTTCTAACATATCCTTAAGGAAAGCTTTGATTGATTTCATAAGTAAACAAAGCTAGGTAAAGAAAATACTAGCTATACAAGGAAAAGAGGAAACATGCATGAGGGAATTACAAATATGCCACATTTGAAAATATTTTTTTCAAAAATGTCACCCTTGAAAATTTATTGCAAACATGCCATTTATATATATATATATATAAATTATTAATTTACTCTCTCTTCCACAAAAGAATCAAAACTTAAACCCTAAATCCTACCCCAAAAGCTATATACCCTAAATATAAAATAGTTAACCAAACCCAAATTTTTTTAAAAATGACATTCTTGTAAAGATTTTTAAACGATGGGATATGTGTAAAGTGACATGACAAAAATGACATATCATGAAAATTCTCAACATACATTTTGCAAATCTTCATTTTTCACCAAACAACAATACGAGAGGATGACATGTGTCACTTAATTTTTTGACATTTTTTAAATTATTTATCAAAAAAAAACATTAAATGTCTTATTGTGTAGTTTTAATGGTTTTTAAAAAATATATTTTATTTACAAAATTCGACAATATAATATACCAAAAACATTTAAGAACCGTATACTTATCATATTTTGTTAAAAGAACCGTAGTAAAGACAATCAAACTAGGGATTTGTGTAGAATAATATATCTTCTACATAATATAATTTTACAAACGATCTTTTATTTTATTTTATAATATTATATATGTATAACAATTTACTATCAATCCCTAGCAAATGAATGCCATAGTTTTACAGTCCAGATTACGTATTGGGCTTTATATGAGACGACGTATCTAAGCCCATTAAGTATTTGAACACAAAAGTTTGACTATTGACAAATTATGGTCAGAGAGTAGCAACCAATCGCAGTCGTAGTAGACTAGTAGGCGTCTTCTTACCTCTCCGATCCGTAAATCCGTGTGGTCCCATTTTTCGCTCGATTAACAAATAGAAAAAGCAGAGAGTTCTAGAGAGAGAAAGAAATTTGTGGTTCTAGAGAGAGAGAGAGAGAGAGAGAGAGAGATCGATCATGACGCAGCCGAAGAAATTCATCTTCCAAGTCGAAGAAGGTAAAGAAGGTACCGAGGGTAGACCTTCAGTTGGACCAGTGTATCGCAGTATCTTCGCTAAAGACGGATTCCCTGAACCGATCCAAGGAATGGATAGTTGTTGGGATGTTTTCCAGTGAGATTCTGATCGATCGGAGTTTGTTTTTTGCATGACTCTATTTTCCGATTCGTGCTTAAATTTTTGATTCGCGATCTGAATTTTTTTGAATGTTGACTGATCGTGGAAATTTCTCTGACTTGGGAGTTTTTTTTGTTTTTGAAATCTCAAATTCGTATGAACAATAAGATCTATCATAGTATCGTACTTGTACTCATTGAGATCATGCACAAGAGCTCTAATCGATAGGGATATAATTTTTTGGTTCATGATTTTGCCTTATTTTTCTGAGTATTTTGTAGTACATGTGTGTATTTGGTTGATATCTTCAGTTTTTGTACTGTGCTATTTGTTTTGCAGCATGTCTGTGGAGAAGTATCCAAACAATCCAATGCTGGGACGCCGTGAGATAGTCGACGGAAAGGTGTTGTTATTGTTTCTTGGTGTTTTTGATTTTTGTGATTTCGTGTCGAGTTTATGCAATTTTGGATTCCTTCTTCTCAGGCGGGTAAATATGTGTGGCAAACATACAAAGAAGTTTACGACATTGTCATAAAACTCGGAAATTCTCTTCGTAGCTGCGGTGTTAAGGAGGTTAAGATCTATCTTTTTCCTTTTCTGAAATAGACTGTATCTTCGGTCACATTGTTGGTTTACTGTATCTTGTGTTTGCTTACTTGTGGGAGTTTAGAAAGCAAAATGTGGTATCTATGGTGCTAATTCTCCTGAGTGGATCATAAGCATGGAGGTAATCTTGCTGTGTAATCATGATAATATTATCGTTTGCGGTTTTGTTAGAGGACTGACGGTGCACTTTTGATGTAGGCGTGTAATGCATTCGGACTCTACTGTGTGCCGTTATATGATACACTAGGTATGCCTTTTCAGGATTTTCCAATATATACTAGCATGATAAATGCACCAATCAATATCGAGTGGCTGACACAAATATTTTTTTATATCGTGTTAATTGTATAGGTGCTGGTGCTATTGAATTCATCATTTCCCATTCAGAGGTTTCAATTGTCTTTGTGGAGGAGAAGAAGATCGCTGAGGTACAGTGGGAGTTCTGTATATCTTTAATGTTAAATATGTATATATCAAATTCATGTATTGATGACAGTTAAGAAATTTTACCATTTGTGGAACTTTTTCTCATCACTTCCTTTTCCTTTTGATTATCAGCTATTTAAGACATGCCCAAACGCAGTAGAGTACATGAAGAGTGAGTTACTTTTATCTGTGTTCGGTCCTTTTGGCCTTTTAACATATGATGCTAATGATCAACTGGGGCTGATTATAATTACAGCTGTTGTGAGCTTTGGCGGTGTCACATCTGAACAAAAAGAACAAGCTGAAAACTTTGGGTTGGTTATATATGCTTGGGATGAATTTTTGAAGCTGGTATGATACTGTCATTTGCGTTTCCTGAAATTTATTGATTCTGTGATAACTATGCTTACCGTGTTTTTACTTTCCATCGTGATTATTTCTGCCAGGGCGAAGGAAAGCAATATGAACTCCCTATCAAAGAAAAAAGTGACATTTGCACAATCATGTACACTAGTGGAACCACTGGTGATCCAAAGGGAGTGATGATTTCTAACGAAAGCATTGTTACTCTTATCGCTGGTGTGATCCGTCTACTGAAAAGTGCTAACGAAGGCGTGAGTTTCCTTCTTGTTTTCACGCATTTGTCATTATTCAGAAGAAGCTGCATTCTTTTAGTTTCGCTTGTACTTGGCTCTGGTCTTAATCGATTTTCTTTTTGGCTTTGCAAATCAATAGTTGTCTGTGAAAGATGTGTATCTTTCTTATCTTCCTCTTGCACACATCTTTGACCGAGTTATCGAGGAGTGTTTTATTCAACACGGTGCTGCAATTGGCTTCTGGCGTGGGGTCAGTACTCAGTACAGCTCAAAGCTTATTATTTGAACAAGTTTTGAATTTGGTACCTTAACTTTCTCCGGGGTGTCTTCTCAGGATATCAAAACGTTGATAGAAGATCTTGGTGAGCTTAAACCAACAATTTTCTGTGCTGTACCTCGTGTCCTAGATAGAGTTTACGGAGGTAAGATTTTCGCAAAATCACGCCCAAAGTATTTTCAATTCCCCACTTTATTGAATTTCTATCGTGTATCATCTATTTATCCCAACTTATCCGTGTTTCATTAAGTTGACCTATTATAATTCCAACAGGTCTTCAGCAAAAGCTTTCTGCTGGTGGAGCCTTGAAAAAGTTTATGTTTGATTCAGCATTTTCCTAGTAAGTCAGCGTTCACTTATATTCTCTGTTACATTAATATTTAAGGTATTAGATCTAACACTCAAACCTCCGCAGTAAATTTGGACACATGAAGAAAGGACAGAGTCATGTGGAGGCCTCTCCAATTTGTGACAAATTTGTGTTCAGCAAGGTAGCAAAGTTCTTCATAATAATAGCTCACTTCAAAATATCTGAAGAGCCATATCACTCTTCGCTATGATACTTCATAGCAAGTAATTTTCTTTCTTTCTCACTCAGGTTAAACAAGGGCTCGGAGGCAATGTGAGGATTATTCTATCTGGAGCTGCTCCTCTCGCTACTCACGTAGAGTCATTTCTAAGAGTTGTGGCTTGCTGTCATGTTCTACAAGGATACGGTACCCATTCACAATATTGAATTCTTTAGATCCAAATTAACGAGCCATTTTCCATAAAGTCACTATCTCACATTGTTTGCAATCAAAGTCTTAAGTCTGTACTAGAGTAGTATTGTATGTTGATCCCACACCAACAGAGAATGTGATTTACTTGACTGTTTCTTATCCTATGATTGTACATTGTGTAGGTCTAACCGAAAGCTGTGCTGGAACTTTTGTCTCGCTGCCAGACGAATTGGACATGGTCGGCACAGTTGGTCCACCCGTGCCAAACGTTGATATACGTCTTGAATCTGTCCCTGAAATGGAATATGATGCTCTTGCAAGTACTCCGCGTGGTGAAATCTGCATTCGGGGAAAGACCCTTTTCTCCGGATACTACAAACGTGAAGACCTCACAAAAGAGGTTCTCATTGATGGATGGCTTCACACCGGTATTTATTTCTCTGAACCTCTCATTTGATACGAAAAATATAAAAAACTACTGTTGAATGGTTCTCGGTTTTTTCTGACACTCTGCTTCTCGCCATTATGTCAGGTGATGTTGGTGAGTGGCAACCAAATGGAAGCATGAAGATTATCGACAGGAAGAAGAATATCTTTAAACTCTCACAAGGAGAGTATGTTGCGGTCGAAAACTTAGAAAACATTTACGGTGAAGTACAAGCTGTTGATTCCGTAAGTCTTGCTACCGATACACTGTCGCATAATCTTTTGATAGTATTGTCATCTACTAATAATCACAACCTTCCTCGTCTTTCCATCAACTTCATTAGGTGTGGGTGTACGGGAACAGCTTTGAGTCCTTCCTAGTCGCAATCGCCAATCCAAACCAGCATATCCTTGAACGCTGGGCAGCAGAAAACAATGTGAGCGGTGACTACAGCGCTCTCTGTCAAAACCCAAAGGCAAAGGAATTCATACTCGGAGAACTCGTTAAAATGGCCAAAGAGAAAAAGGTTTTTTCAATCTCTTTTATTTCATGTATGAATCCATGATTCTTTGTGTCTATTCATTTCAACTAATCTTAGTTGTGTTGAATTTTCCAGATGAAGGGATTTGAGATCGTCAAGGCGATTCATCTAGACCCGGTACCGTTTGACATGGAACGCGATGTCCTTACCCCAACCTACAAAAAGAAAAGGCCTCAGTTGTTGAAATACTACCAGGTAACACAAAAACTCAATTCTGCGTAAAAATCTAGTATGGGATTAAGCACTATTAACACAAGTCTCGTCCTTATTTGACAGACCGTGATCGATGAAATGTACAAGGCCGTAAATGAAAAGTTTGCTAACAGAGGTTAGATAGATTCCTCATGATGGTAGTATCATCACTCTCGGTCTGTTGCTTTGCTTTTTCTTTGGGTCTCCGAAGACTTTGTTAATATGACTCTTTCTATCATCTGTATAAAATATTTGATATTTCATAGCATCAGATCAGAGCTGCTATACTTGCCTTTTCTTTCTCCTCTTAGTGAGATCTACTTTGTTTTGTTTTTTTCACCTTATGAAATCTACTTTTGTTGAATACTTAAACAGTTAAATGTTAATGCTTCTCTATTGGGTCGGAGCAGCAAAAAATCCGATAAAACAGCAAAAAATTAATTATTATTTGCGATCTCCGCTAAAATCCAAAACTACTAATGCAATCGTTGTAAGTAGAGAGAAAGAGAGAATGAATGTATGAAGAGAGAAAAAAAGGTTAAGATAAGGAGTAAAAAAGATCTTTAGGTTAAAAGAAAGAAGAAATGTGATAGATTTTGAAGGAGATTTAGAATGTGGTATATTCCGAACATTGAGTTAGAGAAAGTGATAATTTTGATAATTTTCTCTTTATTTTAACTATTTATTGATTTTTTAATTATCAGTTATATGTTGGTTGCTAGCCTAATATCCAAAAATTACGCAAGATTTAATTCTATATTCTTCCAGACTCTTTTTTTTATGTCAACATGCTCTTTCAGTCTTTTGCATGGCATCAATTTATTTATGCAAACTGAGATCGATGAATCCAAATCTCCAGTGGATGCACTCGTAGAAAAGCATTTAGTGCCAGATCGGTCTAAAAGACATCAATTGGATTAGTTTACTAATTTGCGAGATTAGTTTAATTGAGATCGTGCCTAGTGGGATAAAAGAGACATCAATTCCTATTTTATCATATACTCCAATACAGTCCATGCCACATATTCCATAATGCCGAGTCATGAGTTTTGCCTAGTGGGACAAAAGAGACATCAATGTGTCTTTGATTGTTTCAGACAAATTATTTGAAGGAAACATTTTAAGAGTTAATGTTTTTAGATTTTCCCACTATTGATTCACCAGGCTTACATTGAGTTAAGCAAGCATCTTACATACAACATTAATGTGTTTGTACATTCCGACACGATTCGATTCACAATGAAAAAAAATTGGGGTCCAAACTTTTGTAGATAAAAACACAAAGTAGGTGAAAACATGAGCGATCAAGAAGGTGAAAGAATGATATTATTAATCTAAATTCTCGTTTTGGACTATAAAGGAGAAAGAAGAAGAACAACTAATGATTAATAAGAAATAAAACTCTTCTTCCTCGTGAAGTGAATGGTCTAGAAATAGTTGTCCTTCTCTTGCTACCCTCCTCTTTATAATCTTCATTCTCCATATAAGCGACGATTATAAAGATTGCTGCAAAGGAAATATTATATGCGCATTTTAGATTTCTTTCGGATTTGGGCAGGCTATTTGGTTAAGTCGACATGACCTCCACGACCGAACATCATTTGACCAACCATACTACATTAAGTTATCATCCAAACAAAAAAAGGGAGTCAATGTGAGTTAATTTACCTTGAGTTTGGCTTGAAGGGATTGAATCATGAGTGAAAGGCTCGAATTGTAGTATGTTTCCAAAGCATAATCAATTATATATATTGTCATCCCACACCTTCATTAATAAAAGTTGAATCATTAGAAAGATTATAGATAGTAAAATTTTGTAAATCTTGTAATTTCCAAAGCTTGGATTAACATGATCGGAAACGGAACACTTACGCGGTGAAAATTAGTTTCTTGCCTGTACGAATTGACTTTTACTCTGTTACCACTCAAATCTCCACAAAAAAAAAATTCATCATGCAAGGGCTGTGAAAACAAAAAAATCCAAATCCAAAATATGAACATTAGCCATGTTCAGTGTTATTACTCTATACACCAATCGCATATGCAATGTAAATAGCGTAGCCTTAATTGCATATAATCTCAGAACTTGCGAAAGAGACTAACTTGATGGATATCTCCCATGTAATGTGATAAGAACTTGAGAGCTGTAAACTAAGATCGAACTTGACAAACTCTCTTTCTTCTATTGATCTTTGGCAATCTGCCTTATATACACATGTAGGAGATAACCACAAACTAGTTATTCATCCTTATCAAATCTATGTCAAATATCTCTTTACAAATCCAAGTCTATCACATTAAGATGTAATGTTATCATACCAATATAAACCGGGTGGTTCTAGAACCATCTAGAACCTTAATACACCCCCTCAAGTTGGAGTGTGTAAGTTGCAAACGTCCAACTTGTGTAGCAAATAATCGAAACTAGACCTCCCAGGTGCTTTAGTAAGTACATCCGCCAACTGCTCCGTCGTTCGAACATGCTTAGTGACTAGAAGCTTATCTCGAACAGCATCACGTACACTGTGACAGTCTTTCTCAACATGCTTTGTGCGCTCATGAAAGATTGGGTTTTTAGCAATATGAATTGCCGATTGACTGTCACAAAACAACTCCATTGGACCATTTAATGAAATGTTGAAATCCGCAAGCAAGCCTTGAAACCATCTCAGCTCCTTTAAAGTATCCGCCATTGCTCTATACTCTGCCTCTGCCGACAAATGAGACACAATATCCTGCTTCTTAGTCTTCCAAGAGACAGGTGAACCTCCTAACAATACCACATATGCAGACAATGATCTTCGAGATAAAGGACATGCCGCATAGTCGACATCACAGTAAGCTTGAACTTGAAGATTAGTATCAGCTCTCAAAAGAATTCCTTGGCCTGGACAACCCTTCAAGTACCGAATCACACGAACCACTGCATCCCAATGTGCTTCCCTAGGCTGATGCATAACTTGAGAAAGCACATGGACTGCATAACATAACTCTGGACGAGTGATTGTCAAATACACAAGTCTTCCAACTAATCTTCGAAACCGACCCGGATCATGAAATAACGGTCCTTTATCTGACAATAAGGTATGATTCTGCTCCATTGGTATTGTTAATGGTTTACATCCAAGAAGTCCAGCTTCTGATATAATGTCTAACGCATACTTCCTCTGTGAGAGAAAGAAACCTAAAGAACTCCTCGCAACTTCTATGCTTAAGAAATATTTGAGTTTTCCTAGATCCTTCATACGGAAACAGTTACTCAAATATTCCTTAAAACGTTTCATCATCTCCAAATCATTGCAGCTAATGATTAAATCATCCACATACACTAGGACCCGCAAACTGACCTCGCCTTTGATATAGGTAAAAAGCGAGTAATCTGCGTATGATTGCTTAAAACCAAACTTGAGGAGAGCTTGAGAAAGCTTACCAAACCAACATCGTGGAGCTTGCTTTAAGCCGTACAAAGACTTCTTGAGTCTACACACCTTAGTAGGATCATCACACTTAAACCCTTGAGGTACCTTCATGTACACTTCTTCCTCTAAATCGCCATGGAGGAATGCATTTTGTACGTCCATCTGATGCACTTCCCATCCTTTTGCAGCTGCGATTTTGAGAAGAGTACGAATTGTATTGGGTTTGGCCACCGGGGCAAACGTTTCATCATAGTCATCACCCTCGACTTGATGATTGCCACACACGACAAGTCTTGCCTTGTGTCGTTCTATCGTGCCATCAGCATTATATTTCAAACGAAAGACCCATTTATTTGCCAAAGCTGTCTTACCAATAGGCAAATCTGCAAGCTCCCATGTACCACTAATCTCATGAGATTCCATTTCCTGTGATATTGCAGCTGTCCATTTGTCATCTTTGACAGCTTCGCGGTAGGTTTTGGGCTCTACACCTGCTGTTACTGCAGCTAAAAATGCTCTATGATTGGGAGAAAAACCTTCGTCAGATACATAATACTCAATACGATAATGTGAATTACCTTGAACCGTGTCAGAGGACAATGGATCGGAGTCGGGAAGAACAAGAGACGGGTGTTTATCTTTATTGAAACTTGCATTATATGCAACAAAATCTTTTAACTTGACGGATTTGATTTTTTCACGATGTCCTCTACCAAGTTGTTCAACACTTTCAACATTTGCGGACTCGTTACGCACTGGTTCGACCACTTGTTCCATTGAGTTTTCAGTTTCCATCGTGGTTGTTGGTGCATCACAGGCGGGAACAGATGCACAAACTGCAGGCTGCTCGGTTTCAGTCTCGGGAATAGTGGAAGCACACGGGTGCTCTGTTTCGGCTCTGTTTTGGCCAGACTCATCAGACTCAGTCTCCTTACTCTGTGTCGTCTCGGCTGAAACAGAGTGCTCAAGTGGCGGTACAAGATCAGTAGCAATCGGAGCAGAGGCAGAAGGTAAGATGACCGGTGTGATCTCGTTCAATAGCTGAGCTTGACTTTGATCACAATAAGGAAAGGAAGTTTCATTGAAGACAACATCTCTAGACACAAAAAAACTCATCCTTCTCCAAATCATAAACCTTCCAACCTTTCTTTCCATATGGATACCCAACAAAAATGCATTTTCTACTTCCATCTTGAAACTTATCCTTAGTCCGAGACAAATAATGAGCAAAACATAGACATCCAAATGTCTTGATCGAATCATAATTTGACCTTTCTCCATGAAGATGTTCATATTGTGTGCCTCCTTTCAACAAACTAGAAGGCGTTCTATTGATCAAGTGTGCCGCCGCCAATACACTTTCTCCCCAAAACGAAGTTGGTAAATTAGCTTGAAAGAGTAATGATCGCGCGACGTTGAGGATGTGTCTATGTTTTCTCTCCACGCGACCATTTTGCTGTGGCGTATAATCACATGAAGTTTGATGTAGCATTCCATTCTCTTTGAAGTAGTTCGACAAGCTCAAAAACTCCAAGCCATTATCACTACGAACTATTTTGACTTGTTTACCGAACTGTCGAGAAGCCATAGCACAGAAAATAGGAATAATCGTCTTAACTTCACTTTTTGCAAGAAGGAGATAGACCCAAACGACACGAAAATGGTCATCGACTATGGTTTGAAAATATTTAGCGCCACAAGAGGATGGAGTACGGTAAGGTCCCCAGATGTCACAATGAATTAAACCAAAAGATTCTAAAGCTTTATTTGAACTTTCAAAAAACACCTCACGAGTTTGCTTAGACTTAAAACAAATATCACATCAGCTGAACTTCTCGGATTGATTTTTAACACCAGAAACAAATGGTAAAGAATTCAAAACACTAAATGATGGATGCCCTAATCGCTTATGCCACAAAACCAGATCAGATACTGCTTTAGCCTTGTGTCCTCGAGCAACTTTCACATCCCGATAAAGATAAACACCGTCCCGTTCTTCACCTGCTCCAATCAGGGTCCTCGTAAAACGGTCCTGCAAAACACAAAGCGTATCAGTAAAAATTGCGAAGCATCCGGTTTGCTTGAGTAATTTAGCAACAGACAAGAGTGTGCAATTTAAATTAGGCACAAATAAGACACTCTCAAGGATCATGTGTGGCGATAGGTGTAAGCAACCAGCTTGAGTTGCAAGGACATGACTCCCATCAGCAAACATCACGGGACAAGAGACAATAGACTGTAATTTGGTAAGAATCTTCACATCTCCGGTCATATGATGTGAAGCTCCAGTATCGAGTATAACTTCTCCAGTTTGAATCTTACCGTTCAAGCGATCAGGGATTGGAGTTGACTTTTGTTGTTCGAGAAGTTGAGTTAAAGAAGCCCATTGTTCAGCAGTAAAGTTTGGTAGTGGAGAGGTGTTGGTGTAGGCTGTGTTTGATCGGACCTGACCACGACCAAAACCTCCTCTTCCTCTTCCTTGTTGTGTTCATCTGCCCCGTGAATTTGATGTTCCACGGCCTCCTTGATTTAAATTCTTCTCAGTGAACCACTATGGAAAACCAACTATCTGCCAACATTCTTTCTTCTCGTGACCAATACGACCGCAATGATCACAGGTAGTAAGAGGACGAGATCGCGCAACTGCTGCGATGAGATTGCCCATTGTCGGAGAATCACTCCGATTCTCTGTCTTCACCATAAAACCAATGGCGTCTGATTTTGCTTCAACTTTGGAGGAGTCAAGTCGTCTTTCTTCTCGAATCACTCTTTGATACACGGTGTTGAGATCAGGTAAAGCCTCCATTCCGATAATGTTTGTGCAAACATTACCAAACCGTGCTTCATCCAATCCCATAAGGAATTGATGAACCATCTCCTCTTCGTGCTCCTTGACGATAGTTGCTAGAGCTGAACACGAACACTTGGGAAGGGGTTTGTAGCTGAGTAATTCCTCCCACTTGACTGACAATCTCCCGAAGTAATCCATGACAGTAGATCCATTTTGGCGACAAGCCGCAAGCTCTGCTTTGAGCTGATACACACGTACTGCATTCCCAATCGAAAACCTCCTCTTTAGATCACTCCACAACTTGTGAGCATCTGTTGTAAACGTTACAGTGGATCGAATTCTAGGTGAAATCGATGCCCTAATCCAGCCAATTAACATTGAATTGACCGTGTTCCATGACTCGAGCTCGACTGCGTTGTCCGTGGGCATCTTGAGGGTTCCATCAATGAATCCCGATTTTCTTTTAGCCCTAAGTGCATTCTGAAGCTCCACTGCCCACTCGGCATAGTTTTCTCCTGTCAATTGGACTGAAGAAATCGTTGTCCCTGGATTGTCTGATGGACTCAGATCATAGGGAGATGGTGACGGTTTTGAAGACTCTGTTGGCGTGGTGATTGCACCTGCAAGACCAGCCATTGCTTTGAATTATCTAGAAATTTTAACCTGGCTCTGATACCATGTAAACTAAGATCGAACTTGATAAACTCTCTTTCTTCTATTGATCTTTGGCAATCTGCCTTATATACACATGTAGGAGATAACCACAAACTAGTTATTCATCCTTATCAAATCTATGTCAAATATCTCTTTACAAATCCAAGTCTATCACATTAAGATGTAATGTTATCATACCAATATAAACCGGGTGGTTCTAGAACCATCTAGAACCTTAATAAGAGTCTATGTCAAATTATGTGCAAATTATGTTCAAATGTCAAACCGAAATTGTATTTTTCTCTACGATTCTTCACTCGCAAGTGTTCTTTTGATCTTCAGAAGATGGCTGACCAGATAAGTGATGTTCTCACTTACTAATGGTTAAAACTAGATATATTCTTTTAAACTTGACTAACCTTTTCGAGATCCTTTATTTTACTGTCGTTAGTTGCATTGTCTGTTTGAGTATCCTGAAGATACAAACATGAATTCCATTTAACTTCGTAGACATATAATCTTTTAGATAAAGAGTCCCAATATGGACCCATGTATAAAACCCTGGTCCATTACCTTTTCTCGTAGACTGTTCTGGTCTGACATGTATGTTTCTTCCTCTTTTCGTGTTGCATCAGACACTAAAGCATATACATTCTCCTTCTCAGTGTAGCCGCAGCATGCATAATATTAAGTTAGTCCTTAGTCAACATAAAATCTAAATCTAGTTTATACGGGATACGAATAATTATATGAGATTAGTTTATGAGATTAATACGAATAATTGATCTTTACAGAAAAAAAACATCGCACAAACAAGGGTAGCCATAGTCGATAACGGAACCGGTGACATTTTTAAAATCCAACCATGGTAACTAATACCTAATGCAGTCTCTATATTGAAAGGCTGCATCTTCTAAAAAAGATTGCCTACGTACCCTTCAGAAGGGATCAAGCCAAACACGTAGTTCTAACTCTTAATTCTCTCTAAAACTCATAAGTTATGTCACAACCTTGACATCTACTTATATAAGAAAAGATCTACACAATTTCCTATTCTCTCAATAGGACAATTTCCTTTTCTTTAGCTCACTTTAACATATTTAGATAACTCCTAAATATGTCTCTTTTCCTAATCTCTTTTGGAATAGCTTATTCCTCAAGCTATCTTCAAGCTTACTCCAACACTCTAAACAATCTTTGCTACGCCTCTCCACTCCTAACTTCAAAAGAAAAAAGTGATTAGTTGAAAAAGCAGAGGAAGGAGGACGTACATAGAAGTGTAACAAGACCCAATTTAGATTTTTCGGATATTTTTTCTACAGTTTAAATTTGTTGACCTCCTCTGCGAAGGTATGAGAAAAATTGATAAAGCTAGATTTTAAGCTTCGTAAACAGAGTTAAAATATTACAGGATTGTTTGTTGCGCTTCTTCCTCTTGCCATTAGTTTCATGGTTTAGAATGGAGCATAGACAGGTAAGAGCAACATGGTTGGATTGGATTACTTGCTGGCCGTAAGGTTTTAAAGCTTGGCAAGGATATTAGAGTGTGGACTGTGGACTGATGCGTGGTTATCAACATCTTTTCCTTCTAGACCGTATGGACCTCCCTTAAAGACGCAATGAACTTGAAAGCCTCAGACTTGAGACACCAAGAATCAAACTCTTGGGACTTGGAGGCTATAAGGAAGCATTTACTTCATTATGAGGATATAATCACAAGAATTGTTCTTAGTTCTTTCTCGATGGAGGATTTTTCTTGTGTGGTTACCTGTAAATTCAGGATTGTATTCGACAAAGTCAGGGTATGCACTTAACAAGATGAATGTAGACCCGATACAAGAAGAAGATTTCGATTGGAAATCATGCGTATGGAAGGTGAAAACTGCACCAAAGATCAAATCCTTTCTCTGGAAATTAAAGAGTCACTCTCTAGCAGTAGGAAACAATCTAACATTCCGCTTTTCGCCATTACCTCAGGCAATGTTGGTGAGTGGCAACCAAATGGAAGCATGAAGATTATTGACAGGAAGAAGAATATCTGTAAACTCTTGCAAGGAGAGTAGGTTGCGGTCCAGAACTTAGAAAACATTTAGTATAACATATTGTGCACTGTCTTAAAATACAACTTTCACTTTGTTGTACAAAACAAGGTTCAACTTTTTTTGCTTAAAAATCAGGTAGATCATTGAATAACCGTGCGTGTCACCAAATCGGATAGAATCTCCGGTACACTGATAAGTTCTCCATCCAGTGGAATCACTTGCTGCGATAAAGGCGAATTTTGTAGGGCGACCAACCCTTCCCTATCATACTTCACCCTCTGATCTGTAACCACAAAATATCACACTTTATAAACCATTTCTAATCACAGTTCTTTTGTAACAATACACTACACATTAGTGAAAAAGGTATTACCTAGGAAACTCCTAGGAACAACAGTAGAACTCTCCGGCATCCGGTTGTTCTTCCTCTTCGATATCTTTGTCAAACCTAGAGGAGATGACCGAGGAAGAGGTTGATTTTGCTTGAGAGAAGAAGAAGATTCCTGCGCAAACTCATGCTTTACTTTTACACGAGGATGCTTTTTACAGAGACCAGCGATAGCGTCTTTGGTTAAAAGCCAACAGCCTTTGAGGTCGAGTGTTCTCAAGCTTAACTGCGGTGTAAACTTCTCGAGACCATTGTTGGTCAAAACTGCATCTCGGACGCCGAGGCTGACTAGATTTGGGAGAGAGGCGAGATGATGGAGAGTTGCGTCTGTGAGAGACGTGCTTCTAAGAGACAAGTGTGTTAATCCCGTTAAGCTACTTAGAGGGGAGAGAGCAATGTCACTTAGGTACGGATGTTCTAGACTCAAGGTTTTAAGGGAAGGTAGAGATTGTAACGCCGCTAGTGACGGCTTTGCTTCCTCTTCTTGTGGAGATTGTTGCTCGATAAATCCTGAAAGAAAGAGAGAGTCGTAAATTTACATTTTGATCGGTTATTATCTGTTCGATAGGTTTTCATACGTACCTCGGATGCTGGTCATGCTTAAGTCAAGGTCTTTAACGCAAGGCATCATGGTGCTGATATATATGATGGAGAGATCGTCGACAAATGTCTGGGCCAAAGATAACGTCTCGAGCAGTGGTACATGTCCAGAAAGAATCTCGACTCCAGTGGAAGTGATTTTTGTCTCCGAGAGATTGAGATTCCTCAGGGAATTACCGACACACGCTACAAACTCAACAGAATCATCTCCGAAAGATGTAGAGCTCAGATCAAGATGTTCCAGCTTCGTCATAGCTTCTAAGAAAGCGAAGTTTTGGAGAGAAGTCTTGGAAACGTCTAAGTAAGTTAAAGAGCTTTTGTTAACGAAGTAAAAAGCCTCGGTTTCGGAACTAAAAGTAGCTCCGGATAAAACAAGCTTCTTCAAGGAAGCTGATGCGGAGATGTGAGTTAACGATATGGAGAGAACCGCGCACTTGTTCATGTGTAAGCATTCAAGATGCGGTATGTTTGGAGCGTGCGTGACGCTTGTCCAGGAGAGATTAAGGAAGCTCAAGTTTGAGAATTTGAGAATACCGAGAGCTCCTTGGTTGGTTACGTTGCTTCCCCAAATGTCAAGGTACTCGAGCTTTGTCAGTCTTTGAAGAGAAGTCAAGTTGTGATCAGATACAGGTAAGCCACCCAAATCAAGAAGAGACAAGTTTTTCAGTGAAGCAAGAAGAGAAATCCCAGCTTCTGTAACACCAGTCTGCGAAATCCACAACCTTTCAAGATTTGCAACAGACTGGAGATGCTTAATACCGGCATCCGTAACCTTGGAACATCTTGAAAGATTCAACTCCGTCAAACTCGTTAATCCTGAAAAAAATCCAACATCATATAAAAGACCTTACTTGAGAAGCATTTGGTATAAAAATACCTGTGATAGGCCAGAGTGTAGAATTGTTGATTCTTAAGCAATCGGAAAGATTCAGCGAATATAGAGTAACAAAGCCTCCGATATACGCCATCCATTCCGCGTTAATGGAGCTTTCGCCTCGGAGATCGATTTTCTCCACAGAATGTTTAAACACTCTGCAGACAAATAAAGAGTCTTGTTTAATTACTTGTCATAGAGATTTAAGCATTCCATCAATATGAAAGTGAAAACCACCATAGTTCTAAACAGAGCAATACTAAACACTTTGGTAACACAACCAACATAAACTAAATTAATTCAATAATAACTTGTCTAATGAATCAAAGAAACATTTCTATTGTTCCAAATCAAATCTCATGCAATAATAATATTAAGATTCTAAGAGATCACTCATCATCTCAGATCAAGATCTTACTCGAGTAACGAAGGGAAGAGCAATCGGCGGCGAAGGAGGTGATGGAGGAGAGCATCGGCGAGGTGAGGAGGAAGCCGTTCAAGGGTCTGTCGTTGAAGACGCCAACGTTCCACGGCGTCTCCGCTCTTGCAAGCTTCCTCTATGCATCGAACGACTAATGGACTCTCCATCTCCATCGTCCAAAAATTTCTGATCCCGATTAGGTTTTTTTTTTCTGGCTGCGACTCCTAATTATATTTAAAAAGATATTATATTAAAAAATGGTTAATACGGTTAGTATTACATTTAAGAGGAAAAATTAGATAACTAACATGACCAAAATTATAATTAGGTAAATAGCAAAGAGAAATAAAAGATGACAAAATTGCCTCTACAACTTTAATTTAGGTAAACATAATTAAAAAAAATCTATATCTTATTTTGATCTCATCTATAAATAAATTAATTGCTTTTATGTTTTATCTCTGCAAAAATTAGATCTAGATTTGTATTATGCACAAATCTTTGAGAAGAAAAATGGGTCGAAATTTAACAAAAAAACAAATATGATGTAGTAGTTAACTATTTAATAATATACTTAACTATTTTTGTTATCATCTTAAAATATAGTTGATTATATCATATTTGTAGATATTTTCATCGCACTACATATCCAATGGATCTTAAAACATACTTAACTATGTCACATTAACTATCGAAAAACAAATATAGTTAACTATTTTCAAAAAAAAATTATCAATTTGAAAACATAGTTAACTATTTAGTGATTTGTTGACATAGTTGACTACATGAAGATATTATTATAGTATTTATTTAAACAAACATAGTTAACTATGTTTATAACGCATGATGAAAATAACATATATAGTTAACTATTATAATGAAAATAACGTACATAACTAACTATTATTATTGCAGACAAAAAGAACTAACTATTATGAAAAACATACTTGTCTATAATAATTAAAAAACAACATATATAATTAACTAGTATAAGAAACATAAAATAGCTTAATTTATACTTGGAAATTCCAATCCATGACAAAGAGTAAAGACAAAATAATTGAGAAAGAAGAAGAAGAAGTATGATAGTTTTGTTGTCCACTAATTCTGACGTATCGTCAATAAAAGAAAAAGAAAAAAAAAAAGGCGAATAAGATTTAAGGTTTTAATTTTGTTGAAGAAGAAGGTGAATGTGAGAGGATTATGATTAAACACACTTAGGTGTGACTGTGTGAGCATGCTGAGTTTGACTCTATATTTCGAGAGAGGTCTCTCCTCCTTTTACCTTTAGGTTTTTTGGATTCCTATCCAATGATTTTTACCTGAATTGGTACCTTTTTCAAATTACTACTTTCCATCTACCTCTGTCTCATCCCATAATAGAAAGTCAGCTCTCAGCAGCACCAAAAAATCCATCAGTCATCTATGCTTAATCAACTTTTTTAAACCTTTTAACCCTCTCTCCCCCCTTGGGAAGTTCACGCTCACACTCACTCACGCAAGAATCAAGACCCATTCTAGCTCCTGCTAAGATTTCCAGATCTAAAATCAATGGCAAGCTCAAGCCAAATGGTTTCCCTAAGTCCACAAGACGAAGAAGAGATTATCAACCTACCTCAAGTGGATAATTCTGAACTCATTGCTCGCTTTGACCGATCTCTGGTTGGCAGAATGTTTCATCAAGAAGGAAGAAGCATTGAAGCCCTCATCGCTTTCATGCCACGGGCAGGGATCTGGGAGGTTGAAGGAAGAGTGCACGGAATCAATCTGGGTAACTCCCGTTTCCAGTTTGATTTCACTTCGGAGGAGAATCTGCAAAGAGTGCTCACCAAAAGACCCTGCCATT
Organism: Draba incana; assembly: GCA_963576765.1. Classification (NCBI taxonomy): domain Eukaryota; kingdom Viridiplantae; phylum Streptophyta; class Magnoliopsida; order Brassicales; family Brassicaceae; genus Draba; species Draba incana. Next base: position 8,472,084 of record OY755210.1, on the reverse strand, counting down.
TCAACAAATGGTCATTCTCTCTGGAAAGATGGATCCCTCATGTAGGAGACACTTACCCCAATACCATGACCTTTTGGATCAAAGTAACAGGTATCCCTTCCCATTACTGACTACCAGAAATCTTTGACGAGATAGGAAGCAGGCTAGGAGATGTTAAAGATGTAGATGCCAATGAGACAAAGGTTCAAGTCTGTCTCAATGCGGACAATCCATTGCATTTCGAAAGAAAATTCAGAATCCCATCAGGAGAAATTGTGAAAATTGAACTTCATTATGAAAAGCTTTACCGTTGGTGCTTCACCTGCCACAAAATCTCCCACGAAGAAAAGACTTGCCCACTCCTCTCGGAACATCAAAGGAGTGAAAAAATTGCAACTCGTGTGGCTACCAGAGAAGCTGCTCCTTCCATCCGTGACGAGATAGATAGGTCGCGGGGGAACACACTACAAGCACCAACTCTAAGAGTTCTGACTCCCTCCCACCAAAGAAACAGAGAGGAGAACTCACCTCTACATGAGAGAAGAAGCCACAGAGAAGTGAAGGAGACCACCATGAATCACCACAGAGCTGACAAAGAATCTCGTCTCCTTGCTCACTATCCCAGAGATAATGTCTGGAGACGTTTAGACTCAAACTCCCGACACCATCAAGAACACCACTCTTCTCCAAACTACAAAAAGACAGAGACCAGAGTGCCCATTCACCAACCCACGACGAGAACTACCGCAAAAGGAGACATAAAGACTTTTTTACCAACAAAAAGCTACGAAAGAATGAAACAAAACTCAATGATTCTTACCGGGGAAAGGAAGATCGTAGAAGTACCCCTCGCGTTGAGGCTGAAAGGAGAGCTCCTATCCCCAAACCATCAGACTCTCAACAAACCAATTCGGATCAAATCCGCCCAAACCAGAAGCCAAAAGGGAGACATGTATCCCCAGAACACCAAAGAAACAGACCCTTTCGACTGGATTTACAGAAGAAAAATGAACCTTTGAACAAAGGCAAGGCAATCGCAATTGGAGAACCATCAGATACTGGAAGCTCGGCGAAAAAGAGCCTCTGTTTTGGTGAACCCTCAGTGACTATTACAGCTCCTGCAGATGCAGCGAAAGAGAGTGCAAAATTGATTAAAGAAATAACTCAAAAAGAAGGAAAAAAGAAGAGTTGGTATGACATGGTTTCAGAAGAAGAGGAATCGGAAGCGGAAAATCAAAACAAAACCAACGATATCGACTCTCACCTACCAAATCCCAGCATGGTGTTGCCTGAACCGACGGTTATCTTTGGAAGTATCCCTGCTCCGATAACAGAGGAACAGATCTTCGTCAGCCCAATGGGCGAGAAAGTGAATATCGGAGACTAAGAGAATGATGAAGACTGGGGCGAAGAAGATGAAGATTACATGGAGGAACTTCTCCAGAATGAAGATCTGCTTGGCTACGATCTGTTTTGTGAGGAACAACAAGCCCCAGACCTGACAATCCCCAATCCGGAAATCCCGATACCGGTGAAAGAACCAAATGGGATTATGACCAAGGAAGCTCAAATTCCCAAAACCCTTACTACTTCGACCACCAGAAAAACACCTGCGGATCCACCATGTGCTTAATCTCCGACCAACAACCCCAGTTTAAAATCCCCGACCCCGACCCAAGCGAAGAAGAAGATCCCGACTCATCCACCGGGAATCGGAATCGGCTTCGGCATAAAGAACAGATTGTTGGGTCGTGTATCACCAAAGGCTAAAACCAAGACTAAGAAGAACGGGCCGATTGTAAGCCCATCAGGAAAAACAAAGGCTTAGGTTTCATCTAAGGAAGCAGATCCAGTTCATGTTGCAGGCCCATTGGCCTTGGGGGATATACTCCACTCGACTCCATGAACGTTCTCGCATGGAACTGTCAAGGCGCGGGTGCCGACTTGACAAAAGATCATCTTCAAGAACTCCATCGTCGTTTTTCACCTAGTTTTTTATTTTTATCGGAAACCAAAAACAAAAGACATTTTATATGAATGATCCTTCGGTTATTATTTCTTATTCGGATAATCGTATGATAGATGTGGAATCTACTTTTGAAGGACATAAAGTTTTTATGACCTTTGTGTACGGTGATCCGGTAGTTGAATACCGAGAACGTGTGTGGGAACGTCTAACGAGAATGGGTATAATTCGGCAAAATGCTTGGCTCATGATAGGCAATTTCAATGAAATACCCGGAAATCACGAAAAACGAGGCGGACGAAGTCGACCGGAGTCCTCATTTATCCCTTTTCGAACTATGTTAGATAATTGTGGAATGGTTGATTTCCCACATACGGGGAACCCACTCTCGTGGGTGGGACGACGTAAAATTGGTAACATACGAACGAAAGTAAAATGCCGTCTTGACCGAGCCATAGGTAATGAAGAATGGCACAATCTCTTTTCCCACACCTTGGTGGAGTATCAAAAACTCTGGGGTTCCGACCATAGACCAGTGGTAGCGAGAGTCCGATCCACTATTCAACACAAGCGAAAAAACTTCCGTTTCGATAAAAGATGGATCGGGAAACCCGGTTTTAAAGAAACTGTGACTACAGGATGGGGCATCTCAAGTGGAATCCCACGTAGGGATTTCCACCAGAGATTATCCTCATGCCGGTCATACATATCGAGATGGAGGAAATCGACGGTCACTAACTCAGCCAAACTAATTGAGGAACTTAAAGATCAATTAGACCGAGCTAACGACGATGACGACTCCACCCTAGAAGAAACTCCTCCATGCCTTCCGAGAAGAAGAAATATATTGGCACTCAAAGAGTAGAGTCACTTGGCACTGCCACGGGGACAGAAATACTAAGTTTTTCCATGCTACAACTAAACAACGGAGAGCTCGAAACCGCATAATCTGTGTAAAGGACAAGCACGGTCATTTGGTGGAAAATGAAAAAGGCATCACAAAAGTTGCAACCAATTATTTTCAGACATTGTTTACCACTTCAGAGCCTCAAAATTTGGAAGACTCACTCCGGTATGTTGTCGAGAAGGTTTCAGAGACTGATAATGACCAACTCACGGTTGACCCGACAGAAGCCGAAATAAAAAAAGCTTTGTTCAACATAAATCCAGACAAGACCCCGGGTCCCGATGGTATGACAGGTCGATTTTACCAGAGATTCTGGCATGTGGTGGGCCAATACATAATAAAACTAGTAAAAGATTTCTTCAACACTGGTTCCTTCGATCCATGACTGAATCAAACAAACATCTGTCTTATTCCAAAAATAAACAGACCGCGGACGATGACAGAATTCAGGCCAATCAGTTTGTGTAACGTCACCTACAAGATCATATCAAAGATCCTTTGTAACCGGCTAAAAGAGATCCTCCCGAACCTAATTTCGGAGACACAATCGGCCTTTATGGCTAGACGTCAAATAACGGATAATATTTTACTCGCTCAAGAGAATTTTCATGCCTTAAGGACCAACAAGAGTTGCAGAGAAACTTTCATGGCCATGAAGACTGACATGAGTAAAGCCTACGATCGGGTAGAATGGTGTTTCCTAGAAGCCGTAATGCAAAAACTGGGATTTTCAGAAAAATGGGTCAAATGGCTTATGTTTTGTATATCATCGGTATCGTACCAAGTTTTGATAAATGGAGTGCCGAAAGGAAGAATTAAACCATCCCGGGGAATTAGACAAGGAGATCCCCTATCTCCTTTTCTATTTATACTATGCACGGAAGCTCTCATCTCCCTGCTCAAAGGAGCAGAGGAAGAATCCCGTATAACAGGATTACGAATTGCTTAAGCAAGCCCGAGAGTCTCCCATCTCCTCTTTGCTGACGATAGTCTCTTTTTCTGCAAAGCAGACGTCCTGCAATGTGCAGGGATCTTAAAAATTATCAAAACCTATGGCGATGCATCTGGTCAACAACTAAATCCCAACAAATCCTCTCTATTTTTCGGGAATAGAGTGGATCAGCAGATCAAAAGAGAAATCAAGAGAGCCATCGGAATAACAAGCGAAGGAGGTATGGGCATGTACTTAGGACTACCAGAACAAATATGTGGCTCTAAGAACAAAGTATTCAACTATATTCAAGATCGCCTTAACAACCGTATTAACACTTGGTCTGCAAAATTCCTTTCCAAAGGAGGGAAAGAGGTTCTAGTAAAATCAGTGGCACAAGCCCTTCCGACATATGTTATGTCGTGTTTTTTACTCCCTCAGGGTATCACAGATAAACTGAGGAGCGGAATATCCAACTTTTGGTGGAGTTCCCGCCAAAATAGTAGAGGACTGCATTGGATAGCCTGGGATAAGATTTGTACCTCTCGAGACGCAGGCGGACTAGGATTCAGAGATCTTCACGAGTTCAACCTAGCCCTCCTTGCAAAACAATTGTGGAGGTTGATCCACTTTCCAACATCTCTCCTTGCTAGAGTGTTACGTGGACGATACTATCACCAATCATCCCCGATGATAGATCGGGAGGCTAGATCCCCCTCGTATGGTTGGACTAGCATTATGGCGGCTAAACCCCTGCTCAGACTAAGCCTTCAGAAGACTATAAGCTCTGGATATAATACCAAGACTTGGAGTGAACCTTGGATTCAAGACAAACCGGCTCGTTTACCGAGATGCCTAGATATACATATTCGACGAGACCCCCATCTTCTGGTTAAAGACCTCATGCTACATAACTCACCGGAATGGAATCACACAAGAATCCAGGAATTATTCCATCCCGAGGATGTCGCCCTAATTCTGGGGTTGAAACCTAGTAGAACTTTCAAACTAGACAATTATGCGTGGAGTTATACAAAATCAGGAATGTATACGGTTAAATCTGGATACGAGTTACTACACACCATAAACCAAAGAAGACTACAACCTCAACAGATATCTGAGCCAAGCATCACGGGTCTGCTTAGCCAAGTATGGAAAATCAAGACCCCCGGAAAGGTTCGACATTTTATGTGGCAAGCCTTAACAGGGTGTATAGCCACTTGCCAACGACTGACTTACCGACACATTGGAAACGATAAGAGTTGTCCCAGATGTGCTGCACTAGAGGAAACAATTAATCATATGATTTTTTAGTATCCCCCGGCTCTGCAGGTGTGGGCTTTATCGGACTATCCGTCCCTTCCGGGTTATTTCCCGAGTACATCCCTATACCAAAATATGGATTTCCTATTTTGGAGGGCAAAAGAAAGGGGTCTCCCCAAACCACAAAGGGATACATTCCCGTGGATCATTTGGTTCATTTGGAAGGCTAGGAACGACAAGCTCTTTAATGGAAAGAATGTATCATCCGCGATTACGCTCCAAGTAGCCCAGCTAGAGGAAGAAAGTTGGAGGTGCGCAAACTTGGCTAGAGAAGAAGACGGAAGGGAGGAAGGAGATACTACCGTGACGGAGGATACCACCCGACCCGAGCACCCACATATCCCGATCTGCCAAGTGGACGCATCTTGGGCAAATCAAGGGCCCACTAGCGGTCTCGGATGGTTTCTCACTGATATATCAGGTCAAACTCACACCAGCAAGCAGGGTTGTCGAAGAAGTCTATCAGCTTTACATGCAGAGTTTGAGGGACTACTCTGGGCGATGGATTGTCTAATTCAGAAGCGTATACTTAGGACCCGATTTGAGACGGACTGCTTAAACTTATTGACGATGACCGACGATCCGATAGACTGGCCAGCTTTCCAGTCTGAGCTCGATCACTTCGCAGAACTTAGAGAACACTTTATGTCCTTTCAACTAGTTTATATTCCTCGTTCATTTAATGACCGTGCCGATGCCCTTGCTAAAGCGGCACGAACACGTAACCATTTATTTTCCCATGTAGATCTCGATGAGTCGATAGAAAGTACCCGATTTCGGGATGCTTCTACCGACCAAATGTGATTTAATATATGGAGTTGTTGACAAAAAAAAAAGAGAGGATTATGATTAGAGAAGAAGAAGACGGAAGAAAGAAAAAAGAAGAAGAAGAAGAATTAAAAATGAAACAGCCGTGAGAAATATTGAGAAACATAATTAGGGTTTATTTTTTAATTGTAGGGCTAGGCAAAAATAACCGGAACCGAAAATCCGAACCAAAATTATCCAAACCGAAATCGAATATAGCTTCAAAGAATATCCGATGAGTTTTTTTATGTCTAGAACGAAAAAACCGGAACCGAATAGAGAACTGAAAGGATATCCGAAATATCCGAAGCATAAATTAATCCTATGCATAGTTTGAGTATATTTTACAATTTTTCTTTGTTATATTTACAATTAATTCAGCTAGTTCAAATATTGTTATGTATTAGTAGGTAATTCAGATAAAAATAGCTAATATAAGTGTATTGTTTTATTTTTTATTAAAAACAAATACTATTTTCGGATAATTTAGGGTAGTTTGGATAAACAATACTCGGAATCAAACTGAAAATACTATTTTAAGATTTGTTTCATTACAACGTCTGTCATTCTTTTAAGACTTTGGTGTTTCACAACTTGTTTCATTATTTTCGTATTTTGAATGTTTGAGTTGAAACTTATAAAGTTTATCAGTTCGAATAGGATCAAACTCTTTAATTTTGTTTATTTTGTATCACTTTGTCTTGTAAATTGTTTCCGTAATGCTTTGCTTTGGATTTTAACTTTTAAGTTTGATACTTTGTTTCTTTGTTTCTTTGTTTTCGTAACTTTGCTACGTTGGTTCTTTGTGTTCTTTAAATCTTTGTTTCAAAACTTTGTTACTTTGGTTTTTTGTTTGTTTGTTTCAAAATTATCTTGTATTGCTTTTGTGTTTTGTGTGAACTTGTTTCATCTACTTTTTATGAGATTTTATTTCTAGTTTTCTACATTATGAAGTTATGAACTTAAATATTGTGTTTGGTGACATTACGGGTATAACCGAGACCGACCCGGAACCGATTGGTACCAAACCGATACCGAACCGAATCTCTGTCGGTACCTATATGGATATAAAACATATATATTCGATATATCCGGAACCGATTGATACCGAACCGATTGATACCGAACCGAAACCGAACCGTATATCCGATTGCCCAGCCTATGTGAGATGATGAGAGAATTAAGATTTTATTTATTGTTATTTTTAATGAAAAAAGCTTTATAATTACTAGAGGGCATTTTCGGAAATTTAGTTAGATTATATATTACTTACCTAATTAGGATCTAGTGAATGTTAGATGTTTAATTATGGTTACAAAGAGTATTATACATGCTAATTTCCCATTAAAAAACTTATTGGTTTGTCTATTTTAATTGATTTGAAAATATTTACAAATCTTTACAAATTTGCATGTTTTGCTTCAGATTTGATTTTTTTTTTGTATTATTAACATCACCAAATCTAATAAAATCCACCATGGAATCAAGTTCATAAGTAAATGTTTAAGATTGAATAACACGACATTTTAATTAGTATTTATAAATAATAGAACAAATAATTCTGAATTTTGACATAGCTTTTAAAATCATAGAACCAATAACACTACGAAAGATGTTTTCAATCTTGCATTTAAAAGGGGATGTATTCAATATTGCATTTAAAAATATTAAAGTTTTAATGAGATTTTAGGTGATTTTAATGAGACCAAACCACAAAATCAATGTTCCACTAACAAAAAAACGATCACTCACTACTTCATGGGTAAGTCGCCGAGATTTCGCCTGAAGCCCAACCTCGTCGGAGAACAAAACAATTGATGGGTCTAATGATCAGACTCTAGGCATGGGCTTAAAATCCATACCCGATACCCGAATCCCAATCCGACCCAAAAATTAGGGTTTGGGTAGGGTACGGATATCGTAAATTACCCGATCGGACTTTATTTTATTAATATTTGGGTATCCGAACCCGATAGGATAAAACCTGATACCCGATCGGGTATCCGAATCTATAAATACAAATACATGATTATGTATTTTAATCACTAAACCTAACCCTAAAACATTTCATCTTTTCTTTTCGCCTATGGCTTACATGATGGAGATCCTTGTGCTTTCGGATTGAAAATTATTATTTTTTTGTTTCCTTTACTTATTGTGTGTTTATTTAGTAGTAAATTTACTACATTTGGGTTGTGTTTTGAATTTCTTTTCCGTTTTTGACTGTCATATTTTGGTGTTTCGTCATTTTTGGCATTTTTAAACTCAATTTGCGTTTAAGACTTGGTTTTTTGAATAAAATGTTTTGTCTTTTGATCATTTTTTTTTAATATAATCATAATATTCGGGTATTTGAGTTATATCCAAACCTGCTACAACCCGATCCGTACCCGACCTAATTATATGTTATATCCGAATGAGTTTTATATTTTTAAAAACGGATACCCGACGAACATAACTACCCGCTTTGAACCTGAACGGGTATCCGAACGCCCAGGCGTATCAGACTCGGAGACTGAGTCAAACTCAAGGTCTGACTCCGAAACAGAGTCAAACCAGAGCTCTGACTCGGCAGCCTCGACAAGCTTGTTGGCGATTATACGGGTCTTGTCTGATTCCGTTGTTTCGAACGGAATTAGCGGAGATGGAAATGATCAAAGCTCGAGAAGCAGCAAGGTGGGAATCTGAGAAGAGAAGGTTGGAAATGGAAGTCGAGTTGACTCGGATGGTGTTGCAGACTCATTTGCAAGCCATGGAGATGGAGTTATTACTCCTCGGAGAAGAGAAAATTTCTCCGGCACGGAGGAAGAGATCAGAAGTTGTAGAATACGAATCACAAGATGGAGTCATTACTCGTCGGTTTTTAGGTTTCCACCTAAACCGGACGAGTTTCGAGTAAGTTTGCTTAGCAATATGCTAAATTCTTGTACGAAGATTGACGGTTTTAAAAATTAACGTGCTAGTTTTTTTTGTACTTGGATATATGAATTCATTTGCTACGTAAATTAATTAGGAAAAGGTGATTGAAAAAAGTAAAGGTTCAAATCCAAATCATACCACCAAATGCGTACAAACTATAGTGATCACTTAAACATCCTTTATTTGTGGCAAACTTATTTAGATGAAATCTAATACTTAAAATAAGACTCTTGATTCTCTTGAACTGCTTCAGCGAACCCAATTTTTAAATTGCCGTAGTCAAATACTGTATGATATGGGCGCATGAAGACCTCTCCCAAAACCCTGCATTAATGTAGCTCAAAATAATCAGCAACTCAGTATTTGATTCTAACTTGCAAATCACCACAACGAGAATCAGAGATTAATACCATAGTTCATAATCATCATCATCAGCATCCCAGTTGGGCAAGAATAAGGCTGAGCATACTAGTCCGATCTCAACTACACCATATTTGTTTATATACTAAAAGAAAAAATAAGATCATTTAAATTCGCTTCCATGTCATAAGAAAAGTTAAATAAATGAATCAATTTCATCTTACATCTTTTGGGGAGATAGGAAACACTCTTCCAGCAATGGTGAAAGAAACTGTAGGCATTGAAGGAATCCTATTGCAATCTACAGTTCCTACTTCATCCGCTCCAATAGCCCGATAAATAGTGTCAATCATGTTCTATGTATAAAGAAAAAATTCATCAAGTATGAAATGCAACACATAACAAATGTCAATATGGATAATTTTCTATTTTAAAATTAGTTGCCAATGATTAAGGGTGACTCATCCTATTTAAATAGTTCTAGTTATTGACATTTTAAATACATCGTTCATAACTATCAATATTCACTAAACTTACCGATGGACCTTTAATGAAAGAATGACCGGAGTCAACCATGGCTTGGCAGCCATCTCTGCAAAGGTCAGTTCTTCTTCCTCTTATGAGGATCTCCCTCATTTCAAACTCCCAGTAGTAAGTTTCCGTAATACGTGCATACGCGTGCTCTCCTCTGAAGTGGGCTTCGTCGATTCCACCGAAAACGATAGCTCCACCTTCTTCATCTTCTTCGTTATATAATATTTTAACCATATGGAAAAAACTTGGTTTTGAACTAGACCTTGTGCTACCATGTTATACCTATGTAATATAACATAAAATTAACTAGAGTTGATAATGAAACATTTTTCCAGAAAAAGGATACTAGACAATCAATATATGTGCAGGGACAAATGATAATTAAGTATCTTCGAGTTACTAAGTACGTTGAAACAGATTTTACTCTACAAGTATATAGAATTAAAAGGTTTAAAACAATATATAGAGGATATGTAGAAAGTTATAACAAATGTCAGTAATGTTTACAAGTTAGTAAAAGATTATTAGGAAAATGAATATTTACCAAACGGGGACTGAATCCTTTACAGAATTTTCCTGGAACCCCAATCCAAGAATTATACCATCGAAATCTGTAAATTCATAATGGCGTGAGTCGTCTCCTTGACCAGTAGCCTCTATGAACTCCTGAAAATAAAACAAAAAACATTAATTAATCAAGATAAGTGAAGTAAAAAGTTCATGGATAATGAGTCTTACTTGATTATTAACAATCATATCACCGATTGTTACATCATCTTGACTAAGGAAACCCTCAATATCACAACTATCATATTCAACTTCTGCCAGTTCTCCTGTAAATTATGGAGTTAGATTAGAATTCTTCACTATTAAAAAAAAAACATGAAATAGGAATTATACCGTTTTCTACATATATGTGTTGATGATTCGCTAGATATGTATTTCGTAAGCGCTTCTTCTTTTCCAGGCCAATATTCATTAGGCACCCAGAGATTCGAACTTCCGGTATCGAATACCACTTTGAAGTGTTGAGGTGGTGTACCAATTCCAATCTCCCCAAAATAAATTGCATCTTTTGAATTAATGAGAACAATGCCATTTTTAACCTTTTGGATATCTTTTAAATCCTTTTTGACCCTAGTCAAACCAATTTTTATGGTTTTGTTCTCATGTCCATCAACATTAACAATAAGAAAAAAGAAGTTGCTGCTTTTGCCATCTTTAACTGCCAAAATCGAATAACACGTGAGGAATTATCTTTTATGAAATTTATTTCAAAATTTTTTTTCAGTCGTTTAAAAAGTTCAAAAACACATTTATTAACTAGAAAAAAGCACAGACTATAAATTGCACGAACATAAATATATATATATATATTTGCATAAACGTTTTTTAAATGCATACATAATTATATTCAGTACTAAAAATAACATATGAATACATACTTGAATTAGATATATAGTCTATGTATTTCGTCGAAAAAAACGATGGATATTAAACTAGTTCATATGGAAGTACTAGTTAATTAGTACTTAGTTGTTAGCAATAGCACATCGACCAAGTCGGCATATTAATTTAGCAATAGCACATCGATTTATTCATCACATAAATCTGTTACTAAACGAAAATGTAATGCACTGGATAATGTATTTTATAAATGGGCAATATGATAAACAGTCATCCGAAGGAAATGGCTGATTACGTATCTTATATTTTCTGTATAAAATATATCTGAAAAAGGAAATAAACTACATTAGAACCATGAAATAAACAATAAGTTGAGTTTAAAAATATAGGAATATAAGAAGTGTACCAGAAGCAAAGGAGTTGAACGTAAGGAATAAAAACGAGATCTAAATGATTTTTTGATTCCATAAAAAAGACACATTTTTGCAAATCATCATGGTAAAACTAATATTTTTGATTCTACAAGTAAGAAAGCTAACTAACTAAGGGAAAAACTTAGATATACAAGGAAAAGAGTATGTATATTTTGCAAATCATCAAGAGAAGCTAATATTATTTATTTCTTTTTTTTTTTAGTGTAAAAAGAAATCTAACTAACTACAAGGAAAAAGAGTATTTACATTTTGCTTGCAAATCTTCTTACACTAAAGAATCCGATAGGTAAGGAGAACCGACCAATATATAGGTAAGTCCACAAAACCCTAGATTTTCTCCCCCAAAAAAAATTAAATTAATTATTAATAAATAATAACCCTAGCTTTTTTTGAAAATAATTGATCAAATCACCTAGCATGTACGTGGCAACTGGTGAGTGGATGAGGCCATAAATACAGCTGCATTGCACCCATTACAAATTGATTTTAGTTTATTTAGGATACACATTAATTACCTTTCTTTTTAAAATCCCCATTCAGTAACTATTAGTTGAAATTTGAACCATATCATTATTAGCCTTTGAATTCACAATCCCCATTCAGTCATTATTTGTTGAAATGTGAACCATATCATTACCCTTTGAATTCAATTCAAAATGAGATCTCTTGCTTGCCACTTGACATACTTTCCTTTTTTGTCCCATTAATTTCTATGTTTAGCGCAAGTAATCGTAGGTACTAAGGGGTTATTTGATTGGTATTTTTAGTGTATTTTATTATAATTGTGTTTAGAAGTATTTTGTTGAGTTTTGATGAATTCACCATGTTGGATTTGTATTTTGATGTCTTAACTCGCATTGTATATGAAAGTACTTTACTGGATTTTGTTGAATTTAAAATATTAAAATCTATGAATAGGAAGCTCATTCTCAAGCACAAAAAAGGGAAGGTGACTTCTCAGAGAATGATTACCGTCGTAGTCTGGAGCGAAACCAAAACCCTACAGGAAACTCACTCTCCAGGTCTAAAGGGTCTCATACCCTTGCTCCAAATTCGCAAAGAGAATCGATCTCCTCTCTCCCCTTGGCTACCATCATAGAGGAATTGAGCCCACAAAGACTGAGACGTCCAACTTTGGAGCGCCTCTCTCAGTCTAGAACTCCTGTCAGAATGAGATTAGGAGGAGGTGTGAGTGATGATTCTGGAAGGCTACAGAATATTGCAATTCAATACGATGATGGTACTAATCATCTAGACCGCCAGGGATCAGACCAAGTCAGAGGAAACATAGACTCCTCAGAGCTCTACTTGCCTGCTCAAAACCTTGATACGTCCTTCACATGTACAATTACAAACCAGTTGCTTCCACCGTTGAGGATTGAACAACCTCTTGCTGAAATTTAGACAATGCACATCACCATTCTCTCCAAAGCCAAAGGAGTAGGAAAGAAAAAGAATTCAAAGCCAGTTAATCATCCAAGTAAGAAACGAATGGCTAGTAACCCTCTCCAAGGAGCTTGTACAAGGAAGAGAAACGCAGCACACTCTTTGATTCCAACAAGGAAAAAGGTGGGTACAGATAATCTAGAGAGTAGTAATCAATTACCCTCTAATAGGGACTTGGATACAAGAAGTAGAGCTAACTCGCAGTCTAAGCAAGCAGAGACATTGGCTAGGTGGATTTTCAGGATCTGCCATACACTCTTCTTTAGTGTTAGTGAGTTGGAACTGTCAAGGCGGGAGAGGCGATTTACAGTTCCTAAAATCCGGGTTTTACGTCATAATCCTAACCCGGATATAATGTTTCTCATGGAAACTAAGAATGATGAAAATATTGTGCTCAAAGAGTTTCTTGGTACAAATTTATCTAACCACTTCCTAGTTCCTCCTGTTGGTCGTAGCGGAGGTCTATCTTTAGTTTGGAATAACAATGTGGAGATCAAAGTGCAGGACTCCTCCCCAAACCACATTGACACAAGGATCAAAAACCGAAATCAAATCAGCTATATTACGTTCACCTACGGGCCTCCCCAAGTGGAGATAGGCAGAAATTTTGGTATCATATTTCAGCTATTGGGAGTACTAGAGATGATAGCTGGTTGATTACTGGGATTTCAATGAGATAGTTGATAACGCGAAGAAGTCAGGAGGAGTGATAAGATGTGAAGGCTCTTTTATCCGATTTCGTAGCTTTATCTCCCAAACTGGGCTTTGGGAAGTCAAATATTCTGGAGATCCACTGTCTTGGAGATACTACAAGAAAACAAGCCATTTGCCACTACCAGAAACGTCACAAATTCGTCACTAATAAGGGATTTGCGACTACTTTGCGACAAAAACAAGTAGTCACAAAAAGCTCGTCGCTAATTTGCGACGGTGCCAATTCGTCACTAATTTGCGACGGATTTATGACAGTTTAGGACTCCATAACTCAGTCGCAAATTCGTCGCTAATTTGCGACGGTTTTGCGACTCCACATTTCAGTTGCAAATAAGCGACGCTTGTGTGACTCAGACATGTAGTCACTAATTAGCAACGGATTTGAGACTGTCTTGTGCGTGGCAAATAAGCGACGAATTAGAGACTATATTGATGTTGTTATAACTTTTTGTTAGTCACAAATTCGTCACTATTTTGCCTCTGGTTTGTGACGCCATTGTTTTTCAATTGTCCGAATTGAATTCCTTAGTAGTCACTTATGAGTCACTTAAATTGTTCTGATTTATGTTTGTTTTGGTTGTTTTCAATTACTAAAAGGTAAGAATAACAAAAGAAGTTGAAATTCAAATTTAAACTACAAAACAAGCATTTAGCTTGTAAAACTTACTACCAATGTACAAAAGGCTTGCAAGCAATGTACCAAAATAAAATACTACAACCATTGTAGCAAAAAGGTTGTTACAACATAGAGAGTCTAAGAGTTAAGGAGGACTTATGGTGTGGTGTCTTGCGGTGTACCGTCAGCTGCAGGAGGAAGAGTGTTCGGTGTGGTGTCTTGCGGTGTACCGTCAACTGCAGTGGGAAGAGTGCTCGGTTCTTCAGTCTCGAGTGAAGGATTGGTGTCAACTGCTGGTTGTTTGTTCATGAACGCATCCATCTTCTTCTCCAGATCATTGATCCATTATTGGCTTGGCTTTAGCTCAGCAGAAAGGCGGGCATTTTCCTGATCCCTTAGCGTAAACCTTGCAAGAAAAAATACAAAAGTTACATAAATGAAACAATTTAAGTATCATTTGATGATTGAAACAATTTAAATACTTCTACAGACTAATTTCAAATGCAATAAAAAAGCATATACAGAGTGGAAAATAACTAAGCTATTTCATAGAGATCACAAGCTAATCCGACTCCAGTTTATAGCAAATTTATCCTACTCCAACAAGACAGCAAGTAGACAATATGTGAAGACAGTAATAGAGAAGACAATCAATAATATCCGGACATTACTCGTGTGAGCTTATTGTCAGTATCACAAAACACAAGGTTTACACAGTGAGTGAACACACAATAATCAGGTACATACAAAACAATGGAAAGCAATGTAAGACACAAAAAGGAATAGAAATGCTCACCAAATCTGAGCCATTGGGCTAGTAGGAACTTGCTTGTAAAGTGACTCGTAAAAAATCCTAAGTGGATCTCTCTGCAGAATTGCAAAATGAACAAGGAAAATTCTTGATCCACAACAAATCTTAAAAAACAGAGAAAGAGAAGAGTAGTAGAAACTACCTCCTCAGGCATATCTTTCTTCTGACCAGGTAAATCAAATACTTTCTTTTCCCACCCTGTATTCTTCTTCTTCTTTGCTTCTTCTTCTTCTTCTTCTTTCTATGCCTTCTTTTTCTTCAAGTCCTTCTCCTAAAAACCAGAGACAGACACCAACACAATTCTCTAACAATCAAAACCAATAATCCAGGAAACACTAATCATTGGAAAAAACGAACCTTTGAGATTCCAACAGAGGAATTTCTCTTTGAAATGGGTTTCTCATCATCGTCTTCAACAATCTCCTTCTTCTTCACTGCCTTTGAGCGAGACCCACATAAAGATGCCTTGATGGGTTTGTTATCATCATCGTCATCCTCGTTTTCTTTCTTCAATTTCCTCAAAGTTGTTGTAGACGAACCGCCATTGTTTGCGTTCGTGTTGTAGACGAACCACCAATCTCTTTAGCATCTTTACCGATTTTACCTTGGACTTTGATCTCCACCACTTTCATGGCTTCCTGGACTCTTACCCTGTGACTCCGCCATCTCCAGAAAAAAAACCCTAAACCCCCAAAATCACAAATTCAACAAAAAACCCCAATAAAAATTTTCAAAAAAATCGGAGATGGGAAACGACGAATCGAAGAAGATGATGATTACCACGGAGAGGAATTCGAAAAAAGGCGATTGATTGGAGGAAGAGGAAGTGAAGGAGATGGAGGATGAGAGATTGATCGGACGCTGGAGAAGAGAAGAGAGAGGAGAGCGTCTGCGATTAGGTAATAGAAATCGAGAGAGAGAGAGATGAAGATTCAGAAGGAAATCGAGAGAGAGAGAGATGAAGAAATGAAGATTCACAAGAGAAAGATGAATTGCGATTGAGTTGAGAAAGAGAGAGGAAAAGATTAGGGTTTGCAAAAGTGATTTGGGAATCAGATTTTACACTTAGGCGCAAAAGTGATTTGGGAATCAGAGTTTTTTTAACTTTTACACTTAGGCGCAAAATGAAAATTTTTGCAAATTTTGTTTCCCGCTTAGTCATTTTTTGGCTTGGCAAATTTGTGACTAAGGTCGTCGCTAATTAGTCTCAAATTTGTGACTGATTTGTGAAGATTTTAAGTTAGTCACAAATCAAATCCCTAAACCCTAAACATTTAGACCCTAAATTTATTCTTCTACCCTTTCCCTAAACCATATACCCTAAATAAACTGATATAACCATTATACCACCACTAACAAAGCTAATTTACAAAAACATCAACTTTACATAAACTTACTTTAAAACTTCTAAGTGTTTATAAGCTAAAGTACATTAATGTTGTTCTCACATAAATATTTTTTTGTAAATTGATTTACTCACTACAACCACATCTTGACTACTTTGTCATTGACTTTAGTACAAACTAAATACAACTATGAATCATAGAAACATACATTTTGGGTTTTAATGTGTAGTAATGTAAAATAGAGTGGCAAAGTAGTCACTAATCAGTCGCAGATTTACTTCTGCGTTGAAAATGTGTCGCAAAGTAGTGGTATATTTGTGACTATTTTGTGACGTTAGTATAAGGATTTCAGATCTGAACCTTAAACCCTATATAGTCACTAAAGAGTCACAAATTCGTCACAAATTTGCAACTACTTTGCAACACCTTGAACCCCTAAACCCTATTCAGTCACAAATTTGTCACAAATTTGCAACTACTTTGCAACACCACGAACCCCTAAACCATATTCAGTCACAAATCGGTGGAAAAAAATTATTTTGGTCCCGTGTCGAAACCCTAAACCCTATTTAGTCACAAATCGGTCACAAAGCAGTCACAAATGGACTGTTTTCTACTCTTTAAAGAGTGACAAATATGTGACGTTTTAGCCTCTACTTTGCGACTACCATTACAAAAAATATCTTCTTGTGTCGACATTGGATTTGCGACGCTTGAGTGACTCTTTTGAAGGTGTCTCTAAATTGCGACTCATCTGATAGTCACATAGCCGTCACAATTTTGCGACCACTATAATCGTCTTCCAGGAGTCGCTAATTTGTGACTGATTTGTGACGACTTCTGAACCTACTTTTAGGTGTCACAAAGTAGTCACTAATTTGTGACTACCTTACGACTAGTTCCTGGCGTCGCAAATTAGCGACTAGTTTATGACGCCTTTTATTGGCGTGGCAAATCAGTTCTGAAATTCGTCTCAAAGTAGTCGCAAATATTAGTGACTGATTTTTCAGTTACAAACCGTAGTCACTAATGGACTGTTTTCTTGTAGTGAGAGGATATAAAGGTGTGCATTCATCAGAGCCCGCGACTAGATCGTTCCTTAGCCAACTGCTCATGGTTGAAAACCTTTCCACAAAGTAGAAGTGGGAATTTAAAGTTTGAGGGATCAGATCATCATCCGGTTGTTATCTTCTATGGTTTGAAGAAGAAACATAAGAAATAAGTTTTTCGATATGATAAAACTATGAGTGATAGGGCAGATTTCAAGAAATTTGTAGAAGAAGTTTGGCATTCCACAGAACCGGAATCACTCAACAGAAACTTGAACTTTCAATTGGTTAATGAAGTTCTCCAGCCTCGCATCACATGTGACATAAATGCAAATCTCACGGCTCTGCCAAGGGACACAGAAATATACCAAGTTATCCTAGATATCTATTCCGATAAGGCACCGGGCCCAGATAGCTTCTCTGCATCCTTCTACCAAGTGTTTTGGGTTTATTGGTTTGATGTTTCGAATGAAGTTTGTCACTTCTTTGAACATGAATCTCTGAATAAACGATACAACGAAACGCATTTATGTCTCATCCCTAAGGGTGGAGGTCTAAAAAAGGTATCGGATTATAGACCTATTGCGTTTTTTTCAACTCACTGCAAGATACTAACCAAGATCATGATAAAGAGATTACAACAACTTCTGCATAATTTGATCTCGCTATATCAGTCCGCGTTCGTCCCCAAATGTTCCATATCGGACAATGTGCTAATAACTCACAAGGTTCTACATTGCCTTAAAACACCTGACGCAAGTAAGAGGTATGCTATGGCGGTAAAAACGGATATGAGTAAGGCCTACGATAGAATAGAATGGGGTTTTCTTAAGGCGGTTCTCGAGAGACTTTTTTCACGATACTTAGATTGGATGGGTTATGGAATGTGTTAGCTCGGTTTCTTATTCCTTTCTCATTAATGGGATTCCACATGGGAAGGTAATACCATCTAGAGGCCTTCGACAAGGAGATCCTCTCTCTTCATATCTTTTCATACTTTGTACGGAAGTCCTTTCCGGGCTTTGCTCCCAAGCTCTACGTACCGGCTCTTTACTCGGAATCAAGATTGCAAATGGAAGTCCCCCCATAAACCATTTGCTCTTCGCGGATGATACAATGTTCTTCACCAAGACCAATTCTAGATGTTGTAAAAAGCTTAAAGAAATTCTCAAACGCTATGAGATGGTCACGGGTCAAATGATAAATTTGGGGAATTTGGCAATTTGTTTCTCCGCAAAAGCACTATTGGAAATTAAAGGTCGAGTTAAAAGACTCCCAAGTTAAAGGGAGAAATGGGGAAGTATTTGGGACTTCCCAAGCATTTTGGTAGAAGTAAGAATGATATCTTCACCGGGGTTGTGGATAGGATAAATAAACGAGCTCTTAGTTGGTCTTCTCGGTTTCTCTCATCGGTGGGATTGTGGTGTTAACCTCATTGCCCTCATACGCAATGTCTTGTTTCAAACTTCCGATTTCACAACAAATGTGGCTCTCTAAGCTTATGGGGTATACATATGAGATCGAATATAAGCAGGGAAAGGAAAATTATGCGACTGATGCACTCTCCAGAGTCTCGGGATCTCAAATTCTCCACCTTACCCTTTCCCAAGCTCATCATGGATTCTCTCAAGATGTTATGGCAGACGGATCCTTACTTGAGTAAAATAATCTCCGAGCTACAATCTAACAAGTCTTCTCACCCTGCATTTACTTATACAAATGATGAACTGGGGAGGAAAGGAAAGCTTGTTGTTGGTAATGACCCGGCAGTAAAGCTTCATATTTTCAAGTGGTTACATGATTCCGCGGTCGGCGGTCACTCCGGTCGAGACGCAACGTTACACAGAGTCAAGTCTTTCTTCTATTGGCCGAGAATGAGTTTGGAAGTCCAAAATTATGTACGTAATTGTTATGTTTGTCAGAAGAATAAATACGATTTGGCCGCTAAACTGGGTTTACTACAGCCTTTACCAATTCCCAATGGTTTGGGAATCCGTGAGCTTAGATTTTATCTAAGGACTACCACCTTCATGGGGAAAACACTGCATTCTGGTTGTTGTTGATAGGCTAAGTAAGAACGCTCACTTTTTGGCTTTGTCTCACCCTTATACAGCCATTGATGTTGCTCAATTGTTTTTGGATAACATATTCAAGCTCCATGGTATGCCTAAAGACATAATCAGTGACAGAGATCCCACCTTTTTTAGTGATGTTTGGAAAGAAATGTTTCGAGTTCATGGTGTGGATTTGAAGTTTTCGACATCGTATCATCCACAAACCAATGGACAAATCGAGGTAACAAATAAAACTTTGGAAACTTATCTATGATGTATGACTGCTGATGCCCCACAAACTTGGAGCAAATGGTTACCTTTAGCGGAGTGGTGGTACAACACTACATATCACAACGCTATACGATGTTCTCCATTTGAGGTTCTCTATGGCCAGCCACCCCCATTGCATTTGCCGTACTTACCTGGTAAAAGTTCTTCTACCGTTTTTGATCGCAGCCTTCAGAAGAGAGAAGAGATCATCAACATGCTCAAATTTCACATTTTACGGGCACAAAACAGAATGAAGCAACAAGCCGACTCTCGCAGGTCATTTTGGGAATTCGCTATTGGCGATCATGTCTATCTTAAACTCCAACCTTACCGACAAAACTCTCTCAAAACCAAAAAGGTACCTCACAAGCTTTCACCTCGCTTTTATGGACCTTTTCAAGTCATTGACCGTGTGGGAAAGGTTGCTTACAAGCTTGCTTTACCACCTAAAGCCGCAATACATGATATTTTTCATGTTAGTCAATTGAAACTTTGTCCTAATCCTCCTACATCTGCCTCTTCTTTACCACAATTTATGTTGGACGTGGGTGTTTCAAAGGAACCAGAGCTTATTCTTGACAGAAAGACCGTACAACGACACAACAAACCAGTCACAAAAATCCTCGTTCAATGAAAGGGACAATCTGCAGATCAAGCTACATGGGAGTATTATCAAGACTTTGCTAGCAAATTTCCAACATTTGATCCTTGAGGACAAGGACTCTTTGAAGAGGGGAGTATTGTGATAGGAATCACGTACTTCACATATTTCTTCTCTTGCTATTTCTTTTGAGTTTACTTATTTGGTTTTCCTTATTTCAACTTCTCTAATTGATCGGTAATTGTTAAACCGACTCTGCAACTTTCTTATATATGTAAGGCTTTGCCACACAATAGAAACCAAGCAATAATAATCTTCTTCAATCATCTTTCTCTCTTACACAAATCATCATCATCGTTTACCACCGAATTCTTTGCTCCGAGGTGATATTCTTATCTCTTTCACCTTCTAGCTTGTGATTCACCGTTCCCCGAGCTTTCGGTAAGCTTCTGGATCGGATTCTATCTATCAATAACAAGTCCCGTCTCATAGTGGCGTGTTGTTGCGACAAAACTTGTAGTCACGATAACAGGAGATATCCCCAATGTTGAAAATATGTCAAAAAGTAAGTCTCTAATATGGTCATTCCGCGTCTACAAGATTTATTCAACACAGGTTTATAAGAAGAATGAAAAAATTAAGTTTTTGGGCGACGAGGCAATGCTTTTTGATCTCGGCACCAATGGTTTAGATGGAGTCAAGAGAAACTCCATCTATTACAGTGAGAGTCATGAAAAGAGCCCAAATAACGAGATACGTCTCTTCAATCTCGAGACACAAGAGTTTAAGAAACTACACAAATTTGATGATTCGTCGTTTCAACTCTCTACTGCTCAATGGTTTTTAACAAGTCAATTTACCAAGTTACCAAATGAATGTAGATAGTGAATGGTCTCTATCTGCATAATCAATAGAGAGTGATTATGATCAATTCGAAATTTGTTAAACAATTGATATTTTAGTAAAGTGTTTCTCTGTGTTCTATTTTCCCATTCAATTTCCATTTGTAGGGAATGGTTTGTACGGAGTTCAATTTTCTTCATTTCATCGCACTTAGGTACCATTTTATGGTATATTCCTAGGACAACCATCAGCTAAAGGCAAGTCCAAGTTATCCACACCTTCTGCACTCAACCTGTTTTTGAATGGCTGAAAAGTGATATATAATTTGATTCCGACTTAATTAAATCTTACTGATACATCATTTAACTCGGTTGTCCTGAAAGGCCTAGGTTGTATGCAGATAGTGTCTTTGATTTAGTCTACCATGATAGATACCATTTTTAAAAAGACTGGGGGGAAAAAGTTCTGGAATACTACTATTGGTGCTATTTTTGATCAAATTAGTTTGTTGTTTTCATAAGCATTCTTTTCTCCTAATTGTTATACAAAATGGCTCTAGGGTTGTGTGGCCTCGTGACCTCTGTTATGTCCGCTATTGGCGCAGTAATGATGATGGGAGTTATGGTATATTCCTATCCTCTTTTCTCATGCTATAATCTGGAAAGGTAGTTTTATATAGCTTGGTTATTTATCTCCCTCATCTTGAGAGTAAGTTTAGAATTATAGTCCGGTGTTAGGTGCTTAACAGAAATAATCTTAAACTTTGAAGTACTACTATCTAACTTTTGTTTCTCTTAGGTGGAGGTAATTATAATATGTGCCCCACTAAAGCCCCAAAATGGGAGGCCTAGAATGCAAATGCAACTACAAAATGGGGTTCCTGGATCAACACACTACAATATGGTTTTTTGTTTCGTGATGAAAGAACTTGTATCGGGGTCTCTCTTGTAACGATATGTCGATGGTGATGATGAATTCCAGAATAGTAGGCTAAAGCTTGTACCTTTAGTACCTTAATAAGGTATATGCTTAAAAAAAAAAAAAAAAAAAAAAAAAAAAAAAAAAAGGTATATGCGTATCTCTCTTTTATCTTTATGATTATACTACTACTGCAAGTATTATTCACATTGTTTTCCGGATATAACCAAAATCTATGCAGGGCTCATGGATAGTAAGGCAAAGCATGGGAAGCACCCCGTGTCTCCTCGGAAAAGCAGTGGACTGCAACTACATCCGTGGCCTGACGTACTTAGAAGTGAGTAAAGGTGTAATTATGTCGAATTTGAAGCTCTCTGTAACCATTAATAACTCAATGATTCACTGTGGTTCATGTATAGATTGACGTGGATATCGGTTCATCAACCGTTGCAAATGGAGTTTTGGGCCTCGTCATTGGCGTTATCACATGGTTGGTTTTCGAAATGGCTTTTCTTGTACAGGTAATTTGTCGACAAACAGGCGCATGTAATAATTTTATAGGTTTTGCTCAAGTAGTTGGGGTTAGTTTTATGTATACAACTCTGGTTTGGTTTTTGCAGGCTAATACACCGGAAGAATTACCAGAGCGGCTTATCGGGGCGGTTCGGGTTTCGCATATAGAACTCTCTTCAGCTATAGTCCCGAATCTGGGGTCAGATTAATAGTGTAAAAACTTAACTCCTAGAGAAATTACCATCAAACTTCATATCTCTTGTGTTAAACAAAGTGTTTGGTCTTTCTTTGGAATATTTCACTTCTTCAATTCTTTATCTCCTGTTCTTTTTTCCTTTGTTTCAATATATCTTTCTTTTTGTAATGTCAAAAATTATTAGTGAAAAATAGTTTGTTATATATCTCTTTTACAATGCGTCAAAATATTGTACAATGAGTTACGTTATCATGCCTGTCACTCTAAATGATGTAAAAAAGTAGTCATGATCACTATAATTTGGTATTCCTTAGACGTAATAAATTCTACAATTATCTATGAGCACTTGTTTTTCTCTGAAAATCTTAAAACTTGTAGTATAGTGATTTGAGTTAATGTTATGCATGTGACCATGCACTTCGATTAAACTCCCGCATAGTGCTTGTTGCTGATCACAAAAAAAAAAACGAACAAACGGAAATAATTTGCTAAATTCTGTTATGTTAGGGTATATATAACAGAGACACTGTCATAAATGTCTACCAACTTTTTAGAATTAAATATATTAAATTTGGGATCTCTGAGTATCTAAAACTGGAAAAATGATCCAATACAGACACTTATGAAAGTGTCTCCATTATACATACTCTTACATAGCTAAATATATCTAGTAACTTTTGTTTTCAAATTTCTTGCTTTCATTTGCATAAAAAATATATATAGTATACTATTATTATTTTTAAACCCTTTTGAGTTTTTTTCTACCTTTCTCTTGTTGGTATTTTCTTGATTCTAAACTTAGATAAGTAATCTTCTTTTTTAAGAAATTGTATCTGTCTTATCTAAAATAATTGTAAAAGAGTGTTTTGCAAATTGCAAGAATGGTGATATCTTAAATTAGACAATTCTTTTTTTTTTTTATATATATGTGCACTTTGTTCTTCTTCTTTTTTTTTAAATCACCGATTCGTTTGTGATATCAAAGATGAGTAACCTCTCCATCAACCTTCTGGCTATCTTCGCCATCCTTATCACAGGTATTTATAACTAGGCATGACCAAAACTTAACCGTAACCGTATTTATAACCGTAACCGTTTTGGGTTTCAACCGTAACCAACCGTAACCGTATAAATGGTTAAAATCTTTAACCGTCGATTAATTAAGGTTAAAAAATTTACTAACCGTAACCGTATATTAACCGTAACCGTCTCAAAACCGTCGGTTAAACCGTAAATTTATAACCGTAACCGTTTTTAAAAAATATAATAGATTAATACTTAATTATGTATAATTCTTTTTTCTTTATCATTCATTAGATTTACATACATTTTGCTAGGAAATTTAAATATATATTATGTAGTTGTTATTTCTATATTTTTATGAATCATTTGTTAATTAATATTCTCAAGACCAATAATTATTTTTTTCAGATTAAAATTTATGATTGTTCAAAAAAAAAAGTTATTTTTTCTCTCATTAACATTTGTTTCCTATTCTTTCCATTTAGTTCATAGCATAAACTTTTTTTCCTTTACTTCATAACATAAACCATCTGCCCATTAATAAGAAGAGTTTCAATTTTTAAAAAAATATTCATAAAAATTCAATAAAAAATAGTTGTGTCCCACCCTACCATTTCCATCAATATGGATCAAAACTAATCGGTAACCAATGATGTTTTTTTAAAAAATATTATAATATTAACCGTATTATTATTATTAAGTAGCCGTAACCGTTTCTAACCGTAACCGTACTAACTGTAACCGTATCTAACCGTAACCGTTTTAACCGTATACTAAATGGTTAAGGTTAAAATAACCGTATATTTTAACAGTAACCGGTGGTTAATTAACTTTAACCGTAGTAACCGTAACCGTGGTCATGCCTATTTACAACACCATTCGCCTATGCTATTTTGTTTCTACTACAAGAAAACAGAGGGTTTTCCGACGGGTAAAACCGTCGGAATTCCGTCGGAAAAACCCTTATTCCAATGGAATTTTGACGGAATTCCGACGGTTTTCCACCGTCGTAACTATCTCGTCGGAAATTGAAGATCCGTCGGAATAGGTGCTTTTCTGACGGAATTCCGTCGGAAATTTCCAACGGATACGGTATCCGTATACTGTTTATCCGGTATACGGTATAGGTATACGATATCCGGTATACGGTTACGGATTTTTGACGAATTTATGACGGATTTCCGACGGATTCCGTAACCGTATACCGTATGTCGTATACCGGATATTCCGTATACAGATACAGTATCCATCGGAAATCCCGTATGTCGTATACCGGATATTCCGTATACGGATACAGTATCCATCGGAAATCGTATTGTTTTCTTGTAGTGTTCTTGTAACATTTTTTTTTATATACGTACGGTGTGTAAAAAATTAGCATGGCTCCCCGAACAAAGATAACACGCAAAACAAAAACATTTTGATATAGAAAACCTGAGTTTTTTTTTTTAATGTTTTGATGTTGTTACTGTAATATTTAGGTGTGGTGGTAGAGGGATACGATGAGGAATACCACCATCAAAGATATGTAACGTGTAAAGCGCTTGATCAAAGAGACAATTGTGAAGCAGACAAATGTAAATTTCTCTGTGCACTCAAGAGACATGGCACAGGTGGATGCATTTTATCAAACGAGACTAAACAGGCTTGCCTCTGCAAATGGCGTTGCAAAAACACTGTACGTACATGCTAATATTCAAACTACCACTACTACATGCATAACTATTCTTCTTTGTTTTATTTTATTTTGCCAAACAACTATTCTTCTTTATTTACAATCACATCTATCTCCAGAAAATAAAATGAAATACTACTATTTTGTGTGTTTTATTTTACATTTTGGAATATACTAACTAAGAGACTTTATGTTTTTTCAATTATAGTGGGGCAGATAATTTGGGGAATGAAGACTTGTTAAAGGTGGTTGCGTTAAAGCATACGAAGACCTCCCAAGTTGCCTTTGCTATTTATATACTACTATTCAATTGCTATTGTGTCTTAATTATTGTATTTACTAATTAACACCCATAAATCATATTGCTATTGTTTCTATAATATTGTAATTACCAATTAACACCCATAAATCAAATTTAGAGCGTGTTATTGGGAACTAGATTTATAAGAATATTTATGGATTCTTAAATTCTAAGTAAAATCCACTATTATTGGTTTATGGATTCTTAAATTGTAAAGTAAATTCTATTGTTATTGGTTTGAGGATTTTCACATTCCATTTGAAATCTCTTGTTATTGGAAAAGTTTAGGTTTTAATGATTTTATAAATCTATTGGAATCTAATGTTATTTAATTTGACACATTTTTCTCTCTCTCTCAAAGCTCTCAAATGTGGTGATTCTCAGCCTCCGTTTTCCTCTCTCTATGCATCGCCGTCTCCGTCATCACCGTGGCTTCGTCATCGGAGGCAACATGTACCGGCAGGGGCGGAGGCACATTGATGGAGGAGGGGGCAGCTGCCCCCCATAATATAATTATGATTAGTAAGGTAAAATACCCCCCCCCCCCCCCCCCCCCATTTGTAATAACTCTTTTGCCCCATTAGTTTTGTTTATTTCTCAATTTCTTTTCTTTTTTCAGATCAATCGTTGTGCCTAGCTCCAAGTGAATTCACCATTTTCACAATTATATTTTCTTAGTAAAATTAGTCAAAAATCATATATTTAAGTAAAGTAGTTTTGTAATTAAGCATATGGTATATTAGGATATGTAAAGGATCGAAATATTAGAGGGTGTTATTGGAGGATGGATTTGTGTAGATTTTAAAGTTGAGAGATTTGTGTAGTAATTAAATATCATTGATTATTAGTAATTTTGTATTTATGTTTTTTTTTAATTTAAAATATATTTATAAGGTAATATTATATATACTATAATAGAGAAGAAGAAAAAAGGATAAGAAAGATGTTATGTTTTTGTTTTTAATTTATATTTTCTTTCATGATTCTAGGTACATGGATTTTTTTTTCTTTTAAATTTATAATTTTGCTCAACTCATGATTTTTGTTCACTTTATAATTTTTGCTCTCGTGGGTAATGAAGTTTTTGTTTTTGTTCTAAAGTTTGAAAAGTATGCATGTTGTGTGTTTTTGTTATTTATGTGTGTGTATGTTTTTTTTGTTTTTTTGGTTATGTGAGATTTGAAGAATCTTATAGATATACATGGTATTTTGAAAATTGAGTTTCATGAGTAAAACTATGTAGTATTCATGTCCCAATAACAAGAGATTTTAATAGAATTACAAAATCAATGATAGCTAGACTTTTCCAATAACAAGAGATTTCAAATGGATTTTATAAATCATCAAACCAATAACAATGGATTTCATTTAGAATTTAATAATCCATAAACCAATAACAACGGATTTTCAAAATTTTAAAAAGCTCTACAAATTCATTCCCCAATAACCCCTCCTAAATGTATTTTAACTTTTTTTTTTCTTTTTACATGCCTATAAAACTTAACATAAAAAGATTATTTAAATAGACTTTATTTTATTGAATTTATATTATGTTATGATTTAGTGTCTTCTTTACTATTGTATTAACTACAATTAGATTTGTTCGTAAGTTGAATTCTGCATCAAAAACTGTCACAAATTCATTTACAATTACCTTTTTTGTCAAAAACTTGAATCAATTTTAAAAAAAAAAATATGTTTTAAACATACACATTTTTAACAAGATCAATGTAAAATCGCCAAAAATAAAAGCTACAAAACAAAATCTCATAAACGATATTTTTTTTATATAGTGTTAAGTTAAATATTTTGCTCCCACTAAAAATTATTTCGGGCTCCGCCACTGTGTACCGGTATAGTCCCGTTACGGTACAGGAACGATCAGTGGCGGAGCCAAAATATATTTTTATGGGGGTCAAAAATTATTAAGCAAATGTCAAAAATTCAAATAAACCAAGAATTTTGACCCAAAAAACAAACAAACCAAGAATAAAAAGGAAAAATACTTTAAAAGGTGTAAAGGACAAGGATAGAACTCATGTAATGGGGGTCAATTACACAAGCTTAATATGAAAAGTTCCAAATGACACTACTTGAATAATTGCAGAAACACAATTTTATAAAAGTTATGGGGGTCAGCTGACCCCCCTCCTTCTCACATGCCTCCGCCACCGGAAACGATAAGATCTCGATTACGGATTTTGGCGGAGTCGGAGATGGTAAAATGGTGAATACGAAGGCATTTAGAGCTGCGATTTATCGGATTCAGCATTTGAAGAGGAGAGGAGGTACGGTTCTGTATATACCTCCAGGAGTTTTTTTTACGGAGAGTTTCAATCTCACTAGTCATATGACTCTTTACTTGGCTAAAGGTGCTGTTATCAGAGTTGTTCAGGTAAAATTTGTGACATTTAGTTTTGAAATTACCATTGGTGTTTGTGTTGTGTGCAGGGGCGGAGGTAGAGAAGATCTAGGGGGCAGCTGTCCACCATGAACTTTTAAATATATTTGTTTTCTTTATGTGTTGAGTTAAATTTTGCAGCTTAATTGACCAAAATGTTATCTTTGCCCCCTATGAACTCACATTCAAGACACAGGATTTGATTGGCAGAGCAATTAAAACAGCATCATGCTTTGTACTATCCAATCAAGTGTAATTAATAGAGCATTAAGCAAAACATTTACTAACTGCTAATGTTCTCAAATGCTCTTGCTCTCAATACTCTCAAGTAGAGCTTTTCCAGAGCATTGAACTCTAACATATTAAAAAAACTTAAAATAAAATTATAAAACTAATTTATTTTTTGATAACATCAAAACAAATTCTATACATAAAAACTTTTAGTTATTTTAGTTCATGTTTATCATTATTTTATTTGTTCAATGGTTTGAAATAATATTATTAAAAAAATAATTCATTTAAATATAATTTAAATTTGAAAAATTAAAAAAGATCTTATCATAATTTAAAAATATAATATATACACAATGAATTTCACTAAAAATGAATATACGTTATTTATGTAATTATAAAAATACATATAAATAATATAATAAAATAATTTATCTTAATTTTATATATAATCACTCACAGCTCTGCCAATCATGCATTTTAATCAGAGCAATGTAGCATAATGCTAATACTGCTTGATGCTCTAGCTCCTGCTCCATTATACTTTGCCAATCGAACCCACACTTTGCACCTGTAACTCTTTATTTTTGTTATATACTACTTATGAATTTGTTTCCAAATCTGGAGTTTTTTTTCCAGCAACAACCAACGGTTTTATTAATTAAGCCCAATGGACTAGTAATACACGTGTAAGATTTTTTGGGATTCTTCTTCTACGTGACTTACATGCCTTCACAGGGAAAAAATTTCTCTCTTCAACCACCACTGGCAAGTTCCACCTCCGCAGATCTTGATAAAACCATCGTGTATCACTGATTATCCTTCCCTAGAACTCACGATAGCCAATTGATCCAAATCTTCATTGCTTCCGAATTAAAACAGGGAAAATCTTCAAAATTTTGAGATACAAAACCTTTGGGATCTTTCAACCTAGTTTATTTTGCTTCAAATCTATCCGAAGTTCTAGAATCTACAGCTCTCATTCTAAATGAAAAACATCGTTTTTACCTAATAATAGGTCCAATCAATGGAAACGGCGACTTACTTTCATAAGAAAGAGAGATGAGCAAAGAGATGAGGATTCATATCACTCGAACTATCGATTTGACAAATTTGATCAGAGGAAGGATAAACAAAACCCTGGAGCTAGATCTGAAAGACGGAACCAAAAGCCTAAAATTTATAAATCCGATTAAACGAAACACTAATCCGGATAACGCCAGAAAAACGAAATCGATCAAGCCGAAATAATTATCCGATCAGATCGGAAAACTACTAAAAGGAAAAAATATTTACTAAAGTCACGACGTCGACCAGAGCCGAATGCCGGACTAAATCGCCGATCTTCTTTTCTTCTTTTTCCTAGTAGAGAAGGAAGAGAGAATGAAGGTGATAGTATACCAAATCTGGAGTTATCATCACGATTTTGTTTCCATTTTTTTTATTAGTTACATTTATTTTCTCTGTTAGTATTACTTTCTTTTATGGACCATTTAAAAAATAATAATAGTATTATGCCCATGATAAAAAAAAATTCTCGATCCGCCACGGGTTGTGTGTATGCAATTTTGGGGTTCTTCTTCTATGAGACAATTTAAAATTAGTATGATTTCAGTTTCAATTTCAATTCTCATTCTGTTTTTAGTCAATAGTATATCATTAGTTTTTTATTTTCGGTTCGAATTCGGTTATTAGATAGATTGTTTTGGTTTATGTTCGGATTGAACACTTAGGATTGAGTAACGAATTGGTTAGTTTCTGATTTGAAATTTGAAATTCATTTCATGAGTTAATTTTGATGAATGATTGTAGATAGTTCGTACACTTTTTTTTTGTATGAATGTTAAGATAGTTCGAACACTTTGTTGGTGAATGGTCTCTATCTGCATTTCTGTAATTGAGTTCCAAAATCAACAGTGAGTGTGATTATGATCCAATGAACGAATGCAATTAAAAATATTCCCTTTCAAAAAAAATTCCCCTCTTTTTGCTTGCTTTGATTGGATCTGAGTACTGAAAATATAATCAGGTTGATATTCTGATCAAGTTTATTTATGTAATAATTATTGGAGATTTTGGGGAAACATGCACGTATAATAAAAAATTAAGTGTAAATTCTAACCATTAAGTAGGAGATTGTAGCTCAACTGGAATAGAGCATAAAAATTGGTTTGTTGTTATTAAATAAAAATCTCCAAAGATACATGAAGAAGATTTGGATCCTGGAATATAAAAAAATTAATAACTTGTTGAAGGCAGGCCGGTCCTGAACTTACGGGGTCCTAAAGCAAAAAAAAAAAAGGTTTGTTGATACATTTTGAAATATGAGACCAAAAAGTAAAAATTTTATAAATTTGGGGGGGCTTTTCCACAAACAAAAATAAAATCGGGGGTCTAATTTCAATACTAAAAATAAATAAAAAAATTGGAGATCTTATGCCAATGTTTCGTTTGGCTTGGCCCAGGGCCGGCCCTGGTTGAAGGTGTGCAATATATATTGGAAACTATACTCTTGTTTAGGTTAGTAATTTTGAGTGAATGTTACACAATTGTTATATTTTATGGTAACGATTTGGTATATTAGGAATGATTGAATCACTATACAAGACTACAAGAGACATGAATGTAAATGTACTTACCGTTCTAGAATTGACTGCTAGTTCAATAATTTGCATCTATGTATAGTGTTGCCGATTGGCTCGTCTTCATCCAAGCCACTCAAACATTCATGTATCTTAGAGAAATACAAAATAACAAAAATAACTCCAATTTTTTATGGTTCAAAACTGTATACAAACATAAAAAATAACTCATTGTAGACATTATTGGTGATCAACCAAAGAAAGTTAGAGACTAACAACATACAAACCAATCCCTACTTTCAAACTACCAGAACAAAGTCATATAATTAGACTTTGATATCCCATTTTTTGAGCCTTAACAGAATTTTACTCTTTTCTTTGCTTGAAACCTAATGAAAAGAGACAAGTTTTCATATTAGTCTGATTCATATAATTTAAAGCAAATAATAAAATTTTAAAGTCAACTCAATCACGAACCTTGAGAAGATGTGGAATTCTAGCAGCTACGCTAATTCCAATTATGCTAAGTACGACAATCACAATTGCTTGCCATGTGCGTATCATACGACAGCTTCCACAACACCGCCGATCCGCATTGAATCGCAAACAAAGAAACTGCACTATATTTATACATAAAAGTGGATACACAACCACTTATATCAAGACAAGAAGCAAGGATAGCTTTTGTACAACCCATGTACACATTATATATTAGGTTTGACGACAATTGACATGTATTGGATTTTTTTTGCGATTGCGGAAAATATCTTTTCAGGAATTATGGTTTTAGTTTGTGTATATAAAGTTTATAAAAGGATATGAGAACAATACACAAATACATTTTTTTAATTTCTTGTTCTGTTTTTTTTTTTTTTTTGGTCTCTTACTTTGTATTCACTTATTCTATGTTTGTTTCATGAAAAAAACATAAAGGAGTTTTCAATTCGATTTAAATTCTTGAGGTCTCAAAACTACTATATTATTCACAAGTAATGAGACATTGATCTTGGCTGTGTAAAGATTGAATTTTTACCATCATAGGCTATGCTTTGGATTTTTACCATCATGAACATTGATCTCAAATCAACCAAGGGAAGTGACAGCAGTACAAGAGATGAGATCGAGATTCTGGATTGGATTAGCTTCATCCTTTTCTGATTGGTGATAAACCACCAATATCTCTCTTTCTCTTTTATCATCTAGTTTTATTTATGTATAAGATTTACGATTACATAGAAACCACCAAAGCACGGAAGTTTCATTTGGAAAAGAAAAAAAAAAACTACATTTCTATGAAGATCCTTTTTGGCCATTAAGTTACACGATATATATGGCCCAATACATCTACCATCCATGTCAAAATATAATTAATCCGTCGACACACGTGTGTTGGCACGTGCTTCTTTCCACTGAGCCTTGCCTCCTCCAATGCACATACCTCCACACTCATATTAATTGCTCGCTTTGTCGATTAGTATCAAATTAATTATTTCACGGATTTTTTTTTTCTCTCAAAGCTCTCAAATGTGGCGATTCTCAGCCTCCGTGTTCCTCTCGCTATGCCTCGCCGTTTCATTCTTCACCGTATCTTTGTCGTCGGAGGCGACGTGTTCCGGTATAGTCCCATTACGGTACCGGAACGATAAGATCTCGATTACGGATTTTGGCGGAGTCGGAGATGGTAAAACGGTGAACACGAAGGCGTTTAGGGCTGCGATTTATCGGATTCAGCATCTGAAGAGGAGAGGAGGTACGGTTCTGTATATACCTCCGGGAGTGTTTTTGACGGAGAGTTTCAATCTCACTAGTCATATGACTCTTTACTTGGCTAAAGGTGCCGTTATCAGAGCTGTTCAGGTATAATTATTCTCTCTACTTGAGCTTGATTCTTCTTCAATTCGATTTTTTTTTTTGGGGTTTATGATGAAACTTTAATTTGTTATGATTACTATTAGTTTAGTCAATGTGTAATTCATTTGGAAAAATAATTCGTTACTAGTTTGATTTGAAATTCAAATTTATTCATCAGTTTATTTGATAAATGAATGTATTTCGTGAATGGTCTCTATCTGCATTTCTGGAATAGTGAGAGTGATTATGATACAAATACAATGATTAAATGGTAGTTAAGATATTTCATTTCAGAAACTAATTATACTCCAAAAATATTTTACTAAGGTATTCCAAAAATAGGAATGATTTTTTTTTTTTTGTTTGGTTAGATCTGAATACTGAAAATGTAATCAAGTTGATCTTTTGATCAAGGTTATTTATGTAATAATTATTGGAGATTTGGGGAACCATGCACTGCACGTATAATAATAAATTAATGACTAAAATTGGGTATGGGAATTGGTAAATGGTAGGTCCAAACATCATGGGACCGTCGAGTCTATAACGCTATTGTATACCATGTGGTGTTATCAATAGCTCACCCAAAATATAGCTGGCAATTTTTGTCTCTGCGTA
Source organism: Draba incana (assembly GCA_963576765.1). NCBI lineage: Eukaryota > Viridiplantae > Streptophyta > Magnoliopsida > Brassicales > Brassicaceae > Draba > Draba incana. The sequence continues at coordinate 8,438,458 of OY755210.1, read as the reverse complement.
TAATATCCAGTATTGTCCAAATTTGTAGTATGTAATGTAATATATCAAAAATATCTAAAAGATAATACTAGTAAATCTTATTTAGAGTGACTTTTGGGTTTCATCGTCGTTTAGTAAGAATCTCAGTTAATTATTTAGATGCTGCCATATTTGTTAAACCTCAGATTCAATTCTTTATTTGATTAGATTTTCTGATTGGTTTTGTCTTCAAATGAGTAAAGAACAAAACTCTACTTGTCATTGTAGTGTATACCAATGTCTTGTGTGTTTATGTCTTATGAACGAATTTTAGCCTTGTAAACATTTTCATGTCATGCACATTTCGTTTTAAAAACATTGTGATGATATATTAGTATATGATTAAGGAATTGTATATTGTAACCTTTATGGTGTTTATGTGTGTGTGTTGACTTCAGGATACATGGAATTGGCCATTGATTGATCCATTGCCATCTTATGGAAGAGGAAGGGAATTACCAGGAGGACGGTATATGAGCTTTATTCACGGTGATGGTCTTCGTGATGTAGTCATCACCGGTGAGTTTGGACCGCCTAAGTACTTAACTTTTTATATGATGCTATATAACGCACACTTGAATAGTATTAAGTTTTCTTCAGAGGATTATGGATAGTGTTTCTCCTTTGTTTCCTTTTAGTGTTATGATATTGTAAACTCTGTTTTGACATCACATTGCAACATTATTATTAAACACAGGACAAAACGGGACGATAGATGGTCAAGGAGAAGTATGGTGGAACCTCTGGCGAAGTAGAACACTAAAGTTCACGAGACCAAATCTAATCGAGTTCAAGAATTCAAAGGATATCATAATCTCCAATGTCATTTTCCAAAATTCACCCTTCTGGAACATTCATCCTGTGTACTGCAGGTACATAAAGCTACTTACTTCCTTTTAAATCTCCCAATGGTATTGTTATCGTATTGACTCGGTTCTTCGTTTTGCAGCAATGTGGTCATCCATCACGTTACGATCTTAGCTCCGCAAGATTCGCCCAACACCGATGGGATCGATCCAGATTCCAGCTTCAATGTCTGCATAGAAGACTCATACATCTCAACTGGAGACGACCTTGTAGCAATCAAAAGCGGTTGGGATGAGTACGGGATCGCTTTTAACCGTCCAAGCTCAAACATAACGATCCGACGCATCACAGGATCTTCCCCGTTCGCAGGTATCGCAATAGGAAGCGAAACATCAGGAGGGATCAAGAACATTTTTGCAGAACACATAAGTCTTTCCAATATGGGAGTTGGAGTCAACATCAAGACTAACATTGGTCGTGGAGGATACATCAAAAACATAAAAATCTCTAACGTTTATGTCGAAAACGCTAGGTACGGGATCAAGATCGCTGGCGACACGGGAGATCACCCGGACGCGAATTATAACCCGAACGCTCTTCCAATCGTTAAAGGAATACATATCAAGAACGTTTGGGGAGTTAACGTTCAAAACGCTGGCTCCATTCAAGGTCTTAAGGGTTCACCTTTTACAGGTAATTATATTTTTGTTATTAGTATTTTTTGTTACCATATCGAAATTATTTGAAGTAATTTTGGGAATTATAATATTGTAGGGATATGTTTGAGTGAGATAAATCTGCATGGAAGCTTGAATTCGTATCGGACGTGGAAGTGTTCTGATGTTATTGGAACTTCACTGAAGGTTACTCCTTGGCCGTGTTCGGAACTGAGAGCTACCGGGAGATCTAATTCGTGTTCTTCCACTTTCTGAAAACTTCCGACCAAATTTCTCCTCCGAAATTCGTTTTATAAAAATATATTTATTTCCAATTTGCAGTTCCTCTCCATTATATGTTTGTATTTTTTATTTCCAGTATATGTTTGTATTTTTAAAACTAGTAAAGTTTAATTATATAATAGATACCAACTTCATATACCGGAGTTCGTAATCTAGTTGTTCGTCAAAGATCGTTGTATTATAATTTTGAGTTAAAAAATCTATAGTGTGCATGTATAAACTATGTACTACAAAAAAATATGATTACAAAATCTGTAGTAAAAAAAAAAAAAAAACTTACACCGATAAGTTTGTTAATTGTTTTTTAGTTTACTTCACTTCACTCCCGTAAAACCTGCTTGGTCAACTATTTACAAAATAGTAGAGAAAGACAGTCGACTGGGAACTTCTCGAGTATTTACAACGCATCTTATGCAAGTCATGTTCCTGTCCTTGACTAATTTAATTTAATAGTAATAATATATTGGTTGATTTAAGTCAAACTAATTTTTATTACGTAAGTCAAACTAACTAACGATAGACATTGTAATACTTCTGTTTTTTGTAGACCATTATTTAAATACCATAGTGCTTGTTTCACTATCCAAGCCCTTATAAAATGGCAATGAGACGGGCCAAAATAAATACACCAAAATTTACCCAAAAAAAATAAAAGAAATGGCAAGTTCAGGCAAAGAACTTTATTATGTATTTTTGAGAAGAGATCTTGAGTATGAGCGTCTTAAAGAAAACCGGTAATACTATAGATAACCCGTTGTAATGTATGATTTATATCTATATTTTAGTTTCTTCATATACAATGAGTAACTAACTATATATAGGTTAGAAGTAACCTATAAATTCAATGTCTATATTAATATACATAGGACAAAGAAAGGAGAAGAAGAAATGGATAGGTACCTGGAAAAGAGACATGAGGAAATTCTTGGAAGTAACCTTGAGGCAGGCTCTTATAATAGGACTGTCTCTTTTGTCCTTGTTCATGGTTTTGGTGTTGAGATCACCAAACACCAGGTAACATATATATGTTTCATCACTTGTTTTTATAATGATGTTGTTTATTGAACTTTTAATATTAACTTTCAGGCCAAAGTATTAAGATCCGCCGCTGGGGTTTACTCGGTGGAAAAATATGAAGAAGTTTTCTAGATTATTTATCAGAATACATATAGAGTAGTAAAAATAAGAGTGATCTAGTATCAATAATGTAGCGATGGTAAGAGTACGTAGTTGTAGTAGTTGAATAATGCGAGTACGTTGATGGGTGAGAAAGGTTATACATTAATATGTGTGGATGGCAATGAAATTTTTTTTTTTTTTGAAACCTATGCCAATGAAATATTAATGATAAGTTTTTCCTTGTGATCGACTTTACTTAAAGCGCAGATCCGAATAGAACAAAAAAGGTTGTAGATTCAACCCTTATTAGGAAATAGTCAAATGACTTAAGTTGTGATCAATTGGTAACTTGTTTTTTCACAAACACACTCTATTAATTATGAGTCTATGACAAATACATTGTATGGATCATTAAACTAATAAATGACATAAATATCGGTTTTCATATTCTTATTTCGGATGGACAAAAGCAAACTTCATAAACGACATTTGTGATTTGTACTATCGTTAATTCACTCAATTTCAGAATGAAATCGGGCTATTCCTCCGGACTTGGCATTATCAAGATCAACTCTTTGGAATATGTTAAAATCGTTAACAAAAACGCATGTTCTTATAAAAACTATTCGTGGCCTATATCCACCCATGATATTTTGTATTAATGGATGATATGCCTCTACTATTGGATTGGAACCTTAAGAGTCATCGTAGCATATTGGAATTCTAGAACACAACCTTCTTTACTAGTCCACTCATCATCCTTCATAGACTCGTCTACAAAAGATGAAAATATAGTCAGTTTGGGGAGGAGATTAGTCATTGATTAATGTATCTTCAGAGCTATTAGCCAAGAACTACTCTACTGATTAGGTTTTAGTGATCTTCAGCGGTGCAATCAATTTCGCTGAAATGTTTATCATTTAGTAATTAGTACTTACATATATACCACATGATCTATGGGTAAGTTCGAACAGATTTGTCCAAAACCCTTTGATTTGGTATACATCAAAACACGTAATCCATATTCTCCCAGCTACTCTCAGTGAGGGCAATATTTGGAGCCGAATGATTGTTCGAGAGTGTCCAACATTGTAAAGCCGGTGGACAGGTAAAAACTGCATGTTTTATTGTTTCTTTTAGGATCTTTTCATCTCGAACAACACTAATCCACTCTCATATGCCTATGTTGAAAATATCATCATTCGAAGCTCAACTGCATTTTTGAATTTATTTATTTGCATTGTTAAATAACATTTCAAAATTAAATATGAATTTGTGGTGACAACAAATATTTGTGGTGACAACAAATGTTATTTTTGTTTATTTCAAGTGTGAAAGTGTCGAATTGGTGTTGGCCTTTTCCTACTTTATTTATTTATTGCTATTATCAACGAGTCCAAATCACACAAGTTGGCAACCAATTTTTGGCATAAATAGTAAAATTAATTGTATCATTCTTATAGAAATACGAATTTAATATTGCTGCCTAGCGTTGACACACACAATTATTTGTTGATATAGCCTAAAATTTGGCAAACTTTACCCCAAAAACAATTTATATTTCGTAGACCAATGAGATTATGTTTTTTGAAAAATGGATGTTTTCAGAAAATGCCATATTATTTTACATGATATCCATTTTTTAATAACCACTTACTTAAATAAGATAGATTCAAACTTTTTAATTGGTTTAATAATATAATCTGGAAAAAAAAAAAGATTAAGGGTTCGAAAAATCAACAAAAGTAAAATATCATAAAATCTAGAACGGAGCATTTCAAACTCATATGGCATAATCACTACCAAAAAAAGTCATATGGCATAATGGCAAAAGCGGGT